>CM052436.1:128298576-128311735 GCA_028533085.1 Varecia variegata
AGGAAGAGTGCGATGTGCACTGTCTGGGGAATGGACACGCTTGAGGCTCGGACTCGGGGGATTGGGAGGGACATGGGCAATATATCTATGCAGAACTTTTGTACCCCCATAATAAGCTGAAATAAAAAAAAATTAAAAAAAAAAGTTCTCTATTTTACACATGTTCAGGTGTACACAATATAAAAATACTCTTTTGGCCATTCCAAAATTGTATGCACAAGCTGGCTGGGAGGAAGGATTTGCATGTGTTTGCTTTGGTCTCTCCTCAGCCCAGCTGTATTGTGTTGATACCCATGTCACTTGGGCTACACTCTCACCGTCATTATCAGGCCTCTGTCACTCCAAAATTCTCCATCTTCAGAGGTTGTAATTTTCTGTGTATAGCTTACTCCCACCCCCAAATAATTGCCATTTGTATAGGAATACCTTAGGATCATTGATTCATTTATTTGATCAATATTTAAGGGCTGCTAAATATCATACAATGCCCAGGACAGCTTCCCACAACAAAGAATTTTTCAGTCCAAGATGTCAGTAGTGCTGAGGTTGAGAAACCCTAAGTTAAATCAACTCTTCTTCCATATATCCAGGCATTGTATTGGGCACTAAGGGATAGAAGAATGAATGGGATATCTTTCTTGCCATTCTGGGCAGTTGGCACATCAGTAAAGTCAACATATAACTATAGTGGCATGAAAAGCGCGGTAGGGGCATGTGTGGCACTGAGAGCACAGGGGTGGTGATACCCTGACTGTGCCTGTGGGGCTTGGAGTGTTCCCGACCGGGCTTTATCCAAGCAGGCAGGGGGAGCAGGTAGAACAGCATGGCAGTAGCACAGCAGCGATAAAGGGTGTGGTGTATGACATCCAAGAGGAGAGTGTTGACAGGGCTGGGCATGAGAGAAGGCTGGCAAAGTAAGCTGAGTCTGGTCATGAGAGGTTTAATATGGAGCACGGATCAAATGTTAGACCAGAGAGACATAACAACCTGACGCTGTGCATGAATTTTGACTGGATCCCATCTAGTGGGAAAATAGCTATAAAAAGATATTTTTGGAACAAAAGTCTTACAGAGAGGATTTCACAACACACTGGTTTGCTAAAGATCAGTTTTGTGAATGATTTTTCCCAGCTTTTTATTTTGAAATTTTTGAACGTACAGAAGTGCTAAAACAATAGTTCAGTGAACAGTTGTATATTTTTCACCAGTTTTCAGCAATTGTCATTCATATTTATCATTTTGCCATATTTGCCTTATCTGTGTGTATGTACATACACATACAAACATACACAGGTACACACATACCTTTTTTATGAATTTCTTAAAAGGTACAGACATCAAGACAATTTACTGCCAAATATTTCAGCATACGTCTCCTAAGAATAAAGATATTCTCCTGTTTAACCACATTGCCATTATTACACCATGAAGATTAACAACAATTTCATAATATCCTGTAATATCTGGTCAGTATTCACATTTCCCCAATCGTCTCCCCAAAATGTCTTTTTATAGCTATTTTTCCTCCAGGCAGGAGCCAGTGAAAATTCATTGCATTTGGTTCTTGTGCCTCTTTGGTCTCCTTTAAACTTGAACAGTCCCCTCACCTTTTAAACCCCATGTCAGTGATTTTTTTTTTTATTTTAAAAGTGTTTTTTAAAATTTACATACAGGAAAATTCACACTTTTTTGGTGTACAGGTCTATGCATTTTTGACAAATGCATAAATTCATGTAATGGCCATCACAATCAAGAAACAGAACAGTTCGTCATCCTCCCCCAAATTCTACCCTCTATAGTCAAACCTTCCTCCTACCCTTAATCACTAATCTCTTCTCCCTCCCTACAGTTTTACCTTTTCCAGAATATCGTATAAATGGAATCATATAGCATGTAGCCTTTTGAGTCAGTTTTCTTTCACTTACCATAATACATTTGGGATTCATCCATGTTACTGCATTTATCAATAGTTTGTTCCTTTTTGTTGCTGAGTAGTGTACCATTGTGTGGATGTACTACAGCTTGTTTATCCATTCTGTAGAAGAGGGATATTTTGATTGTTTACAGTCTCTGCAAGTTTGACTAGAGCTGCCATAAACACTTGCCCACAGGTTTTTGTGTGAATATAGGTTTTCATTTCACTTGGGTAAATATGTAGGAGTAGAATTGTTGAGTCAAATAGTAAGGGCATATTTGACATTTGCCAGTTGTTTTCCACAATCATTGTGCCATTTTGCATTCCCACCAGCAATGTATGAGAGTTCAGTTGCTCTGCATTCTTGTCAGCACTTGGTATTGTCATTTTTTAATTTTAGCTTTCTAATAGGTATGTTGTGGTATTTGCACTTGCATTTCTCTAATGAATTTATTTATTAGAATGTATTTATTTTTAATCTGCATATCTTGTTTGATGAGGTTACACAGTGTGGATCTGATTATTTCCTGTGCTGTTTTGCTCTTTTTTTTTTAAACTGGCTTTTCTGTCCTTATATTATATTGGAAGTTGTGTCTAGAAGCTTGGGATTTTATCAGAATATGGGAGTACCCATGGAAGTATATCACATATAGTAATGTCATCAGGAAAGCTGGTGACAATGTAGAATTTAACATCCCTGATGTTCATCCAGCGGCCTTGAACATCCAGCCTTTATAGCAGAGTGTTATGATGAGGTTTCAGATCAAGCGTAAAACATCTAGACTTGCAAGGAGTATTCCATTTTCTAAGCATAGAATTTTTAAATTTTAAAACTTTGTCTTCCCCAAATTGTGAGACATTTTATGGCAAGTAAGAAAAAAAATGTTTTATTTACACTTGATTTCTTAACATTTCCTTTTTAATTGGATACACTTTCTTTTCTAATTGGGATACACTTTCACTGTAGTTAAGCCTGGGATTGAATATTTGATGTTTCTGTAAATAGGTTTCCAACTGGGGGAAAGTATTTTCTGAGTATTTTCTGGGTCATCACAGCAGTATTATGTAAGAGAGGAAATCATTATAGCATTCTCCTAAAAATACTTTAATGGAAAATTATTTTACAATCTGGATATGTCTGTTTAAAGATGTAACATTAAAAACTCTGTAATCTTGATTTACATTGTAATTTTTAAATTAATAAACCTTATTTTTAGAGCAGCCTTAGTTTTACAGAAAAGTTATACAGAAAGTAATTCAGTATAATCCCCCACTCCCCTAAACAGTTTCCCCTGTTATTAACATCTTACATTAGTATGGTATTTTTGTTACAATTGATAAGCCAATATTGATATATTATTATTAACTAAGGTCAGTAGTTTACATTAGGATTCACTTTTTGTGTTGTACATTCTTTGGGTTTTGACAAATGTACATCACATATCCACCATTACATATCATACAGAATAATTTTACTGCCCTAAAACTCTCCTTTGGTTCACCCACTCATCCTGCCTTTCCTCCTTCCCCTCAAGTTCCTGGCCACCATTAATGTTTTCTCTGTCTCTAGTTTTGCCTTTTCCAGAATTTTGGAATCATACAGTATATAGCCTTTTCAGAACTGCTTCTTTTACTTAGCAATATTCATTAAAGGTTTCTCCATGTCTTTTCATGGTTTGGTAACTCATTTCTTCTTACCGCTGAGTAATATTCCATTGTATATATGTGCTATGATTTGTTTATCCATTCACCTACTGCAGGACATTCTCGTTGCTTCTAATTTGGGCAATTATAATGTGAGTAAAGCTGCTATAAACCAGAATGTAATTTTTAAAATACAATTGTAATTGTTGATACTTCTCTTAAGTTTAGCAGCATCTATGTTTGTTAGACCTTACATTTACTGATTACCCATAGTGTGTCTAAGAATATTTCCAGATGGCATTAGCTATCACAAAAGCAGACAATCAAGTTCCTTGCCTCATGGAGTTTGCAGTCTATCTAGGAAGAGCTGGATTATGTTTAAATACATATATTTGTATATATACTTAAATATGTAAATAGACATTTGTGAACCCCTATAAAAACTTTTAAGTACTTTAGTCCTCAGGAAAAGATTAAACACGGGCCGGGCGCGGTGGCTCATGCCTGTAATCCTAGCACTCTGGGAGGCTGAGGCGGGTGGATCGCTCAACATCAGGAGTTCGAGACCAGCCTGAGCAAGAGTGAGACCCCGTCTCCACTAAAAATAGAAAGAAATGATCTGGCCAACTAAAAATATAGAAAAAATTAGCCGGGCATGGTGGCACATGCCTGTAGTCCCAGCTACTCGGGAGGCTGAGGCAGAAGGATCGCTTGAGCCCAGGAGTTTGAGGTTGCTGTGAGCTAGGCTGATGCCATGGCACTCACTCTAGCCTGGGCAACAAAGCAAGACTCTGTCTCAAAAAAAAAAAAAAAAAAGATTAAACACGGAACACAGAAGTGTATTTAGGGAATAATCAAGAGATCTAAGGCCTTGGTCTTCCTTAAGAGGGTTCCTGGAGAAGAAACCTTTGGCTGTGTTATCTGCTTGATGACCATAATGCATCTCTTAATTAGTGTAGTTTCATTTCTGAAGATAAAAGTGTTGGTTCTTGGCACTTGCAGAAACCTTCAAAGTTTTCATTCATAACGGCACAAGTAATCAAGCAATGATCTTAATAGGACCTGGACTATTATAAAAGAGAGTAGTGAAAGGTCCCTGACTGGTCATGTGCCTTCAAGTCCTGTTGATTTGATGAATCAATAGGAGATGAAATCAATATAAACCTGAAAGAATTGTCAGGAGGGCATATCGAAAAGAAGCTGTTTGATGTAGGATTGAAAACCCACCTAAAAGTAAACGTTTAGGAAAGAGATTTGAATACCACGACCATGTTATGACCTGCCAAGATTGCTCAGTTTGAAGCCTGGTTGCATTCATTACAACAGTTGGCACATTAGGTGCTTTGGGAGCTTGGTAAAAGTTTGATTTATACTCAAAATTTGTGTGAGCTCCAGAAGCCCCAAAAGTTCACTCCTTCTTTCTACAATCCTAGAAACCGCATGCAAATGTGCTGGGCATTGCAGCAGTCATTCTTCCGCTGGTACAGCCTGTCCACCTCGTGTGCTCTGATACTCTTGGACTCCTGCGCAGGCACCTTCCATTCTCCCAGGCCTCTTTCTGTCACAGGAAAAAGTGTTTTGGATCAGAGATGGTCCCTTCATCCATCCTTTCACCCCTTCCTGAGGGCCCATGTGCCAGCTCTATGCGGCACGCTGGGGCTACCATGATGACAGAAACAACTGTGGAAATTATGAAACTAACATGTACCGTTGACCACTGTGTGAAATCCTTAAGAATTACCTGCCCACCCAGCATAGTGCCCACAGATATTTCTTAAACATATGAGAAAAGCACTGCTAAAAATTATTAGACATCATAGCCAAAGTAGGAAAGTAATTAATTTTGCTATGAAAGAAAAACAGCTTGTGGATTGAAAGGATTTATAATTAAAACTTAAAATATGACCTAGAATGTTTGGATTATACATCCTCAGGCACCACAAAGGAGTACTTATGTTCAATGCTAAGAACTTCATCACTCTGATGAAAGCTAAATAAAGTGTCGGTGTTTTCCCTGTAGTTTCATAGCTCCAAATTGACAGCAAAACTCTAAATTCCTCTGTATTTTATTTTAATTATCTTCAGAATTTGGTTTGTGCATATTTCAGTCTGACACTATTATTACTGTTGCAGTTAAAATTGGAAGAGTTAAGGATCACTGCATCTTACCTTATGAAGTATTCTTAATCAACTTTATTGAGGTATAATTTACATAAAATAAAGTGGACCCATTTTAAATGTTCAGTTTGATAGGTCTTGACAATGGTATACATCATGTAACTACTACAACAAAATTTAGAACATTTTTGTCACTCCAAAAGGTTCCTCCTTCCCCTCTGCAATCTGTTCCTCCTCCTCCCCATCACAGGCTGTCACTGAAGTGCTTTCTTATTGCTATAGATTACAATTGCCTGTTATAGAAATCCATATAGATGGAGTAACACAGTGAGTATTCTTTGAATGGCTTTTTTATTCAGCATAATGCTTTTGAGATTCATCCGTGTCATTGTGTGTGCTTTGTTTCTTTATATTGCTAAATAGTACTGCATTGTACAAATATAGCACAGTTTTCTTATCCACCCATTGGTGAACATTTTGGTTGTTTCTGTATTTTTACTGTTATGAATGAGGCTTCAATGCACATTCTTGTACACACTTTTTAACATATACGTATGTCTTTATTTCTCTTGGGTAAATACCCCAGTGGAATTGCTGAGTCTTATGATAAGTAGATGTTTAGCTCCATAAGAAATTGTCAAACTGTTTTACAAAGTGGTTTTAACATTTTACACTCCCACTAGCAATAATTAAGAGTTCCAGTTGTTCCAAATTCTTGACCATATTTGCTATTGTCACTTTTGGTTTGTTTTGTATTTTAGCCACTCTGGTAGATGCATAGTGATATCTCATTGTAGTTTTGGTTTGCACTTCCCAGGTGACTAATGATGTTGTTCCTGATCTTTTCATATGTTTGTTAGCATTTTATATATATTCTTTGTGAACATTCTGTTCAAGTGTTATGCCCATTTTTGTTGTTTTCATTATTGAGTTGTATGTGTTCTTTATGTATTCTGTACACAAGTCCATTGTCAAATGTAGTATAAATATATTACAGATATTTTCTCCCAGTCTATGACTTGCCTTTTCATTTACTTAATTTAATGTTTTGAAGACAAGTTTTTAATTTTTGGTGAAGTACAGTTTTTTATTTTGTTTGTGTGAGTAGTGCTTTTCTATGTCTTCCCTGAAAAATCTTTGGTTACCCCAGGTCCTGAAGATTTCTTCTTTGTTTCGTCTATGAGTTTTATGGTTTTAACTTTTAAATTTATAGCTATGGTCCATTTCAAGTTAATTTTTGTTCATAGTATGAGATAGAGGTTAAGATTCATTGTTTTTTCATATGGATATCCAGTTGTTACTGGATATGCCATTTGTTGAAAAGACCCTTTATACCCATTGATTACTTTGGCATCTGTGTCTAAATTCAACTAATCATACATATGTGGTTCAATTTCAGAACACTTTATTGTATATTTCATCTGTCTGTATGTCTGTATCATTATGTATTGATTACTGTGGTTTTAAGTCTTTATATCATACAATATTAGTCTCTTTGTTGTTCTTTTTTCAAATTGTTTTGCTGTTCTAGATTCTCTGCATTCCCGTATAAACTTTTTCGGGATTTATTTCAGTAGATCAATTTGGAGAAGATAGACTGACATTTTAACAATATTGAATCTTCTAATTTATGAACATTGTATATCTTTCCATTTATTTAGGTCCACTTTAATTTTTCATGGCAATATCTTATATATTTTATTGTACAGGATTTGTACTGATTTTATTAAATTCATCCATAAGTACATGTCCATTTCTAACTTTAATTACTAGCACAGTCATGTGCCAGACATTTTGATCAATGACAGATCACATATACAACAGTGGTCCCATAAGATTATAATACCATATTTTTACGGTACCTTTTCTGTTTAGATACACAAATATTTAACATTGTGTCACAATTGCTTACAGTATTTAGTACGGTAATATGTTGTACAGGTTTGTAGCGTAGGAGCAATAGGCCATACCATATAGCCTACGTGTGTAGTAGGCTATACCATCTAGGTTTGTTTAAATGTACTCTATATTTGTGCAATGATGAAATCACCTAATGACACATTTCTCAGAATGTGTCTCTGTTATTAAGTGATGCATGAATGCATACAGAAAGAGAACTGATTTTTATTTTGACGTTGTATTCTATGACTTTGCTAAATTTGCTTATTAGTGATAATAGTTTTATTTATGTAGGATAAAATTTAGAATTTCCTGTGTACATGACAATGTCTTCTGCAAATAAAAAAAAATTTTCTTCTTCATTTATAATCTATAGGTCTTTTATTTACCTTTCTTGCCTGATTGCACTGGCTAGGACCATCAGTAGAATGTCGAATAGAAGTAAAAATTGACATCCTTGTGTTGTTACTGATTTTAAGGGAAAAGCAGTTAAATTTTTAGCATTAAGTATGATGTTAGCTGTAGTTTTTTTCTAGATGTCATTTTTAAGGTTGAGGAAATTTCTCTCTCTGTTTGTTTTACTGAGAGTTTTTATCCTGAATGAATATTAAATTTTGTCAAAAATTTTTTGCATATATTGATATGGTAGGTCATTTTCTCCTTTATTCTGTTAATGTGTTGAATTACATTAATTAACTTTCTAATGTAAAACCAGCCTTTCATTCCTGAAATATACCCCATTTGGCATATTTTATTGTAGATTGCTGGATTTGATTTTCTAATTTTTTTAAAGAATTTTATATCTATGCTAATGAGAGAGATACTAATGTACTTCTCTTGTAATGTCTTTGTCAGGTTTTCATATCAGAGTAATGCTGTCTTCATAAGTTTTCCCTCCTCCTTTTTTTTTTCTGACAGTGGTTGTATAAGATTGATATAATTTAGTTTTTAAATGTTTTATATAATTTCCCAGTAAAACCATCTGGGCCTAAAAAGATTTTTAATCGTGAATTCAGTATCTTTAATAGATACAGGGATTTTCTGTTTCTTCCTGTGTCAGTTTTGGTAATTTGATTCTTTTAAGCAATGTGTTCATTTTATCTAATTGTTAAATTTATTAGCATAAAGTTCACATTACTTTCTTATTGTTTTAATTTCGGTGGGATATTTAGTAATGTCTCCTCTCTTATTCCTGATATTGGTAATTTGTATCTTCTTTCTTTATTCTTAGTTTAGCTAGAGGTTTGTAAATTTTATTGATCTTTTTTAAAAACAACTTTTGGTTTTATTGATTTTTTTTCTATTGTTTGGTTTCCATTTTACTGATTACTGCACTTGTGTTTAATGTTTCCTTCATTCTGCTTAATTTGGCTTTTTTTTCTAATCCCCTCTTAGTTCTGTTTTATGACAGATTTCTTAGACTAGATTTCCCAGCCATTCTATTGAAGTTTTCATTTTGACAATCATTTGGTAATTTCCAGGAACTCTTCTGTTTTGTTTTTGTTTTTTTTTTTTTTTTTTTTTTGAGACAGAGTCTCGCTCTGTTGCCTGGGCTAGAGTGAGTGCCGTGGCGTCAGCCTAGCTCACAGCAACCTCAAACTCCTGGGCTTAAGCGATCCTACTGCCTCAGGCTCCCGAGTAGCTGGGACTACAGGCATGCGCCACCATGCCCGGCTAATTTTTTCTATATATATGTTTATGGTTGGCCAGATAATTTCTTTCTATTTTTTTAGTAGAGACGGGGGTCTCGCTCTTGCTCAGGCTGGTCTCGAACTCCTGACCTCGAGCGATCCACCTGCCTCGGCCTCCCAGAGTGCTAGGATTACAGGCGTGAGCCACCGCGCCCGGCCCCAGGAACTCTTCTGGCTTTTGAGTTGTTCATTTTCCATGAGTGTCTGTTCTTGCTATATGAATACAAGATTTTCTTAATTCTCCTTGGAGCTATCATTCCCATCCCCCCCTTTTTTTAACCTTCTTTTCTCTGAATTATCTGTTTCCTCTAGGGTTCATTTTCTTCTTTTTCACCGTGGGGCATATGTGCACAGCTGTGTGTCTGTTTCTCTCTCTTTCTGAAGGCTTTTCTCAAGTATCTGGTGATTCTTGGCTCTCTGTTCATATTTGAGAATTAGCCGATAGCATAGCTGTCTCAGGGCTTTGTGATATGGTAAAGCCTGTTTCCCAGAGGCAGAGGCTTTGCTTTCTGATGGAAGACTGGGAGTGGGCCAGAATATACTGGAACATGTTGTTGAGCTTCCTTAGTCCCCCTACCTCTCATCCCTAGAAAGTTCACTTAATTTTTCTAGTAAAGGCCTCTTGTGTGTGTGTGGGGGGGGGGGGGGGCAGATGCATGTGTGCATCTGAGGGTTACTTAGCGGCAGCGATTTGCACACAGGGCTGTGGAAAGAGATGGGAACATCACTGTTCCCATCATAATGAGGGCAGCGTCCGGGTATGGAGCCTTTCCAAGGTTCTGCTGTGCTGGTTGGCTTTTCCGATAGCTAAAGCCTGCCTCCATCTGAGTTCTAGGCTGCAATTTTCTACATTCCGTTTCATAATCCTGTACTCTTTCATCTATTTTCTGGTCTCCAGACATTTATAGAAATTTCCCATGTGCTGATGGCCTTCTTCCCATTTCCTTCATTATTATGAAATTGCACCTTTTTATTTTTTTTGCTACTCTTTTGATGGTCTCTTCAAAAAGGTATGAGAAATAAATGGGAATCCTCGGCTTCTCATCTTAAACTAGTATACTGCACTCTTTTTAACTTCTTTATGTAGTAATCTCTAAAGTTTCTGATTTCTAGTCATGCTGCCATTTACTGTCTTATGACCCAGGGAAAGTTGTTTAACTTCTCTGAGCCTCAGTTTTTTAAAATAGAGATAGTAGTAGAACCTGCTTCATAGGATTGTTGTGAGAACTGAATGCATTATTACATATAAAGCCTTTTGAATAACTTACAGCAGAAATAAGCTCTACATAAATGTTTTTGTGTCTTGGTTATGTTGTGCCCTAGTTGTTTGTGCACACCCACCCTGGTTGGCTCTGCAGTCTCCAAGTGTGTATTACACCAGTGCTGCAACACAACGGTGCTGTGTTGGGCGTCCCAGCGCAGGGCTCCCTGAGCAGAAGCTTCAGACAGGCACTGGCAGGAAGCACTCACTAGCCTCTGGGGCCAGCTGGGGAGCTGGCAGTTCCGCCATGCCCCTCAACCATGTCACCTCCTTAGCCATATTCACCTCCCTCCCTGCTTGGAACTTTATCCCCACAAGCCATGCTTCCACTGTGGCCCACAGGCAGACATTTCTGTGGGCCTTCTAGAACCTGTTCCATTGTGAACAAGCCCTCTGTCACCTTCAGTCTTCTTCACGGAAGACTGTCTGTGCACAGATAGTCTTGCTGTGCACATATGCCCCACGGTGAAACCTTGCCCCCTCCCTGATAATACCACCTTGTTTATGACCCACTGAATCGGATGATGCTCAGTTTGGTTACCCTCCGTTTACCACAGAAGTGCATTGGGTAGAAATGGGATCTGAGTGCAGGCCTAGTCCTCTTTACTCAAGAACACTGACTCCTGCAAGGCGTGTGGCTGCCAAAAAAATAGTACAAAGGATGAAAATGACATGGTGGCAGGAAGTGGAGTGGAAGCTGTTGGACAGAAAGTGGGTCAGAAAAAGAAAAAGAGAAGTGCCACACCAGGTGAGGGTGACACTGTGCAGCTAGCCGTTGCTTCTGGAGCCACCTAATGGCCTTGGGCTGGTTTGTCCACTTTGCATTAAACAGTGCTGCCTCTCTGCTCTCCTGTATTTATGTTCTGCCTGATTCCACGTGACTCACAGGACCCAGAGACTTTGTCTCACCCTTGTAGAGACATTGGTTCAGAAGCTCATGGCATACAAGAAATTGGTTTAAGCCTGATGGGAGATTGAATACTCTGCATTTCATGTCTGCTGCCCCTTCATTTTAAGTTAGTGGGAATTTGTAATTCATAAGAGAATTTATGTAGAAATATTTCCTATGTAGAAATATTTTCAGAATATTTTATTTTTACAATTAGTAAAAGGAGGATGGGGAGGAATTTTGTGGAGCAAATAAAATTATTTCAGCTTAAAATTTGAAAACTTTGCAGGGCTGCATTGTCTTGTGCTAAGAACATCTTCTAAGAAGGAAAAAGCAGGTATTCTAGAACCTTTGTTAAACTTCTCCTTTGAATAGATTTTTATAAAGTGTGTTTGTCTTAGCTCTTCAAGGAGATTTGTCTGTGGGCTGCTATAAGAATATCGTTGCACGGTGGTCTCCATTATAAGGGGTCTCTTGAGTAGGACTCCAGGGTTAGCATTTGTAGCAGGTCTACAGGGTTTTAATATTCCTATTTTATAAAGAACAAAGATCATACATAGCACAATGGGGATATGTTGTCATCTCCCCTTTTATAGGTAACAAGCTGGGGACAAAATGAGGGTCCTGACCTCTTCCTCCAATGTTTGCTCATTCACTGTCTTTGTTGCTAGGAGCTCAGTGTCACTCAATGAAAGGGAGGCAAAAAAACTTGTGATTATTCCGAGATCCCATATAAACTCCCATAGGGTCAGAACAGGGAGCTGTGCATCTTGGTTGATCAGATCACAAGCTTCCTAAGCCCCAGGTATACCATTGCAGAGCTTTCCTTATAGCACGGAACATTTCAAGGTACAGCTCCTAGAACACCTGGTGCTGATCTTGAAGTTGGTTTATTTTAGAATGTAATTTGTAGTTTAGGGATGGAAAAAAAAACCATGTGATAAACTGGGAGCCTATAGGAAACGTATATTTATTCTAAAGTGAAACATGGTACACTTTTGCAGTAAGTTATACCTGTCAGGGTTAACTCTGATATGTGTGTTTAACCATCTGCTAAGAGGTATGTCACATGCTAAGTTATTAATCACAGCATGGTGTCAAGTTCAATACTATAGGTGTCTTTTTCTCTTCTTTCTCTTTGAATTTATTTCAAAGCATGATCAAAGCTTTACTCTTCATTAGATTCAGCATTAGCCGATTTAGCTTTTGGCAACTCTTACCCTAGGTCCTATTAAATACCATCCATAAATTGAGGTAATGATTGTGCCAAAACATGTGAAGTTTATAGATGGTAAAATACTGTTGGGTATATTGTCATGGTACATTATAGATGGCTCTGGAGCAAGATTTAAAAGTATAATAACAAATACTAGAAAGCTGTAAGTATGATAAATCCATACCTACCAACTGTGCTTCCCCTCATGACCACCACAACCTCAGGAACACAAAATTAAGTAGATCCTACACCTTGCTTCATGGCACAGGCATCTTTGTGTTTTGTTAATTCCCACTCTGTGGCCCTCTTCCTGTATAGGCACTTACGCTGTTACATTCAGTTTATGTCCTTCCCTTCCACATTCTATTCGTTTATTTAAATTGTGGTGGCACTTACACTGTTACATTCAGTTTATGTCCTTCCCTTCCACATTCTATTCGTTTATTTAAATTGTGGTGGCACTTACACTGTTACATTCAGTTTATGTCCTTCCCTTCCACATTCTATTCGTTTATTTAAATTGTGG
>CM052436.1:128311835-128422229 GCA_028533085.1 Varecia variegata
TTTGGTGTGGGTTTTAATTTATGAGCATGATTCTGGGCTCTGAATCTCTAATTCTTTTTCACTCCGTATTACATTTGTGATATCTATCTGTGTGGCTGTATATTAATCTGGTTCATTGCTTCTAGCTGCTGCATAGGTTTCTATCTTCTGAATATGCCAGAATTTTCCTATCCATTCTCCTGGTGATGGGCAGCTCTTTGCTCCTAAAGCAAGCGCTCTATAAGGTTGCAGTCTTGTATATGCTTCCTTGTGGATGCGCGCAAGAGCTTACATCGCAGCACAGGTGAAGAAAATGCCCAGGTTTAGCAGATTTTTAGCATCTTAAAGTAAAACTCAGGGCCATTAGTATAATACAGAGCTTTCAGAGTTTTAAAATACATACATTTTATATAAAAGATAACATTCAAAAGTGCAGTTAAGATTATCATTAATTATAAACTGCACTGTCTGAAGATTCTATTTTTGTAGCGTCCTTTTCCTTTTCTCCTAATGACTCTGCAGGTGTTGGTGACTGCCACACCTGCTGGGCTGCAGGTTCCTAGGGAGGGAACTAGCCTGAATTATCTGAAGAATAGGCAAAAGTAGCACATCATTTTCTATTTAAAGAAATTAATTATTTCATCATGTAGCTGGTACTTAAATGTTTTTTTAAAAAATGTTAAGTATTCTCTTTACTTTTCTTCATCTCTATGCGTCATAAATTAGAGCTAATTCAAGTCTTTGTTCCTGTTGCATTTTGAACTAGAATAGCAAAATTCTGTTTTGCTCTAGAATAGCAATGCCTGGAGTACATTGCTCTAGAGAGTAAATAATGCCTCATGCACCTGGGATATTATAATTTGTTCTTTTATATGTCTTTTGCATCTTTGTGCCTCAGGACCTAGGGTCAGTGCCTGGTTATAAAAACAAAAGGTTTGGAACCAATGTTTGTTTGATTATGTTTGGAAATTTTCTAAGTATAGTTTACCCAGAAATTGTGAGGGAAACATCAAACATGCAGCCCAGCCCAGTGCAGTTTTGGGAGGAGCCCTCAGGGTGGTGAAAGGGGAAAGAAACAGCCATCCAGTCAGATCAGTTAAATTAGCTAGCCCCAAGAAGGATCAGTGGGGTGGAAGATGACCCTCTTATCCTCGTGACTGGCTGATTTCCAGTAAGCAGCCTGGCACACCCCAGGTCGCTTAGCCCATTCCTTGAGGACTTAAGGGCCTGGCTCACTCTCTACAGAACCTCTCTCTAGTACACATCCTGTCACTCCTTCCACAGCCATGGCTGCAGACTTCCTTGACCTCCCTGCTCTACTGATCTGTCTTCTTCGTGATCTCGGCCTCCCATCCCCACAGTAATACCTGGCTGGCCTCAGTTTAAACTCCTAATCACTGACCTTAAACAGCCGTCAGTGCTGTCTGGCACTTATGCAAATTTCCTTGGCCCATTCTCTGTCCTGCCCTCCTAGATGCCTGTTTTGTGCCCTCTCCTCTCTCAGTCCTCCAGTACCTCCTTCCCTTCCCTCACTCTTGGCTGATAACCTTGCTTTCTACTTCACTGAGAAAATAGAAGCATTAGATGAAAACTCCCATCAGCTGCACCACCTGAGAATCAACACCTAAAGAGGGAGGGGAAGGAGGGGAAGGAAGCTGGATGGAGCAGAGGAAGAAGTTAGGCAGCAGTTCAGTCTCAACAAAGGCCCCCTCCGTCCCCTGCCCCGTCCCCTGAATCCATGGAGAGCTCTGAAGTTGGGATGGCCAGGCTGTTGTTCTCCACCCTAATAGACTAGTCACTGAGGCAGCTGCCTCAGGAGAAGGGGAGACTGGGTCAAGGTGGCTCTCTTCAGCTCAGGTGTGTCTCCCAGCAGCACTCCCGAGGCTGGGGGAATAATTCCTTCAGTTCTGATGGGGTATCTGGGTGGTGGCGTGTCCCAGCTTTCTCTAAAATCCTCTTACACTCTGAGTGTTGCTCTTCTCAAGGCCCAACTTCTTAAGCAGCTGTTCTGTGAGAATGTGCTTAGGGGCTATGACTCAGAGTAATCTTGACATTACACACTTTGAATTCATGCTGTGATATACTTTGAAAATAGGGAAGTTTCTTCTTATCAGATTGGCATGAACTTTAAGACTATATAGAATAGCACTGCTCTATTATAAAGCCTAAGCAATAGAAAAGAATGCCTGGACTTGGCGGACACCTAATCCATTTATAGACGTTCATCTCTGAATAGATTAGAAGCTTAAGGAACTTACCACCAAAATGTGGTTTTTTAGCACTGTGCCAAAGTTTGAAGGAAGTACTTTTTAACCTACAATTGCATCATAAAAAGACGACATAAATGTTATCATCAATATTTTCTAGAGTGCAGGGTGCCTTTATTATGGCTTTAGTTCATGTGGACTTGAATGTTATGTTCAGGAATCTTATTTCACATTTATCACTTGATTTTTAAAAATGTGTCACAAAGGACAAAGTTATTAATGTAAGATTTTCTTATTATAACCAAGGAATTCTCTAAGATGTATGATTCTGGCATGGATGAAAAGCCAGATAAATGTAATTTTTCACAGCCTTCGGGGATCAGATTTTTCATGCTTTAAGTTGCATTCATAGGCATATAGACAACTATTTCTCTACATTATTCTAAACACAGTGGTAAAAACTAGTAGAACAAAAGTCAGCTGTTTTTTTATACCATCAAGGAACATTTGGAATTTCAAATTAAAAACACAACACCATTTACATTAGCACCCAAAACATTTTTAAAAATGGATAAGATCTAGGTGAGAAAACCTATAAGACTCTATTGAAAGAAATCAAAGAAAATCTAAATAAATGGAGAGATATTTCAAGTGGAGAGATATTCAGAAACTACTGAAAGAAGTCAAAGAAAATCTAAATACATGGAGAGATATTCCATGGATGGCAAGACTCTATTGTTAAGATGCCAGTTCTTCCCAATTTAACATATAGATTAAAACACAACCCCAATCCAAATCCCAGGAAGTTATTTTGTGGATATTGACAAACTGATTTTAAAGTTTACATGGAATGGCAGAAGAGCCAATTTTTGAAGAAGAACAAAGTCAGAGGACTAATACTACCCAACTTCGAGACTTACTGTAAAGCTACAGTAATAAAAACGGTGTGGTATTGGCAAAAGAATAGACAAATATGTCAATGGAACACAATAGAGAACCCAGAAATAGATCCACTGAAATAAAGTGACAAAGGCAGTTCCATAGAGAAAGGATAGTCTTTTCAACAAAGTGTGCTGTAACAACTAGAGATCACATGCAAAAAAATAAATATAGTCACAGACCTTAGACTTTTTACAAAAATTAACCCAAATGGATTAGAGGCATAAATATAAAATGCAATACTGTAAAACTTCTAGAAGATAACATAGAAAATCTAGATGACCTAGGGTTTGGCAATTACTTTTTAGATACAATTCCAAAAGCCTGAAAGAAATAATGTTGTACTTCCTTAAAATTAAAAACTTCTGCTCTGCAAAAGATATTGTTGAAAGAATGAAAAGACAAGCCACAGACTGGGAGAAAATATTTGCAAAACACATATCTAATAAAGGACTTGTGCCCAAAATATGCAAAGAATTTTTAAAACACAATAATAAGAAAACAAGCAACCGATAAACAGCTAATAACTCATCTGTTCCTGTGCCAGGAGCTGTCCAAACACTGATGAGAGTAAAGACAAGAAGCCTGACAGAGAGAGAAACATATAGCAGCTAACATTGGTGTGCAGTTTTTAGAAAGAGTGGGTGATCACTCTAATTTCTGCTGCCATCTGCTTCTGGGAACCCAGGATTCATGTCCTAATGTCCTATGTTTTATCATGCCTTGGGGCCTTACAGCACATGTCATTTCAGGAAGAAATGCTTCCTACCTTCCACTTCCCAGGTTGCATTAGGATATAACATTCAAATCTACTCCTTGTAGAACTTATTAGCAATATCCTGTGCTTTTCAGCTTTTGCCTTAACGTAACCATTTACATCTTTGTCAGAGCAAGATAAGTGAGAAAAACAGTTGTACAGAGGCAGTGGATGCATAAGAAAGAATAGATAAGAAATAAAGCCAACTGGCAAGTCTTTGCTCTGAAAGACAGTAACTTCATCCAGTGAATAGAGAGTTGATGTCAAAGAAGAAAAGGGCTAAAACTTTTTATAACTACACAATTTTTAAGAGATTAAATACACTATTTTCTGTTCTCTACTGGAATATTTTCTTAAGGAAAATACTGGTTTATGATTTACTACTTTTTCTCCTCTTAAAAAAACTAGATATACTTAATGCACACTATTGTCAGAAATCTGACAGTTTCTCTAAAGAGAAATCTGAAGGTCATGGGATTGGAAGATGTAGGTCATTTTCAGGATTTTTACCTGGAACTGGTTTAGAAGATTTTGCTGAGTTGTTTTTAGATGATTTCTTTGGAATCCTAGCTTAATTCTTCATTGTTTTACCTGAAATTTTTCAGGAAATATATATGACAAAGTTTCTTTTTAAAATAAACTTTTTATTTTAGGATAGCTTTAAATTACAGATAAGTTGAGAAGCTAGTCCTGATAGTTTCCATATATGTAATACCTAGTTTCCTCTATTTTTAACATCTGACATTATTGTGGCACATTTATTGCAATTAGTGAACCCCTGTTGGTACATTATTATTAACTAATGTTCATATGTTACTCACATTTTATTAGTTTTTGTTTAATAATGCTCATCTTATATATTTCCTGCCCCAGTCCTAAACTTAGCCATTTCTCCAAGGAGCTTCAGTTCTTTTTTTTTTCTTTTTTTCTTTTAACAATGGTGTTAGAAACCAAGATCTGTGTGCATCTCTTAACTTTTAACATATCTAATTCCTTGTATTTAAACTAGATTTCTTGTGAATAATATATAGTCGAGCCTTTCCTTTTATCCACTCTGACATTCTATCTTTTAAGTAGTATGCTTATACCATTCACATTTAAAATGATTATTGACATAACTGGATTACTATCTACTGTGTTTTTATTAAATAACTCTCTATTTGTTCTGTATTTTTTCCACCTTTTCCCCCACCTTCTGTGATTTTTACTTAAGCATTTTATATGAGTCAATTTTCTCTCTTCTCTTAGCTTATCAATTATACTTTAAAAAAAATTTAATGATTCCCATAGAGTTTAAAATATATATTTTTAACTGATCAGAGAACATAATATCATATTACATGCAGTGCAGGTACCTTATAACAAACTATTTCCAATTCCTCTGCCTTATCATTATGACATTGTTATTTGTTTCATTTATGTGATGTGATCACCCAATACAGCATTACTGTTATAGCCTTAAACAGTTATTTTTTTGATCAATTAAGAATGATAAAAAATATTTGTTTATTTTACCTTTACTCATTCCATCTCTGACACTCTTCCTTTCTTGCTGTAGATCAAGTTCATTTTCCAGTCCTGCCTGAAGAGCTACTTAACATTTCTTGCAGGTCTGGCACAATGCATATGCATTTTCATCCATTTTCTCTCATCCCCCTTCCTCTCCCGTCCCCTCTCCCCCCTCCACCTTTTCCTCTTCCTCCCCCTGTCCCTCTCCCTCTTTCCCCTGTCATCTAGAAAAATCTTTATTTCTCCTTTATCTTTGAAGGATAATTTCCCTGGATATAAATTCTGGTTTGGTGGAGTTTTCATTCAACGCTTTAAATATTTCACTTGATTCTCTTCTTGCTTGCATGGTTTCTGATGAAAAGTCTGCTGTAATTCTTATCCTTATTCTTCTATAGGTAGGTGTGTTCCCCTCCTCTGGCCTCTCTCGAGACTTTATCATTGTCTTTATTTTTCTGCAGTTTGAATATGATACGCCTAGACACAGATTTTTTGGTATTTATTCAGCTTGCTGTTTTATGAGCTTCCTGGATCTGTGATTTGGTATCTCATTAATTTTGGAAAGTTTTTAGCCATAATTACTTGAAATATTTTTTTCTGCTCTGTTCTCTCTATTCTTCTTCTGGTATTGCAGTTATGCATATATTGTACTGTACGATATTGTCCCACAGTTGTCTGATATTTTTTTCTGTTTTTTTTTTCTCTTTCTCTTTGCTTTTCAGTTTGGAATGTTCTTTGTGACCTATCTTCAACATTGCTGATTTTTCCTGGATTGCTGTGTGCAGTCTACTGATGAGCCTATCAAAAGCATTTTTCATTTCTGTAACAATGTTTTTAATTTCTAGCATTTCCTTTTGATTGTTTCTTAGATTTTCCATCTCTCTGCTTATATTATCCACCTATTCTTGCATTTTATCTACTTTTGCCATTAGAGTCCTTAATGTATTAATTATGGTTATTTGAAATTTCCTGTCAGAAATTACAAAATCTATTATGTCTTAGTCTTATGTTTTTTTTTATTTCTTCTTCTCTTCCATGTGTGTTTTTCTTGTCTTATGGTTTGTCATTGAAAGCCAGACATACTGCATCAGGTAATAACAGCTAAGGGAAATAGCATTTAGTGTGAGGATTTATGTTGATCTGGCTAGAAGTTGGGCTGTAGTTAACATTTATTTTAGCTATAGGTACAGGAGGCTTAAAATTTCTCTAGTGCCCTTGTTTTTGTCTCTGCTTTACTTTGGGCTTCCCTATGTTCTCCTTCCCAGAGACAGTCTGTGTCTTGCAGCTCTCTCAGCTGTAATCCACTGTTACGATCCTGGAGCCCTGTTGGTGTAGTGATAAGGTGTTGGGGAGGAGACAAATTCTATAATCTTTTGATTAAATGGGGTTTTTGTTGTTGTTGTTGTTGTTTTGAGACAGGGTCTTGCTCTGTTGTCTGGGCTAGAGTGTAGTGGCATCATCACAGCTCACTGCAACCTCAAACTCCTGGGCTTGAGCAATCCTTCTGCCTCAGCCTCCTAAAGAGCCAGGACTACAGGTGTGCACCATCACACCCAGCTAATTTTTTTATTTTTTGTAGAGATGGGGTTTCACTATGTTGCTCAGGCTGGTCTTAACTCCTGACCTCAAGTGATCCTCCCCCCTCAACCTCCCAAAGTGCTAGGATCACAGGTGTGAGCCACCACACCCAGCCTAAATCTGTCTTTTAGTGGGGCTGTGTTTCAAGACAAGACTGTGACCTCCACAACTGTTCATCCAATGGTATATAGCTTTTTCTCCCTGTCTCCTGCTTTCTCCTGGCTGCTGTTCCTGATCTTTTTCTTTGAAACCCTGACTGGTGTTGGCTCCATTTCATGTTGTTTCATTTTTTCCCCCCTACGTGAAATAGGAAGGCTGGAGGGGGCTGGAGTGGGGGGTGGATTTCCTTTCTCCATCTGTAATCTAGTTTCAGAATTGTGCCCTGGAAAAGTCCTTCCTCCTGGAGAGTGAGCCTTTGTTATGGAGAAGTCTCTGAATAGTACTTCATAACAGCCACTCTTCCTCTCCCCGCCCGCCCCCTAAGACCCACAAGGGGATCCTTCTTGTATCCTGACCTTCAGAACCTGCAAGGAAAGCCTGTGGAAGTGTGGGGGCCCCCAAGACAGTTTCTCACTGATGGCAGTCCACACTCAGCCAGCAGCAGTTCATCAAAATGACCATGTAAGTGTTCCTACGGGTTGATGCGTCCAGCAGCTTCTGTTGCAGCTATGCATATTTTGGTTGCTATATTTCTCTGGATGTGTCTGTCTCTCCCAGTTTTGGAAGATGTTTTGCCCTCAGCTCTCAGATACATTCAGGAAAAGTTTTGATTTGCAGTTTGTCCAGCTTTTTCTTGTTGTATTGAGAGGAACAACTTCCAAGCTTTTTCCATGTTGGATCTGAAACAAGAAATGCTCAAATGCCTTTTTTGAAGAAATTTTATTTAGTTTTGTATAAATTTGCCAGTTACAGAAATAGTAAATCGAAGCATATGTTCAGTAGTAAATATGCTAAATTATGCTTCAGGGAAACATTTTAAACACAATGTTTCAATAAGCAAACTATGTATTTGGTCAATGGCAGCATAGTGAAAGGTCCACATGGGGGTAGGCAGACGCCTAGTGCACACAACCTCTCCCAGTCTTTCAGTCTTTTCTTCTCTGCAGAGCAGATTTACCCATGATAATGAATCTGAGCTTCAGCTTAGGACCTTCTTGTCATTCATCACCCAGGTAATCAATCAGCTGATGCCACTGGTGTGGATGATGCCTGGGATGTAAAGCCCATGATTTCCTGGCACAAGTTCTGAACTTAGAAGCATATTTTGGCTAGAAACACTTGTTCAGAGGCACTTCTAAAACTGTAGAGAGTGATACTTTGGCTTCTGGCAGAATATTTATGTATATGGATGACCAGTGTTAGTTGGATTAGAGTAAAGACTTAGGACAATAAGAGAGGTGCTTTGCCTTTTCATTTATAAACAGGTATCATCTGATTCTTAGGAAGCTCCATTAAAGGACATGAACATTCCTTGCAGTAATTTCTTTCTTCAAAAGAATTGCTGATAGTTAATTGCTGCCACTAAGATTTGGAGGCCCAAACAGAGTTGAAGGTGGTCAGAGAGACCAATTTGACAAAATTGTAACATAGTAATTTTAGAGATGAACATGTTTTTATCCATGCTATCAGGCATGACAGTGGGCATGTTGCAGTCCCCCATGAGGAAAAGGAGGCTCAGATGGCTCACAAAGCTACACAGCGTCCTCGCAGGAGGTATCAGAACATAGCTCTACCTGACTTCCAAACTTGTGCTCTTCTGTAGTCACCATTCATCCAGTGTCACCAGGAAAGGCACTGTGGGTAGAAACAGCATTGTGCAGAATGAAGAACTAGGACTTTGTGTCCATCCCTGCCATTAGTCCCTGAAGGTCACTGTTTTTTCACCCTCAAAATGATTAATTTTAATTAGCCTCTGAGAATCTTTTAGCTCTAAAATCTTTGCATTCCTGACATGGCAACAGACATCACTATCCAGCAAGTTGTAGTGTGTTAAGAGTAAAGACAATACCCTGGGGGAAGAGGAAGAGACATGAACCTGGCAGGAACCCTGTCAGAGATGGGGTGGAACCAGCAGTCCCAGAGAGGGCACATTTCAGAGGCCAAGTCCAGATAGGGCCTTGGAAAATTCATGCTGGTCCAAAGCAGACAGGTAGAACTAAGGAGACAGGGTAGACTTTTTGCCTAGTGGTGTCAAAGAAATACCTGGTATCTTTACTTCACAGTTGGAACTTAATGAAGTGTTATTAAATATGGCCAAACAGAAACCTAGAAAGAGAAGAAAAAAAGGGAAGGAACAAAGAGCCATCCTGGGGTTACAGCCTCATGTCACATATGTGCCGTAAGCTCCTGAACAAATCTTGCCATCACTGCAGTGAGGGGGAAGAACTCCCCTCCTCTCCTGCACCTGTGGCTTGGGCTCCCCACCGCCCTTGTACCTTCAGACTTCAACTTCAGATTCCTCCACTGTTCACTATGCTTGTATTTTTTTTAAATATAAACAGTGTTTTGGGAGGCCAGGAGGGAAGGGACAGTTAAGTTGGCCCTGAATTGTACCTCAAAGGAAGTGGCAACTCCATTTCCTATAAGAGTCCACCACCTGAAGTCTCCTGAATGCCACCCTCCTCACGATGGCCATATCAGGTGACTTCAGGAGGTCCATTGTCTGTCCTTGCACTGTTGTAGAGCCACCGTTCTCATGTGGCCCTGAGAGCGCTACATCTATCCTTATGGCTAATGATCTAGGGAACACAAGTGTGTGTTTCTCCACTGTGACTGAAAGTTCTCACTTGATGGTACAATTAAAGCTAATGAAGTAAGTATACAGTAAAACGAAATTATAGTTTTTGGCTATCACTGCTTCTAGGCCTTAGAGAATATTTCTGGACACACAGTTACTAAGTGTTGCTTGGTTTTTTTACTTGTCAAGTGATCAAAATAATTACTGAAAAAACAAAGCAAGCTCCAAATAAAACATAACTCTTCTACAGATTTCACTCCCTTTCACCATCATCAAATGTGGCCTAGAAACTGCTTTATGCATGAAATATAGTTCTGAATGTGAAGAAAACAAACTTTACACATGTAAATTGCTGTAAGGCTACGTAAGATGTGTTCTTTGGTGACATAGGGCTTGCAAAGCCTGAAAGTCAGATTTCCTACCCCAGTGACAAATGACAACCCCCTCATTTGATATCCTTCATCTATAACCAGCCTCTTTGTTAGTAGGTCCCTACAATGGAGATTATATTTTAAAAGGGAAGAGACTATGAGGCATATGGTTTTATTTATTTGTAACCTTTTCAATTATTTCTTTCTATTCATTTGGTCTAATTGTAATTTTTTTCCCAACCCCCTATTCTATTAAGTGGTGGGATAAAGGAGGAAGTAAAAAACTTTTCATGTTTTTGTAGTAATCAGTTATTGTTATCTCTCTCATTATTTTGACTCTCCTAACATTTTCCCAATGCTTTTTCTCCTGTACACTTCTTTTAGATTTCTGCTTTCCATTAACCTTCTAAGCTCAATTCCTCATTCACTTGACTGATCTTGGGAAATAGTCCACGCGGACATCCCAGAGGCCCAGGCACTTGCCTGTGTGGATCCTCAGTGCACCGGGAGTGACGCTTGGTCTGGAGCACAGAGAGCTGGATCACAGGCTGCCCTGCCCTGAAGGACTCTTCTCAGGCCACCCACCAGGGGTAGGGCCTGCAGACACTGTGAGAAGCCTCCTTGTGAACTCCAAAGAAGAGTCCTAGTCATTATGTTATTGAGACGGACACAAATTCTGTGATACTTTATTAACAAATATTCATATGAATTAACCAATTGATTAAATAATTAGCGTTCTTAGTCTTTCTACACACTGTATACCAAAGGACAGCAAACTCCAGCCGCAGGACCAAATCCTCCTGCCACCTATTAATATAGTTGTACTGGCACCCGGCCACAGCCATTTGGTTGTGTATTCTCTAGGGTTACTTTTCATGCTTCAAGGAATGGCACAGTTGAGTAGTTGTGACAGAGACTGTGCAGAGCCTAAAATATTTACTATGTGGCTCTTTAGAAGTTTTCTTAGTCCTCTTCTAAACTAAGAGAATCTTTTCTGATAGGAATTGCATTGAATCTACAGATCACTTTGAGTAATACAGACATTATAACAATATTAAGTCTTCCAGTACAGTACATGAACTCAGGATATCTTTCCATTTATATTTGTATCTTCTTTAATTTCTTGGAGCAATGTTTTGTAGTTTTCAGTGTATAAGTCTTTCACCTCCTTGGACAAATTTGTCAGTATTTTATCCTTTTTGATGCTATTATAAAAAGAATTGTTTCCTTATTTCCTTTTCAGATTGTTCATTGTTAGTGTGTACAAATATAACTGATTTTTTTGTGTTGATTATGTATTCATAACTTGGCTGAATTCATTTATTAGTTCTAATAGGGGGGTGTATGTGTAATTAGAGTTTTCTATGTTTAAGATTATACAATCTGCAAACAAATAATCTTACCACTTCCTTTCCAATTTGGATGCCTTTTATTCCTTTTTCTTTCTTTCTTTCTTTTTTTTCTTTTATTCCCTTAATTGCTCTGCTCTGGCTAGGACTTCCAGGACTATGTTGAATAAAATTGGCAAGAGTAAGCATTCTTTGCCATGTTTCTGATCTGAGAGGAAAAGCTTTCAGTTTTTCACTGTTTAGTATGATGTTACCTCTGGGATTTTTCATGTGTGGCCTTTATTATGTTTAGGTAATTTCTTTCTATTCCTAGTTTGTTGAGTGTTTTTATCATGAAAGGTATTAAATTTTGTCATATACTTTTTCTGCATGAATTGAAATGATCGTGTGGTTGTCCTTCATTTTGTTAATGTAGTATATTGTGTTGATTGACTTTTGTATGTCATTTCATCCTTGTATTTCAGGAATACATTCCACTTGGTCATGGTATATAATTTTTTTTTTAATGTATTGTTGAATTGGGTTTGCTAGTATTTTGTTGAGGATTTTGCATCAGTATTGATTAGGGCTGTTGGTCTGTAGTTGTCCTGTTGTATGTTTGCCTGGTTTTAGCATCACAGTAATGTTGGCCTCATAAAATGAGTTTGGAAGTATTGCCATCTGCTCAGTTTTTTGGAAGAATTTGGGAAGTATTGGTGTTAATTCTTTTTTAAGTGTTTGGTAGAATTCACCCATGAAGCTCTCTGATCCTGAGCTTTTCTTTGTTGGAGGTTTTTGGTTACTGGTTCAATCTGCTTACTAGTATAATTCTGTTCAGATGTTTTTTTTCTTCATGATTCAGTCTTGGTAGGTTGATATTTCTAGAAATTTATCCATTTCTTCTAGTTTATCCAGTTTGTTGGTATGTAATTGTTCATAGTAGTCTCTTATAATCCTTTTTATTTCTGTGGCATGAGTTATAATGTCTCTTCTTTCATTTCTGATTTTTGGTATGTGAGTATATGAGTCTTCTTTTTCTTCATTAGTCTAGCTTTGTCAATTTTATAGATTTCAAAAGACCAACTGGTTTTTTTTTATTTTTTTATATTTTTGCTATTTTCTATTCTCTATTTTACTTATTTCTGTTCTAATATTTATTATTTCCTTTCTTCTGATAACTTTGGGTTTAGTTTTTTCTTTTTGTAGTTACTTGAGGTATAAAGTTAGGTTATTGACTTGATATCATTCTTCTTTTATAATGTAGCATTTACCACTATAAGCTTCCCTTTTAGTATTGCTGTTGGTACATCCGATAAGTTTTGGTATGTTGTGTTTTTGTTTTCATTTGCTTCAAGATATTTTCTGATTTCCCTTGTGCATTCTTCTTTGAGCCATTGGTTGTTTAAGATTTTATTGATTAATTTCCATAATTCATGAATTTTCTAGTTTTCCTTTTGCTTTTGAAATCAAACTAGAAATCTGGGAATTCCTTTCAGTTTCTTGAATTTAGATGTCCATTTCCTTCCTCAGATTTGGGAAATTTTCAGCCATTATTATCACATTTCCTTGTCATAGACTAGGTTTATACAAGGAGGAAGACCTTCACCAGTCAGCCCGGCTAGAGAATCAGAGGGCCTCTCAAACATTTTCTTGTGGTATGTCATCTCTTGGCCTATGTGTATAATTTTCCGATTAGAAAAGTTTGCAAGTTTCTTTGTTAGAAATTCATAATCTCTACTACTTCTGTTGTCTGTCCACAGTACTGCAAGTTCTCTGGTGCTACAAGTGCCAACCTCTTCTTTGTTCTCAGCAACCCCCATACATTCAAAATATAGTGGTTCCCGTGCCCTCCAAGTTAGGTGAGACAGAAACTAGTCCCCCACATAGCCCCTGGAAAAGGTAGAACGTTGGACTTAAATTCCACTTTCATTTTCCCTCCCAAGCAAGAAATCACAAGTCGGGTATTTTCTCCTAGTCGTGCCAAGTTGTGCTGGCTTGAGGGAAGACTTATCACAGGTGAAATGCAGTGGCTTTTCTTACCCATTTCAGTGCAACTGTTCTTTCCTTTGAGCTTTAGTGGGAGTCTGGCATGACCTTGGGTTCTGCTTTGCTTCTCTCTTGAACCAGCAGCCCCACATGAGGAGCTCTCCCAGCAGATCACTTGCTTCCTTTAAGGGCAGATCTCGGCTGGGCGCGGTGGCTCACGCCTGTAATCCTAGCACTCTGGGAAGCCGAGGTGTGTGGATTGTTTGAGCTCAGGAGTTAGAGACCAGCCTGAGCAAGAGTGAGACCCCGTCTCTACTGAAAAAAAAAAAAAAATAGAAAGAAATTAGCTGGACAACTAAAAATATATATAGAAAAAATTAGCCAGGCATGGTGGCACATGCCTGTAGTCCCAGCTACTCAGGAGGCTGAGGCAGGAGGATCGCTTGAGCCCAGGAGTTTGAGGTTGCTGTGAGCTAGGCTGACGCCACGGCACTCTACCTCGGGCAACAGAGTGAGACTCTGTCTCAAAAAAAAAAAAAAAAAAAAAAGGCAGATCTCTCACTTTAGGGCAAGAGTACAACCTCTAGCCACTTTGTTACAAGGTGGCATGAAAAAGAGCTCCCATATTTCTGGAGACTGTTCTTTAATGCACTTACTTTAGTGCTGACTCCCAGGCCCAATCTTTTCCTTTTGTGGAGTTAAATCTGACGTTGGCCCCTCTCTGGGGCTTCTTTGGGAGGACCTGCATTTGTCTCAGGTGACTTGAGCTACACTTTTCACTTCATTGGTCCTATCCTCAGAAGTCCTGGCAACTTTTCTTATTTTCCAGTCTTGTTCCTTTTAGAATATATATTTCTGTCATTTCAGGGTACCCTTGGGAGGTGGAAGAAGTACATGTTCATGCTTGGTCTACCATCTTAAAATGACAATCCCTGAGGTGGTTTTCTTAAGAGCCTAATTCCATAATATATTTTCAATCTCTGCTCCATTGGTCATTTTTATTAATTGGCATTTGGCATGCTATAGTCTGGTAATCAACAGAGGATACTTTTTTGAAGGAGTTTCTTTTGTTCAGTTGTGGCTGGGCTCTGAATAGAAAGACATAACATTGCAGACACACCACTGTAGGAATCAAATTAGTTTTTCAGAATTCTAAGAATTCAACTCTAATTTGCATTTTCTGTTTCAGAAGAGACAGGGTTGGGGACACATTGTTACAAAACACAGCTGTTACTGCTGATCATATCACGAGTTTTCTAGTTTTTGCAGAATAAAATGGTTTCACTCACTCTCTGTGCACCTGGCATGAGATTCCCAGGGTTTGACAGCCCTGCCATGACCAAAGGTGAGCGATGCTCTGATAGCAGAGCAGGCAGTACTTTACCGCTGGCATCGGAAGATATTTAGCTTCTCTGAGTGCTAATTTTCTCCAGTCCTGTTCTTTTTCCGTTTCCCTAGTGAGACATCCTATAATCATTGCTTAAAGCATACTGTTGTGAGGAGCCAACTTCTTTGTATTTATTGGTTTAAAAATTCTGCCCATCTCCCCACCCTACCCCCCACTGTTTCTTTTCTCCCTTACATTGTTTAGGATATAATTTTACAAGTTTTAGTTTAAAAGAAAACTGTTGGTGAAGAATCACAATCATGGCCCATAAAATATCTTCACTTTTCATAGACAGGCTCCTTCCACCCAACTCTTCATTACAAGTGTATTTTTCTTCAAATATAAGTAGATTTCTATTTCATCTTAGATTTTCTTTTATTTAAGTAAACAAATCAAAATGAGTGAGTGCTTTTTCCAATTTTTTTTCTCAGATCTGTTAGCATAAAGCCTTGGAACAGAATTGCTGTATGGAAAATATAAATAATATCTAAAAAATTGACCCTAAGAAATACAGAGCTATAAATGTTATTTAGGTTTCCAGGCTAGACCACAGAAGCTTATTTAATCCATTATGATGCTCAACTTGAATTCTAGTTCCTGGGTAGAAGAAGCCAGTAAGAAGGAGATGAGGATAGGGAAGGTCTGACATACCCTTTCCTGACCATGGAGATAACATTGGTTCCTTTCTGCTTCTCTTTACTCCTCTTCCTTGAAACCAGTCCCCTGCTGCTGAAGCTGCTTTTATCTCTGCTATGGTGTCTTCCCACCCCACTTCCAAGTATTCAATTTTATTTGCCAATGGATGGAGGACAGAGAGGAAGAATTTGCTAGTACCACCAAATTAAATTAATTAATGTCTGTGAATGGTTGATGCTCCTTAACCTTCCCAGGGGTGTTTTCACTTTTTACAGAAAATATGTATTAAAGCAAATAAACCTATAATTGGTGCAACTTCTGAGAGTTTAGCAAAGTAGGAGGAAAACCAGTATGACAGATTAGGGGAGGTTAGGAAGTGATGGACAAGGGCCACCATCTAAGCAGTCTGGCCCTGCATAAGTACTCTTTACGTATTTGCAGTGTGAATGAATACAAAAGGACTACTTTCCCTAGCTGCTTTTATTCTTTGTCTCCAATTAAAAAAGGAAAGTTCTCAGAGCTTCATTTTGTCTGATTTTGGTCTGTTTACTGGGCAAATGAGCAATCATGACCAGATGGGCTTAGGAGCCTGGCAGGGCGTATGTAATTTGTTTATTAAGTGAGGGATTCCTGTGTTCTTTTTTATGTAAGGTTTTTACCCCTTTATATGAGTAACTCATAACCATTAAAGAGTAAAGATCAAGAGACCACCCATAGTGCCATCATCCAAAGAAAACCATTGTGAAGATGTTACAGTTTTAGGAAAATAAACTATAGAGAATTACTCATAAAATTACTCATGTTGCTATTAAGTGTTTAAACATTAAAATGGCCTCTTTTTTGATTAATATTATCTAATCAATACAAACTTTTTTTAATTCATGAGAGTTTTACGAACATTTCACTTGGAAACCACTGCACCTAAGTCTGTGGCAACCTTGCTTAGTCACCCAGTAGCCAGTCCTGGTTCCCAAAGAGTTAACACACCTTCCAGATGCCTTAGCTCCAAGGAAAGCATGTCCTTCCTTGTCAGGATGTTTTGTATTGTCTTTTAGTTTCTGCCAAGACTCTGAGGAAGAAGAAATGGGTACAGATTTATTAGGATGGAAAGGGGCCAGTGACTTGATCATGGTGGGGCTCCGGCAGCTTAAGGCCACACAGTTTCTGAAAAGTATGGAAGATTTGTTTTTATCCACTAATTTATTTCTTGTCTGATGTTTCCACTGAAGTGATTGCCTCATATACAATTATATCTCAGTACTGTATTGGAATGAAATAATGGCACAGTATAGCCCTTTCTGAATTATTCACTTAATCTTTAGAGATTATATCCAGGTTCCTATTAATTCAGTTAGTTTAGAATTTCAGCATATGGTATCATCTGATCCATGCTGCATTATCTACTTGTTTTCCTTCTAAAGACAACTAATCAGTATCTTCCAGTGTTGCCTTTGATCATAGCATTCACATTTACATGAAGGCTGCCTGTCCCTGGTCTACTCTAGGTCTGTTGTCAATACCAGGCACTGCCTGGCCTGCGCTGGGATTCTGCTGATTTTCAAGTCTTCTGATTGAATTATTGCTTGCTCTGGCATCATGCTGATTTCCTTCACTATTTCATGCTTCTCCCAGGAGATATCCATTTGTTATTTATACGTTGTCCTCCTTTTGAAAATATCACAGTAAGGAATTCATTTAATTTTTTTCAATGGTCTTCTTTTTCTGTCAATAATTCAATGCAACATTTCTTAAAAACTGTTCCATCTCTTTCATTGATTTTTTTTTAATGCCTTTTAATTATTTCTTACCTTTAAAAACTCACAGCTTTTAATACTAAGTAGTTCATGCTGTCACCACAGGACAGCTTTATTCCTTTGTTTGTTCAGATTTCTGTGGGTGTTGATCCTGGATCACAAGATGATGCTAGGTTTGGAGAAGCATCAGTAGGTTGAGGCTGTACATCTGAAGAGCAGGATTACCAATGGAAGTCAACACTGTTGGCTTAATTATAAATCTCATACCATTATGGAGAACCTTGTTGTGATGCTGGTGTGGAAGGGAAATACATAGCCAAGTTTTAAGTTTCCACGTTCTAGTGGATACACTCTATGTTTCTGTGAACCTCCCCTACCTTACATGGAGTCAGCAGCATGAGGTTATAGTCATTCAATTAATCAATGTTTACTGATGATCACATTATGAGAGAAACTATACCAGACACTGTCAAGGATGTAGAGGATTCAAGGTACCTTATGTTTGAGACACATGTGTGCTTCATACAACTCAACCCAAAGCTCAACACAGAGGGATGTTTTGGGGCAGAGAATGGAATAATTCTACAAATATTATACACTAAGATACATTGTTAATGCACAGTCAGAAAAAAATTTTGTAGACGACTTTGGAATAAACTTTATTTTTGTATAAAACATTAAGAGTAGCATATGATATCAATTTATAGGAATAACTGATTTTAAAAGAATAAAGCAGAGTGAGTCAATAATTATTGAATAGACCACAGTGGGGTGGCCTAAATATAACTCATGGGCCCAGATGGTCTTTGGTACTTCACAGGCCAATAATTAGAAATTACCTAAGATTAATGAAGAGAATCCCATATTGCTTAGGTACCAATTTATTTCCTTGCGCCTGTGGTCTAATGTAGCACATTGACACATGCTCTTTCTTGTTTTCAGCATGCTCTCCTGGCTTTAAAGTTTATACTTGCGTTTGCCATACCTGATAAGCCGCGGCATATTCAGGTGAAACTAGCCAGATTGGAATTTGAATCTTTGGAGGCACTCAAGCAGCAGGTAAGAGCAACTGTCCTGAAAACAATGAATGTATTTCTTTAGCAAATGACAGGAAACATAATTCAGAAGAATCACTCACAGCATTTACTTCAGCCTTGAAGTTACTGGTTTAAGTAAATACAGAGGACTCCAGTTTAGGATGACGTAACAAAACCAAAATCCTAACAATATGAGCAACAAACAGGTTTAAAGAACTAAACCAAGCAAACAAAAATATTCAAGCAACGTTAAATAAAGAACAGTTAGCAAAAGAACAAGATAGAGATTTCTAAGATCACTCTGGGACAGCTCCCCACAGTTTCTAATTCTTCCCTCTGCAGCAACATTAAGTGAGGAAAAGTGAGTAAATAGAATTCTGAATAGTGTCTTGCAGAGAGCAAGACATAATGAGTTTTGGTGGATAGAAGCAGCAAAAATTGCCATGAAAGGAGAAACTGCTCAGTAACTTCACATTCTACCAGAGACCACCCCCAACCCTGCCAAAAAAAAAAAAAAAAAAAGCCATGCTGGAATTCACCATTTTGGTGGTTTTCTGCATGTAGGAGAAAGAGAGCAGAGAGATAGAGGATTCCTAGATGCCCAAAGCATCTCTCACTGGTTATCCCTAGTGTTACATAGGAATTTAAGCAACAACAAAATCAATAAGGCAATACTATCTGAGGGGACAAGCTCTGGGTCCGGGAGCTCTTGGACCCACACAGTCTCTTTGGCCTCCAAACCACTTTGCACAGGAATATTTCTTCTTATGTTTGGGGAGTTGGGAGGAAAAAAAATGTGAAGAGGACTCAGCCAAGCTCACCCTCTGATAGAAGCATGGGGGCCCCAAGGGTACTCACCCCTGACTAGGTAAAGTGACCCCAGAAGAGGACTTGTGGTAAGAGTATGGAAAAGAGGGAGGGCCTGGGCCAATCAGCCAGAGCTGTGCTCATGTGCACAGTAGATGGGAAGACTAAGTTGCCCGTGTCGCCTAGCCGTAAGGCAAGTTCACTTTTGGCATGTGGGCTAGGCAGTATGTTTGTATAAAAAACAAAACCCAGCATTGTGATCACTAGTGACACTCCAAGCTTCCCAGCATTGGCAGGAAACCCATCATCACCATTGTTGTGGAGATACTTACCAGCGCAATTGTATAAGGGGAAGAAATAAGTTCAAGTAACCTGAAGAGGCAAGTTTATCATTACTGGAAAATTAATGTCTTAAAAACAGTAGGAAAATTTGGTAAGAAGGCAGAGTACAAAGTTTATATAAAATCACTTGTTTCCTTCCACAAGAAATAATAACCGGTTAGAAAATATTGAATAAAAATTCACATTTATGAAAGAAACCAAATATAAAACCTTTTAGATGGTGACTTAGGAAAACAATATGGATAGTATACATGAAAAATATTTTTAAAACTCTACTGGGAGCAAAAAATTCTATCTTGTGAAAATGCAATGCCAGTTCAAATATGTGGAAATGAACATTTGAAAATAGCAAGGAAACTTCTGAAAAAGAAGGAAAATGAAGACTCTAGCTCTGCTAGATATTAAAATATGTTCTGAATAATAAATAATTATAATAATTAAATACATTTTGAATAGGGAAGAAATAGATGGATCAGTGGAATAGAGAGAGCATAGAGTCTATAAATGGACCCAAATTAAACTGGGAATTTAGTTTATGGTAGAAGTAACATTTTATGTCAGTGGAAAAAAGATTATTTGTTACACAGTTTGCTGAGCTTCCATTGATGACAAACAGCTATTTGGGAAAATTATTGTACTTTATTTTACTGCATTCCTTTTGAACCCCGTCCTCACCCTATGCCACCAAATTCAGCCAGTTAAGAGATTTAAATGTAAAAACTTAAACCAGGCCAGGTGGGGTGGCTCATACCTGTAATCCTAGCACTCGGGGAGCTGAGGCAGGAGGATTGCTTGAGGTCAGGAGTTCGAGACCAGCCTGAGCAAGAGCAAGATCCCATCTCTACAAAAAATAGAAAAATTAGCTGGGTGGAGTGCTATATGCCTGTAGTTCCAGCTACTCGGGAGGCTGAGGCAGGAGGATCGCTAGAGCTGAAGAGTTTGAGATTGTAGTGAGCTATGTTGATGCTACTGAACTCTTGCTGGGGCGATAGAGCGAGACTCTGTCCCCCCCGCCCCCCGAAAAAAAAAAAAACCTTCAACCATAAAAAGTCTATTAAAAACCCTAGGTACATCTTTCAGTGGGAAATGCCTTCCTAATCAGGACACACAATCCCCAAATCATAAAATACTGTTAAAGAAAAATACATGAAAATTTAGAACTTTATATGACAAAAATAATCAAAAGGTAAATTGAATAAATTGGGAGAATATTTGCACATATGACAGAGGGTTAATATCTTTAATTCAAAAAAGTTTTGAAGCATTACAGCTCTTTTAGAATTTGTCTAGCAGGTTACAGCTCTTTTAGAATTTGTCTAGACATTCTTTTATATATTATTGGCAGAAGTATAAATGAGTTCAACCTCTCTAGAATGCAGTTGAATCAAAATTTCAGTTACTCTGCAACACAGACTCTTACTAGGGTAATGATTTTATCTGCAAAGTGTACCAAAATATAGCCATTGAAACATTTTTATTAGCAAAAATCTGGAGACAACTAAATTCCTCAGTAGAAGACTGGTTAAATAAGTTATGGTATAGCCATGTAATAAAATTCTATGAACCTGTTTTTCTTTAAAAATAATTTGTGCTGGTGTATATTTGTGTGCCTTTGTGCATACTGCTTATTTTATTAAATGGAAAAAAGCAAGATACAGAACAGTATGATCCACTTCTAGTCAAATTTTAAAGAAAAGAAGGAAGGGAGTGAAGAGAAATGTATGAATGCTATAGATGTATTTGTTTTTGTTAGCAGGGCTCATAGGAAACCCCAAACAGTAATTACCTTCAAGGAGAGGGATTAAGATTTCCCTTTTCAGGTAGTTTGCATTTTCTGACCCTGTGCGCATGTATTACTTTTCTAAGGTCAACAGAAATTCTCTGGGAGGGGTGTTATTTGCCATTTGTTATCTGTATACGTTTCTGCACTTAAAACGTTAATGTAAGTAAATTAGGAATGAAGTCAAACCTCTTATGCCTCTTTGGGACACATGTGGGTACATCCTCCACACACTCTTCCTCCTCCTTCCTCCTTTTTTACAAACATTCATATATTTTTTTTTAGAAAAAAATATAAACATCAGGTGATAGATATTTTTAGAGTAGAATTTATTTTCACATAAAGTGCATTTTATACATAAAGTTTGAGGCCATAAATCAAATGTGGAAACCAAGTTGCAATATGAGGCCAAGTGGGATTTGTTTGTAAACTCCTCTGTAAACCTCTCAGGTGAGGTCAGAGTGACACCAAGACTAGAGGACAGACCTGCAGGCTGTTAATTTGACACCCCAGTCAGTATTTTAAAGTACTTGCTCAGTTTCCACTGAAGAGGGGACCAAGACAACATGGGTGAGGGACAGAGAAGTGGAATGAATGGGAAGAGGGCTGGGCAGAACACAGCCATGCCCAACAGCCACACTCTTCATTCTATGGAAGGAGCCCTGGGCGCAGACAGTTTTAAGGCCTTGATTTTTAGATGCTCAACTTACACGTCTACTCTTTCCTAAAACACAACTGCTGGAGGATGCCCTGGTGTCCTGCCGGCTTTCCACATTGCAGAGGAAAGGCACACCTCTCTTTCTTCTTGAACCCTATCCTGTGCCTCATTCCCAGGGCAAAAACCTCCCAGGTGACAGAATACCTTTTAAAACAGAAGTGTCAGGGGCTAAGCTACATTTCATAAAGGCACCCCAGTCTCTAGCCCACAAAACCAAATCTATCTCCTTGAGAGATGCATTTCTAAAATGTATCCAAAAATCTATATTCCATAATTATTTATTAAATACATATTATATGTACATAATTTTTATCATTTATGCACCAGTGATACTTACAATGATCAGTCCAGAAGAAAATTTTTAACACAGAGAAACTTATAAGAAATTTTAAAAGATTTTAAATTTCAATTTATGAGTATATTATTGCAGCAAAGTATGAGAGAGTTCTTTAGAAAGACTTTCAAGCAAAAGAAATATACTTTTTTTTTTTTTTTTTTGAGACAGAGTCTTGCTCTGTTGCCCGGGCTAGAGTGCCGTGGCATCAGCCTAACTCACAGCAACCTCAAACTCCTGGGCTCAAGCGATCCTTCTGCCTCAGCCTCCCAAGTAGCTGGGACTACAGGCATGCGCCACCATGCCTGGCTAATTTTTTTCTATATATGTTTTTAGCTGTCCAGATCATTTCTTTCTATTTTTTTCAGTAGAGACGGGGTCCCGCTCTTGCTCAGGCTGGTCTCAAACTCCTGACCTCGAGCGATCCTCCCGCCTCGGCCTCCCAAAGTGCTAGGATTACAGGCATGAGCCACCGCACCCGGCCAAGAAATATACTTTATTAGGATAAAATTCCTTGGGAGAAGTAGAAAGAAAATATACTTTAAAAAGGAAAAACAAAATTTTTAGTATTAATTGAGAGGATTCGTGTATTTTTTTAAAATGGGTGATGGTAGATATCATATCCCTAAAATTCCTTGGATAGCTTTAAAAGAATGACTTAATAGTTTATTCTTAAGTGTCAGTAATTACCATATGCTGTAAAATACATTTTTGCAACTAATTTATGATGAAAGATTTTAGATGTCAATTTAAAATTGTGTGAGAGGGCACATAGCATCTAAAAACTGTGAGGAGTATGTAAAAAAAAAATTTTTTTTTAATGTACATCGTTGTCTCTGGAAGAGTTTTGGTTAGTCAGTTTTCTCCAATGATTACATTTCTGGTGAGGTTTTATAGATCAGGTCAGGCGATTTCCTAGCTGGTGCATACACATCTTAACTCCAGGTCAAGGAGAGATCTTGCTTCATGTTAGGAAACCTTTCCCCTCCTTTGGGATTTCATATTACCATGTGTTTGTCTGAAAAGCAAAGGGTTTTTATTGATGTTGGATATTACCAACATGTCTCATGTTACTAAATACGTGTACCTAAAGTCCCAATGCAGGGCTGTTATATTGGGAGTGTCAAGGATATGAGTTTACTATGGATATGACTAAATGACCTCTCAAGTCATCCCAGCTCTTAGATTCCCATATCTTCAGATACACTGTACCTGACAGTGAGGCAAAGCCCTAATTCAAAATTTATTTAGAAGTGAAAAATGACCAAAATTCTCTCATACAGGTTGAGTATCCCTTATCCAAAATGCTTGAAACCAGAAGTATTTCAGATTTTTTCAGATTTTGGAACATTTGCATCATACTTACTGTTGAGCATCCCTAATCTGAAAATCTGAAATCAGAAATGCTCCCATGAGCACTTTTTTTTTGAGCATCACACCAGTGCTCAAAAAGTTTTGGATTTTAGAGAATTTCAGATTTTTGGATTAGAGATGCTTAACCTGCACTACTTAAAAAGAAGAAAAAATCTAAAAGATTTTAAGTTTCTTTGGTGTTTATTTTTCTCGTGAGAACATAGATGTAATTCTGATTAACATCACCTTGTAAGAAAAGGTGATTTTTGTGCTGATTTTGCTGTTACTGTTCTGGAGGGACAGAAATGTCTCTCAGGTTTCTACTCAGTATATTTATCAAATGCTGTCAAACAGGACATTCCTAGATTGCTCTAAAGATGATTTCTAAATTTGTGCATGTGCAGCTTGAATGTTTGTGATCCATGATGGGGGCAGGAGGCAATGATGAGTGTTGTCAGGATCTCTTAGGGCCTTGCAAACCCAAGAAAAGCGTTCCTTCCTTCCTGTCTCCACTACACTTTTTTTTTCTTTTAATTATCAATCTGAGAACAAAAGGTCCAGGGTAAAAGTTGGGCAGAAGATACTGTAGCAGCTGCCCCTTCGTGCTGTGTCTCTCGCTGACCCACGACTTTGCTGCATGGCTGGCACTGCTGCATGGGCCACCCTTGTTTGTGCTGCCATCAGGGAAAGACAAAGATTGTCATCATATTTCCTGTTTGATCTCACTGCCCAGGCAGTCCTAGAAGGTCCAGAAGGTCACCCACTTAGTGCTTTTCAAAGACTCATATTCAGTGGCCGTGTCTTCAGTTTATTTGCCAAACTAGTGCCATCTCTAGGATATGGAAGTTTTTCTTTAATCTGACATTTAACTGTCTGCTTTGTAACTAAGCTAGCCTCAACTCACTGGGCTCTTCCCATGTACCAAAAGCAGAGGGAGCCTCTGCTATATCCCCTGGTTGGTTTCTGGGCTCAGATCAGAAATGGAGTTATTGAAAATATTTAAGAATAAATCTCATTAATACCTGGCCTATCCCTGAACTCTCACTGTAAAGTAACCAGAAGTTGATAGTAGGCTTGTCAATGGAAATTATGATTACTTACGAATAAATGTTATGCTTAATTTATATTTGAATTGTTACTTTTCAACTCAATTCCTATTTTATGGACAAAATATGATTGAGAAATTTAAGTCATCAGACAGTTCTTAAATGGGATTGTGCATTTTAAATGTAAAACTTTTGAAAAACACATGTCTAGACCCTGCACCCTAAAGATCTTGATTCCTTAAATTGAAGGTGGGACCCAGGGACCTACACTTAAAAAAACCCTCCTGTTTCTCCATACCCGCTTCCCCTAGTCCTCACACCCTAGCAAAGAGGGATCCCAAGCACGGCCAAGGGAGTGCCAAGAACAAGCAGGTTCTGGGCCAAGTTCTGCTACTGTGAATGAGTCAGGTGGCCTCTTTGCACCTCAGTCTTTCTTTCTCTTTCTTTCTTTCTTTTCTTTCTTTTCTTTCTTTCGTTTCTTTCTTTCTTCTTTTCTTTTCTTTACTTTTCTTTTCTTTTCTTTTAAATAAAATGAATGGCAGGATTCCATGGTCTATCAGAAGGCTCAGAAATCTCCATTTTTAACCAGCACTTAAAGTGATTCTGGTACAGCAGCCCTGGAGCCCATTTGGGGAAGTGCTCTGTGGGTTCCGTTATTCCTCCCGGCTTGTGATAGGAGGGCGGTGGTGGAATGCTGGAATGAATGTGGGAAAGGAATGTACTGAAAACACAGCTTTTGTGGGTATCAAATAGGAAACTATGTGGTGTTTCTAAATATATAGGCAACTTAGATATACTTGAAGGTGAGAGGCAAACTGGGGAAAATAAAATAGTTTGCTTTGCAAAGGGCATTTTCAAATGATTAGGCTTCAGTCGGCTGAGACCTTTATGAATTCTAGACAGTAAATATCATCCTAGTGATGCCCTTTTATTTCTTTTCAAATTGATTTACTCAACTCTCAGTCACTTTAAGATCTGATTAAAAATAGAAAGGATTCTTATCCAGGAACCTTTGATAACTCGGGGTCTGGAGCACAAGGACACAACATCCTCAGTGCAGCCACCACTTAACCGGCCTCTGGGCAGCCAGCCCTCCTGGGAGCCCAGAGCACACACAGAAGCCAGGGAGCAGCGTCTGCCTGGAGCCTTGGAGAAAGAAAGCAGCCTCAGGAATCAGCTAAGAGAACAAGATAAGCACTTTTAAAAGGGACACTGCAATACTAATTATAGCCCTCAAGGGCCTCAAATCAGGTATGGGACCCTTGACCTGACAGGCCACCTGGGCCAGTCCTCATCACATACTGTCTTTGTTTTCTAGGGTTAAGTATATTTAAACTATTTTTTCCCAGCATTTCCTAAGAGCTTCTGAACTTTTCTGACCCTACGTCTGTGCTCTCTAGTTGTGGTACAAATATAAATATTTTCAATGGAAACTAAACTTTCACCACAACTAGAGAGCACAGATGTATGGTTCGTTTCCCAGGGCCCCAAGTCAGGTCCAGGTCCAGTAATTTTGAGAAAAAGGCACCAAAGTTTACAGTGTTTTGAGCGTTTGGGTGGCCCATCTGAGCCGGCCTCTCCCTTCCTTACTGAGTCAGGTGGTTTGTCTCACAGCCCTGTGCAGCAAGTGACTTGACCTTCTTTTGTTAGTCTCCCAAGCACTCAAACGGGGCCGAGGAAAATGGTGCTGACCGTGCAAGGTTGGGGTGAGACTGGGATGAGGCAGTGTGAGCAAGACACAGCATAAAGTGGGGCGGTGGGTGGCATGAGGATGGTGAGGGAGGAGGAAGACCACCTTATGAGGTCACTGGGTGAAGCCAGCAAGGAACCTTAGGGTAAAATGGTACCCTAACTCCAGATTTGCATGGTGAGTTGGGTTTCCATCTTTGCAACAGTCCCACCTGTTTTCATGGCCTAACACAACTGGCCATAATAACCATAAGGGGAGTAACAGCAGGCAGGCAGTGGGTGGGAATGTGAGCCAGGCACTGCGCTAAACCTTCCACATGTGCCAGTGACTCTTCAGAACAGTTCCTGGGGATAGAATCTGTTAGCCATTTCCAGGTGATTTTTCACACAGTAGATTTCTCTCCAGTTGATAAATGATAACCTTCTTCAAAGGTGGTTGATGCACTAACAAACATTAGCTCCCATGCACCCCTTTAGCCTCCTCACCTATCATTCTTTCTCTTACTTGTCTAGAGGACTGCCAAGCTATTTTGTGACTCTGCCCACCTGCATACCTCCCTCTGTGGTCAGCTTCACAGACCCCACCTCCTGAGGAAAGCCTTCCCCTCATTGTGTGACATAGGGCCCAGTGCCCATTTCTGCACACTCACCCTGCTGTAGTTGGTTCTGCTTCTGCTTCCCTATAAACAGCCTATGTAAATTGCTACTTATCTCATTGTTTCTCAAAGCAAAATTTCCCCAGGGGTCAGGCAATGCCTCACTTACCCCAAGTCCCCTCACCTACAGGCCTGGTGCCCAGCAGACTCTGAATAATCTCCACTTAATCAAACTGAGTTTGTTGACTCATACATAGTTCAGAAGCCAATATATTAAATAAATGACAAATGATGTCCTTGGACAAAAAAAGAAGAGTCTTAAAATAGATACTTGGCAAAAACGGAAACAAACTCATATGCCTTTCTGGGATCACTGGGAAAGAGAACACATTCTGAGAAATTACATGGGAGCACTTTACAAGGACCCCATACCTAGCCACAGTAAAGTTCAAATCCTATTTTTTTCCTTAAAAAAACTGACTGTGGTTGATACTGGTAACAAGGATAGCTCCCTAAGACTATACAATAGACCCAAGTTAACCCAGATAGAATTCTAAACAGTTTGTACTTTGCACTTGTACTTGTTAGCTAGAAAATTAGCTAACAAATCCAGGCTCTAGAACAGTCATTCTCTTACCACTGATGGTAGAATACCCCTGGCCCCCGCCCCCCGCCCCCCGTATTTTCTGTTCTTACTAGAGAAAAATTCTTTAAAGTGCATGGAGGCATCCAGATAGTACAATAAGACTATAGCTTTTCTGATCATTTTTATCTTTCCCAGTAAACAATCTATGTAAATTGCTACTTATCTCATTGTTTTTCAAAGCAAAATTTAAAATTTATGTATCTTAATTTCTCCCCCCCCGCCCAATATAAGAAAAATGGTCAAAGGAGAACCAGATTTATTTTTACTTGTGGAAATACTAAATAGACCATGAAAAGGGATAAAATTTAGCATTTTTCTAGTCACCATGTCAGTAGGTGTGAAGCTATGATGGGAGGGCCTGGAAGCACAGGTGCACTCCACAGAGAAAGGCCTTGGGCCACCGTGCTGTAGAAGTGATGGCCGTGGGCTCTGGACCATGTTCACATGTCATTAACATGTATCTGCATTTGTAAAGAAAAAAGTCACCCCATAATAAATTATTTTAGAGATTTCAGAATGTTTCAAACTGTATATTTAAGAACAAATATATGTACATATATTTTTTTAAGTTAAAGAACTTTAAAAGAGTTCCAATCTCAGATTCTATATTAGATTAATAATTACATTGCCCTGAGGACTGACACATGTGAGAGTAGCTCTTCGTTTTGCAGGTAAATGCCTGGGATTGACTGTTATGTATCCATTTATTTACTTTCTACTAAATGTCCTAGGATATTAAAAGATCATATTGTTAGATGAAAAGAGTTACAAGGATGGATGGTGGCGATAGTTATATTTAATACCACTGAACAGGACACTGAAAAATGGCCTAAGATGGTAAATTTTGTTGCATGTATTTTACCATGATAAAAAAAATAATAAAATTTTTAAAAAGATTATACCGTTGGCACAAGTTCAAAGATTTTTGTCTGTGGCTACTAGACTAGAAGCTTTTGGGGAGCAGAATTACTCTAGACACATAGAATTTATGTTTGTTGAGTGAGTGAGTCTTTAAGAGAACATCATTAAAGTTAAAGCCCATCCCTTTGTGCGTTTCTCTAGTACTGAATGCTAGTCCTTTGACTTTGAAATTACCCTATTTGTGTTATTTTTCATATTAGATTTAGGAAACCATTATTGAATACTTACAATGTGTAGGAAACCACACTTTTTTTTAAACTTTTGTTTTTAATTTCTAGTAAATTGCTAAAATAGGAAAATTTTTATTTAATATAATAGTATCATTTTTCCATTGCTTTCCAGTGCTACTAGATCTTGCAGATATGATTGCGTAGTGTACCATGCAGTGAATGTAGACCAGAGAGATTGGGCTGAAAATATAGTGATTGATAGACTAGGAAATGTAGACTTTTAAAGTAAATCCCTATGAACAGCATATTTGGTGGTTTGTCTCTTTGTCCTAAGAATAGAATGTAGAAAACAGGAAATGTTGGATTTAAGAACACTTTGAAACACCACCTAATTAAAAGAAAATAATCACTTCACACTAAGAATGGTTCTGAGAACATAAATAGTAATATTACAGTGAACCCATACGTAAGTCAAAATGAAAATACACATACTAAAATTCAGCAACAAACATTGAGTACATTCTATGATCAAAGCACAAAAATATAGCATATCAAAAATTCCCTGTATCATATAATTGTCAAATGTTAGAGTTGAAAAATTCTATAGAAATGATCTTGTCCCAAACCCTGATTTTATAGATTAAAAAATGGGTCTCCAACTGTGGTTGTCAGCTTCCAAGGTGGTCTCCAGTGATCCCTGCCTCCTAGTATTTATACCCTTGTGGAGTCCCCTCCCACCTTGAGTCTTGGTTGGTGTGTGTGACCAATAGGGAGAATACTGCAGAGATAATAGTATCTCTCTTCTGAGGCTAGGTCATAAAAAACATGATGGCTTCTGCCTTCTTATCCCTCTTGCATCACTTGCTCTTGGGAAGCTAGCTGCCATGTTGTGAAGACACTCAAGCAGCCAGTGGAGAGGCCCACAGGACTAGGAACGTGGCCTATTGCCAACGGCCAGGTGAGCAAACGATTTTAGAAGCAGATTCTCTGAGCCAGAAGTTAGCAAACTTTTTCTGTAAAGAGCCAGATAATAAATATTTTAGGCATGTGAGCCATACAGTTTCTATCACACCTACTTAATTATGACATTGTAGTACCAAAACAGCCATAGACAATATATAAATAAAAGAGAGTGGTTTTGTTCCAATAAAACTTTATTTACAAAAACATGCTGTGGACCACATTTAGCCTATGGATGGTAAATTACCGTTCCCTCCTTTAGCCTCAGTTAAGCCTTCAGATGACTACAGTTCGTGTCTCCATCCTGACACAGCTTCGTGAGAGGCTCCAAGCCAGAGCCACCAACTGCTTCCAAATTCCTGACCCGTGGAAAGCGTGAGATAATAAATGCTTGCTGTCTTAAGCTACTAAATTTTGGGGTAATTTGTTATACAGTACTAGATAACTAATGCCCCAGTAATCCAAGAATGGAGACTGTGTGAGAGATGAACCAGGTTTGGCTATGAGTTGATGTTGAAGCTAGGTGATGGTCCATGGGGATTCATTATCCTCTCTATTTTTGCATAATGAGAAGTTAAAAGAAAAAAAGGAAAGGAAAGATAAGTAGTTTGTTTAAAATCAGACCATCGGTAAATCACAAAGTCTCTGGCTCTTCAGTCCTGTGTTGTCTTGGCTACTTCTTCCTCCTAGTAAGAGCCTGTAAAGATTTAGCCATTTGGCTAAGTCTTCCCCCAAATTCTTTACCTCCTTAGTATCTCCAAGTTAATATCCAAGATGGTTCTTTGGATTTTGATATCATTGCTATTGTTGAACCATCCTTGAGACCTCTTTATACTGTAGACTCTAAAATTATCTCTGAAAGATGGAGCCTTGTTCAGACATCTACAAAATTTTACCTCAGTGTGACCTGGAACATACTACTACTGAAAATTTACATTCTTACTTAACTTTGCTGGTGACAGAGCACTAGCAATCTATCACCTTAATCCTCACACAGCCTATAAGGATAGGCCTGTCAGGTCTCACTACAGCATTTTATATTTGACTTTAAATAAATGCACTATGTGAAAATGCCTAGCACAGTGCTTGGCACATAGTAGGTTCTATATAAATCAGTGAGTTTACCTTCCTTTTAAAATCCTTTTAAAATTGGAAATGATCCTAGAAGAGTTTTAATTGGTATTATAAATAAATTCATGAATTGATTGTTAGATAAACAAAATGGATGTTTGAAATAACTTGGTTTTTGGTTGTATCGACCTCCCCAGAGTGATTGATTAGTGACAGTAATCTGAATTTGGTTGGATTAAGAGGGTGATTCTGGATTATTCTAGAATCCTGTGGTTTTTTTTAGGATAACGAGGAAATAAGATTTAGTATTGAATTTTGAAAGTGTCATGTTTTCTGGACTTTTACCCAGATGTCCCTGGTGATGTCATTTATAAATGAGATAAAATTATATGAACAAGGCCTCACAAGAAAGCGGTGGGGGAACAAAAAGCAGAACACCAGACCTGCTAAATGCCATTGGATTATGAAATTCAGTTCACAAATATATCGTTTCCTCCCCTTTTTCCCTTCAAAAGTCTGTTTAATATTGTATTTTCCTACTCTAAAAATGTGGTTGGAACAAGTAAAATTTTTCCCCCATAAATTTTTTAGTTTTGGGGTTTTTTTTTTTGCTGGCTATCCTTTTAGATAGAGTTTACAAGGCAGTTATTATCTGCCTGGTAACTTATCAGGACTGTAATTTTAAATTCTTAATCTCTCATCTCTCCCCCAAACCAATTTGGAAAAAATCTCTTACCATTTTTTATTGTAAAATAAATGGATCTCAGTGTTCTACCCAGTTCTTCATCCAAGTTGCTTTAAGCAGTGTTTATATGGGTAGATTTACAGAGTCTTTTGTTTGAATTGTCCTGAAAAAAAAATGATAGGCATATTTTTAATTTGCAAGTCTGGTTTTAGTCACAGGCACAAGAGAAAATGAACTGCCAAGTGTCTGGAAAATGTAGCTTCAATCCCCTTTACTTTCACATGTGATTAAATATTGTTTTGATTAGAAACAGAATATATCTAGGTTGCTTTTTTTTTACTTCTTGGACTCATGAATTCACTTTTTTTAATGTGTGTTATGGAAAACCATTTCCAAAAACATCAATCTAGGTTATTTAAACTATCCATGATAGCTGTCCACACATCATTTCTGTGAAAATGATGTGTATGATTTAACAATTGCAATCAAAGAATCTTGCTAAGGAATTGTCATTTTTATTCGGTCTGTACCAAAACATTGGCCCTAAATGAAGCATTTTGGTTAGCTGAGGACATAATCAAAATGCACCAGGAGCAGGGTGGTGGTTTGCATGCCTTGGTGTTAATTAAATGGCTGTTGGAGTCAGGTATATTTGTCTTGAGAATCCAAGCTTTTGCCATTACTAGGTAACAAGTTGCCAAACCTCTCTGGGCCTCAATTTTTTCCTCTGTAAAATGGGTATAAAGATAAGAACAACCATACAGGATGAGCAAGTAGAGTCAGGCCTAGGTCGGTGACTCTAGTCTATGGCTTTTCCACCATATCAGTATCTGGAAGATGCAGAATGAACAGAGCAGATGGTTGTAAATAACACAGAATTCTTGATTAAGTGTTAACAAAGAACTTCTTGACCATTAGGGGATAAAAATACTTCCCTCCTGGGAGATGGGTGGTTTTAATATTCCAGCCTGAGAGATTTTCCAGAAGAGAAGCCCCTACTTACTTTGGAGATTACCTGCTTTCTGTCAAGAAGCAGTCTCAGATCCCTTCCAACCCTATGATTCCTTAAAAATATTTGCTATTGAGCTATGTTTTAACCCAAAACAGGTCATGTTGAAATGCTAATTAACCAAACTAATTTGGATTTCAAATGAATTTCTGGAAAGGAAGAGTGGTATAAAGTCACACTGGGAAGTGGCCTTCCTTCAGAAATTACTAGGAGGCTCTTGTTGAATAGCTCTTTTTGGGCTCACGCTTGAAAGAGTAAGTTTGTTCTTTTGGTAGCAGAATTCCCAGAGTCCTTGATTTGAAATAAATTAGAGCATGGAGTGTCTAAAAGAATAATGATGTTAGTTTAACAGGATTGAGCTCCAAGTATACTTGAGCTCCAAGTATAGTATGCTATACAATCTTATGTGTATATCAATCACTATTAATTTTTTTGGTCCTTTCTGCCCATTTTCATCACTTTCTTCTTTTTTCTGTTCTTCAAGAAAAGTAAAAGGGCTAAGTGCACAGAGCAGCCATTCTTTGAATCTGATGTTATCTGAACTCCCTTCTTTTAACCCTCTTTTTTTTTTTTTTGTATTTGTGCTATATTTGCAGGATCCTCTTTTCTTTCTTTCTTTCTTTTTTTTTTTTTTTTTGCTTCATTTTCTTTTAGTAAATTATCCTGCCTTTTTTTTTTTTTTTTTTTTTTTGTCCGTTTATGTTTTCAGGTACTCATGCATCCCTTTTTTATTCTGGTGGTTCTCTCCCAATTTTCAAAGCTCTTGGTCTCAAACCCTTCCCTGGAATGGTCTGAGGCCTTGTGGTCTCTGTTCTCAGCCAGAGTTCCAGCCTGGGAAGCTGCATGTAGAGGATGATTTCTCTCATAAAGGCTGCCTCCTCATGGTCTGGGTGTAGTTCAGAGCCCTCGGGGGTCCTCACTGGAGCCCTCCCAGTGCAGCCGACCCTGGTAATAGCCAGCAAGGTGAAGATAGATCTAATGCAGATCCTGCCGTTAGGGATTCAGCCCTGCAGCCCATTTAAGTCATTCACTGTTCTCTGAAGAAAATGGCCTGCCTCTGTTGATGATCATAAACTAATTCAATTTTACATGTTGCCATACTAGATGGCAAACAAGGAGCCTATCTTACATTGAACTGGAACCAAAAAGTAAATGCAGCCTGAGAGGGAGAGAGCTTCTGTCTGTCCTCTCCTGGCCTCTTCCATAGACTTAGGCAGACAGAAGTATAATAAAAAGTAGGGTGTGAAGAAACAGGAAGCAGAGAGTGGAGCATGTGAGCTATGAGTAGTGGAAGCTGCCTCCTGCTACATCAGGATTGTTTTATCTCCAAGTCTCTACCTTAGTAAAGATTTTGTTTGAGATTACAGTGCACATACTGTCCATTGTTTGAACAAGGCAAGGAATTCGTCATTTGTACGGCTTCTTTCATTTGATCAAAAAAAGAATACTCTAACGATGAATGAGAAGTGATGTCAAAAGGATTAGGCAGCCCTCGCCATGGAGATGAGCAGTTGACTCCGAAGTGCTAGATGCACTGTAGAATGGCAACAGCTTCGCAGGGTTGGGAGAGTAGTAAGTGCACAGATGCTCCAGAGCAGCTGGGCCAATGCCTGGCTCCTGACAGTGTGCTCAGCCACTGTCAGCAGCCCTCACCTGTGCAGTGGGAAGCCATGAGTCTTGCAATTATCTCTAGTCCCCTCCTTTTCCACATTCTCCTAAAACCCCACATCAGCATTCCTGATCTGCCATAGTTCCAATGCTGTGTCACCCACTGCTCGTTAGGCTCCCTCAGACTCCTTTCAAGCCATGTGTACTTGGTTAGAGGGTCATGGATTTTCTGAGTGTTCAGTTAGATACTCTGAGGCTTAGTAAGTTGGAATGGGCTTGGTAATGTTAAATTCTTGCTAGTTATATAAGTGGTACCAAGCTGGAATTGTTGTGGGAGGGCAGAGTGGATTTAATTCTCGTGCATGTTTGTTTATGGCCTGGTTGTTTTTCCATCTCTAGCTTCAGGAATTAGAGCCATCAAATGTCAGCTTATGACAGTCCAGATACCCCTATTATTTGGACTTAGTTTTAAAATACATACATAAAATACATTTTAAAAAAAAACTTTTCATCCGTGATACTTAGGTCTTATCCTGTCCACAGACACAGGGAGCTCAAATCAAACAGCTTAACTGTACAAAGGAGAAACTACATGCTTGTGAGTTAATTACATCGTAACACAGTGGCAATCTCAGGAAGAAATAGTTGGTTAGCATGCAGCTAATCCCCTTGAAACTAATTTTTCTGTGAAACAGTAACTCCAAAATGCAGTATTCTGGAGCCCTAAAATACAGGCTGAGGCATTTTTAAATGGTCCTCCATTAGACTTGAAACCATCTGCTTGTTTGTAGCCAAAGTATAAATTTTCCACTGTTCTAAGTACCGTGACGATGGTATCACTCCAGAGAGAAGCAGCACCAAGGGAGCCCTGCGGAAGGGCTCCTGCCAGCCCTGCTCCGACAGGCACTTCAGCTTCATTGCCATTGATTTGATTAGGAACAGAGAACCGAAGAAAAATACAGTGTCTACTCAGAACTGAGCTCCACTCTCCTAATATTCGATTGCACATCTTCCAAAGGGTTAAATCTTATTTAATCTGCTTACATGGAGTACCTACTCATTTGCATTATGGCTCTCAAAGAGTAATGAGCCCTCAGCTGTAAGACAGTTGTCAAAATCAATATGATCTGCTTTTGAAGGGGTATAAATAACAGCGGGAGGCAAGTTTCTCTTACAAGAAAATTACTGACCATAACGGTGGTATTAAGTATGGTACCAGAGTAGGCTGTGCCTCTCTTTGATTCTTAGTGTTGCTTCCGGTAAATTCTGGATTAACATCTTAGTCACACTGTTTTTATGCATGTTTGATTTTCCACAGCCAGTTCCCCACAGGGTCACTCCATTTATGTATACTAGTGAACCAAAATACTTTTTAGCTAAGGCTATTGATATAATTGTTGAGGTAATAATTTGGTTTTCGATGGATGCAAAAAAGTGTACATATACAAAGAATTTATTGAAGGACCGCTTCATATTGCTGTTATGGAACCAGTGAAGAAGGTATTAACTTCTGTTGCCATGTTACCAGAACTGCAGTCATTTATTCAAGAGTTATCAGAGACTGGGCACAGTGGCTCACGTCTGTAAGCCCAGCACTTTGAGAGGCCAGGGTGGGAGGATCACATGAGGCCAGGAGTTTGAGACAAGCCTGAGCAACATGGTGAGACCTGTCTCTACAAAAAATAGAAAAATCATCTGGACATGGTGGTCTGTGCCTGCAGTCCCAGATACTCGGGAGGCTGGGACAAGAGGATCCCCTGAACCCAAGAGTTTGAGGTTGCAGTGAACTGATACCACTGTACTCTAGCCCAGGTAACAGGAGTGAGACCCTGTCTCAAAAAAAAAGCAGAGAAAAGTTTTACTTTTGATCACTTAGGATCATATTCTCCACTTGGAAGCATTCACAGAAAACATCTTAAAAACATCTTCATAAATACAACGCTGTTGTACTCAAAGTACATTTTCTCATGCAACTAAATGCGGTGAACTGTCATGGATTTTCTGAGTGTTCAGTTAGATACTCTGAGGCTTAGTAAGTTGGAATGGGCTTGGTAATGTTAAATTCTTGCTAGTTATATAAATTGTACCCTAGTTGAAGAGGCATTTTGTGTTTTCCTGTGGTTTTTAAGAGCACATAAAAATAGCTTACAATGCTGCAGGCTTGGATTGTCTTTGTTATTTTTAAAGAAAATATAAAGGCAGAAGATTCACAATATTGCAGTCATAAAAGCTTCCATTACAATCTTGGTAATGAAATTCAAATAGTATTGTCCTGCAGAATCAGATCTTGGGCCAGCAAGAAAATTTCAGTATTTTAAAACAAATGTTTTAAATTACAGTAATAGGACATATTTAAAATCACATAGAGGAAAAATCTTTTTGCAAAAAGTTAGTAAAATACAGTTAAAAAACAAAACTTGTACAACTTCCTTTTTCCCTTGTGTTACCTTTCTGATGTTTTATGTTAAATATGGTACATTTTGCAAGAAAAAGTTAATATCACAAAATGTAATACATGTTATTGTTCATTTCCCAAAGTGATTGGCGTGGTATTCCATTTTGGTGGGAAGTAATAATCCCAACTTCTCATTTAACAGAATTAAGAATTCAAATCACTTTCCTCCTCCTTACAATTTCCTTCTTAAAGGATGAATCTTCAAGAATAATAATGCTGAAAAAAGAAAGAATATTCAAGTATAATGTAAAAAGTTATAAAAAAGTCAAATCCCCCTGAAACACTTGAGTAGACATTTAGCTTTGATAGTGCTTTTCTTAACCCAGTATTTTGTTAACACAAAATTAACCCCAGGAGTGAGATATCAATTAGATGTGTTGGTTGGTTTTTAACTTACAATTTAGTCATGTAATACGCATATGCTTTTGAATGCTTGTTATAATTTTATTTCATCACTGGTTGTAATTGTCCTTTTATTGTGTATTAAAATTAACTAGTAAAATTCATTCTATGTTAATTATAAGTAACATGAATTGCATTTTATATCTAGGGAGAAACAAGATTCTGAAAGACATAGACCCTTGGCTACAGAGGAAGTATAATAAGAATAGCACTTCTTTCTTTCCCTAAAGGCACAGCTTCAAGGACTCCTTCATTTCCATTCCTGTCCCATGGCTGCTGGATATTGATCGGACGGTGGTGGTGGTGGTGGTGGTGGTGATGGTGGTGGTGGTAGTAGTGGTGGTGGTAATGTGTACGTTTACACCAACTTCAGGTACTTTTGAATAGTTTGTGGTTACAGCAACTTGAAAGCAAGAAAAGATTGGTGTTGAACAGATATTGTGACTAGTCAGAAGATAACTAGCGCTACAACACTTTTACACTGTGATCTTGTATCTAAATCATCAGTTAGAAAGTAAAAGTGAAAAGCAGTCCAGAAAGTGATCCCGTTGTAGTTCTTTTAGTGAGGTCAGAGAGCACTGAGGCCTGCCGGGTTTCAGACCGCAGGTTTGGTTCATTTGTTCAACAGACAATCTTTATGCACCTTTTGTGTATTTTAAACTGGACAATAAGTAAAACATGGGACAGTATGAAAGGAGCAGGTTTGGAAGTGAGATATTTTTGGTAAAATTGTAAGTGCTGATTATAATTCTTCAGTAGCCAGACTCTGAAATTACACTTTTGAATTCCTCAAAGGAGCAAGCACTAAGTTGAAAATCAAACCCGTTTTCAAAATCACAATATATACTGCTCATTTCCTTTATGTCCTTATTTTCTTTTGGTACTTTAAAAAGTATAGAAATTATCCTAAGGACTATAATAATATGACTTAAATCTCTAAGATTAATGAATAAATAAGCTATTTCAGTGAATCTTCTTTCAGAAGTGAGATTCTTCTTTTGCATCATTTGAGAACTCTCTATGACCAAAAACAACTAATTATCATAACAAGCTGTGTTTTAAGTTTCCTTTGTCAGGGTTAAGAATTCAGGTACCTAACTTGTGATTTTACATGGCATCTAGACTTTGCCAGTACTTTTTGAATGAAACTTTTCTTTTAGCCAGGAATATGTTGATGGGCTCACATCCACTCTTCCCTGGACTCCTACTGCAGCCCTTCTGTCTGATCTCCCTACCCCTACTTTCTCCTCTCTCCAATCCAGTTTCCCTTTTGCTGCCACAGCTTGCTCTCCCAAATGTAAATGTGATCCCATGTTATGGTCCTGCTCAAAGCCCTGTAGCACCTCCATATTCTTTAAGAGAAACCCCGACCCATCCACATGGCTGTGTTTGCAGCCTAACCCACCTGCACAAGCCCTGCGTGGGCTCCAGCTACATGAAACTGCACCCTGTTCCTAGAACACCGCATATTCTCTAGCCTTTTGCACATTCTCTTCACTCTGCTGGTTCCCTTTTATCCACTTGTCTTCCTAGAAACTTTCTTCTCTTTTTTAAGACTCATCTCATAGATCACCACCGCAGTGAGGCTGTCCTTTGTGAGCACTTGTCGTGCTGCATTATGATCTCTGGACCACTACCAGAGTGTGACTTGTCTGTGTTCTCTTAGTATCTAGCTTGTGGTGGGTGTGCACTAAAAAGTGACATGCTCCTTGATCTGATGATCTGATATTTGCATCAATACTCCCAAAGAAGGTGCATGCACTGCTCCTGGAGGCAGCACTGTTACCCTAATGGGAGTCAGAGAAGTGCAAGTTAGGGAGAGAAACGTTGTATTTGGGGTTAGGACACCTGAAATCAATTTGGTAATCTCCTTAGGTCAAGGGACTTTAACTGGCATTCTAGGACTTTATGAGTCTAAAAGCTTGGATTGCATTCTGAACCCTGGCACAGAAAAGCCATGCAAGCTTGGGCAAATCTTGTAACTTTTGCTTTGGTGTCTTCATCACTAAACTGAGGAGTTGGACCAGGCAATCTCTAAAGTACCTCCATTGCTATAGGGTAGCTCTTCTCACAGATACTCAGCATGCAAACTGTGGGTTGGGGTAACCCGGTGGTCTACTTCCATAGGTGTTCACATGACAGTTGTGTGATCAACTGGCACCATCATGTAAAAATGCCTATGTTCTAAAGATGGGGAAGGAATTTGGAATATTGTAAATGAAATTTAATGTTCACTTTTTTTTTTTGCTATAGAGTTGTGAACAATATTAACTTTATAAAAGGATACAACACAGCTCTGTGGGTAACTAAGGATATAAAGAAGCAGTTTGCTTTGAGGAAAGATTTGCTACACGCTTGTCTTTCCAGTGAGTTCTGCAGGCTTTGACTGTCATGAATTGGGTGGCACATGCTTCATCACATAAGCCCCTTCAGTGTCATTAGTAACTGGTGTTTCTATCAGCCATGATATGTATACAGGAGACAATTCTCCACATGCTAATACTTTATCAGAATAACAATGTGACTTTTTCAAAATTAGAATCAATAAACAGGTGATGATGGCTCCTTTTTTGCCTCTAAGATTTCAGTATTGACTGATAGCACTTAAAAATTGGTCTCTAAAAATGTGGTCATGATCAGTTTTAACTAAATATCATGATGTTTTATAAATGGGTTGAATGTCGTGGGTGGAAACAGTTGCATATCATGTGCTTTTGATGTTTCCCATGACTATGCGGTGAAGGCTCTGACTCAGCATGGACTGTGTGCAGCCTGCTCAGGGCACAGCCCCGCGGGAGTGGAGCTTTGCATCATCCTCGAGACATGTTCCAGAGGTGCCAGAAGATGACACGGAGTGGTTGCCATGGCAGATGGGCTTCTGCTGCCCTGGGAGCTGCCTCTTTAGAACTGAACTGTGTGTTCATGTCCATCACGGTAGCGATCTATGGCTAGCCTGCTTTAGTGCTGATGGTGCCCAGCTCTCGGGTGATGATTTATTCTTCTCGTCCTTTTCCACAATATGCTTTCAAGAATGGTTAAAGTAATTACTTCACCTTAACTACTCTGCCACTTGAAGTAAATTAGAGGAAAATTATTTTTCTCTTCAGGTACAAAGAAGTAGGTAATTACCTTTGGCACACTAGCTAATGAAAATCTAGCAATATCAGATAAATTTATCAATAATTAGACAATGATAAGTGCATATTTTAGGTTGAAATTCTAGCTCTTTGGAAAAAGACCTACAGATTGAAAATTGTTAAGGAGTGATTTGCCAGTTTCTCATAAAGTAAGAGAAAGCTTTGGATCTTCATGAAGTCACAACACAGTGGGTTTACAGCTGGTCCTTGGGACTTCCTGGGTCATGGTGTCCATTCTCACATCCCATCTGGCCTCCTTCCTGTGGACTCTTTCAGAAATCCATGGGTCCTTCCTCTAATTAAGATATAGTACCTCTTACCCCAGAATTCTTCCAGGTGGGATTGCTTGGGACTCAGGTGTTTAGGATTCATCAAAGGGTAAAGTTTCTTAGATGTTAGAGTCACCAAAATCATTCATGCAGAACTAGGAGCAATTTGCCAGAAAAGCCAAGCAACACATAGGAATTTGGATTGAAGATTAAAAGGATGTGTTAGATCAAGTTGCAGATGAAAATTATGGCACAGACCTTAAGCATTTTCTAAATCTGTGTTTATTCAAAACCATAAAAGGTTTTGTAACTAATTTCTGCCGACTGCTTCATGTATTCATCATGTTCATGTATACATCAAGAATGTAGCATAAGGAGTTTCTACTGGGCACTATATCAGTTTTCTATTGCTCTGTAACAAATTACCACAAACCTAGTGGCTTAAAATAGCCCACGTTTGTTACCGCACAGAAAGTGTGGATCGGGAGTTCCAGCACAGCTCAACTGGTTCTTCTGCTCAGGCTCTTACCAGGCTGCAGTCAAGATGTCGGCTGGGGCTTTGGTGTTGTCTGAGGCTCAACTGGAGGAAGACCTGCTTTAAGCTCTCAGAGGCTGTTTGCAGAAGTCATCTCCTTGTGGCTAAGACTATGCGGTCTGCATCTTCACGCTGCTTGTTGGCCAGGGGCTGCTCTTAGCTCCTGGAAGTTAGCCACCCACAGTTCCTTGCCGTGTAGCCATCTCCATAGGCCCTCTCACAACACGGCATTTAACTTCTTCAGAGTCAGCAATAAAGGGCTTTCTGCTTGGAGTCTTTGCCCTGAGGGACAGCTTAGGCTCTCTTTTAAAGGGCTCCTGACTTACTAAGTCTGGCCCACTAGGGATAATCTCCCTTTTGGTTAACTTAAAATGGACTGACTAAGGATTTTAATTACATCTGAAAAAAATCTTTTCACTTTTGTCATATAACATACCCTATCACTGGAGTGTCATCCTATCACCTTTGCTACATCCTGTTCATTAGAAGCAAGTCCTAGCTCCTGCTCATACTCAGGGGAGGGGATCGTACAAGGTTTGGTTACCAGTAGGCGGGACTCATTGCACATGATGGGTGGGCCCCAGGACATACCCTAGGGCATGGCCACCACAGGCACTCAGTGGAGGTTTCCTAAATTGAAAGATTCTGGTATACACCAATTGTTTGGAATGCAGATTACATGTTCCAATAGGGAAAAGGTGGTATTTTTAGTTAAGCTGACCAAGCCTATTTAAAATAAAGTGTGGCTAATCTAAAATATTGTAATACTATTCGATTTACCTTGAGTTTGGAAGAAGGTCAGAGGTGTGAAGTACAGGAAAACTGCTTCTTCCCATCTTCTGGGGCGCAAGGTTCTCCCATCCATTGCTACACAGCCCCACCACCCCACAGCCCCCACAAAGCTCCACCACCCCCCATGCTAGCTGTTGATAGGCAGCATCTGCCTCTCCCTTTCCTGTAGACCTGAGTGGCCAGCTCTCTGCTGCTGCCTGAGCATCTTGCTGTTGTCCCCACATAGGCCCATCCCCCAAGGTCCCCATGTGACCAGATGACCTTTCTCTTGTGCCCCCAATTCCTCTCACTAGGTATTAGACTGAAAGCATCCAGTGTGTAGGAAAGAGGAAGACTAACTATGAGCTCTACGCCTGTCTGACATCTGACAGATGTTGAGTGTTGCTGTGTTTCTCTGGAATATTTACAATATCTTGTGACACTGCTGTAAGTTATTACAGTTCCTGGAGGTGCCTCTGTGCTTAGTTTAGAAACTGTAGCTCTACCCTGTGCAGGATTCTGCCTGCATCAAGTACTCACTATTTACAAAGTCCAGTGTCCAGGGCTAGAGCAGCAGGCAGAGGAAAAAATATGCCACCAACTGGCTTGAACACTGAGAAGGATGAGTTAGAGGCTCACAGCCCTCTGTGGGAGGGCAGAGGGGAAGTATGCTTGCTTCTGGATAGGTGTGGAAAATGGCATTTTGCCTTAAGACAAAACAAATATCAGCTGTGGCATGATGTTTCCTGACAATATATTCGTATAATTTGCCTGAAGCAGAGCTGAAATCCTCAAGAGACTATAGATGAGGTCTTGGTAATCTGTTGATTTGTTGTGGAGCATTTACTTCCCACTTCAGTGATCAGCTGTTTAATTGTCTTCAGCTGGGTCACTGAGGGGGGGTGGAGGGGCATGAGCAATATACATAACCTAAACTTTTGTACCCCCATAGTATGCTGAAATAAAAAAAAAAGTTTGACCAAAAAAAAAAATCAGTTTGAAGAGAAGACATGTAAATATAGTCACTTATCCCACCTGAGCGGGCATCCTTGGGCTGGCTAATGGTCCCCAGTGGTGCTGGTGGGGCAGGGTGCTGTGTTGAAAACAGACAGGGTGCTGGCAGCTCTGGATGAAGGGTACACAAGAGGGCATGACCTTAGAAAAGACCAGGACTCCCACAGCCTCCAGTCAGGTGATGGTGGTTATGCTGCACATGGGGTATGGGCTGCCGAGGGGGGAAGAATGGCACCCCAGCTCACCCTGGAGCCCTATGCGTGCAGCTCTACTATGGACATAAAGTTTTACAATATGCAGAGTAATATTATATATCATAATACATGTGGGAGAAAAGAAACATACAGGAATGGTAAATACCACATCCAGGAGAGTGGGCCCGTCTGGGAGTGAAAGATGAGATCCAGAGGGCTGCTGACAGGGAGTCAGTTGTGCTGACTATGTCTATTTCTTAAAGAAGCTGGTGGGCAGGGCTGATGCCATCATTCTTTCCAACTTCGAGTCTTTGTGAAATATTTTTTGATTTTTAATGGGAAGTAATACTTCATAGATTTATGAGAATTTTTTTTATTTGTGCATGTTCGTTTGCTTTAAGGAAAACTTGCTAGTGAGCAGGTATGTGGGGGCCAGCTGCTCTCACCAAGTTTTTCTGGCCCCTGAGTTGAAGGAAGAGCCCACTGTGGGTGTTAGAGACTCTTTGTGCCCAAACTAGACTGTGCCAAAAGTGCTTGCTTTTACCCTGGTCATGGAGATCGCTCAGAGCCGTGCTGCCTCATCAAGAAAATGTGGGTGGTGGTGCCCAGTCCCCTACATGACTGTACAGAAAAGGAGGATAGCTGTGCCCAGGCCCGGCATTTAATGGACCACAGAGTAAACATCAGTTAAACAAGGATCTAAAACTGTGATGGCTTTTGGACACCTCAAAGAATTCGAGGGAAAAGTTAAGAAATATAGGAAGATATTTATATTTATCTTATTTATTATATCTATTATCCTATTATAGAACATATTCGTATTTATGGAAAGTGCTGTGTTCTATAATTAGAACAAAAAAAGCAATCATTTAGAATTTTCCCTATTTTAATTCATTAATTTTTCCAACCTGAAAATAGTCTGGGATGTTTTGTACAGTCCATTTTGCCTGGAACAAATTGGACCATGAAACTACTGGTCTGTGAAATGACTGAACAAATTAAAAATGTGTAAACAGCCAGATCAAAATTAACAAGAGAATCTAAGCATAAGTAGAAGCCCATTAACAAAAGAAGCAATTCTTGTGTCTTTGTAGCATATTTTCATGTTTTCTTTTTTCCACCTTTTTAAAAATTCAATGTACTTTATTCAGAGTGATTTAATAACAGAACTTCAGCCTGGAAGGAAACCTGAAATTTTGGAGTTTTTAATTTTGTTTTTTAAAATGAAACTGTTCTCCTTTGGATTGTGAATGTGTATATGCTGGAAAGTACAGGTTTGCCGATACTAGTTTCTGGTACTTCACCTTAGCAGGTCCTTCATAAATGCTGTGGCCAGTCTGTCTTCCTCAGGAAAAAAATACTACAGGAACTAAGAAAGCTTGTTAGGACCAAGATTATTGATGCTCTAAAGGGGAAAACAAAGTCTCCCACTGTAGTTTTTAAAAGTCTGCTATTACCAAGTACTGACTAGATACAGGAAATACACACACATGTACTTTTCTTCCAGGAAACAGAGGCAGACTCACGTCTGTCATGAAAGATTAAGGCAAAGAAAAAAGTTCTTGACATGACAGACTGTGAGCGTGATTTTTGACAAAGACTACTTGACCTGTGGTTTGCAGGCTAAGCATCCTCATCTCCATGGAGCTGTGCCCATGCGCCAGCCATACCTTCGCACAGAGCCACGGTATTCCACAGTTAGATCTTTGAGAGACGGAGCGTTTTACAGCTGGGGAGTGAGACCCAGTGGGGCAGAGGACTTTCCCAAGCTTCCTGTGTGTAGTACCACTGGCTGGCCTCCTGCTCTGTCCAGTTCTGCGTTCTGTCTCGGGGGGTGACCTCGTGGGCATTATGTGGGAAAATGGGGTCATGTATCCCTAACACTTATTACCATCTCATAGGACTTCCTGATTTAAGCATATCCCACTTACTTCTGCCTCCTTCAACAACCATATTTAAACAAAAGGAAAAATGTTAGAAAAGCATAAATCCATTGAAGTTGTAAAACAAGAAAGTACCATCAGCTAAGCAAAAAAAAAAAAAAAAAAAATGTTGAGAACTTTCTGTAAAATAGAAAGTAGAGTAAGAAAGAGTTGACAGAGAACTAGAGCAGAGAAGCCCAACCCCTTCGGACAGAGCCTTCTGAGGGAGGTGAGAGCACCCCCTTGGCAGGAGGACGTTCCAGCCAGGAAGGGAAACTGCAGGCGAGTGTCAGGGCAGTGCCTTAAAGGAGCTCCACTTGCCCCAGATGAGGAAAATGGGGGCTGGAGCTCGTGGCAGGAGCTTTGGAACTGTGGAGGATCTCTGGGTTATTCTGGCCTTCCATGACCCATAGGGAGGGGTCCAAGGAAAGGCTTTGGCACCCAGGGCTGGAATATGGTTCCTCTGCACCTGGGGCTCATCTGATGTGCATCTCATGGGGCCTACAGATCATTTTCTTACCACTTGCTCACACACCCGACAGAAAAACACACTCATTGATATATGCCACCCACTTACACAGCCCACGCAGAGGCCCCCTCTCAGAGGGAGGACAAGGTAGAGAGAGATGGGACAAAGATGGAACAAACCCCTGGGAGCTACCTATTCTTGTCACTTAGTCCTTCTTTACCAAATGTGAGTAGACAGGTACTACCTAGGATCATTAGATATTTGAAGAAAACCAATAGAGAGACACCATGATGAAAAACTGACCCATAAGGAAAAAGCAAGGTAACAGGATAACATTCTAAATAAAACCTTCAGAAGGATTTGAAAGGTGGTGTTGTCATAAACATGAAAGGCTGATAGGAAAAAGAAGTGATCAGAGAACAAAAGGAGTTATCGGCAACTAAAAGCAAGATTGTCAAAATAAATTCACTAGAAATGGCTTGAGATGGGCAAGGCTGGATATTAATAGTAACAGCTAACATTTATTATTTGCAGCTGTCAGACACTGTTCTAAATATTTCACATATAAATTAGTTTAGTCCTTTTAAGAACCCTATGAGATAGATATTATTCCCATTTTACAGATGAGGAAACTGAGGTACAGAGATGAAGAAATTCTCAAAGATATAAAATTTCAAAGAGATAGAACTAGGACTTAGCCCATGTGGCTTGATTCCACTCAACTGTATTGACCACCAAATTAATATTGTAACAGATAGACAAGGTTTTGCAACAGATACTGGCCCATGTATTACAAGTCCAGTATTTGCTGAATGAATGAATAAAGTAAGTACCTAAAAAATAAACACCAAACTCTTCGCAGAAGTTACCCATGAAGAGGAGACAAAGATATTAGAATATAAAAGAGAAATTCACTTTTTTTCCTCTATATGCCTTTATTATTTGAATTTTTGCCCTATTAGTGGGGAATAGTAAATTCTGTACTGAGCTCTGCTGTAGACTCACCTAACATCATAAAAACAAGACCCAAAGGATCAAACTGTTTCTAACTTAACTACATCCCAGAACAAAGCCCAAGAATATAAATAGACATATACATCCCATGATTAGGAGAATCATCAATCAATTGGAACTGACCGAACCTGAAATACATGGCAGAATTAGCAAGCAAGGATGTTAATGCAGTTACTAAAACTATTCCATATGTTTAAAAAATTAGAGACATGGAAGATGTTTTAAAAGATGCACATCTGACTTCTAAAAATGAAAACTATAATACCTGAGATGAAAAACACTGGGTAGAATTAGCAGATTAAACATTGCAGAAGGAAAAAAATCAGTAAACTTAAAGACATTGAGATAAAACTTATCCAACATGAAGCACAGAGAGAAGAATTTTAAAAATGAAAATAGCACTAGTGAACTATGGGGCAATATCTAGCAATTGAATTTCCTCAACCTGATGAAGGGCATCTATGAAAAATTTGCAGCTGTTGTCATACTTAATGATGAAAGAGTGAATGTTTTCCATATGATACTAGGAAAATAAAAGGATATCTCTTCCTATCACTTCTATTCAACATTGTACTGAAGGTTTTGGCCAGTGCAATCAAGCAAAAAAATTAAAAACATGAATAAAAGGCATCCTGGCCGGGCACGGTGGCTCACGCCTGTAATCCTAGCACTCTGGGAGGCCAAGGCGGGTGGATCGCTCGAGGTCAGGAGTTCGAGACCAGCCTGAGCAAGAGCGAGACCCCGTCTCTACTAAAATAGAAAGAAATTATCTGGCCAACTAAAAATATATATAGAAAAAGTTAGCCGGGCATGGTGGTGCATGCCTGTAGTCCCAGCCACTCAGGAGGCTGAGGCAGTAGGATCACTTGAGCCCAGGAGTTTGAGGTTGCTGTGAGCTAGGCTGACGCCACGGCACTCACTCTAGCCCGGGCAACAGAGCGAGACTCTGTCTCAAAAAAAAGAAAAAGGGGGCATCCAGATTAGAGAGGAAGAAATAAATTTTAGTCTTCCTTCTTCTTTTATATGGATGACATTATCCACATAAAAAGTCTAATGGAATCTACAAAAACACCCACTAGAAGTCTTTTTGGAATGTGGCCACACCCATTTGTTTGTAGGTGTCTGTGGCTACTTTTGTAGCACAGTGGTAAAGTTGAGTCATTGTGACAGAGACTGTATGGCCCTGAAATATTTACTGTCTGGCCTTTAGTGAAAATTCTGGCAATACCTATTCTATAGATTCAGTATAATCCCAGTAAAATGCCAGCAGACTTTTTTGTAGAAGTTGATTAACCTGATTCTAAAATTCATATGGAAATGCAGAGGACCAAAAGTTTTGGAATAGCCGAAACTTTGAAAAAGAAGAACAAAATTGAAAGAATAACCTGATTTTCAAAGCTTATTATAAAACCACAGTAATCAAAACATGGAGGAATGGGATAGTCTAATGGGGAAGAATAGAGAGTCCAGAAATGTTCCCACTCCTGTATACACTGCTCATACTTGGCAGAGGGGCAAAGACAATGCAGTAGAGAAAGGATAGTCTTTTCCAAAATGATTCTGGAATAAGTATATATCCATATGCAAAAAAAGGAACATGGACCCACATTTCCTAACAAAATGGAGCATACACCTAAATGTAAACCTAAAACTATAAACTTTCCAGGAATAAAAAAACAAATAAGATAAAATCTTTGAGACCTTGCATTAGGCAAATATTTCTCAGATATGACTCCTAAAGGATGATCCATAAAAGAACAAACCAATAAATGTGGGACTTCATTAAAATTGAAAACTTCTTTTCAAAATCCTGTCATCTATATAATCAGAAAACAAAACAATAAAAAACCAGGAGAATCTGCTAGAAAACTGTCCTGGGGCCTCTGAAACACTGACTGTCACCCTCATGGGGTTGGAGTGGTGTTGCATCAGAGAATTTAGCCACCCACCCCCACCCCACCTCATCCCCCTACCCACCCACCTCGTGCCCTTTCTTCACAGGGTAGGAGCAAAAGCTGAGCAGCAAACAAGTCCAGCAAAATCATAGTTTATTAAAATTAAAAAAAAAAAAAACAAAAAACTGTTTTTAGGAAAAGCCACAGAGGAGTATACTTCCCTGGAATGTCAGAAAATATGGAAATTAAGAGAAGTGGAAAGAACAGAGGTTTGGGGCCAGGTAGCCCTCTCTGGGTTTGTACTCTAAGACCTAAACATACTAGCTGTAGGGCCTCGGGCATGTGACCCAACCTTCGTGCTTGTCAGTTTACTGTGTCTACAAAATGTGAAGCATTGAGAGAATTAGAGATCAGGGGTACAAAGTGCCCCACAGGCCCAGCACAAGGGGACCTTCAGTTAAGCACTGTTGCTTTTTTTCAGTTGTGCCGAGTTAGGCTGCTTGGTTTTCTCCCCCAGTACGGGAAATGATCTGTAAAATGTGGAGACTAAATGCAAGTGTAAGGGATGTTTTTGTTTTGCTTTTTAATTTTTTCCTATGAATTCTAGCTAATCATCTTGCTAGAAGAGAAGGTCTAGCCTCTAACTTCTTAGAGGGGATTAAACATTCCTGTGTAGGCTGGAAAAAATTCAAGAAGGGAGCCAGGAAAACAAATATCCTGAGGAGGCCTGGAGTCCAGAGGTGAGGGTGGAAGAATTTGACACGAGGGAAAAAGAAAAATGCAGAGCTCCTGGTGGTATATTTATGGCAGGAAGGTTCTCCCATAGAGATAGATCCGGACTTTTCAAGGGGAGGCTGCATGCCAGGCCTTAGTACAAGACAAAAGATCATAGTCAGGTCAGAGGAAACCTGCTGTTGACCACCAGAGGCCGTGATGCCTGGGGGTGGGAGCCAGAGGAGGCAACGGCAAAGGCCTGCACTGCCAGGAAGGCCGAGCAGGAAGGATGCTGTCTCTTTGGCATGTATTTCCCAGATGTGAAAGCAAATCTGCCATCACTTATCAGGCCTACCAGTCACCCTAAACTTCCCCTGATTCTTGTGCAAATGAAGTGCGATAGAAAAAAATATAATAGTTATCATACCCTGTGAGTTCACAGCCTTTCCCCTTTCCCAGGGGTGTTTTTCTAGCTCCTTTCCCAGGCTTGTGTCTGAGCAGAATAATTAGAGGCTGGGTCGGGGGCGGAGAGGGGATGAGGTGCCAGGCTTGATTGCCTTACTCTGGAAAGGGCAGAGGTCTGGAAATGGAGGGGCTGGGGGTAGGAGACACCAGAGTCTGTGAGTGTTTGACTGAGGGGGAGCTTGGATGCCTGAAGTCACCTGCCTCAAGGGGCTGAGTGAGACAGGCCACGGCCCAGCTCAGCCCACAGGAGTGAGACAGGCCACGGCCCAGCTCAGCCCACAGGAGATGACTCCAGTTGCTTCTCCACTGATATTGGCACCCCATATGAGAGAGTTCCTGGTGGTGTCTCCCATTGGAGGTCAAGACTTTGTATCTAAAAGAGTAAATAGCTACATGGAATGTCAAAGAACATGATTTGAATTTCTACACAAAGTCTAAAATATCAGAATATAACAACCAATAGAAAGTATCTCAAAATGCACAAGAAGAATGGACTTGTAAGAAAATTGACCAGTCTAATCAAGAGAACTTTAAATTTAAGCAAGAAAACCATATGCCCAGACAAAGCTTTCAGACTAGGTAGAGTTAAAAACAGCACATTTGACATATTTAGTTGAGAAGGTACCCACTAATTTATAGGAGAACATAAGAATGATGAGATTCATAGCCTGGGACGTTTCCGGGTTGTTCCCATATAAAGAGTGAAAGTTATTAAATGAACTTGAAGTGTAAAGAAGTCCATACATAGGCCTGTCCCAGGGTTGGGGGAACAGCCCAGTGATATCATTAAAGACCTAGGTAGGCTTTTTCTATTTTCTTGTCTAGCCATCCTTGACATGTGGCTTTCATTGTGGTCCCAAGATGGCTGCCACAGCTCCAGGCACCTATCCTCACACACCTGCCCAAAGGCAAGGGGGACAAAAGGGAAGCTTCTCATTGTGTCTCTTTATATTAGAGAGGAAAACCTTGCCCGAAAGTACCCCAGCAGACTTCCCCTCAAGCCCCACTGGCCAGGATTTAGGTAATAGTTCATGCCCTACCTGCGGGGGAGACTGAGAAAGCAGCTGGCATTTTCTACTTCTAGAAAATGAGCTCTTAGAGCAAGGAGGACGTGGAGGCTGGGTGGGGAGGGGAGGCGTTGGATCAGCAATAGAAGGGAATGTCCCTCGTTCTGACAGATGAAAGTTTGCAAGAAACTGTTGAGTGTCAGAAAATGCACATCCAGCAGGAAATGTGTGAAACGGAAAGATGGTGGAGCGTGCTGGAGGAGGAATTCAAAAAGATTTTGACAGGCTTCAAACTGCAGGCCTGCTGGGCTGGCTCTGGCCACCTCTCCTGCCCAGTCTCTTTCTATGAATTTCTCCACCACCTTCATCACACTGTCGCTGCTCAGAAAGCCCCTCTCCCTGACTGCTCAGCAGACACCATTCCTCCATTAACACTGGATTCAAGCGCTTGCTTCTGCAGCCTTCCCTGAACCCCAGCCCCCAGCCCCTAAGTGGAACTGAACACTGCCTCCTTGTTTCCCCACTGAATTCCTGCCCAGCACTCACAGTCCCCTCAGCCCTACTCATCTCCCCGCCCCGTCTCTGCCAGATGCCAACCTCAACTTTGAGAGGGTTGGAGGATCCGTGGTGTACATAGTGCGTGGTATGAATAGTAGGTGTTTAAGGACTGTTTATTGGTTTAATGAATTAATAGGTGAATGTTCCAGCTGTGTTCTTTGTTAGACTGAGTGGTGTTTCTCCGACTATCGTGTGTCTATGAATCCTGGGTGTCTTGTTAAAATGCAGACTCTGATTCGGCAGGTCTGAGGTGAAGCCCATATTCTGCCTTATAACAGGCTCCCAGGCGAAGCTGATGCTGCCGGTCCTTTGACCACGCCAAAGACCTGAGCACCCTGGTGAATTCTAGGCGCTTCATTTCTGTAAAGACATTGAAAAACTCAGGAGCGATCAGAATGCTCTGATTACTGAGGACAAATTATTCTCCTTCTCAAAGTTATAAATTCTTGCTTTGCAAAATGGAAATAATAATAGTATCCACCTTATGAAGTTGTTATGAAATAGTTCACACAGTGCCTGGCAGAGTGATAGCACAAAGTAATGATAGCTGCGCTCACTGTTGTCATTTTTGTTACGATTCTAAAAGATAGACCTAGGACCACTGGCCAGAAGGAACAACGGGGGAGATTTGGCAAAATGTAAAGAAGACCTTTTTGATCATCAAAGTTGACCAAAACTTGCAGGGAAAGCGGTCTCCTTTGTGAGGGTGTCCTCCCTCTGCCTGGAAATTTTCAAGCAGACTTTGCTGTGTAACCATGCACTTGGGTGGATTGGATGGCTGTGCAGTTCACTAGATGGGAAGATAGCCTTGCTCTGGAAGATGATCTTAAACTTAGTTTTGTTAATTTATTAACATCCAAGGGAAGATGTCAGGTAAACATTGGTTACATGAGCATGGCAATTCTGGGCTAGAATAAAGATGTGTGCATGATCTGCATGTAGATGGTGGCTGAGGCTATGGGTGTGCATGGTCTCTCTCAGGGATGGAAAGCCAGATTGTCCACAGTAGCCACCAACTATCTGTGGCTGTGTGAATTTAAATTAGGTGTTGGCTGAAGCTGTGGGCATCTCAAGGCTCAACTGGAGGAGCATTCATTTCCAGGCTCACTGACTGACTGTTGACTGGAGATATCAGTTCCTTACCACATGGGCCCCTCTGTATGGCAGCTCACAACAGCACTAGCAAATGAGAGGGCACACCCAAGACGGAAACCACAGCCTCTGTAACCTAACCTCAGAAGTGGCAGCCCCTCACCTTGCTGTATTCTGTTGGTTAGAAGTGAGTCATTAGGTGCAGCCCACTCCCAGGGGTAAGGGATTTCACAAGAGTGAATCCCAGGTGGCAAGGATCACTGGGGCCATTTAGAGGCTTCCTACCACATGTCCCCCAAACTCAGCTAAGTTGAATACTTCTTTATAGGGTAGTATTCTGTTCCAGTTCATTGAAATAATTTTTGTTCCATGAGCGAAAGAATGCATGCATTCATCTTCATATGTTTTTCCTCAGAATAATCAGTTGCATTATTCTACAGCAATACTTAGGGACTCCCATCTGTTTTTGATACTTTCTGAATTCTGTCAATCTGATAAAATTTGGGAACTTTGATAAAATAGGAAACTGATCATCACTTCACCTTTCAAAAGCATTTAGGGAGCATTCTGCTATAGTTATATAAGAGAGAATGGTTGTCTTTAGGAAATCTACGTTGACATATTTAGGAGTAAAAGGTCATAATGTCTGCAACTTACATGGTTCAGAAAACATGATAGAGAGAGATGTAAACCAAATGGAGCAAAATGTCAGCAGTTGGTAACTCTGAATAAGGCTGTTTGGGACTCCTTGATCCCATGCTTGTGATTTTTCTGTAAGTTTGAAATAATATCAAAATTAAAATTTTGGAAAAAAAAATTCTTAGGCTCCTCCCCAGACCTACTAAATAAGAATTGCAAGTGGAACCTGGGAAACTTATTTTATAAAAGATCCTCAGATACATTCTGATTACAGATCAGCAGGGTGTGGCACACACTACATGAGAATGTACTTCATTCCACTCTTAAATCTGTCTGCGTAGAGCATCTGTAATTGCCGATTGGACTTTTGCTTCTTTGAATAAAGAAGTTTGTCCCATGAAATAGTGTTCATTCCCTAACCACTGCTCCTGGCCTCATCCAGCTGCAGCATTGGCCTCTTTAAGGGAGTGAGGTTTTGTTGGCAGAGGGGCGAGTCTAATTTTGAAGCCTAGGGAAGAAACACACCCCTCGAGGATGTGTTTGTGTTCACTGTCAAGGACAGAGACTGTTGGTTTCAGTACGGAACTCTGCATCAGTCCTTCCCATAATTCTTCTGGCTCACCCCCAATTCTGTGCCACGTGTCAGATGTGGGGAGGCCAACAGGTGGACAGGGTCATATCAGCTCCTACACAGGAGCCCTCTGCATACAGGTCGGGGCCCAGTGGGAGCACAGCATAGAGTGCTCAGTCCTACCTGTGGCAGGCTGAGGAAGCTTCTTCGAAGATGTAACACATGCACTGTATCTTCAAAGAGCAGAAGGAATGCACGGGTTTATGCAAAGTCACAACTCTGAAATGGGAGGACCCTGAAACTAGAAACCTGCTGCTAGTTCAGCATGCTGGGCATGAGGGTTGGACATCTGTGATTTCCCCAGAGCTCCTGCACAGCAGCTCTGCACTGAGCTTCCCAGTCAGAAGGACAGTGGGGGAGGAGTGGGGGAGGAGACCTGAGAGGTGTTCAAGGTCCAGTCCACGTGTGTCAACCTGCTGGCCAGAAGCCCAGTGTCTCTTGCGCTCTCCCAGGGGCTGCAAGTTCTTCACAGCATGTTTAAAATACCATAGGTGGGGTCATGGGACTCTGCTTCCCTAAGGATGAAGAGCGCTCCCTGGAGGTCAAGAATTCAGAACTGTTGGTAGAGTGCGTTTCTCCTTGTGTGTCATTATCAGTGATGTGCCTTTGTACCTGTGAGGGCTTTGTTTGGAAATGGTTGTCCTCTCATTGTGCGGGCTCTGACTCACCCCACTGTTTTATTTTGTTCCGTTTCTATCTGGTATGTGTTTTCCTCTGTGGTCAGTCATCACTTCCTCACGGCCCGGGACATTTGGCTGCCAGCATGTGTGCAGGGGAGTGACTGGCTTTTCTGAGGACACTGAGGAAATCTTGATACTGATGCCAGTTCCTTTTTGAAAATAAAAATGGTAGGTTTTTATCCCTGAGCTTATGTTATTAATCATGGTGGATGTTTTACTTGTCCCTTCTAAGGGTTTTCGTGCCCTTTTAATCAAGCCTACATAAGTAAGAGCATTTAACCATGTGCTTTGCCACATACTTATCTGGAATGCTTTGCTCAAAGGGCAGTAAAATAAATACCCACAACCTTGTACAGTTACAGGATTATTTATTTGGTGTAAGCTTGTTTGTTTGGCTCATCCAGAATGACTTATGGAAACATGGGTGTGCTTCCCCTCCTAGAGCCATGTAGGTTAACCGTGAATCAGCTGTGGGCTTTGCCAGGTGACACAGAATCACCAAAACCTGGCCATGGGCTCCTAAAACATTTATTCCATGTCCTCTTAACAAAATGGCTTGTAAGGGCATTTAGGGTAACAGGTGAGAAACATCTATATTTTATAACTTTTACCAGGGGATTCCCTATTAGCAAACAGCTTATCTCTTGTGCTCTCTGCTGTTCTTGGCTCCATGCAAGTAAACAGTAGTAATGTTAGAGAAAGGACTAAATATTTGAAGGCACATTTAATTCAATACCTCTTAGATGGATCAGCTCATGTTTCTAAAAAGCAAAGCAAGGAGGTAGTGTTCTGACACACACTAGATTTCACGGCTTTGGTTTATCTGTCTGCAGCCATATAGTTCAAGCAGGATGGCGCTGGCCAACAGCTTAACCTAAACTGTGACTGTGGTCTCTTTTCCCAAGGCCAGACTAAACAGAGCATGGGTCACATGGGCTAGATACCATCTTTCTAGAACTTTCTGGTTTCTGAAAAGTGTTTGCTGCTCTCAAAGCACATGATACAGCTTCAGTTTTAGACTTAGAAGCAGTGGATAGAAATAGGTGGGGTTGGAATGAAGAGAGTATTTGGGACTAGCTTCTTTCTGCGGTGACTTTAGGAGCCTTGTATTTTACTACTTCTCTTCCTATTTTTTGTACTCTTCTGAATGTGTGGTGTAGATAGAACCATAACAGTGTGGTCCTAGCTTTTATTCTCTTTCTGAATTCACACACAATATTTTTTTTCAATAGCATGCCTAATGCTGGCCTCATCTAAAGAACCAAGAATATCTTTTAAGTTCACCCATGCACTTAGAGTGTTTCTTGGTTTTCTTGGGACCTAAGGAAAATCAGAACTTTTTTGTTTCCATTAGGTAGACAAAGTATGAACCTGTGATAGTGTGTATAGAATAATAAATGAGCTGCTGTTAAATTTCCATAATTTTGGTAATCCTGTGCATTTGCATGTGCCATCTCTCAGATGCCCCCTGCCATCCTGAGAGCGCCACTTCTCAAGGCCAGCAGGGGCACGTGCAAAATGTACCAGGCGGTTAACCCGTGGTTGAGTCCATGCTTAATTTCAGTGAAACTCTGTAATCATTACAATTCTGAAAACCCCAGCTCAGCCCACCTAATGCGGACACGTACACCACAGGCCAGGTTTGCCCTGAAGCACTCACACTCTCAGGAATGCTGGCAGGGTCTGACTAGGCTGTACACGGGAGCACCAGTCAAGTTCTTCCTCCAGGCCCTCTGTTCTGATCACACGAGTGTCTTGCATTTGTTTGCTCTCAAAGACCTGTAGGGCACATGTTTGTGAAAAAGCCACATCCTCCTCACACATGGAGCCACACTCTGCCCTCCTGCTTGCATTTTTCTTTGTGCATTCATGTTATTATACCCTATTCCTCTAAGGATGGTTAACATCAAATTTAGGATTGTCAGTAAAAAAAAAAAGAGGTTGGAAACCCACAGACGTGTCCCTGAGTGTGGGTACACCACTTCTCAGGTCCCCTCAGGGAGCCTCTCTTTGTGGGTACCAGCCCAGCACTGGGCTGACCACGGGCCTTGGGCACACGGGGACTCCTGCTAGGGCAGGCACGGCTCCCAGCCGGGCTCAGGGGAGCTCTGGAGCCTGCTGCCCTCAGCTGAGCAGCTCCTCCTCAGAGGCAGTGCCCAGTACCGCCACGGAGAAGTGAGACACTCACACCTCTGTTGACCCTGAGGTGGCTTCCACTGAGAGCCGTGGGGTTTATGGTGTTCAGTGATGCCTTGGGTGGCCCCTGAAGCTGCCCTCCCTCTTCGCAGATCTTTCTTTGGAGCATCTGAGGAAAGACAGGGAGGGGCTCTCATCTCTGCTCCTCACCTAGCCCAGGATGCAGCCTGCCCCTTGGTGGCACCCCGCTCCGCGCTGGGCCTCTGCTGGAAAACACCATCCAGAAATCTCACCCACGCCTCCTCCTGATGGCGCCGCTCCCTCCTGCCCTCCTCAGGCTGTCCCTGCCGCCCTGCACCCCCGAGATGAGCCCAGAGGTGTGCGAATGATGAGAGGCCATTATAGCTGGAAGGAAGCCTTGAAGGCTGGACAAATACATTCATGTGCCACTTCAGTCAACGATGGACAGTGTACACAACAGTGGTCCCATTATATTCCCATAGGGCTGCCCTATACAGGTGTGCCTTTTTTGTTTTTTATCTTTTATACCATATTTTTACTGTACCTTTTCTATGTTTAGATATTTTAGATACACAGATACTTACCTTGGTGTTATAATTGTCTAGTGCATTCAGTAGTCACATGCGGTACAGGTTTGTAGCCTAGGAGCACTGTAGCAAATAGCCTAGGTGTGTATTAGGTTTGTGTAAGGGCGCTCAGTGATGTTTGCACAATGACAAAATCGCCTGATGGGGCATTTCTCAGAACGTACCCCTGTCATTAATCAATGTGTGACTGTAATACTCTTCCCAGAGTCCAGTGAACAAGACAAACACATCTGGGTTCCTAGTCCTCATTCCCATTTCTAGATCAGCCCTCTCTTCCCCACGGAGATCCCAGGCTTCAACCCTGCCCTTAGGAAAGCCCCACCCTTACTCACAAGGCAGCTCTCTCCAGGGCCACCTGTAGGGTCCAGGGACACACAGGGGTTGCTGGGGTGGAGGAGCTGGCAGGACAGGTGGAGGTTGGCTGGGGCAGCCCAGGCATGGGCCCTGCTTGGTCTCACTGCCTCACACCTAGAGGCTGCGGATTTGGACATGTACGTGCACACGTGTGCACACATACACGTGCCTTTCAAAAAACACAAATCTCAGATGTGTGCAGCAACCTGAATCCCTATGGAAGAAGAGAAACCTTTTCATGAGGACATGGGTCTCACCTGCAGAGACCCAGCCCACAGTGGGGTCCCCTTTCCCACTATTGTGAGGGGCTATTTTAGTTTCTCAGATCCGGTGCCACTGGCTCCCTAGGCAGAGCCCAGAAGACCCTCCAAGATGTTGAGATCTCTCTCCGCCCCCATCAGCCCCCTTCCTTCCTTCCCTCCCTTTCTCTGTCGATCCTTCTTGCTTTCTCTTTTGCTTCTTTGCTTCCCTCTATCTGTCTGTGTTTCCTTTCTTTCTTTTATTTTCTTTTTGAAGCAGTTTGTCTCAGGTTGCTTTCAGGAAGAACACTAGCCTTTAGCCAAAAGCAGAGGAGCTACTTTAAACAAAAATTATCTAGACCTGGTCTCTCCTGGCTCCAAGAAGCAGGTGAATCCTTGAAATTACAACATCCTCAAAATCCTCAGGCAGGACTCCTTGGACTTTAGGTCAGAGAGAGCAAAGGGACAGTTTATTCCCGCCTTGGCCACAACAAGCCACAGGAGCCTGGGGGAAGAAGGGCATCTTCCTAGAACAGTTGGAAACTTTTTGAGGGATGAATTTCGTGCATGTATATAACATTTTTAATCGATAAAAAATAGGCAAATAGGCATGTGCTTTAAAAATTATCCAACTTACTACTAACTGGTTAAAAGGTATGACCTAGAGGAAGACAGTAGAAAGATAGTTGGTGGTTCAGTGCTAAGAGTCCCCAGATGGGTTTCAGTGGCCTCTTGTCACCAACTGGGACAGCATTGTGTCACCTCAGTTCTAGATTTCAGAAAATACTGACTGGCTGCCACATGTGCTCAAGACCCTGTAACACAACAGTGAAGAGTGTTTGATGACATTTCCATCAACCTGCATTTAGCCATCAGTGTTTGTTACAGGGGCTGCCACTCGCCAGGAGGGGTTGTAGATAATGGAAAATTAAAGTGAAATGAAAGGTGTCTGGGAGAAGCCGTAATTAATCCTGCTTATTGAGGCTTATAGATAGGAATGAGTAAGAATTGACTATTCTGAGTGAAAGAGATTCCAAGTGAATAAAGGCTAGAATCCCTGCCTAGCACTTACTGTGTTTTCCTTGGGGTAAAATCAAGCATAGTCAAGCCAGTCATTCCTGGCTCCAGCTTTACCCAGGCTCTTCAGAAGGGACGGCGAATGCCAGCAACTCTGCTGACTTGCAGCAGTCAGCACCCAGGGAGCCCTGCTCACCTGGCCAGGGACAGGGCCCTGCCCCTGGGTGAGGGGTGCGTGGTGCGTGGTAATCCCTTGTGCACTGAGGGGCTATAGAGTTTTAAGAATCATCATCTTACAATCGATTTTTTTTTTAGTCATATTGGTTTTGAAATTTTAGATGACATTAACAGAGGACACAGATATTTGTGTTTATCAAGGGGCCATGTAGTACTCAGAGGGGGAAGAAAGGCCCTGGGGAATATCTTAAAGACCACGGGAAACATTTGTGCTTTCTCAGCGGTCTGAAGTTGTGGCTGCATTTTATAAGGGTCTGTTTTCACTGTGGCGATGGGCTCGAGTTTCTCAAGGGTGGGACCAGCCCCGCCGCAGCAGCCTCCCTCACCCTCCCAGCACGGAAGGGGTGCCGAGCTCCTCCAGCCAGAGAAGGAGCCTGCCCTGTGGTGGCTGTTCCTGCTCAGCCTGCTCTCCCTTCCCTGGTAACGACGGACCGGCAGTCTTTTGTTAGATTAAAGGTTATTCCCCCTTCATACTTAAGAGAAATATTTATTTTAAGTTAAAAAATAATCATGTGTTGAAACCCTGACGTGGGCAGTGGACTGTCTCCTACACTTCCTTTAGGAGACTGTTTCCTTCATTTTTTTACTTTCTGAACTCTCTGGGTTTCTTTCTCATGCCACAGTAAAGTTGCGTCCCCTCAGTGCATCAGGACTGCAGTGGGAGGCTGGACGCTGGGATGCCTCTGACCGCCACAGCACCGTGGTCCCCACTGGGCCCCCCCAGCTCAGGGTCCATTTAGAGAGCTTTTGATTTCTCTGGTTCATCGGTGGTGTTTTTTTCTGTTCTTTGGGCTTTTAAGCCTTTGTGTCACACTTTGACCTAACCAAATTGTCAAGGTTTCAGTTCCCAGGTCTGAAAACACCTCCCAGCCACGGTTTTCACTGAAGGAGCCTGTGAGGGTTTCTTTGGAGCAGCCACTTGTGCTTGGTGTCCACTGGCCTTTCCATGCCTCCGCGCCCAGCCTGAACCCTGAGCCCTGGGCTGTCTCTAGCTGTCACCGTGGAACCCACAGACTAAAGATGAGGGCTGGCCAGATCGTCATCTTGGCCTTGGCTGGTCACAAACTTCTCTGGGTCTCATATCCCAAGGGACCCCAGCAACCAGTGTGACTACACGTGGGGCTCCCTGGCCTCAGCAGATTTTTGCTGTGAGAGCACAACACTGTTGCCCTCCTTGGCTCCCAGGGCTTCCGGACAGGAAGAGAGTTAGATCCTGAAGGCCCCAGCATGCCCTTCCTCCCAGGCCAGTTGGGAGGAGCAGCCGGTTGTCTGTATTCAGAGCAGGAGTGAGCTTATTCCTGAAGAACTGATGCTGTGTAAGTCTTGTCCAGGAAATGTCCTCTCCAGCCCAGGTGCTGTTGGTCATCTAGATGACCTGAACACCTGGGGCAATGTCCTGGTAACATCACTGGATATGTCAGTGTCACAGGACTGAGGATTAGTGAAAAGATGATAGACCTCACTCTCTTCTGAAACAGCCCAGCACCATATAGTGGCAGAACCTGGATGGAAGATCTCCTTTCTGCATCTCAGTTTGCAAAATAATATCACCTATATACCTAGTTTCTTTAGTGAGAGATGCCGTAACAAAGTAATTTTTTAAAAAACCTTAGTCATTTGTCCTCTAAGGGGCAAACTAATCACTATACTATTTTTGCATTATTATTTGACAAAATATGAAAATTTTCCCCCTTGCTCACACAGAATTGGTGTCACCTTCATCTGTGTTTTCTGTCTTCCCATTTGGGGACGTTACTGCATGTCTTCTTTCATAACCCTTGTTTTGGTCACCCTCTTACCTGTGTTGTCATAATGTACATAGTTGATGGCCATTCCAGAAGTAATTGATCATGTTATTTTATTTCTGTGCAATTATTCTGTGCTTTTTATTTTAGGAACTTTGATTGTTTTTCTTTCCAAGTATACCTCTACTTTATAAATTTCATTTGCATTCTGACCTGATCCTACACAGTGGGGCACACCGCTGGAGCGGGCAGGGGTAAGGCGCTGCCCTGGGCCTGGCTTCAGGCCACTGCTGTACTGTCCTCTTGGTGGATGTCCCCAAGGCACTCTGAGCCCACTGCTTTCCACACTGGTATCTGGATGTTTAAAAAAAAAACATCAACTCAGCAGCATCTGTTACCATTTTTTTCTCCTTATCTAATGAAGGAGCCATGGCTTATTTTAACCTTTCTTATTCCTGAATAATTTATTAATATTTCTGTTACCCTTTGTGTGTTTAGTAAATTGCAGTCCCTTGCCAGATGAAGGTTTCCTACTTCTTTGATTCTCTTCATTGGAGATGCTCCCTTCAGCAACACACCATCGTCAGCTGCCTTTCCCAGGTTTCAGCTGCTCGAGCATTTGTGATTTTGTCAACTAACTTTTTCACTGCAGTTTCCCATTTTCTTATCTTGTTCCCTTTAGAAGACTTTCTTAAAAAAAAAATCATTAAGGACTTCTGGATTTTTTTGAAAATTTATTCTTAAACTTGCTTTCTGAAGTTTTAAGCACCTTTTAATATCTTGCTAAAAGGTGTGCTTACAGATCAGGGTAGAGCTTAACATGATGTGTTCCAGAGCCAGACTGCTTTAGTTTCAGAGATTAGCAGAAGCAGAAAATCTGAGCCAGGTGTGATAAGACAAAGCAGGATACACACCAAGTGAATCTGAATCTCAAAACACAGGTGACTCCAGCAGATAGCTAGGTGATATTATTATACCAAAACAGAATAATGCCGAGATCCAACATCAGGGAATGGCGGGGTAGAGTGCAGGTTAGGAGCCCAGCTTTGGAGCCAGATGGCCCGGGCTCAAACCTCCTATGACCTGTGTAACCTTGGGGAAGTTTCTCAGCCTCCCTGTGCCTCTGGTTCTTTAAAATGATGATAATGGTCCCACCTCCCCTAGGGTGGTTATGAGGAGTAAATGAATTCATGTATGTATAGCACTTAGAGCAGTACCTGGCATGTAATGTGATACGAGTGTTGGTCACACTATAAATTTAAGTTATACATGGTAATAGAGCATAACAGACAATAAAAGTTATGTCAGCGAAGCTGGAGGAAAAAAGAGGTTTTGTGGTACAAGAACAATTAGAAATGCAGGAAATGGGGAGGTAAGTAGCCAAGATTGCATGAAGCTGGCCCAGTTCCTCGAAGTGTGGAACTGGTGCCTGGACACACATGCTTGAGCCCCACAGCCTGTGGGAAGCATCTAGATGGGGTGTGTCCACCCCATGCTGAAGCCTGGGGCTCTTGGGGAAGGGTCTGTTGCTTAGTGATTTCATATGTATTTGGGGGTCCCCATAACTTGGAGAAAACACCAGTGCCTACCAACAGAATGTAAAGGGGCAGAGGCAGTGAGCAGCTGGGATCAGGGCTTGCTGTGCCTGACAGTTTCTCCCGGACCCAGGGAGATGGGTCTCTCTCCATCAGTTTTGCTTGGTCATTTTGCATTAGCATCCTGTGGAACCTCATGGCCCGTAGCATTGGCAGGCATGTAATGTTCCAATAGCCCAGATTTGAGAGGCGGCTGTAGTTAATCAGACAACTGGCTCCCTGTTCCAGAAGCATCAGAACAAGTATGTGCCTGAGGGATGGTTGGGAACCAAGCCTCTGGCTTCTGCGGGCTCCTCACTCTCCACTGGAAGTAATTTGCAGTCTCAAAATATCTGTGACATCTCCTTTCAAAGTGCCTGTAACTTCTGCTTTGGGAAATTTTGCTCTGAAACCCAAATGTGCAGAGAAAGCAGGGCTCAAGAGATCATTTGAGAAATGGACATTCCAAACACCTTTTTTTAAAACTTGAACTGATGTTCACCCTCCCCAGGGTGAGGTCACACAGTTAATGAACTGCATTCATCGTGGACACCCCTGCATGTCACCTGTTTCTGAGGGGGAGCCTTTTTTGAACGGGATTTGACTTTCTTGGCGGAGTCTCAGTCTCCAGCCGAGAACTAGCTGATAACTTGGGAGCCTTCCTCCTCCCACCCAGCTATAACTACAGACCGCCTTTCCCATCACCAGGGCAAGCCATGACATTCTTGCCCCACTGAGTCAAACTGTTAGGGGCCGGGGCCCACGTCTGAATCGTAACAGGGCAGGTAACTGTTGGGAGCACTGGAATCCTGGCACTTCTGACAAAGCCCACACTACCAGTGTGTTTTCTGTGATCCCATACGTGTGACCAACAAACATTGTGGTCCAGAGAGTGACGCTGACTTCAAGAACTTGAGAATGTCTTATCTATAAACAAATGAGAAAGGAGGCTTCACATCTTCATCTTACTTATGCTGCGACTATTGGCTGAGTTAGAATTTCTCTGGCTGCTGCTGCAGGCTTGAAGCAGTGCTGGTCACTCTCCCACAGTAGTCACGAAACACCAGCTTGGTGCCAGGCGCTGTCATAGGCCCGTGGGTCTAGTCATGGCCCTGCTCTCTGGAGATCACATACCAGGTGGGATAGAATGTTTAAAACGGAAAAAATGTGCACATAAATCATGAGAAAACCAGATGGCCTGAGTGGAGTACAGGAATTAGAATAGAAGGATGTGATGGTGACAGGTGGCTCCACCTGGGAGGAGGCAGGCTGAGGACCAAGTGGCAGGAAGGAGTCACCAGCAAAGCTCGGGCAGGGACCAGGCAGAAGGAGCTGGTGGCTCTAGCGGAACCAAGGCTGGAGCGTGGGGCAGCAGAGGAAGGGGTGAGAGACAAGTCCACGGCTCGACAGAGGCCCCCTGTTTAAAACATCACTTGGGCTGCTTTGGGGCAAGAATGGGAGAGTGGGAGGTGTCTCAGTGCAGGCGGAAGACAGCCCCAGGTGGGAGGCGGGAGGAGTGGCATGCTCGGCAGGCAGGAGCAGGCACTGGCCGGGACGGCTGCAGCCCTGGTCTGAGGAGCTGGCTGGTGGCGCTGCTTCTGAGGTGGGCACGCCAGGGAGAGAAGCTGGCTGGGCTGGTTGGCGGGAGCCAAATGCACTTGCCCTGCAAGTCTCAGTTTTTATATTTTGTCAAACACTAAAATGAAGCAAGCTCTCCAGAGGGAGAGATGAGCCTACCTCCCTCCAGAGCCACCTGATGGGCTGCTGCACAGGCCCTCCTGCCCTTCCACTTACTGTCATGGCTGGTCAGAGCCTGGTGGCATCACCAGGCCCAGGCAGGCTTGGATTTTTTAATAATCATACTAGAATATTTTCACAATACTTTGAGGTAAACTTTCCAATAGATATAACAAATAAAAATGCTGCATGTCATCTACAAGTGGCTTAGCCTTGCTGAGTCCCCATGGCCGCGTCAGTGACACCTGTAGAGAAGCCCTTGCTTGTGGCTGCGTGGCGTGGATGAGGCGTGTGTGCACAGCTTGCATGGGGGAGCCACCCAGTTGGTCCTCCTTTCCTGCCCGCCCTTTCGCTCCACTCCTCAGGTGACATGGAGGGGTGGCTTCCTTTCAGGCAGTGGTTCTTCATCTCAGCTCCATGTTGGAATCCCCTGGAGAGCTCTCAGAGATCCAGTGCCCAGGCCACACCCCAGATCAGTGAAATCAGAACTAGAGTGGGGGGCAGAGCTAGTGACCAAGACGCTGTGTGCTCAGGCCTGCACACCCGAGACTGGGGGACTCCAGAGCCAGGTGCTGCTGCTGAGCTGCGCTAAGCTGAGCTGAGAAGCCCATTCCTGTTTCAGCTGCTGCCCCAGGACGCACGGGCCAGCAGCCTGGCTCCATCCCAGCGGCTGCGTCCTGCACTCAGGACACAGGCGTGTGAGGCCAGCATGGGGTTTTCCGGCCTTCAGCCAAGGGCAGCCCAGATAGATTCCTCTGTGGATGCTTGGTTTGTTGGGGGGGGGAGGTGGTAATGGAGGAGTGGGGTGTGCTCGGCAGGTAGAGTAGACAGAACTGTAGAAGATTTCCAAGTGGGCACGAGGCATAATTAGTTGGTAGCAATTTCCCGAGCGCTGTGCACGGAAGGATCCTAAAGGTGATTGTGGGCTCAGCCAGGCAGAGTCCCTGCTATAAGCCTGGGAGGGTAAAGGGGCTGTCCAAGGTCTGTGGGGTCCATGGTGGCCACCCCAGGACTGTGGGAAGCATTGCAAGTCTCAGAAAATATTTCTCTACTTCTCCACAGGGATAGGGATCCAGTTACACATCCTTTACGTTAAGCTGTGCATTTGGCCAACATGCTTAATGATTAGGTTCTTGTTATAAACATTACTAATAATGATGCAAAAAATCAATCTGTACTTATTAAAGAATAATTTGGAGCATGAGTGTTTTAATGAGTCAAGAGTTGGGGGGAAATTCCATTCTTCCGTTCTGATCCTCTTTTGTAGAAAAGTTGGCTCCATTATCGTGCTTATATTTTTATAAAGGTTTTAATTTAAGGAGTCTCAAAGCAGATTTTTTTAAAGGGGATAATATTGCTCCCTCTCACCCGACCCACCCCCCCCATCCAAGGCTGCCAAAGAGCTGAGCTGCAAGAGGCAGCCTTGGGGGTCACCCTAGCCCACCCAGCCAGAGCCCATAGTGTGGCCTGGGAGGGATCTGTCATCACCCCTGCAGCTCCAGCTGGCTTATATGTGAAAGGTGGCAGACAGCAAGTCAGAGACCTGCAAGCCTGGGATGGTCAGTGGAAAAACATATAAAAACCCTGGGCCCCACTACAGGCCAGAGGGCCAGCATCTTGGGAAGGGGGTCTGTGAGCCTGCATTTAGCCAGGTCTCGGGATTCCTAAGTGGTCACGAGACTGAGTGGTCTCCAAGGTTCCTTCCTGCTCAGAAATTCCATGGATCTGAAGTTAGCTCTGCCAGTGCTCCCCGCCTCCCTGTGGAGGGAGAGCACGCGTTGGCAGGACTCAGCCTCCTCTTTGCCAGGAGGGCAGGTTTGCGTCACGTCCTCTACGCCAAGGACAGAGCGGGTATTTTTTTTGCCAGTTGCATGACCTCCACACTGAGGGGATCCGGACCCATGAGCAGTAGGTGGCAATGGGTTTACCCAAGAGAAGTCATCTTAAGGCCAGACTGCCACGAGCAAGTATCTGTGGCCTCTGACTCCACCCTGCGGACAGGAGAGATGGGGCTTGCCATGGGCACTGGCCGGCCAGCCCCGTTTGCACAGGGTGGGCGTGGGTGTCCGTCACTGACCCCATGCCAACTGAGCTTCCCATCCTGGGTAAGCAGGCTCTTCCAGCTCATTTCCTCCACGCTGCTGGGGTTTTTCTTTAGGCTTTAGCTGCAGGTTTTAGTTTCTGGTTCTGCCATTGGCTCAGCATCCCCTCCTGGGGAGGTTGGGCTCCAGGAGACCCAGGGAGTCAGCTGAGCCCCAGCCCCCTACCACGGCCCTGGGCGGCAGAGTGCTCCTGGGAGGAAACCACTCGGCCCATCACTGCACTGTGGAGGCCCTGGGAGCACAGCCTTCCTGTCCCTACCTGCCACCTCTGGCTGCCTTGAGATGCCCCTTGGCCCCGCCTGAGCTCTGGGATCCCAAAGCTCCAGTGAGTCAGACGAGGCCCCGAGGGACCAGCCACAGCGGGAGGGAGTGCGTGAATTCGGCCCAACTAGCCAGGCCATCAGGCGTGATCATCATGGCTTTCAAAGAAGCCTTGCTCTAGGACAGCAGAAGGAAAGGGCACGCCTGGCTGAGGCACAGGAGGACTGTAGGGGCCCTGGCCATCCTTCCTGCCTTTGCTGTCAGCAGTGCGGTTCCCTGCTGACGACCCTGTGACCTCACGGACATCCCCAGGCCCTTAGGCACAGCACCGAGCAGGGCGAGCTCTGCAGGAGGGGAGGAGCCCGGCCAACCGGGTTCTGAGTTCTTCCCCCAAACCCGGTGAAGCCCCCAACCCTGAGCCTGAGAGAAGGGGCTGTGGTCACTGAGGGAGTCCCACATGGGCACATCAATTATAAGGACAAGGGGGGACACTATAGGGGCAGCTGTCTCCAAAAAGTGAGACAGCAGTCACCTAGGGCTTGGTCATTCAGGGAGAAGGGCCCTCTGCCTGGCTGCTGTGGAGCAGGAGGTCCCTCCTGGGAGAGCTGCGGGACACCTCTGCACCCTGTCAGCTGACCTCACGGGGCTCCCAGCCATAGCCACACACACAAATGCGTGAGCAATTTGCACCTCAAATAATACCTGCATTGATTTCCCTCCCTTTGTGGAATGGGGGGAAATGTCCTGCAAGATTCTGTGAGAAGCTGGGGAATGGTCTATCCTTGTTATTGTTCTAGTTTAGTGAAATTTATTTAGCCTTTAATGTCTTATGGTTACTTATCAATAAGGAAATAGATTCATATTCATTCTCCGTGTGTGTGTCTCTCTCATAAAAAGACATTTTAAAAATCTCGTAAGTATTAAATGACACCAGCTAGAAGAGTCTGCCATGAACCTGTACTGAAATATTACTGTTTTCCTTTATGGGGATATTTTCCATCCTGTAGTTAACAGGCAGCGTGGGCCTGTAAGTCGAGACCTGAAGCGTTAGTAATGGAAAAGATAGCAGGTACGAGAAATAACTTCCGGAGACTCACAGGGCGCGGCAGTTCAGCTTCTCCAGGCTTGTGGACTAAATCAAACCATCCCGTCACCCTGGCAGGCTGAGGGTTACAGAAACATTGCAGCTGCGGTCCCTGGGCCGCCTTCACTCCCATGTCCACCCCTGCTCCAGGCCTGAAAGGCTGTGGCCCCTGCAGAAAGAACCTGCCCCCCCCTCCATTGGTAAACGGGTCACCTTGACTCTCCCTGGCCCCCTCCCTCAGCAGAAGCCACCCCCTAAGCCCTGCTCACACGTGGATGGCGCAGAGCCTGGCAGTGTCCTCCCCAAGCCAGACAGAGGGGTCAGCCTCCAGGAGCCCATGGGAGACAGCCTAGGCTGGACAAGGTGTGAAGTGGGCTGTCCCGAGATACCAGAGATCTGCAGGCTACGTCAGAGGGGAAACGGAAGCAGGAGACAGAGGCTTTTGGTTTGTGGTCTGTGGGGGGGGAGTCTCTCCCTGACAGCCACAGGGCGTATGGCATTACTCAGGGCTCCTCTGGGGCACCAGCAGTGCTCATGCTCAAGGGTTTTGTTTTTCCATAAGTAGTAGCTGTCATCAAAAACCTGTGTATGTGTTTTAGGCCAAGTTCCAAAGTAGTTATTCATTTATTCAACAAATGGGGCAGAGCCATAGTCGTGTTTTCCAGCACCCACAGGACAGAGGTGGCCGGAGCTTCGCACTCAGGGGAGCTGGGAGGCTGCCCCACCCCTGCGTCGTGGGCCTGGGCTCAGTCCCTCCTGATGCCTCCCTGGCAGTCTCCATGCCATCCAGGAGGGTGCCTGCACCCTGGCCTTGCCCTCGGAGAGACTCCATGGGATGTTCCCCATAAGGGTGGGGGTGGAGGGGTGAGGGTGGTCCTGTGGCTGTAGGGACAAGGGGAGAATTGTCATGATTTGGAGCGTCTGCTCTGGGCCAGGGACTTCCTGGGCAATAGTCCTCACAGACACCCTGCAAAACGTGCTTCGTGGCTCACTGTGCAGATGTGGAAACTCGGGCTCTGCGAGGCCAAACCGCCAAGGTCACTCAGCTCATAGGCGCAGAGCAAACACTCGGCCCTAGGTTGGTGCCCTGTCTTCTCCCAGGCCCTGTCCCCCAACTCCCCTCATCCTGGTAGTCCAGGGAAGAGGAGATGCCACACACTTCGGTGTCCTTAAAAATCCCTGTGGTGCTGGGCTCACACAACACAACACTGCATTTCTGCCCACACCAGCCGGCTCCCGTCGCATCAGAGTCAGACCCAGGGACTTGCAGGAAGCCACAGGCAGCGTCAGAGAGTCACCACTTCTCCAGTGTTCAAAGCCACTGCCCAAGCTTCCAAGAGAGTGGGGCCTCTGCCACTACCTAGGTGCCACCACTTAGCCTTGTGTGGCTCACCTGCTGTCTTGTGTTCTCTCAACAGCAAATGAAGCTTGCGGCCGAGAACCTGAAGGAAGAATCGAGGGTAAGCGGGAAGGAGAAAGAGACCTGAGTATCCAGCACCCAGCTGCCCTGTCCACGGAGGCCTGTGTCTACGCCATACCTGCCGCTCGTGCGTGGCCGGGAAGGGTACCCAGGGCAGCATCGTGGCACCTGAACCCAGACCCAGTGCTTGGCCAAATGAGGTGGTGCCCATGTGGCAAGCGCCCTTCTCACTGGCAGAGTCCCGGCTCAGGGTGGGCAGAAGGGACGGCCAGGCCCCTCGGCAGCTCGTGGCAGTTCCCAGCCCTGCCCCGCCCTGCTCCTCCCAGGTTCCTTCCCGGGCCCACATGCCGCTCCAGCCACCTGGCTTTGCTCCAGAGCCACTGCCGCGCTTGAGCCTCTCACCACGAATGAGCCGCCCGCTCTCTATGTTGCCCTCACAGTGACGGTCACTCCCGACCCCACCAGGGACCCACGGACGGGGGTGGGTGTGTGCCCACGGCGCCCTCCACAGAGAGATGCTCCTGCGGAGCCTCGGTTGCAGGTGAAGGGGGTGCAGTGAGGCAGTGTTGCCCACACCTGGACCTCTTTCCTTTTTCTCTTTTGCAATATGTTCACAGACCCCTTGTCAGTAGAAACCATGGTAACTGAGCTATTAAAGGCGATCTGCACCTCTCTGACCAAATGGCCCGCTCTGTCCTGGAACAATCCCTGGGTGAGGTCACTGAAGGTGGAGCGGCATCCTGGGGAGCCGAGGGCAGGGGCTTGACGGGAGGCCGCGTGCCAGAGCTTGCAGCCCAAGTCCAGCCCGTTGTTGGGAGCTGCTGCTGCTGGCGCCTGCCCCGGGGAGCCCACGAGGGCACTAGGGCTGCTCTCGTGTGTGGGGTGTGCACACAGTGCAGGCCTAGGGCCAGTGGCCACTCCTGGCACTGTGACACAGGCTCAGGCCTGCAGAGAGGGGGCCACCTTCGTCCAGGGGTACTGTCCACCTCCCTAGCTGTGTTGATGCTTCTCATTCACAGGCAGGACAGCCCTGTCCACAGTACAGCCCTCCAGGCACAAAGGCCATGCCCTAGAGCCCCTGGCTACTCCCTTGGCTGTGGTCTAGCTATGAGGACCACCCTGTGAGGACAGGGTCTGGTGTCCTGGCCATCCTGCCAGCTGTTGAGACTGTGCTCAACATTCCGCCTCATGAAACAGGAGGCTCAAGTAGCCCCTCCCCGCCAGCACCCGCTGTCCCTCACAGCCTGGACACTGCAGACCCAGGGGCGCTTTGACTCGGGAAGCAGCTGATGCCTGGTCCACCCGGGGAAGATAGAGAACAGGGCTGACACGCTTCCTGGTGGGCGAGACCTGTCCCCTCAGCTCAGGGGTCTGGCACCTTGATTCCCTTCGTCCCCTCAGTGACGGGGGTGGCTTCACTGAGCCAATTCAAGCATCACTTGTTTTTGGAGGCCCCGATTCTCCCCACCTGCCACTTGGTGGCTTATGTTGGTCCCGACTGGCCATTGTGTTTTCCAGTGTGGACCTGTTTGAGTCGCTTTGCCCCTGCCCTTACTTGGGATAAACCACTCCAAGATATAATTATTCAGTGCTTGTTCAGTGTTTGATGGACACTTTTAGAATAGGCTCATGTTTTAAAACATCAGTGAATGTCAGCCATTAATATAGGCCTGAGCCCCAAAACCCCGAGATCTGCCTCCCATCCCAGCTGGGGCTCCTGGGTGCCCGGAAGGTGAGCCCACCCGCTCAGCTCATCTGTTGCCTGCGATCACGGCTGCCCCCGCGCCAGGCAGCCTCTCACCAGGCTGGCCCTCTGCGCTGACCAGTTCCCTGTGCGCGTGACTGCATCCTTCCCAGAAGCCTCCCGCCTGCCCTTCCTTCGTGTCTGATTGGGCGCAGCTAAGCCCCTTAACCAGGCCTCAGCCAATCACTGCACAGGCAGAACGGGCATGTGGCCACCGGGGAGGATGGATGTGGGAACCAACCAGGTTGTGATGTAACAAGAGGGAAGTTGGTGGGAAGGGGAGTTTGCACCAGTCTGCTAGTTCCTCTGCTCCCCAGTGCTCAGAGTAGGTGGCATCTAGCACGTGGCCGGTGCTCAGGAATCAGTGGCACAGCTGGAAGAGGTGTGGAGGAACCACACACCTTCCCTAGGCCTTATTACCTTAATTGGAATGAGGAAGACACCGAGGCTGATGCTGTCGTGTCCTCCCACCCACGCACTGGCCTCACCAGCCCTTTCATTCCCGTCGGGACTGGGTCACCCACTGTCATGTTGCTGACCTCCCCTCAGCCTTCAGATCCAACCCACGCCACTGCCCTGTGGGCCACAGTTGGGGTTCCTCTTGTGACCCCCCCAACCCACCCTAGCTATGCTTCCTTAGGACCCCTGGTGACCCACACCCAAGGGAATGTCCCTACTCTGCCCATCCAGTTGTCCCAGTGCCCCTGAGGACTCCAGCTAAGTGAGCACCCACCCCACAATGTCCCTAGCCCACCTTCCTCCACAGTTGCCAAGAGCTGGGAGACACTGCTGGCTGTGAACGGACACCTGGTACCAGGCCCCCAGCCTGGTGAAGGACAGGTACGCAGAGGTCTGGCACCAGGCATGCGGGGCCTCAGCTCATCTCCCGGGAGATCAGGCAAGTCCGAACCGCTTGCTTCTCAGGCAAGGGCGCAGGGCCCGAAGGGGAGAGGGGCTGGCCCACCCCGTGGTGAAGGACAGGAGACTGAACCAGGTCTTCCCCAGTCACCAGACAGCTTCTCAGGAGGACGGCGGGAGAGCAGCTGTGGGGTAGGTCATGGGGAAAGAGCTTTGGCCACCCAGGGAGCCCCGAGTCCCAGGGGAGGCCCGTGCTGGGCCCGACTCTGCTGTGCAGGCTGTCCTGTGGGCCCCGCCAGGCAGGGGGCCCAGCCAGGGGACGCTCTGGAGACCAGCTCCTCCTCCGAGTTGCCCGTGTGGCACACACCCTGGGCCCGTGTGCACAGAGGGGCCCTGCCACCCGCCACCCCAGCATCAGCCCTGCCTCAGCTCCACTCCCGCCTCCCCGTGGAAGGCGGCTGGGGATCGGTTTCTCATGACTGTGGCACACACCCATAGATTGTCACTGGGCCTTGACCCCCGTGGGGTTTGGCCACTAGGTCCTACTCGCTTCCCAGCCCAACTCTCCTCTCACACAGCCAGGCAGTGCCATGTTGCTCTCTGTGCCACTGACATTTATTGGGCTGTCACCCCACACAGGTGGCTCCTCTCACTCTCCAGGGCAGTAAAGCCCCTACACCAGAGGCCGACAGGAACCCCACAGCATCCGGGCTGCAGCCTTGGACCAGGGGGATCGGGCAGTGGACCCTTCTCTGGAAGCCACACTGACACACAGACACACACAACACACACACACACACACACACACACACACCAGCTCAAAAGCTCAGACTTGGGAACAAATCTTTTAGTAGCTTTTGGTAGCAAACAAGCAAATGTGTAGGGACACCCGGCTCTGCAGCAGAGCTGGAGGGCCAAGAGCCCACTGTGCTCCTCAATGCACCCTCTGGGCCGCGGTTTCCACACCTATGAAATGTACCCATTTCATAGATGGGGAAGCTGAGGCACACAAGGTTCAAGTGACTTCCGCAAGTTCTCACAGCAGTGTGGCCCTTTCCCACGGGCCTATGTCTGCCCACATCTGCCCTTTGCCGTCTGCCAGGACAGTGCTGCTGCCCCAGGCCCCTCTGCCCCACGGCCTCCCCCAGCACCTGAACCCCAAGCCCTGCGGCTCCTGCCCTTCTTCCAGCAGGAAACTAGCAACAAAGAGGCCAAAGGCCACAGGACAAGGACTGCAGGGTCCAGACTGGTCTTTAACAAGTCTCGAGAGTCCCACGGCCCTGCAAGGACAGTGCCTGGAGCGGTGCCTCAGTGAACAGCCAGATAACACGGGTCCCGGCGAACTTCTCGCTGGTCAGCCAGGTCTGAGGAGCCGCCAGGCTCCAGGCCCCCCGCCTGTTCTCCACGCCACACCCAAAGGTGGCTTGAAGAGAAGGGACCTGACGGAAGCTGGAGCCTCCAGCACCCCTGGGGACCTAACAGGACCTGGAAGAAGGGCCTGGCCCTCTGCCGGGACAGCCACATCCTCAGCTTGGAGCACCCTTCCGTCCCAGCCATGAGAGGGGCCACAGCCACTTCACGGGAAGAAAGACGCTTTTCCTGGTCCTGGCAAGAGGCCCATCCCGCAGGCACCAGGGAAAGCTGTGAGGAGCTGCGTGTCCCAACTCTCTTAGGAGTCAAAGTTAGGAGGTCTGAGCTAGGCCAAGGGGCCCGAACCAAGGCCTGCACCAGGGTGTGCACTGAGACCAGCCAGAATCAGGGCCCCGTGGCTGGGACCAGGCTCAGCAACAGGGCCTCACTTTCCTCGGAGTGTGGCTGCAGACCCCGGGGAGAGCATCGCCTGGACTTGTTCAACTGCAGATGCCTTGACGACGCCGCCAGTGGGGTGCTGCTGTGCACCGGAGTTTGAGAACCACAGGAGGGGGTAGAGGGCTGCGGTGGTTTCTGCCTGGAAGTGGCTGATGCCAAAGGCCCCTGCAGAGCCAGCCCCCTTTCCCGCTGATTGTCACCATGGTGCCAGGTGTTAGCGCCTCTGTGGGCTGCCAGGGATCTGGAGCAACAGGCCTCCTTGGCCTGAGGAGGACCCGGGGCAGGGAGGAGCACAGGGCGTGGGACCAAAGGGCTCCTCCAGCCCCCTCCACCCCGATGGATGGCTGACCTCTCCCACCACCCTTGTGAGCCCCTGAGATGCCTGGGCGGTTCCGAGGTGGCAGCAGCCTCCACTCGGCCTCCTGCCGACTGGGATGTGGGGCCCCACACAATTAAACAAGCTGGGGAGGTCTGATGGAGTTTGTCCCCACTGTGGCACAGAGCACGCTGGTTACACGTGGCTCAGAGAGTGTGTGGCCTCCTCCCTAGATCTCCCGGCACTGGTGACTTTCTTCAGTGCCAGGGAAAGGCAGGGGCACAGAGCGTGGGATGACCAGGCTGCGTCACTCACTCCATCCCGTTTGCACCGGGGAGGGGTGGGTGCTCGGGCACCGCAGGAAGGGGCGGAGCCGCGGGAAGTCCGGCTGACCCTCTGCGGGGGAAGCACCAGGTCTCCAGGCCTGCGCAGCCAGTCAGGGCACAGTGCTGCTCCCCGCCGGGAGAGCGCCGTAAATGTCTGCGCAATGAACCAGAAGGGCGACTCGAGCGTAGCCGTGGATACACACCGCCTCTCCACAGCTGCCTGGCTCAGCAGCCAGCAAGCATGTCTCCGCCGACATGGAGACCAAGAGCCACTCAGGGTCACCTCTGCCTCCCCCACCCCCAGAACTCAAGGCCGCAGATGGCACCCAGGGTCTGTCCTTGGCAGGTGGAGTCCGCTGAACAAAGGGAGCCCAACAGCACGGTACAAACGACTGCGCCCAGGACATGCCCGGCTGCGGGGCCCTCGGTGGGCCCTTTGTTGCAGCAGCTGCTCTCCAGCTACAAATGGCATCTGGGCCGCGGAGGGAAGGGTGCAGGTTGGGATTTGCAGCAGTAACCGAATCAGCCCAATGATGCGGCAAGCTTCCACCTACAATGTGTGCACTGGCCCAGGTTTTTGCTGTGATTCTTGCACACACATGTTGAAGATGACGACTCCGAATGGACCACAGCCATCTTGGGGGCCGAGAGGCCCTTCTCACCCTGTTCTGGTTTCCTCCCAGACAGCGGGTCCGGGGAATGGCCGGAAGCTACAGCACACTGGACGCTTTGGGAAATGTGATGCGGGTGTCACTCCCTGGATCCACATGATCTCTCATCATGAGGTACAATCAGCTGCTCCACCTGGTCTCACCTCTCAGGACCAGATGTGTCACCGAATTTGGGAATTTTCAGGTGTTAGAAAGGTAACAAGATGCATATACCTATGTTATGCAGTAGCATGAGTGTGGTTTAATGTGGAACCCTACAGTCAAATGCCTTAATTTCCTTAGCTCAGCCCTCTTGGTACTAAAAGGTCAAAGGCAAGGTCGAGATAGCATCATCCTGTCTCCCCTCCGCCCATCAGGTGGGCAGCCTGAGGAGTGGGCTCTGGGATCAGATCAGCAGTGTGTCACTGGCCAGGTCCCTGCCCTGCCTGTCCCCTTCTGTGGGGTTCCACCCAAATAACTTCGTATGCTCTGGCTTGTAGACTGTGAATTTGCCTCGAGAACAGGTTTCCACCCTGTGCCTCTTCTGCCCAGAGTCTTCTAGGAGCACACAGGTCGTTGGCCGGTGGGCAGGGTATGAGAATGTGGGGTTGAGGGCAGCATGGAACAGCTGGAGAGAACTGTGGACCCACAGGAGGTGTCCAGACAGCAGAGCCAGGAGGCACCTCCAGAGCAGGGGGAGGGAGCAGCTAAGAGGGAAAGGATGCTCTTTTCTCAGACCCTCAGTCTCCTGCCTGAGTCCTCACCTGTGTTACCAGTTCCCCTCTCTCCTGACACGTCTCAGGCCTCCACAGGACCTAAAATTCCAGATTCTTCTCTCATGCCCCTTGACCTCAGGGCAGCCTCTGCCCACAGACCACTGAGCCTCAGTAAGAAGTTCTCAGGCTCACCTGCTGCCGTCCCACCCTCCGGCCCTCCACTCTCCACCCCACTGCAGGCGGCCCCTGGGCTTCTGTCCCTGGCCTTAGCTGCTCTCGGAACCTAAGCTCTCACCGAAGTCTCCCCTTCTCATGGGCGAGAGCATCTCCTCCACACTTGCAGAGTACAGATCTGCCAAGCCCGGTGCAAAACGAAAATGTGGTAGCCTTGTTCAGAAGTGACTGCGAATTTCAAAACAGCGACAGAGCATTAACCCAAGAGTGGGACTCTGCCGAGCGTGGGGCCTTGAATGAGTACACAGGTGGGGTTCGCACATGACGCCGGCTCTGCCAGCAGGACATTGACGCAGCCGCACCCCACCTTCACGCTGGGTTCCGCTCAAGCAAAACGGATTCTTCTCTCCCAGCAAGGTCCACTGCTATCTCATGGGGGGGGGGGGTGCTCCAGATGATCTGAATCCCGCTCATCCTCTTCAATTCTCTGTTCCCTGCCCTCCTGCTCCCTCCCTGCCTCACCCTTCTTGGAACTCCCTGACAGCCGTGCCACCGAGATGTCACCATCTCTGATCCTTCACCTGGTGCTAATTTACACCACCGTTTCCTTCCCTCGGGGCATTGGGAACTGGCAAGGACCAAGATTCACTTTTTTCTCTTCCTGACTTCCCAACCTGTAATGTCTTGCTTGAGGGAGGTGTCCCGCGAGTGCTTAGGCCCGGGTAGCACAGAGGGCTGTATCCTATCGCCCCTTCTCATCTACCCTCCCCCGCCCAGACCCCAGGCGTCTGAGAGCCTCGTCCCTGCCAAGCAGCGCTGGGGGCAGAAGGGCCATGGATTACCAAGGGGCCACCTGAAGTCTAAGGTATCCTGTGTGTGGCCTGTTTAACGACTATCAAGGAGGTCACTATATGTACAGCCAGAGCTAGATGAGTTGACAGGAGGTGAGATGGGAGCAATAACGGGGGCAGGGGACAGTCCGGGGCCTTGTGGCCCCTACTGAAGGACTAGGCTTTTTCTCCCGAGATGGGAAGCCATGGGAGGGTTTTGAGCAGGGGAGTAACACATGGTTTAGACTCTGTTTCTGGCCATGATGGAATAAGAGGAACTTGATTGAGCCTCTTGCCTTAAACAACTAGAAACCAAACAAAATATAGGAAGCAATAGTTTTCAGACACTGGGCAACAGGACAGCATGGGACTGTCACCTCCTGAGAGAAGGGAAACAAGTGAGGTAAGCCCTGTGAGTGCCCCAGCTCACTGCCTGGGGGCACTTGCCAGAAGGTGGTGTGGGAGCCCAAACAAAGCCCCTTAGAGCTGAGCAGAGTTTGAAGTTCAGGAAGCTCAATGTGCAGGGCAGAGTAGGAGGGCAAGGGGAGGGAGCTGCTCAGAGAGTGAATAAACGCCAGAAAAAATCTGCAGTCTTTGGTTGAGTTCTGATTAGTTCTTGTACGTGAGAAAACTACTTGAGGCTGGAGAAAGGGCCACTGGAAAGCAGTACGCTGAACAAGGCTCAGAACTTACTCAAGGCTGGGAATAGTGCGTGTTCCTACCAGCCAGAGTGGAAAGACCTCAGGAGTGCGCCAAATTAGCCCTAGACTGAAGACTGCTCTACACCTGCCCTAACACAGTTTGAAAGCAAGACACGAAAGGATCCAACCAATTCCAAGTAACTGTCGTCCAGAATAAAAGCCAGCACTTTTTACATGAATAAAATCTAGCACTCAACAATGTAAAATTCTGTGTCTAGCACTGCAATAAAAGGCAACCATAATTTTATACCCAGTGATAATATCCTTTCATAAATGAAGGAAAAATACTTCTTCAGACAAGCAAAAGCTGACAGAATGTAATGGCAGCAGACCTACACTCTAAGAAATATTAAAGAATCTTATACAGGCAGAAGGAAAATACCAAAATGTGTATCTACATAAAGAAATGAAGAGTGCTAGAAATGATAAACATGTAGGTAAAATACTTTTCCTGCTCATGTTTAATCCCTTAAAAAGAAAACTATTTAAAACAAAAATATCGATATGTAAAAATAAAATATATGACAATAATAGCACAAAGAACAGGAAGAGGAAAATGGAAGCACACAGTTGTAAGGTTCTTGCACTCTACATGAAGTGATACATTATTTAAAGGTAGACTATGACACAAAAGACATACTGTAAACCTACAACCGTCACTGAAAAATTAAAGAGGTACAGCCAATAAAGCAATAGTGGTGGAGATAAAATGAAATAATTAAAAAGTGCTCAGTTAAACCAAAAGAAGGTAATAAAAGAGGGAAAAAGAAACAAAGAACAAAGGGGACAAATATTAATAGAAAACTAGAGAGATGGTAGATTTAAACTCAACCATATTGATAATTACACTAAATTTAATAGGTTTAAACACTAATAACAGATTTGCAGATTTGATTAAAAAAGCAAGACCCAACTATATGCTAATACAGAAAATAAACTGTAAATATGAAGACATGATAAGTTAACAGTGAAAGGATGGAAAAAGATACACTCTTACAAGTCAAAAGAAAGCTGGAGTGGCTGTATCAGTATCACACAAAGTAGACCTCAGAACAAATAACTGACCAGGGATAAAGAGGAACATTTCAGAATGATGAAAGGGATCAATTCATCAAGACATAACAATCGTAAATGTGTATGTACCTAAAAACAGACCTTCAAATTTTATGAAATAACACGGATAGAACTAAAAGGAGAAACAGAAAAATCCCCAGTTATTATTGGAGATTTCAACACTCCACTCTCAATAATTGATATAATGAAGCAGAAAATCAGTAAGGATATAGAGAACTTGGAACATTATCAGCCAACTTGAACTAACTGTATGTATAGAACACTCCACCAACAACAGCATATTCCAAGCACTCATGAAACATTCACCAAGATAGGCCATGAAACAAATTCCAATAAGTTTAAAAAGATTTAAGTTTCACAAAGCATGTTCTGACCAAAATAGAGGTAAATGGGGAATTAGTAACAGAAACATGGGAAATCCCAAATATTTGGAAATTAAACACCTTTCAAAATATCACAATTTAGCTTTCACAATGATCACTCACTGCTGAGTGGAGAACAGGCAAGAGAGGGGCAAGGGCGGAGGCAGAGAAACCCTGCAAGAGGCACGTCCAGCTGTTCGGATGAGTGAGGTTGGTGGCATGGACCACGGCGGCAGCGGTGGAGGCAATGAGAAGGGGCCAACTTTTGAATGGCAAATAAGATTTGCTCACGGACTGGATGTTGGGATGAAAAAGTGAAGGCTGACACCAAGATTTCGGCTTGTATAAAACTAACAAAGTCTAGGAGTTGCCATTTATTAAGATGGGGCACAGTAATGGGGTAACGACTTGAAAGATTAGGACCTTTGGACTTCTAAAAATTGAGATGCTTATTAGACACATCCAAGTAAATAAGTCATGTAGGTAGTTGAAATTGGTGATCCTGGGAGAGATGTTGGCTAAATATCTTTGGGATGTATCAGCATACAGATGTGACACTAAATGAGATCAAGTGCACACGGAGAAGGGGTGCAGAATTGAACCCTGGGACACCCCACATTAGAGGTTGGAGAATGAGGAGGAGCCAGTGGACAGAAGAGCAACAAGGTAGAAGTAGGGTACTGGCAGATGAGAAGTCACAAGGAAGAGAGTGATCAACTCACCAAACTCTAACATAGGATTAAAAACTGACCACAGATTAGTGGCTGCCTGAGGCTGGGGGGAGGGCACTGGAAGAGAAGGGGACAGCGTGTGAAGGGCACAAGAATTCTTTTGGGGGGGGTGTGAAAATTGATTATGATAATGGTTGCATAACTCTGAGAATATACTAACAACCACTGAACGGTACAATTTAAATTGGGGAACTGTGTGGTATGCAACTTATACCTCAGTAAAGGTGTTTTTAAAAACTGAGCGCCGGATTTAGCACATGGAGGTTACTGCTGACTTTGACCTTGAGCAAAGCGGTGTTGGTGGAGCGATAAGCAGCAAGAGCCAGATTGGAAAGGCTCAAGAGAGCGGAGGACACAAAGAAACACGGCAACAGCTAAAGAGGGACCAACAAACAATTTTTTTAAGATAGGGAAATAAAATCATGTTTGTTTTGTTTTCTGTTAGGAGGGGTCTAGCAGGGAAGCAGAGATTGATAATGCAAGACAAAGGAGAGCAGGATCACTGGCAGAGGGGACAGCCAGGCTGTAAGAGGAGGAGCTGACCGTGGAATCACACTACCAGCGGAAGGGCAGCGCCCGTGAATACATATGAAGGAAGGAAGGTAGAAGTGGCAGCTTGTGGAAGTTCTAATTGCTTCAGTTTATTCAATAATTAGGGAGCACGGGCCAGCGGAGTGAGGAAAGTAGATGAAACAGGGAAATGAAGTACAATTGATTGGCAGCGCTGGGGCCCGCCCGCTATTTGCAGGTGCCGTCCATGTGGGAAGCTGGACACTCGTGAGAAGCAACACAACATGGGACACGGCTTATATTGCTGAACACCAACATGTCACTTTATTATTTGGATTTTTCCCCATTTGTCACATAACTGTCTATGTTTACACAATGAGGGAAATCAACCAGCATTGGATGCAACTGACCAAATCAGCTGATAATTCTGTACCCTCTTAACACATACCAATTCTCACTGGGTAGAGACATCTTTAATTCAATTCAGCCTCACGACTATTCTTAACATCGGTGTCAAGATTGTCACATTTTTAAATACAGATAGAACTGCCAGAAGTACATAATTATATATATACACACATACAGAAAAATACAAGACTAACTGTTTCTCCACAATATTTAATTTATACACTACTGTAACTATATGCAACTTCTGAGGACAGGTTAAAGGGTACAAGTAACTGTTTAGAGCAAGTAAGTAGTTTGGTCCAATATTATCTTAATGTAATGGTTTTTCGCTCCCTCCCTTTTCTGTGACGACATACTATGACATACAACACATGCACAATCATTCACTTGTGAACAAATGAGTAGGACACCACTCAGACTGACATCTGTACACCCAGAGGGTCAACCAACCACACACAACTAATAAGGCTATAATACAGCTATGCAGCATAAATGGTCAACACTGCTGATCCTAAAGTGAGCACCATATATACATCTGAATATAAAAAACCATTGAAAACCAAACACATATGGGTTAGTTAAAAGGTGCCATTCCAAGGCTATACATAATCACAGGAAAAAGTATTTACATTACTTGGAAAACAGCTGCAACAAAGAGTTTATTGCCAATGCCCTTTAAAAACTTCTCTTCTACGTTTAATACAGATGTTACGCTCACTATCTATGTGAACCACACATCTTATTTCTGGCCCTTTATAAGATCCCTGCTCAAGAATTTCAAGCAAATATGTTCTATGGCTTCACCCACACATCTATTCTCGTTGCTTTCGATTATAAATATCACAATGAACTAGAGCTGTAGCTTAAAACATATCTAGCCTAGGTCTAGAAAGTAAAGTAAGTATTTTAAGTATCATTTTTACTTAGTTTAGTAAGTACACTGTGAAATTCAGAGTTCTGAGTAAAATATATTTATCCTACAGTAGCAGAGTCAGTGTGTACTTGAAGAAACAGTGCTCAAAGCGATGCAGTTCTTTGGTGATCTGCCCACTCTCTGATTTACATAACCAGATGCTTCTCAGTCCAGGACTGCAGAGACATGATGGGAGGCTGAAGAGTGTGGGAAGGGCCCCAGGTCCTAGCCACATTCTATCACCAATGTTGCTAAGCACTGCTTTTAAGATTCCCAGGGCACAGCATGGAAAACTAGCATCTGGCCCTTTCCAAAATTAGCAATCTGCAATATACTGTGTCCTATAAGATAAAATGCCACAAGAGATGATTATCCGGTCAAAAGTGTCTTTATACAGGAACAGGTTAAAGCGAGAGTTCTTTGATTATTGTTTTGGCAAGAAAAGGCAAAGTGAAAAACACTTCCAGAAAAAAAAAGTTACAAAGCAGGCTTTGTGCATTTTCGTTTGCTGTATGTGTGAATTTTACCCTTTTATGTGTATTTTTTGATCAGCCAATTTTCACAGCTAGCTAAGCCAAAGGATGTAATAGAAAGAAAATAACAAAAGAGATAACCTAGTTACCAAATTCCTGAAAACAAATCCCAGTAAGTTTTATTTTAATTTACGGGGTTTTGACTTTGCCAACATCTGTGTGCACCTTAGCTTCGTATTAGGCCCTGTAGTTTCTTCCATCCACACGGCTTGTAAAGGAAACCCCGCAGTGTGCCCTACAGGAAGGAATTTACAGAGCTTTTTTTTTTTTTGTTCTGATAGACAGACATACACTCTATTAAGCAGAGTTAAGACATCATAAATTCACTTTATCACATGACAAAATGAGATTGTCTGCTTATAATTTATCACTACAGGGGAAGCTGCCTTATAAATCTAAGTACTTTATCTCACCTATTACAAAAACAAGAAAATCTTTTTCAGTTAATTTTTAAGAGCCCAAACTTTTTTCACACTATAGCTTAAGACAAACAGGTGTGGGTATGTTCAAATCATAGTTTTAAGGTTCTCAGTGCGGACACTCACTGTCCTCTGCTCTGCACAGGCCTCGGACGGGTCGCTAGCTTGCTCCAGGCCTGTGGTGTCACAACGTTATTGCTTTGGTTCTGTCTCCGACACCACAGAGAGTGCCTCAGAGCACAGTTTCCGTATCACAGAGGGGCAGGACAGGAATTTAGATTTTTCACAAGGAAACAAAAGCATTTTTTTCTCTGTCTAGGTTAAGTGCAGAACATCAAATTTCTAAGTGCTCCATTTATATTAGGTTCCAAATATACACCTTAATTTAATCCTGATCTCATCCACATTAAAATTATGAATGTAAAAACTACACAATAGGCTTTTCAGCTGGAAAAGAAAAGCAGTGTCTAGCAGCATGCACAAAGACCATGCATTGTCACATCGTCAGGCGAACAAATGGACAGGTAATAAATAATTGCTCCTAACGCCCACTTCAAAATAGCAAGACCGAAAAAGGACCGGTGAAGTGAGCCGATCTCCACTGCTCTGAGCAGGAGGCGTGCGAGTGGCCGGGCGGGCCACAGTCAGATGACGTGGCAGCAGCTGGCCTGGCTGGAGGCGCACAGCAGCCCCTCCTTAGGGTTCCGCTGGATGTTCACAGAGATGGTCTTTTCACACAGAGGTAGCTGTAGCACGTTATTTTTCAAGTTCTTGCTTTTTATGCGTTCCAATTCAGTGGTGGTATCTGCCATGTGGTCAGAGAAAAACTTTATGCTGCCCACGGCAGGGGCCTGCCCTGCGTTCCCTGTGGAGCTGATACACATTTTCCACGTGGATTTCTCTTGCACTTTCACGCTGGAAAACGACAAGCCATTCTGTGGATCGATAATGTACTTAGTGCTCCCATGAAGCTGAGAGCCAAGGCAGAGACTCATGAGTTTCAGGCTCTCAACGAGCTCCCCAGCACTGCGAGAGGCCAACTGCATGGAGTTGCCGGGGCCGGCACAGCGGCGCGTGGTGCCCGACGTGTTGGTGGGGTTGCCGCCCGAGCCACTGGAGGGGCTGCCCCCACCAGCATTGTTCTCGCTGGGGCTGGCCTTGTCCGCCCCTCCACTGCTGTTGCTCGGCTTGCTCTGGCCTCCGCCATCCCCCTCACTGCCAGGGGGGCCCTCGCTGCTATCCCGGCGATGCCAGGAGTAGGTGAACCCACTATCCTTATCGAGCCGCCGCCGGCTTTCAGAATCATCATCACTGGTCTCTGAACTACTGCAGCTGGAGCCCCGGCCCTGACTTTTCCTCCGGTGGTAGCGTTTGTGAACTGTACCCGGGGAAGCAATATTCATCTTTAACCTGCTCAATTTGGGAGGCAGATTCTCATCCATGTCAAACTCATCATCAGATTCCCCTTCCTCAAAGATCTGGTTGAGGACAGGAGCGCTCTTCCTAGATGTCAGGCGGTTGGTCACAGATGGCTTCCGGCGCAAAACCACTTGAGTTGAGAGGGACATGGGTTTCTTGTCCTCCTCATCTTCCTCTTCATCTTCTTCCACCCTGAACAGACACTTCCGCCCACTCGCCGTGGGTTTTAAGCCTGTAGGCGGCACTGTAGAGAGTGCTGGTCCAGCCAACTCAGGGAGGTCATCCTTCTTAGCTGAGTCACACAGGCCTTTGCTCCTGTGGCCATTGAGGACATTGTCGGCAGCCCGAGCAGGAGACTGAGGGACAGTCGCGTGGGACAAAGGAGTGGCCGTGAGGTCATCCTCAAGGTCCTGGGGTACGTCAATTTTGGTTGGCCATGATTGCCTATGTAACAGATTGGGGGGAAAAAGCCATGTAATCATATGCAGATGTTAGTAAATTACATCATATAAAACTTACTAGGACGAAATCCACAGATTTAAAAAAGAAAGAAAAAGAAAAAGCAGCAGCATTGCAAACCCATTCAACATCCTGTAAACACCAGCAAGGACACCAGAAGGGCAAATGTGGTTTTGAAACATGGTTCCGTCTGCGGCTTACTGGCCAAATAACAACTTCATCACAGCTGTCAGAAAATGGGGCAAAGAATGACTCCATCTTTTCTTACAAAAGCTTTATACTACAAGATAAATATTTTTAAAAAGCACAAGGGGGTTTATTGCCAAAGCAAAACCTGAACACCATACACATTTTGTTCCTTTGGTTCTTAGATCACTACCTTTAAAGGTGTATTATTACTGATAAAATTCACCTGAAATTTCCAATGCTCCTGATTTTACATGATGGTAGAAGAGCTCGATGTTTATATAAAAATAAATGGAAATAGCTCAATGGATTTAAATATGAGAATACTGAAAAGAAAAATCATGTATAACTGGCATACATAAATCTCTGCTTCTCCAATTAAAAAACTAAGTTAAACATAAATATTTTTAAATGCCCACACAAGAGTACTGGATAGCAAAATTCATTATTATTTAAACTTTGATTTTATCCCCCAATCTGGAGTCACCCAAGTAACAAGAATATTATTAGGTAGCTGATGAAAACAACTTTTGAAAATGAGGCTCTCAGCCAGGCTCTGTGGCTCACGCCTGTAATCCTAGCAATCTGGGAGGCCAAGGCGGGTGGATCGCTTGAGCTCAGGAGCTCGAGACCAGCCTGAACAAGAGTGAGACCCCATCTCTACTAAAAACAGAAAAATTAGCCAGGCGTTATGGCTCATGCCCGTAGTCCCAGCTACTCGGGAGGCTGAGGCTGAGAATCACTTAAGCCCAGGAGCTGGAGGTTGCAGTGAGCTGTGATGATGTCACTGCACTCTACCCAGGGCGACAGGGTGAGACTCTGTCTCAACCAAAAAAAAAAGGAAAATGAGGCTATCTAGCATCTCTTTTAAATAAACATCTCTGAATTTTCAACTGTCCTCTCTGACCAGGGGAATAGTCATATACTTCTAATTATCAATAAAGCACAAATAGAATTTTACCAGTGGCCACTGTATGCAGAATAACTACTATACTTGTTACGTGCAAGTTTTCTTATGTTTTGCACAGGACCCCTTTAATAAAATAAACCTGTTTAAAAAAAATGTAAATCTGAAGCTAAGAAGCAGTATTACTTAAGTGGTCACAACTGAACAGTGGCTGACAGTGTGTGATCACATCCTGCTTAGAGTAAGTACATTAGCTTCTTGATTTTCATTTCAGAATTATCTAGCTGGAGTCCATATCAGATGCTTGCCCCTCTATCTGGCTCCTCCCTGGAGAGTTCTGTGTCCTCAGCTCTCTACGACAGGCTGGAGGAAGAGTCTCTGCAGTCTGCAGACAAGCCCCAAAGGTAGTCACAAGAGTTGTAGATTTGAAATAAATCTAAACGCCTATGCCCCTCTCTCAGACCTCATATTCTTCCATACAAAAATTTATCAGGGCAGCCCTACATTTATTCATAGTTTTAAGAAAGTAAAAAGCTACTATATCTGAAACAGAATCAGTTCCAGAATTTAAGAAACCTTAAGCTACTCTGATTCAACAAGTCCCCAATACCGTATCACCTCACAGCTGCAGGATGCTATCTGTACCAACACCACACCTCTGAGCTAAGCCCCATCTTTGCACCCACATTCCTGAAGCGGCGTCTTCCACCTCATTCTCTAGGGGAGTCCTTATGTTCTCACTCAATTCCAGGCCTAGGACTCTGCCCCTGGACTCCAAAACCTACAGACAACATCCCTGCTTCGTGCCCACCCATCTGCTTGCAGTCCAGCTGGGGGGGCTATCAGTCTCCTGTTAACCACCCATCTCAATGGGCCTGTCACCAATTTTCCTGGATCATCCACCTGTCCTCAGGGTGTGCATCTGTTGTTCTCCACGGCTGGTTCTTCCTGGCCCTACCTTCCCAAACCTGGCCAACCGCTGTTTTAAATACCAGTCTCCTGACTCAGTCCAGGTTTCTACCTTCCAGGCCATCCTGACTCCAAAGCACACCCAGCAACGGAACCAAGTAAGGTCCAGGGTCTTGTCAATAAAGTCACAGTGACAACAAGGCGAAGGCAAGTCAGCAGACATTGCCACGTAGCATCTCCACTACAGTCTTTATGAGGGCAAAAGGAAAACAGCTCAGAAGGCTCTGGTATTTCTTTATAGCTACTGTTGGCTTCTTAATTTCTATAATAAAGTAAAAACAATTTAATTTGTTTACATATCTTATCAGCTTACAGTTTAGTTCGGAGCTGTTTGACCGAACAGAAAACAGTTCAAATGTAAATATTCTTTCTCCAAAAGTCTGGTAGCTCCAGACTCAGCGCACCTGGCATGTGCTATCTGCTCTGAGGTTACTCCTTGCTAGGGGCTCGGGTCAGGACTAGGCTGACTCACCTCTCAGTGTCCGTCTCTGGTTTGTCTCACTCCCGAGAGCCCCTTCGTTTCCTGGGACTCAGTCCTCTTCCAGGGAGATACTAGAGAGTGTGCCTAGTTTTCGTTACAGAGGAATATATCCAGGATATGAATGAAGTTACTAAATTCATTTTCTAGTTAAACTAGACTTCTAAATCTTTATTCTTTGGCAAGCTGGGAATGTTTTCCTCTCTCTACTCTGTCATTCCACCCAAGCAACAAACCACTCGTGGCAAGCTGACTGCAAGGTAATTTAAAATCTAAATGGTTTTCTTACTCTTTTACAATAATATTTATTATTAGATATTCACACACATACATTCATATATATTTGGATACACAAATAGAGATTTATTAAAATTGGGAGCACCCTTCTGTTTTTAAACTACTGCAATTCCATGGATTACTCCATCTGAATGAATACAAATTCTGAATAAATTTCATAAATGGTAACGAAAAAAGTAAACCACGTCCATGCTGTGATTTTATGTGGAAAGCTACTATGATAGAAGAAAAAGAAAAGCAGGAAGGTGGGGGGAGAGAAGGAGACAGAGGAGGGGAAGGGAGGGGTGGAGAGTGGCACGCTCACTGCTTCAGCGAAGACGGCCACAGTGGATGACATTCCCCACAAGGACAGCAAACACACAGTGCCCAGGACTAAGTGCTCTACATATATTAATTAATTTATCCCTCACCACAACCCCATGAGGTAAACAGCATTATTACTCTCATTTTACAGATTAGGCAGCTAAGTCATAGAGAGGAAAGTGACCTCCCAAGGTCAAGCAGCTAATCAACTAACTGATCCGATAGCCCACTCACTGAAATCCTGAGATAACGTCATGGCACAGAAACGCTGTATTTATTGTTTAAAATTATTTCAAATAACTGAAGGAAAATTTGGCCTTGTTCCTGGCATGAAAAACCAAAAAAAAAAAAAAATAACACATTAATACATGCTGTATTTGGAAGAATTTAATGAAAATAATGGGCACTCTGGCTTGAGGCTGCTTCTCCAAATGTGTTTTCCTGACCAAGCAACAGACACGGCCTCTCTCCCCACTGCGCCCAGGAGGGGAAGGCATCCTGCTGACGAAGGGACCCAGACCCTCACGGCCTCTCCAATGAAGCCGTCATCACTGTTTGCATTCTCTTGCCACACAGAGTTAGGAGGCATTAAAAAAAAGTTCACTATTTCAAAACGTTAACTTACTAAAATCAGTGAAGATTTTTTTCTCACCTAAACTGGGCCTTGATATTGCTAGGGCTTGCAGATCTGGTCTGTATTTCTTTCTCTTGCTTTTCTCTCAGGATCCTCTCAGCAAGCAAGAAGTAAGTGGCTGTAATGTGGTTATACCTGTTGGTTTCCAGGGCTCTGAGGAAAACAAGGTGAGGGTGAAAATAAGCCATATCAGTAGGTTTGTTTTTTACAAGCAAACTTCATTTAAAAAAAAAAGTACAAGCAAATGCAATTCAATGACTAGGAATCTTTGAAATTATTCAAAAACGCAAACCAGAAAAAAAAACCAAACTGGTAGTTATTTAGGTCACCCTTGAAATTCTAAAAAACAGCTGCATAAAGATGTTCCTATCAGTGAAAAAAATCCTAAATGCTGATAGCAGCTGAGCTGGATGTCAGTTTTAGATGCATAAAAAAAAGTAATGAAGCTTCTAAGAGTGTACACATTATCCAAAAATTTAATTTGTGTGTAAAGTGTTTATATTTGTTAAACTGGCTTACTGCTTCCATTAGAAGTATAAAATGAAGACGAGGTCTGTGTTGTATGAATGGGCACAGAAGCACTAATACAGTCAGAAAAATTAGGAAATTATTTTTACACTCTCTTTGCATTTATTGGCATTCAAGTACTACAGAATTATCAAAGCAATTGAGGGTACGCCATTATTAACCTCTTTGAATAAAATCAGTGTATTTATCCATCCATTTAAAAAGTAATGCTCACTGAGTACCTAGTCTGGCCAGGCACTGTGCATTATGCCCAACAAGGCCCACGCTCTGCCTGCTCTCCTAAAGCTGGCCTGTCATGGGACACACTGACAGTGCTTCTGAGGACCCCACAAGGCTTAGTAATTCATAACTGCAGTTTTCAGAAACGTCCTGTAGTTAGTGAAAATACTCACACAATGAACACTTAAGAAAGAAGCAAAGGCAGAGATCTCTCTTTACAAAATGTAGTGGGCCACAGCCAATGGGTCTGGGGCAGGCTGAGGCATGAGATTCCAAAGGAAGAGTACAAGGTGAGATTCAGAGGTAGAACGCTTCTTTAGACAGGTTTCTTCAGCTGAGTACTGAATCAAGTAGTTGGTTTGTGTGTGGGAAGTATATTATAGGATAAACATGTGTTTAAATCCCAGAATCACCTCTCATAATGTGAGCAGAGGGCAAGAAGTGAGCCTTGCTGAGGACTGGGTCTCCCAGCTCCTGTCACACTTGGAAAGTAGCAGATGGGCAAACCAGAGTCACCTGAACCATTTAAATGCACCCCCCTTTGGATTTATAATTGAATTTACATTAATTAAATAGTTCTATATGATACCACTGCATGGATGTACGTATTTATTTAAGCTAAGAACATCAGGCCAATCCAGGGAGATACAAACAGCCTTTTACCCACTCAAAAACGAAATATCATTTTGTACACATTTCTAGAGTGAGTGTCTGTGGCAGAAATAGCACGTGTCCTCTTCTCTGCTTGTTTAGGTCATTTAAGTAGCTGTGGGTCAATCTGTGAAGACTCACAAGGCACTTGGAAACTTACAGAAATTTGGACTTAAATCAAAATTAAGAACCAAGGTTTCTTTTTGTAAATCTTTCTTTCCAGTGTCCTAAAACACCCTAAAGATATGTGTCTTTTATACAGACACCACCCTTCTCAGGGACCAGAGCCTCTCACTGGTACGGGTGTGAAGTGCGACACAAAGCAGTCTGTAGGTCTAGGCTGCATCCTCCTCTTCCCCCAGGTCACATTCCACAGCCAGGCCAGGTTCCCGCGATGGAAAACCCTTTTTTGCCTCCAGAGTATACCCTCTTTCCAACATACCCAATTGTTTCATTCAACACTTAAATAACTTTTGACTGTCATTCATGGGAGTGCTCCATATATTTAAAGTCAGGACTTCTTACAGAAATTAATCATTATTAGAACAAAGCAACTGCATCTTTACTTTTCATTATCTTTGATTCCAAACTGCTTAGGTTATTAAAAACTGGCTTTGGTTTTAAAGGGTTTTATCAACAACTCGTATAACCTGCAAGCTCCAGGTAGCTGTGGCAGGGGCTCTAAAGCGTCAGATAGTAAATATTTTAGGCTTTGTCCTCTGGTCTCTCTAACTACTCTGTCATTGAAACACAATGCAACCACTGACAATACCAATGGGCATGGCTGTGGTCCAATAAAACTTTACTTATAAAAACATGTGACTAGCCCATTCACCAAATCCTGATTGAGAGGACTCTAAGCACGTGGTGCTGCCCTATTCTCCCTACTCACTGTGGAGACCAGAAGGAGACACAGGAATGAAGAAAATACTGCTACAAAGTATATACTGCTATACAAAAAAAGCTATTCCAACCCACCCCTTTAGAAAGAAAGAAAGGCCCACCCCTTTAGAAAGAAAGAAAGGCCACAGCACTCGCTGACACCACTCCGAAATGGATTACATGTTCACTAGTACAAAAACAAACAAAACAAACAAAATCAATAAAACCTATGTGTCAGGCACTGTGCTAAGAACTCTAGAGACAAATGACAACTCTTGCCCATTGGGAACTCTATCCATTACAGTGTCCAAAGGCTCTAGTAAGTAGAGAACAGTGCCCATTCCAAGAATCCTAAACCTCTGGTCCCCATACTAATGAGCATTGACTTACTCCACAATGGCATCTCGATCTGCTATGTCCCCAAGCACCATGCGCTGAATGATGCTGTTGTGCTCCTCTTCTGAGAGATTTTTGTATGACACAAGGGGAATGTTATACTTTGTGGCTGGTGAAGGGTCCACTCCCTGAAGCCAAGGATGGTTTTCAATCTCTTCTAAAGAGGCCCTTCTCTTGGGATCTCTCTGTAGCATCCGTGTGATTAGGCTGCAAAGGAAGGTAAGTCCATTGTTAAAGCAAACTGCTTGCAAGGATTAGTAATAGTGGATCATTTTACAATAAAAATTATTTCCTACACCTACACCATCAATTAAATTAGGTTCCCTAGTGGTGGGGGGGAGGGCAGATGGCAATAATAAAAATTCATTGCCATCATATGCATAAAATAATTTGTAGTGTTTGAAAAAAATTACTAAATTATTGGATGGTAGTCAAAATGTTCTAAGGGTTTTGTGTTGTTTAAAAAGAGAATAAAAATAAGGATTAAATACAGATTTTGTTAAATATACAAACATGTATGTGTTAAAATAGGTAGGAAAATCACTAAAATAGACTGTAACTTTCCAGGTAGTTGACAGGGAAAAGTCAAATGAGGGGAAAAAGAAAAACCTCCATCAATTTCAAAGGATGGGATAAAAAGAAAAAAACAAAAAAGACAAACAAAAAGCATATAAAAAGATGGCATAACTATATCTACATCTATCAGTGATCACAGTAAGTGGAAATGGAATAAGCTCTCCATTTAAAAGACAAAAATGATCAGACGGGATGAAAGAAAAACTCAGCCCCAGGCTGTTAAGAAAGAGGAACTTAAAACCAGGACAATGAAAGGTTTAAAGTAAAAGAATGGAAAACTATATAGCACACAAATGCTAACCAAAAGAAGGCTGGTATGGCTAACTAAAATTAGACAAAACAGATTGATTTTAAGGCAAAAAAGCATTACTAGAGACAAAGAGGGTCATCACCTGTTTGACACAAACTGATACAAAAGTTCAATTGGCCAGGAAGATACAACAGTTTTCAACTTGTTTTTACCTAATATTAATAACATTGCCTCAAAACACTCAAAGCAAAAACTGACAGACCTCCAAGAATAAACAGTAAATCCACCATCACAGTGGACAAATATCTCAGCAATTGATAAAGTAGTGAAAAACATTAAGAATGTCAATAATTTTGAACAGCATAATTAAAAAGCTTGATCTCAAAGATTTATATAGAACTCTGATTCCAACAATTGGAAAATATACATTCTTTTACAGAACAAAAAAACCATTTATAAAAAGAGGCCATAAGCAAGCCTCAACAATTTCAGGAAAAAGAAAAAAAAAAAAAAAACAAGAAAACCCTGGTACCATATAGACTATATTTCTTGGACCACAATGCTGTTAAGTTAGAAATCAGTATCAAAAAGCTAATTTGAAAAATGCCGTACATTGTGAAATTTAAAACACCCATGTAACAACTCACATATCAAATAAATCAATGGCAACCAGAAACTACTTATTAGAACTGAATAATAACAAAAGGACTATAAATCAAAACTAGTGGGATGCAGCTAAAATGGCACTAGAAGGCATTTTATAAACTTAAATATTAATATTATTATAGGAAAGGAAAATTTCTGAGTATCCAACAAAAGAAAGAAAAAGAACAGAATTAGCCCATGGAAGTAGGTCGAAGGAAATAATACAAACAAGAGAAAAGAAAATCAATAAAACATAAAACAAAAAATGTCATTGTGAATTAATAAAAACAAAAGGTAGTTCTTTAAAAAAAAAAAGACTAATAAAAGTCAACAAACCTCTAGCAAGACTGATCAAGACAAAAATAAGAGAAGGTAGCAATTGTCAATATTGGAATGAAAAGGGGCAGCATCCCCACAGGTCTTATAGACTTAAAAATATAATTAGAGGATATTATAAATACTTGAGGCCAATACATTTGAAAAATGAGACAAAATGGACAAGTTCCTTAGGAAACACCACTTAGCAAAACTGACCCAAGTTAAAAAAACTAAATCGTCCTATCATTATTAAAAATAATTCCTCTAGGAGAGAGACAGACAACTTCTAAGATATTAGGAATTGTTCTATTTCTTAAGCTGTATAACAGGTACATAGGTATTTACTTTATTATATATATATTTTTGAATGATGTATGTCAATATAAAAATAAATTAATCTGTTTTAGTTTTTTCCGTAGGGGATATAGAGATATTCCTTGAATGTCTAACATATACACAAAGCATGCCCACAGACAGTAGCCCTGCTTCCTGGTGTACAGAATAATAGTAGTAAGGTCATAAAAATTATCCTCACCATCATCAATATTCATAGTGTTTCCTGTGTACTAAGGACTGAGTTAAGAGCTTTACGTATATTAATTCATTTAATTTTCACAAAAACCCTATAAGGTATGTCCTCCCACTCTCACATCATTAGTAAATGGAGGAGCCAGTATTTGAATCCAGAGCTCATGGGAGAAACTCAAAACTGTTACTACAGCAAAATTCTTTAGGTAGCGGCTATAATCTCAGCTGAGCTCACTGAAAAATGTCATTCATAATGTCAGTGAAATACTGAACTTCTTCCAATAGCTCTATTCCATTACTACACATATCCTAGTACTATATATTAATAGTACTTTAAATTCCAAATAATCAACTCGAGTATACTTTTTGTTTCTGCCTTCCCATAGTCACATAAACCAAAACAGAGCTCTTTAGTCAACTGGCGGGAGAAGTGTGTGAATAAAATTATGAGACATACTATGTAAATCCTAAAAAGGTATGTTGATGGTCTATTCAGGAAAGAAAATGCTCTAACTCTTCTCTGGAACTTAATTCTAGGTGGTCTTGCTTTTTGCTGATGCAGAGAAAGGTAGTTCCCATGTGACTTCAAGTGAAGTCACAACCACTCCTAAAGGTTGAAGAGGCTTGTAATAGATTTCTTGAAAACTGGCATATTTAAGAAATAAACTAATACATTTTACACTGTAATACTAAATTTCAAAGCACATTCTGGCGCTAACCCCCTCAAATACTTTTAACACTAGAAATATTAAATTCAAAAATTAAAATAACCCCAGATGCATGGATGTTGAAGTACCTCAAATTTTCTTGGCATGTTAAGGGATTAAAATTTCTGATTTTAATATGAGTTCTTAAGGTTTCCACATACTTTTTTTACTTACTCTTTACACTCTTTAGACACATGGGATGGTACTGTATATTTGCAATCCATGATCATTGTCAATGTTTCACTGTCATTGGCCTCTTGAAAGGGTGGTTGTCCACACACCAACATGAAAAGGATCACTCCCAGACTCCATATATCTACAAATCAAAGACATACTTTAAATTATTGGACTAGTTAGGAAATCAAAAACATTAACAACAGTGAAAGTAGGCTAACAATATTATTTTATTTTTAGCAAACAAAAGCCTTTATATCTCAAAGTAAAAACATCCAGGGAGGAAAACTTAAGCCCCTCTTGCTTACGGTTTTTATATTCACTTAAGGCCCATGCAGCAAGTGCTAGTAAATAGGAATGGTCAATAAATATTCAATGACAAGATAAACTAATTCCTTTGTTAATGGCAAGAACATCAACTGGAAAAGACCTATCCAGGCCCCCAAGCTAACGGACAACATACTGCTGCTTTTGCCATTACAATATACACCAGAGATAAAACTTAAGATATGAATGTTCTGAGACCTAAAAAGTATTCTGCCTAAGGTCACAATTATTTCAGTTGTTCTTTACACCTCAATGCTGGTGAGGTAACCAGGTCATGTAACTCATGGTATTTTATAGATAAGAAAATTAAAGCTCAGAGAGGAAAGAAATATGGCCATCAATGAGGAAAAAGACTGGTTGTGTATCATCTTTCAGAGCACAAAACTAAGATTACAGGTGTAAGTAACCAGGAGCCACACTTCAGCTTACAAACAGGGGGGAACTACTCAATGGAGCTGTTAAAACACTGGAAAAGACTGTTAAGTTTCCCATAACTTAGTAAAGTATTCCAGCAAAGACTAGGCAAATGTCTAAAATTCTGCACCAATTGTAAGGCTGGACTAGCAAACGTCTGAAGACCCTCCGAACTCTAGCATTAGACTAACTCCCACAGTAAGAAACAACTCCCTATCTCTTGTCATTAAATAAAAAGCAAACCCATCAATCAAATGGAAAAATGATGTTTCTTCAGATGAAAAATGAATTTTTTTAGATAAAAAGGATTTAGGAAGGATATCACAACTCATTCATTCTAGAAACTATAGAAATGATATTAACAGTATAAACATTCATGTAACAAGAAATCAATGCAAGCAGCATTCTAGACCACAAAAGGCTTAAAAGAGAATGGAGGGGCAGGCTGTATGGCCTTTATTGTCACATCTGTTAACACGCAACTGCTGTTTCCATTTAAACTTAGAACACCAAAAATAACATAGGTTCCATGTTATTTTTCAAGAGAATTAAAATTTAACATCTTTTCCTTGGTTCAAACTGAACAAAGAGGGCAACAAAGGCAAAAACACAAAAGTTACACACAATTATATGCACAATAAATTTTACTAAGGATGCTCCAATGGAAATTAGTGGAACAGATGGAAAAATCTACTAAAAGTAAAACATGTATATAAATGATGAAAGGAATCTAAGGATCACTGAGTCCAAACCCTTGGCTTTGCAGTATCCCCAGGAGGTCTGCCTGGCATTGCTTGCTGGACGCATGGATTATCTGACCTATTGCCCCGGGACAGCAAGCTGCCTCAGTAGTCTACTCCACTCACTGACTGTCACTTCTCTGCCTTGACCTTGGAATCCAGAGGGCTATCGCCATTCAAAACCAAACAATCTTAATAATAGCAACTAGTCAAGTCTATTCTTTAAATAGCCAGTGAGAAGAATTTTCAACCCCAATTCCAGTAGTACCATATTAAGATTTTTAAAGGAAATTCATACAGTTGATATTTAACTTAAAACCTCTTCGCACAACTTGAACCTGCTATTTTTGATCACCTGCCCTAACTCCCCAAATCACCACTATGAACACAGGGCAATTACAATTATTCTCTCTTTAGTGCATGTCCCTCATTTTATAAAAAGTTATGTTCTGGAAATTAACTATAAAGTAACTCCCACCTTTCCACTGATGTCCACTGTACGATAAGGAGAATTTACCAAGTTTTTATTTTTGTTATAATAATTGGTTGTTCCCACTCCAGCAAAGGGAAGATTTTAAATAGCTTACAAAAATGCATAAATATTAAAAATCTGAGTAGCTAAAAGCTTTTCCTTCTATTCAAATATTGACAATGTTTAATGCTACTACTATAATCACACCTAACTACTAATACATATGTATTTGAAATACAATAAATTCATATTTTTCCATATAAATCCTACAAAACAACAACTTTTATAAAATGAGTTTAGTTACATTATTTCCTCTACCATCTCATACCATTACTGTGGATAAACTAGTTTGGTTTTTCACTTTTTGTCTATGCCAAACTGCAGATGATATCTGACAGCGCTGTTATTCAAAGCTACTATTTTAAAAACATAATGGAGCCACATGCGGTGGCTCACACCTATAATCCCAGCACTTTGGGAGGCTGAGGTGGGAGGATTGTGTGAGCAGCCTAGCCTGGGCAACATAGTGAGATCCTGTCTCTACAAAAAATTAAACAATTAGCTGGGTGTGGGGGCACGTGCCTCTAGTTCCAGCTACTCAGGAGGCTGAGGCAGAAGAGTCACTTGAGCCCAGGAGTTTGAGGCTGCAGTGAGCTACGACTGTGCCAGTGCACTCTAGCCTGGGCAACAGAGTGAGCCTTCGTCTCTTAAAAAAATAAAATAAAAATATAATGAATAATATAAATATCAATTAATTACCAAAAATTCTTATTTGACTAAAGAAAGCTTTCTTTTTCTGTTAAATATTGACCTCATAAGCATCAAGAAGTCCAATTTATTTGGAAATAATCTCTTCAGGATCATCTGCCCAAGTAAATTAATATGCTCTGCTTGTTATGATGTAAAACATAATTAGAAGAATAAAAAAGAAGAAAAGCAACATAAGTATATAGTTTCCAGTTAAGGCTCAAATCATTTCTAAACATGGAAAGGTTTAAAAGATGAGAAACTTAGAAATACAATTCTATGTCAAGTAGTTTGCTAACCCAAATGACATAAATTGAAGCATTTAAACTAGAAAACAGCAGCAATGTAACTATGTGTTAGAAAAGGCAAATGACCCTAGGAGACAACATGATTATTCAAAGGGCCATTTATTCCATATATTTATTTTCCAAACTTGTTTTTCTTCTTCCTATACTTTTTGTCTTTGAATCATTTTATTTTTTCATCCCAAGGGCCAAGGGAAAGAGAGAAAAACAGATCACTAAACAAACACAGAGTGGTATGACTTTAACCAGGTTATTTAAAAATGTGTTCCCCATCTTTAAAATGGGAATTTTTACAGTAATCTACTTCCTTGTAAAGCTGTTGTAGGCACTAAAAGGATTAAAATAGAGTCCGTGCTAAGTATTCAGCACAGAGAAAACATTCAAAGGCGGCTGCCGCTGCCCTGCCTGATTTACCTGTGGCAGGCACTGTTCTGGGCAAAGCAGATACAGAGACGAATGAGAGATGCCCTTACCCTTAGAAGGTTCTCGGTTCACTGTGGGGGGAACAGACAGAAGGTAAGTACAAGGAGGCACAAAGCCAACATGCAGAAGGAAACTAACTGAGATACAAGGGAGAGAAACAGGTAAGGTTTCTTAGTATTCAGGTTAAAAAAAAAGGTGATGATTCAGAAGCTTGGGTCCCCAGAAGTAGATGTCTGGTATTAGGGGACTAAGAATGGCATCAAGGAGGATTATCTAATATATTACTGCACAAATGGGGGAGATGGGTGGTAGTTATCTTAATAAACATTCATTTTAGTGAATATTTTAAATTATCTTTTCCCATTAAAAAAAAAAAAAAAGCCCTTGCTAATAAAACTACAAATTCCCAAGGTGTGGATGACAGTGTCAGCCTGAGATCCTGAGGCTGCAAGGCACCACCACACTGTGAATGGGGGTTGGGGGTGGAGGATGGGGGAGTGAAAGTGAAGTACGGGCTTTACATTATTTTAATTTTTAAAAAATGTTAATGGAATTGTCTATTCACATTAAAGATACACATATTAACAAACATCAACCTCTGAATAATCAAAGTTACTGCTGATACTACTATCTGAAGCATACATTTTGATTCCAGGCCCAGGTATAGGCCCTTGGTTAATAAAAATAGAAAAAAGAAAATATCACTTAGTAAGTGTAATTGGTTTGGTTAAAAAAAAAAAAAAATCTTCCAACTCACAACTGTGGGAAAGAGTAGAGAGGGCATGAAGTCTTTGATAGTATACGGGGTGCGGGGAGTCATTAGTCCCTCTCACTGGCCGCTATCACGCTAGGTGGAAATAAGATCACAAAATGAGCACTGAAGTCTCATCTCTAACACTAAGTAGTAGGTCTACACAGCATAATACAAGCGAATTATGCCATCTTTGGGGGGGTAGTTTATATTACAAAGTTCACTTTAGACAGGCTAACAAAAAGATCAAAATGGAAACAAAACAATGAAAGAACATGCTAACCATTCATTTGAGGAAAAGCAAATCTCAAGGGGGGCAGATATCACGAATACTGAGAGGTTTTCCAAGAAAACCATTTCTAAAGTGAATTTTCTATACAGGCAAAGAGAGAACAGAGATTAGAAAGTAATAAAAATGAGAAGATCAGAAGAAGGCTTTAGGTGGAAACCTCTATGTTTTCCTTCGGCTTTTTTTAGTCAGTACAGCCATAAGTCATGAAAGCAGCAACAGAATGAGAATGTTGTAAAACCACCACAGTTCACCACTTACAGCTGCCAGGATTTATGCAAACACTTTTCAGTTCCAACTGTGGTCACCAGCAACTGACACATGACCCAATACTAATGTAAAAGGCAATGATTTTTTTAGAATATCAAGTATTGTTTCAGAAGTGTGTAGGTCCCAGAAGCTCTGTAATAAAACCTAGGACCTTTGTTTCTTGTACAATATTCAGAAAACTAAATTTGACCATGGTTTACCAATCTGAATTATTGTGTAAATACACAGTAAAAACTAATTGTCTACATTCAAAATCACCTATAGCTCCGTACTGAAGATTCTTTCTCGCTCCAAACATCGATCAGTGATTAGTTCTAAGGAACATGACTAGATCACATTCTGGAAGTATTAATAGAAAACTGTCAGGTCATTTGAACTAACAGTGTAAGAGCAAAGCAGAAGAGGAATGAAGAATTTGGACAAGTCCCTTAGATATGTTTTCTGTTCTATTATTACTGGTTTTATCAATACTTTAGTTAGAAGCAAGGTTTTATTACTTAACTGGGAAAGCATTTCTTCCCTTAAAAAAAAAAAAAAGCAAGAATGAATGCCATCATCTAATTACCTACTTTAAAACACCTCTTTCCCAGACCAGAATTCATCTAAATAAATGCCCCTTGGGGAGTTAAAAAATCAGTGCTGCCCAAATTAAACTTATGATCTTTTCCCCAAATTTATTTATCCCCATCTATGCTCTAGCCTGGTCAATGGCACCCCACACACTCAATCTAAGCTTAGGAGACATCACAGACTCTCCACTCTCACTTCCAGGTGAAGGAGATACTGCCACTTCTACTATCATAGGCTGAAAATCCTCAAATGCTCCTACTGTGGCGCCTCCTCTTCCCTGAGGCCTCCCCTCACTGCCCTCCCACCTGGAGACCTGATTTCAGCATCCACACAATGGACTGTGATTACAGATCTTCTATTTCCCTCCATTACTCAAGAGTTCCTTGAGTGCAGAATACATCCCCTGCACCCAGATAGTGCCTCCTCAACAGAAGTATGCTCAATGGAGTGAACCTAAAACTAAACAGAAAACAGTTCTGCAAATATTGTTTGAGTGGGGCCTCTCCAAAGGCAGCTGAAGCAGAGTTTTAGGGTGCAGGGGCAGGTGGCAGTTATTTTATTTTTCCTCAAAAAAAAAAATCTAGGCCGGGCGCGGTGGCTCACGCCTGTAATCCTAGCACTTGGGAGGGCGAGGTGGGCGGATCGTTTGAGGTCAGGAGTTCGAGACCAGCCTGAGCAAGAGCGAGACCCCGTCTCTACTAAAAATAGAAAGAAATTATCTGGCCAACTAAAAATATATAGAAAAAAATTAGCCGGGCATGGTGGCACATGCCTGTAGTCCCAGCTACTCGGGAGGCTGAGGCAGTAGGATCGCTTGAGCCCAGGAGTTTGAGGTTGCTGTGAGCTAGGCTGACGCCATGGCACTCACTCTAGCCCTGGCAACAGAGTGAGACTCTGTCTCAAAAAAAAAAGAAAAGAAAAATCTAAGAGAAAAAAGAGAGTAAGAAGTACTGGGAGCAGATCGTGGGGTAATCAGTGAAGACAAGCTATCATTTTAGTCAGCTGTTTAAGGTCTTGTGCAAACCTGTTTTTTCAAGTCAAAGAAAATAAAAAAAGGTCAATAAGTCAAAGGGTTATCAATCACACATTTGTGGGACTGCACACATTCGCGTAAATCCAAACCAGACAAGCAGCAGACACCCTTCCAAATGAGTGTTCCTTCATAAATCATTTCACAAACCTGATATTGGTACCAGTCAGGAAGTGAACTTTACAAATGAAAAGGGAAAAATAAGCCAGGGTAAAACGTCACAGTTGGGCAATTTCTTTCAGCATGGCCTAATGAAAAGAGCATGCCCAACATAAAGCTTCAAAGACCTGGGTTCAAATCCAACGATGGCTGCTTAGCTGTGTTATCTTGGCCAAGTTACCCAGCTTCTGTGTGTCTCAGTTCTCTCTTCTACTTATCTGGTAATTTATGAGAGGGCGTCTGGGCAACACATACCAATACAGAGCCTGCAGGGACTGATAATAGTGGTTACCTCTAGGTACAAGAGTGGAACCAGTAGGGAAAAGTAAAGGGGGCTTTATACTTTTTATTCAATATACTTCTCTGTTATCTGAATTACCTTTTAAGAACATTTATTTATTCTTTAAAAAGTAAGCTGTGATTAACAGAATATTATGATATAATATGTAGGTATTTTAACTGAGTAAGTGGAAACATCTTTATAGGAATGTACAGGTAATAGAAAAAGGCCTGGACATATTTATTCTCTACTGAGACAGTGATTCTCAACTTGCAATCTGGGTACACTTGGTTCTGCAAGGTTTCCTTAAGAGATTCAAAAACCAATCTCTCCATAGCATGAATAGCTATAATAAGAATTATTTTCATTTTAAGCACAAATAATTGCTTCAAGAGTTAGAAATATTCAAATATTAAACTCGACATCTCATAAAAGTCTGTAACAGTTTCATAAAACCTGATGAAAGAAAAAACAGGCAGGGTTACAGAGTCCACAGTCTCTGGATAAACCTCAGTGATTGGTAAACTTGTTTTTCTCGCGGTATCTCAATATTATAGTGTTTAGGGAGTGGATCTCAGTCTCATGAAACCAGGGAAGGGGTCAAGGTAGTGCTGCTGGCCATATCACCCTCTATTTCCTGGCTTCAGGCCAGATCTGAGTGTACTTAAGGTGAAGGTGACACTAAAGCCAGAGCCCCCATATAGTCACCCGCCATGGGTACATTCCCAGACAAAATCGGTCTGGATGCTCTAGCTGCCTCAAAATTTCCACACAGCCAGAACAACGCCTCAAGGTACTTCTAAATACCTTGGTGAAGTTGGAATCAGTTACAAACGCATACCTTTCCAACTTTACAAGTTTTAAAAAAATATCTTGTACAATAAATACCTCCTTTTACAAGCTCAAGAGAAAAATCACTAGTCTTTGTCCAATTCTGTAATACTAGTAACAAAGTCTAAAATGTTCATACATTAGAAATAGTTTTAAAAAGTGGAAACAAGGGCCACCAGCATGGCAACGTGTAGCACATTCTCCTACAAGGAGTTTCGACATAGATCCTCTTCAAAGGGGAACCCACTGGAGAACAGCTTCCCCAGGGATACATTGTGACTTTAACTTTAGTTTCTAGCAATGATTTCACATGTCACATTCTCCACAAGATTATGTCAAATACAATGCAATAAGTCTAACTTCGAACTAGAAAGTAGAAACATTTAAATTTAGTACCAAATCTAAAAATGTCCAATTTTATTTGTCTAGTTAGTCAAATAAAACTAGAGTACGTATGGTTAGCATTTTATAAATTTGAAGTCTGCACTAACTTAATGATTTAGTTTAATGGCTAGTGGAATATTATGATGTTTTCTTAAATTGATTTTAAAAATACGGAGTCTTCTGCATAAGGTCTTGTGTGCAAGATGAATATATACAAGCCATTAAAATATCAGTTCATAAAAATCACCTGTATATGGCAATGCATACCTAAGACTTAAACAGGTTCTCTTTCAAAAAGCACAAAATGGAAATGTTTAATGAAACAAACAAAGCTGGGTATGGGAATACAAAGTCAAACAAAGTATGTCCTTTTAAAGAAAGTATATTACCCTAGTTCCCCTAAAATGTTTAAGCTAGCCAGGATACTTTCACTTCTTCATTTGAGAATAAAGAGAAATGAACTTTAAAATAGCAAATTTAATATAAAAAGATTCAAAATATTTTTTAAATGTTTTGGTTGGTTCTCCATGCATAACACCTAAATTAGACATTTGATTTTAAAATGTGTACAACTTATTCTCCTATGTTAAACAAAAATCAGTGTATCTTTCTAGGAATTAAACATACAACCTGGTTGGTTCCATGTAGAATTATAACTTTGAGACTGTTCCTTCATATTAAAACTTTAGCTAGAAAGTTCGCTCAAATATAACCAACCATTTCCTGTTTTTAAAGTAAACATTTCCTTTTTTTAGATTATGTAAGTAGTACATATTTAATGCCAGTAAGATTTTATTAGCAGCCTGTGGGAAGGCCCCATAATCATCAACACCAGAGATAATCCTATAACCCTATTAGGTAAAAGTATAAAGATTTGTTTCAAGTTATACTGCCCTGATTATTTTTCCCTAATTTAAGGTATAACTTACACACTAAAATTCACCATTTTTAGTGTGCATCTCTCCAAGTTGACAAAGGTAGTCATGTAACTACCACTATAATCAAGATATAAAGCAACTGTGTAACCCTAAAAAGTTCCTTTGTGCCTCTCTGTAGTCAACCCCTACCCCCTGCCCAGCCCCTGACAACCACAGCTCTGTTTTATGTCCCTATGTTTCTCCTAGAAATGGAATGATACAGTATGTACTCTCTGAAGTCTGGCTTTTTCCCCTAATGCACTTGAGATTCATCCATGTGGTTGCATGTGTCAATAGTTCATTTTTTATTGCTGAGTAATATGCCATTGCACAGATCTCCCATGATTTATTTTAGTTTGGGACAATTATGAACAGTCACTAAAACATTTGCATACAGGCTTTTATGCAAACAAATTTTCATTTTTCTTGGATAAATACCTAGAAAAGGGTTTGCTGGGTCATTGCTGGGTTAAGTATATGTTTATCTTTATAAGAAACTACCAAATAATTTTTCAAAGTGGCTGTATGACTTTACATTCCCAGCAGAAATATGTGAGAGTTTCAGTTGCTCCATTCACATCCTTGTCAGCTCCTGGCATTATGAGTTTTTAAAATTTTAGCCATTCTAATAGATGTGGTTTTAATTTGCACTTCCCTAATGACTAATGGTATGAAGTATCTAGATGTGTTTGTTTGCCATGTCTTCTTTGTGAATTGTTTGTAGAAATCTTTTGTTCACTTTTAAATTGGGTTGTCTTTTAATCAATTAGAGTTTTGAGAGTTCTTTACACACTCTGGAAACAAATTCTTTATCAGATATGTGATTTGCAAGTATTTTCTCCCAGTCTGTGGCTTAATAGTATCTTTCAAGGATCAGGAGTTAATTTTGATAAAAATCTATTATAACTTACCAAATTTTTCTTTTATGGATCATGCTTTTGGTACTGTATCAGCAAAATATCTTTGCCTAAGCTAAAGTTGTAAAGATCTCCCATGTTTTCTTCTAGAAGTTTTATAGTTTTACATTTTACATTTAGGTCTATGACACGCTGAGTTCTTACAAATGGTGTGAGGTATAGAACAAGGTTCATTTTTTTGCACATGGATATCCAATTGTTCCTGCAGCATTGCTGAAAAAATTGCCCTTTCTCCACTGAATGGCTTTAGCACCTTTGTTGAAAATGAACTGACCACCTGTGTGTTGGTTTATGGACTTTCTATTCTATTCCATTGATCTATATGTCTACCCTTTTGCCAATACCATACAATATCATATGAATATTCACCTTTTGGAGGACTTAATTCTTTATACACAAATCCTAATTCACCTGGAATTTATTTTGACATATCAAAGAGGTAGGGATCTATCATTCCTTCTTCCTCAAATATTTAATTATTCCAGTCCACTTATTAAATAATTCTTCCTTTGATGCCATCTGATAATGGAGGAATGTAAAATTATTACAGCCTATTCTTTTTTCGACCTCACTTAGAATGACCAGCTGAAGAACCATTCTTAGATGCAGAGGTGCCCTTAGGGGGATCAGTCCGTATACTAAAGAGCCACAAAGCAGATACTGATATGTATACAACAAATGTGTGGCATCACTATTTGCCAGGCACTGTGCTAGGTACTGAGATGTAATCATAATTAGACCTAAGAGGCTGGCAATGAAGAGAGAATCTCTAGATGAGACAGTACCACTGCCCTGTGTCTTGCCACAATTCACCTCTGTTCATTCACTCAGACACCAAGTATTAATAACAACCACCGGGCTGATAAACAATGGTTCCATCTTACCTTCCACTGAGGATTCTCCTTTTAGAGCTGCTTGCATGGCAAGCAGGTGCCTCACCTTACCTCCAGAAGTGCCCATAAGCACAGCTTAACTAGACTTCAGGTAGCAAAGAGAGGAGTACACTGTGGTTTTAAAGTTTCCACTTATGATCTCATGATTCTTCCTCATCTCTTGCTGCTATCAATCAGGGTGCCTGACTCGAGGAGGTCCCTATGTTACCTATCAGCTAGATGCTAAAAATATGAATTTACTGAACTTGCTAGAATCTTATATAAAATTAAATAAATAAGGGTCCAAATGATAGCTGTGAACAAAATACATGAGCTTTGTATATGGACTTAGGACAGTTTCAGCTACCCAGGAATCTTCATTTATTTGCTTACTGGTGCTCCATGTTTAGGAAAACTCAAAAACTGATTTAAATAGTGATCAATAAGCAGTCTCTAATTGGTAAGAATCATTAACAGCTAAGGATTCTAAAGATCATTTATCTTACATAAAGTAACACAAAAACAATTTTGGAAAGCCTCCTCACCACATGAAAAGCTGCTCCCCTTATTCCAACAACAGCAGCCAGAAGAGTCAAAGGTTAGAAAGTCAGGGGACACTCAAGTTCTCTACCTATTCTTGCCTCTACTAATTAATAAATTTGTTTTGATACTGAAGCTAGATGGTAAATCCAAAAAAATTTTAATTAGTTTGCTCACTAATATGGCTATCCTTGTATGGGACAGAGAGCAAGGCACCTCACCCACAAACTGATAACTGGGTACAAGATTGGGACTAGTCAAAAACTAAGGGAATTTTCTGCCTCTAGGTGGAATATAAATGGGACTTCAGCAGACTAAAGGTTCTGCTATAACAACAAAAAACAAAATAACTTACAGAAATCATGTTTTTAAAGCCTTGGGAGCAACAGGAGTAAGTGAGCTAAAATTACAGATCATGAAAAGCCCTTCCTAGAGCTGAAGCAAAAATCCAAACAAGAATCATAAAGCATGACCTCAGGAGTTTCAATGGATTACAAATGTTCCTTAAGAGGTTAAACCTAATCAACTTATATTATACACTAAAAAAAGAGGCTCTTTTGTATAATATGTTTTTAAATACTAGAAAATAGGCAACACTGAGAAAAAACGCTACTCTGATGCAAGAACATAAGCTTGTAGCTGACCGGTATTTAATATGTCTCATTCTGTATCAACTGACTGGCATTCTAGTATATACATTAGTGCCTTAATAATTTGTTAATTCGGCCGGGCGCAGTGGCTCACGCCTGTAATCCTAGCACTCTGGGAGGCCGAGGCGGGTGGATCGCTTGAGGTCAGGAGTTCGAGACCAGCCTGAGCAAGAGCGAGACCCCGTCTCTACTAAAAATATAAAAGAAATTATCTGGCCAACTAAAATATATATAGAAAAAATTAGCCGGGCATGGTGGCACATGCCTATAGTCCCAGCTACTCGGGAGGCTGAGGCAGGAGGATCGCTTAAGCCCAGGAGTTTGAGGTTGCTGTGAGCTAGGCTGACGCCACGGCACTCACTCTAGCCCGGGCAACAGAGCGAGACTCTGTCTCAAAAAAAAAATAAATAAATAATTTGTTAATTCAAGCTCTTGGGTGACTGGGGAAAAAAACAAAACAAAACAAAAAAAATTTATTAAGCCAGTTTCAGTGTTCTAGAAACTAATTACTGCTAAGTACAAAACTGAAACTCACACCATCTGAGGGGCTTCCTTCCATCTACTGGAGCTCTCAATCCATGTTGTCTCTATTAAACTGTAACAGGAATCTCCAAATGCCAGTGAAGAGCTGATACATACAAACTCTTAATAAGAAGAAAATGAGTTTTCAGGAAAATCATATAAAACATACCAAATACCTACAGGGTATGTCTATTTGAGTTTAAAAAATAAAAAAAAATACTTTACCCCCCAATGACTTGATTTTCCTTTTGTAAACAGCCCTGCCTATAACCTTACCCTACACAATTTTCCATTACGGTCTTCTACCCAAGTCATAGCAAACAAACTTAAAACACAACAGGAAAATGAGAGATCAAATGTATATATATAAAAAAATGAGTTAGAGTCAAGTACCCAAAGGGACAAAAATAAGAACACTATTTTACATTTATATTTTACGCTCCTAGGGTTATTTCAAAACTGCTTGTAAGCATCCTTTCTGTCAAATAGTTGTGGGCCCACCTTTACTCCGTCTCATAAGACTGCAAGACTAAGTCCAAAAAAAGGGCTTCATAATGGTCAACAAACATCTCTGAAATTGAACAAAAATGTATCTCTTTCTGAAGAGAGGGACAACAGCTTTCATTCCATCTTCTTAGAGTCTAGGGTTCATTAAATATGAATGCCAGTACAAGGAGTATAACATGAGCAAAGACATCAGGAAGAGCCGTGGAGAGTGACCACAATTAAACTTTGTAAAGAAGTTTGGAAGAACGTAAATGTTCACTTCTTTGGTTCATATCTGTGATATTTATTCATTTAAACAAACATTAAGAGCCTGTCGTGTTTACCAGGTGATGGGACACAGATAAGATATAAACAAACACACAGTCCCCTCTCTCAAGGACCTTAGTATTGAGCAAGAAGGGGGACAAGTGAGCCATCTGGAGTGAAGCAGGCTTGGCATCGCTCCATTCAATTCCAAAGAGAAAGGGCAATCAGGGCCTGTGTTCTCTGAACTTTATCATCCTCTTTTTTAAGCCACCCACAGACCCTCCTTTATTTTTATTCAACAACTAGTGTGCCTACTTTGTGGCTGGCTACATCCCAGGCACCAGGATTCAGGTGTATCTATGAAGAGGGTCTCATTCTATAAGGTCTTGTTTTCTACTCACCATAGTGCCACAAATGCTGAGATTGTACAATTTTTTCCTTGAGTTTCATAGTTTAAAATAATTCTAAATTAAAATTTTAAAATATTAAATTAGGTACTGTTTTACACTATACTGGAAGTAATTTTTTAACACATCCCTACAAGGCTAATAAATCAACCTGAGGACCACACATGCAACTTCCTGACACACTGGACAGGGTTTCCCCAGGAACTGAGACCTGTCACTAACTAGTCCCACCAGGCCCATCTCCAAGTAAGCACAAGAGAGTGACCAAGCACAGCATTAAACAGACAAACCTATTCTTTCATAGTATTCAAAAACACTAAAATAACTTCACTTGAACATCTGGAGTTTAGTCTGTCCAGCAACACGTATTGTGAATAAAAGCATTCCAAATTTATTGTGTTAAAAAGTTTGTTCTAACTGCTAATTTTTGTTTTGCAAGCTAGTCTTCTTCTTCAACAGTCTTACATTTCTCATTTCAGAAAAAGGGTAAAAAAAAAAAAAACAAAACCACCAAGCAAATTTAATACTTTCAACTCCCTGAAGGTTTTCTATGTTATGACCTAAAGTGACCTAAAGTATACTCGGTTTCTATATAAGTCTTTTTGTATTAAGATAGCTACTATTTTAGGTGGTTTGAAAAACTCTTCTGAAGTTCCAAGAAACTAACCAGTTATCAAATAAATACCAGGACTTTCGTTTGCTTTTGAAATCTAACATTAAAAAAAAAAGAAAGAAAAATCTCTGCTTTAGAAGTTAACCTATTCCCTAAATACAAATAACCCTAACATTCTGAAAGTTAAATACAACTAAAAACAACATGTGAGAAAAACACATAAGCAGAGGTCCTGGGCCTGCCCTTCCTCCCAGTTTTCCCACGGCAGCCAACATTTCAGAAATTCCCCTGAGGACAAATTTCCAAAGAAGAGGGCACCTCAGATACTTTTTCTCCCACACCGAGCAAGAGGCAGGAAGGAAAATGAGGCCATGATCTAACATTAAATATCCCTCTGAGACTGCAGCCATGGCACCACAGAACCATAAGGAATTCTGTGAGCTTATCAGAGGGAGCACTGAGACTGTTAACATCTGATTGACTGAAGGCTGATCTGGTGTCTGGCAATATGCTAAGTACTTTACCTGTATTCATTCATCTAATCCCCTCAACAAACCCAAAGGCAGGAACTATTACCCCATTTCACAAATGGAGGTAACAGACCAGAGAAGCAAGTGACGTGGGAAAAGAGAACAGGCAGTGCTGGGGCCCTGCACCTTTGGAGAACCCGAGGCCTTGCTGAGGGGGGTGGCACGTGGGCAAGAGCAGTCCAGGCAGAGGGAGGGAGATGGAAGGGTCCTGTGACCTGGAATGTGACAAACAGCAGTGGGGCTGGAGCGAGAGCGCAACTGGGAAGGCAGTGGAGAGGAAGTCCGGGAAGAAACCGATCCTGAGGGCCGCGTTGGCCACTGCAAGGACTCTGGTTTTGATTCTGACTGAAGTGGGAAGTCTTTAAAGAGTTCTGAGCAGAGGAGTGATATGAACAGACTTAAATTTTACAAGGAATGAATAAACACCGCTTTCCTCATGAGCAGTGGTGACCTGAAACTGCCACCTCAGTCTACAGACCCAGGAATTCCTCTCCTTATAGCTGCTCCCACTGCAATTCCCTACCCTCAACCAAAGCCCCAGGGCCTCCTCTCACCTAGAACTTTCCACCTCAGAGAACTGAGTAGCTTGAAACAAAGGAAAGGAAACCTGCCTATAGAATCCTTCCTTTCTCTTGTCTTCTAAGATACACAGATTCATGCCAGTCAGCTGCACTACAAACCTAAGACAAAATACCCAGAGTTTGGGCTCTGTTCTGAAATACAGATAAATATTAACAATACGATTCACAATTATCAACTGTCATTGCACACAGGATTTTAAAGGAAGGGAATAAGAGAGGCATTAAGGACCCATTTTAAAAAAAATAAGAAAACAAATACCTTTCTAGGTAATAGTATGGTGCAAGCCCTTAGAAAACTACAAAGGTGCAAGCAACCTTCTGACCTGTGCAAGACTAGGGAACACTAATCAGAAGCTCAAGGGGATGGCACTGGAAAGGAAGCAGGCAGGACAGTCTCTGGGCTCCTCAGAGCAGAGGGAAGAACAAGCAATCAATATCCCCAAGGGGTGTCTATCTTGAAATTTCAGACACTGGTTCTGAGGACACACATCAGAAGAATTTTCCAAAGGGCCTAAAACTTGGTTTTCACTTATCCCTAAATGAGCACACAGTGTGATTAAAAATGGGAGGCAGGGAAACAAAAAAATTACCAATATCAAAAAGCAAGAAATATACATTCTCATTCACTCTTTGAACCTAAAGAAGTTAAAAACATTTTTTCTAACACTTATTCTTCAAAGAACATTAGAATTAAAATGTTCAAAATCTATGTCTGCATTAATATCTAAAACATTTGATTCCATAGGCCTCAATCAGCAGTAGGCAAGGCTGGATACACATGAAGATCCCATGGAAGCTTTTGAATGTGGGTCTTAACCAAGATTATCTGAATCAGAATCTCTGGGCATAGGGTAGACAATGCATATATTTTTAAAATCTCTTCCAGGTAAAACTGATGGGTAGTGACCATTGAGAACTACCAGTTTAAATCTTATCATACCAGTATTACAATTGGATAAATTATACTTTTCAAAATAGTATCAATATATATTGTATTTGATCTGAGCCTTATAACACAGGGAGAACAATGAGTACCATAGCTAAAAATCCAGCAGGGAGAACATAAAAAACACATACATGATTTCTACATTTTTCTCAAACAGTTTAAAATCAATGGCTGGGTTAACCTCAGAAACCTAACTATATGGTACCCATAGACTATACCATATATAAACATTTTATGCTCAAGAGTCTTTATTACAAGTATTGAATTCAATAACTTATTTATAAAACCCGAAAGACTTTACTAGAGGCACAGAATCTCTGCCACAAGCTTCCTGAATACTTAATTATACAACATTGACATTATAAAGTATTATAAAGCTTGTGTATCATGAATACAAAACTAATTCTGAATAAAGTGATTTTATTTACAGAATGCTTATGCTAGATCAATTTTTAATTGTGATTTCAGAAATACATGTTGTCTTTCACAGCTAGGTGAAATTTCAGGAAGCTTAGGGAAAGATTTTCATTTTTTTTTCTTTTGGTTTTATATAACAAGTGATAACACTATAGTTGTATAAGGTAGCTTTCAAAGTATGTGACATTTCATTTGGCAGCTGGGTTGTAGAAGGTGTGTGCTACATTTCTATGGATGTGTTGTTCATTTCTCAACAATTTAATATTACACCAGTGACTATGCCCAAGCCCCAGGCTGCAACACAGTTCATGCTGGGCACACTTATGCAGACAGGTTATAAATAAAACTTACTGAGGCATTTTAATAAAACTTACTGAGGCATTACTTTAAAGCAGACCAAACTTTCCCTACCCACAGAAGAGGCACAAACAATCCCATTAAAATAGATAATCCCAAACTCCACTCAGGTTAAAAACCCTGTGACACAAGCCTAACGTCTTCTGATCCAGAACCCATCAGGGCCCATATGTCCAAATGGCAAACAGTGTGTGTGTGTGTGTGTGTGTGTGTGTGTGTGTGTGAGATATAAAAGTTACGTAATATAAAAGTTAACCAGGCCGGGCACGGTGGCTCACGCCTGTAATCCTAGCACTCTGGGAGGCCGAGGCGGGTGGATCGCTCAAGGTCAGGAGTTCGAGACCAGCCTGAGCAATGAGCGAGACCCCGTCTCTACTGAAAAATAGAAAGAAATTAGCTGGCCAACTAAAATATATATAGAAAAAATTAGCCGGGCATGGTGGCGCATGCCTGTAGTCCCAGCTAC
>CM052436.1:128422729-128559725 GCA_028533085.1 Varecia variegata
GATCCGGCCAACTAAAAATACATATAGAAAAAATTAGCCGGGCATGGTGGCACATGCCTGTAGTCCCAGCTACCCGGGAGGCTGAGGCAGTAGGATCGCTTAAGCCCAGGAGTTTGAGGTTGCTGTGAGCTAGGCTGATGCCACGGCACTCACTCTGGCCCGGGCAACAAAGTGAGACTCTGTCTCAAAAAAAAAAAAATAAAATAAAAATAAAAATAAAAATAAAAAAAAATAAAGAAAAAAAGAATGACAGCTTTAAGTACCTTAAATGCAGCTTCTAGTTTAACTACAACTCTTGGCTTCAATGTCAAGGTTTCTAAAAACTGGCATATCATACAAATTATAAGTAGCATATAATAGCCAAGAATGTCTCAATTTATGTTTTATTAATTTACCTTTTCACCAGACAAAGCAATTCATTTCAGACAGACCAGAGATGGCTATTTTTAAATTCACACTGAATTTCTAATGTTCTTTACATGTAATAAGTTAGGCCAAAGAAAGGAATAAAGATCCTTAAGAACAGCATTCTACGATGTGCCAGTATCCTTCATCAGATCTTAAGATATTATGAATCAAAAAAAGTTAAGAACCACTGCTCTAAAATAAATACAAGTACACACTTTTAATATGGTTAAATACTGGTTTAATATGGTTAAATACTGGTTTAATTTAAATATGGTTTAATAAGGTTAAATACTTTCACTTGGGAGGAGACAAGATAATTTTTGGCTGATTATACAGTTTTAAATCTTTTTTTATTTTTAAAAATACAGTATTAGACTGATATTTGTTAGCACGTATTTGAACACTGCAAAAATGCAGTGTGTTTCTGTAATATTGACGTTTATTTCCAGACCATTATCGGGCATTATTGCTAAAAATAAGGTAAAAACACACTACACAATATCTCAGGAACATCCACACTGGGATACTTGCCTTCCAAGCGATGAATGATACATAAATATTTCAAACATTTCATTTTGGAATAATTATAGACTTACAAGAGTTGCCAAAAAACCAAATATATGAGGAGGTCCCATGTATTCTTCACCCAGGTCCCCCTCAAAGGCAACATCTTGCTCAAATAAGTACAATACCAAAACGAGGAAATTGACACTGGTACAGTCCACAGAGCTTATTTCAGATTTCATCATTTTACCTGCCTTTATTCATGTGTGTATAGTTTCCATGCAATTTTATCACATGTAGATTTGTGTAACTACTACTGGTGTTCCATCACCACAAGTCTCCTTCATTCTGTCCTTTTATAGCCACACTATCATCTCTAAATTCCTGGTAAACATCAATCAATTCTCCATCTTTATAATTTTGTTATATCAAGAGAGTTTTACAAATGGAATTATATACTACATAAACTTCTGAGATGAGCTTTTTTTCACTCTGTATAATTCAGATGAGATCCATGCAAGTCACTATATCAACAGTTTGTTCCTTTTTATTGCTGCATAGCATTCCATAGCATATAGCATAGTATAACCAACAGCCCACTGAACGATATCTGGGACGTTTCCAGTTTATGTCTTTTACAAATAAAGCTGCTATGAACATCCATGTACAGGTTTTTATGTGAAGACAGGTATTCATCTTTCTGGGACAAACACCCAGGAGTGCAACTGCAGGGTGGTACAGTAAATGCACGGTTTTATGAGAAACTGGCAAACTATTTTCTAGAGTGTAGTGGTGATTCCTCTCTCATTATTCTTTTTCAGGATTGTTTTAGCTATTTCAGATCCTTTGCCTTTACACACTAATTTTAGAATGTTGTATACATCTACAAAAACCTTGCAGGGGTTTTGATAGTAATTGCATTAAACCTACAGGTCAATTTGAGGACTGACCACTATACTATGTTGTTTTCCAATTCATGAACATGACACGTCTCTCCATTTATTTAGGTCTTTCATTTCTTTCACTAGCATTATTTTTTTGTGTTAGATGTGTTTTGTTAGATGCATATCTAAGTATTTCATTTTCTTCTGCATGACTATAAACAGTGTTTTAAATTTCGGTCTCCACATACTCATTCTTAATATTACAAAAATGCAATTGATTTTTCTGTGTTGATCTTATACCCTGTGCTCTTGCTGATTTCATGTATTAGTTCTAGGAATTTTCCTGTAGATTCCTTGAGATTTTCTATGTAGACATTCATGTCATCTGAAATTAGTTTTATTTCTTCTTTTCCTGTCTGTATGCCCGTCAGCACTGGGTTGAGTAAAAGTGGTTCGGATACATCCTTGCCTTGTTTCTGAACCTACAAGGCAGGTGTTCAGTCTAAGTATGATGTTAGCTGAAGGATTTTTGTAGATGTGCTTTATCAGGTTGAGGATGTTCCTCTCTATTCCTAGTTTGCTGAGAGCAGGCAAAGAGTAATATTTTAATATAGGGCAAAAGACAGATTTATGAAGAAAAGAACTCTAGTTCTTTGCACAGTAATATGCACGAGAACACATCCTATGACTTTTAAAAAGTCTCCATTAAATGCTGAACTGCAATTATGAGAAGTATTGTAGTGTGTATGTAAGTTTTCTGTTTATATTCAAAACAGCTACATATACTTAATCTAAATCTAAACTTTGGCACAGTATTAATATGAAGCCATAATAGACATAGGTTCACTGCTCCTCCTGCTCTCCCACTGGGTAAACTGACATAACAAGCAGAAATGAGCTCTCCACTTTGTACAATGGTGCACCACAAAATTTTTACCACAGAAAGTCCAAAGACTGCAATCAGAGATTCCAGGATTTTTCACACAGATCATTTTTCCCTTTCCTTTCTAACTCTGTGAAATCAACTTAACATGTATTCCTGAAAGTCCACAGAAGTGACTAAATCAATAGCTCACTGAGCATGATCTAGCCACCCTTTGTCTGCTCAAATCTTTATATATGACAGAAAAGGTAGAGTGTAGGTGGGATGAGATTGAAAAAGGAAACCATGATACCCACCCCAAACCCGGCTAGTAGGAGCTTCTGTGGTGCTTCTTGCTAGAAGACACAGACCAGAAAGAGGAAGGGACTACACCAACACAACCATTAGAGGGATTAATTGAGGACTAATTCCTCTTACTTGGTAACTCAACACCAGCACCAAGCCATGTCCAAGCAAATATGTTCCAGGCAGAAGAAGTGACTGTGGGCATCAGAACAGAGAGAGAAGGACGGTGCCCAATAGGTGTACTGACAGTCTTTCAAATAGTAAGCCCAGATACCGGGACTTCCCAGTTGGCTATATGACCTGCTCCTCTCCCATATCCACTGGAGGTAGATTATAATACTCAGACATTATATTCACAACAGGATATCTGGGAATCTCAAAAACTGAGATGAGCAAACACTAACATCCCAAGACCCTAAGAAAATGAGTACAATGAGAGAAAAGAACCAAATTCATCAAATAGAAAAACAAGCACCCAAGAAAACCCACTTAATGGAGCACTTTCAGAAGTGTTAAAATATGAAAAGGAAATGCTCCACAGAATCAATGAAATGTAGTCCTACAAAGAAAATAAAATTAGTCTCACACTAGACTTCTCACTGGCAACTTTGGAAGCAAAAAGATTACAGAAAAATATCTGTGAAAAGTGTATCTTCAAAGTTGGGAGGAAAATGATTTCAAATATGTATGCCTATATCCATCCAATTTTTTTTTTTTTTTTTTTTTGCCATGGAGTTTTGCTCTGTCGTCCCAGCAAGAGTACAGTGGCATCATCATAGCTCACTGTAACCTCAAACTCCTGGGCTCAAGTGATCCTCCTGCCTCAGTCTCCCGAGTAGCTGGGACTAAAAGCATGCACCACCACACTCTGCTAATTTTTTCTATTTTTAATCTCACTCTTGCTTAAGCTGGTCTCCAACTCCCAAGCTCAAGCTATCCTCCCACCTTGACCTCCGAGAGTGCTGGGATTACAGGCATGAGTCACGACCTGGCCCATCCAAACTATCATTCAAATGTGAGGACATATTTAGACAGACAACGACTTGAGGAATTTTTCACAAATCCTCTCTGAAAAGATTACAAACAAAACAAAAATAATCCAAGTAAAGGAGAGGGAGGCCAAGATATTTGTAAAATTAAGTTAAAAGTAAGTATTTATTGTAAACGAATGCAAGCAAATCAAAATTTTATTACTAAAAGGGAATAAAAGCAAGCTGGTTCTTATTTGTAGGGTATGAGAAATAATATGAATATTGATTAACTCTGGACATTAAGGGTGGACACCAATACAAAGAGAAACAGACTACCTATCTTTCAAACCACTGGGGGAGAGAGAATAAAGAAAACTTGAATAGTTTCACAAAATATGGGAAGAGGTAATAAACAACAAGGCAAATGAAAAACACAAAAGAAGATAGCAAAACCAGTCCAAACATTCCAGTAATAATAAATATGAACAGATGAAATTCACCTATTAAAAAACTGACTCACAAATTAGACAAATAATACAGCACATCTTGGAGATATTGCAGGTTCAGTTCCACACCACTGCAATAAAGTGAATATTGTAACAATAATGGGAGTCACACAAATTTTTTGGTTCCCAGTACATATAAAAGCTATGTTTACACTATACTGTAGTTTATTAAGCGTGCAATAGCATAATGTCTAAAAGCCTATGTACCTTAATTAAAAAATATTTTATTGCTAAAAATGCTAACAATCACCTGAGCCTTCAGGGGGTCATAATCTTGTTGCTGGTGGAGGGTCTTGCCTTCATGTTGAGGGTTGCTGACTGATCAGGGTGGTGGTTGCTGAAAGCTGGAATGGCTGTGGCAATTTCTTAAAATAAGACAACAATGAAGTTTGTTGCATCAACTGACTCTTCCTTTCATGAAAGATTTCTCTGTAGCATGTGATGCTGGTTTGATAGCATCTTACCCACAGTAGATCTTCTTTTGAAATCGGAGTCAATTCAAAGCCTGGTGCTGCTTTATCAACTAAGTTTATGCAATATTCTAAATCCTCTGTTGTCATTTCCACAATAGTCACAGCATCATCATCAGTAGATTCCATCTCAAGAAACCACTTTCTTTGCTCATCCATCAGAAGCAACTCATCTGTTCAAGTTTAATCATGAGATTGCAGCAATTCAGTCACATCTTCAGGCTCCACTTCTAGTTCTCTTGCTAAGTGCATCACATCTGCAGTTACTTCCATGACTTTAGTCTTGAATGCCTCAAAGTTATTCAAGAGGGTTGGAATCAACTCCTTCCAAACTCCTGTTAATGTTGATATCTTGACCTCCTCTCACGAATCATGAATGCTCTTAATGGCAAACGGAATCTAGAATGATGTATCCTTTCCAGAAGATTTTCAATTTACTTCACCCAGATCCATCAGAGGAATCACTATCTAAGGCAGCTATATAGCCTTACAAAATGTATTTCTTAAATAATGAGACTTGAAAGTCAAAATTACTCCTTGATACCTGGGCTGCATAATGGATGCTGTGTTAGCAGGCATGAAAACAGCATTCGTCTCCTTGTGCATCTCCACCAGAGGTCTTGGATGACCAGGTGTACTGTCAGTGAGCAGCAATATTTTGAAAGGAATCTTTTTTTTCTGAGCAGTAGGTCTCAACTGTAGGCTTAAAATATTCAGTAAGCCATGCTGTAAACAGATGTGTTATCATCCAGACTTCACTGTTCCATTTATATTATAGAATACAGGCAGAGTAGATTTAGCATAATTCTTAAGGGCCCTAGGATTTTCTGAATATTAAATAAGCATTAGCTTCAACTAAAGTCACCACCTGCATTTATTAGTCCCTAACAAGAGTATCAGCCTGTCCTTTGAAGCTAGGCATTGATTTCTCCTCTCTACCTATGAAAGTCTTAGACTGCCTCTTCTTCCAATAGAAGACTGTTTTGTCTACATTGAAAAACTGTTGTTAGTCTAGCTACCTTCCAATTATCTTTGCTAGAACTTCTGTATAATGCGCTGCAGCTTCTAGATCAACACTTGCTGCTTTACCTTGCACTTTTATTCTTCTGCAGCTTCCTCACTTCTCTCAACCCATAAAACTGAAGAGAATTAGGGCCTTGCTCTGGATTAGGCTTTGGCTGAAGAGAATGTTGTGCTTGGCTTGATTTTCTATCCAGACCAGTAAAACTGTCTCTGTATCAACAATAAGGCTGTTTTGCCTTTGTATCATTCATATGTTCACTGGAGTGGCACTCTTAATTTCCTTCAAGAATTTTCCCTTTATAAGCTCCTTTGGGATACTTTAAGAAAAAAAAAAAAGAAGAAAGAAAAGAACTTTCCCTTTGTATTCACAACCTAGCAGCTAACTATATGATGCAAGAAACCTAGCTTTTGGCCTATCTCAGCTGTCAACAGGCCTTGCTCACAAAGCTTAATTATTTCTAGCTTTTAAGTAAGAAATGTTTGACTCTTCCTTTCACTTGAACACTTACAGGCCACTGTAGGGTTATTAATTAGCCTAATTTCAATATTGTTGTGTCTTAGAGACTAGGGACGCCTGGGTGGGGAGGGGAGGGGGAGAGAGGGGAGAGAGAGGATTGGGATAGGGGTAAAGGAATAAAAAGTATAGCTCATCATGTAAAATAAATTATAAATGTTTATATAGCTACACAGCTTGAAAATAACACATATAAAGCGAAAGTTGATTAAAATATAAAATTCACAGATCAGAGTAGGAGCCTAGCATTATTCTCTCAAAAAATGACAGATCGGAATAAAAACATAAGGATATAAAGGAATAAACTGCATAATGAACAATCTTAATTATATATAAAAACTCTGTATGCACCAAATACTCAAACATTTTAATCACACAAGGAATAGTCTAAGAATTATAATGCATAAAGCAACAAAGAAAATCTAAAAATACTCTCCAAAGCAGAAACCAATAGGGCATATTTATTAACTTCAATGTACTAAAATTAGAAGTTAAAAACCAGACAGCTAAAAGGAAAAATGAATCCATCTACTTTGAATTTTTTAAAAAACATCTTTCTAAATAACTTTTGGGTTCAACAAGAAACCAAAGATAAACCTTAGCAAAGAATGACTGCAGAGTGAAACCCCTAGGATGCCATCAGAGACTGTGGGAGAAGGCAACATACAGCATTAAATGCATTTATTAGAAATTGAGACAATAAAAAAATAAGCTTTTGATTCAAGACACTGAAAATAGAGAAAACAAAAAGAAAACTCAAAGATCCTAGAAAAAATTAATAAAGGTGAAAGAAAAAATAATGACATAAAAAAGTGTCACAAGTATAATCAAACTCTGAATCTTCAAAAATAATAATAAAATAGGCAATTCTCCAGCTAAATCTCAATGCTGAGGACTAGTATACTATAAAACGCTTACTTATAAAACTACATCCAAGTTGTTTTATTTAGCAACATCTGACAATTTAATATAATGGTAGATTTTAATTTTTGTCCATAATCATTTGGCTAAACATTTGTAAAAAAAAAAAATCAATGATTTATTTTGGCACAATAAACTAATAGTACCATTAACATAAAGATAACTGTTCATTTTTTTAAAAGCAATCCTCTATTTATTTCAATCACAATTACATATAAATTGAAATAAATAACAAACAACAAAAATGAAAATTATGCATGAACTCCACCCAATCCTCCTTCAACAACACAAGGTTGTCATTTATTAGATTAGCGAGCATCCTCCCAATTTTATTTTCCTTTTTTTATACCTTTTTTAAAGTTTTGTCATATAACATTTAAGATATAAGGAAAAAAAGAACATTACAATGAACACCTGTGTACCCACCACCCAACTTTGAAACTAAACATCACCAACAGAGCTGAAACCCTTGTAGATATGATGCCTGCCCCTCAGAAAATAACCTATCTTGCTCTCATGCATTCTTCATAGTTTACTACGGTGCGTGTACCCCTAAACAGTATATAATACTGTTTTGTAGGTTTAAAATTTTTATTTTAAATTCTTGTATTCAAATGCTATATTACATGTACTCTTCACCAATTTGTTTTCCCTTAAATATTACGCTTGTGAAATCCAGTCATGTTGACATACATGTTTCATTAATTTTCACCAATGTATAGAACTCAGTGTGAATAATGAGCAATTTATTCCCCTGATGTAAATTCAACAATGCTGTTAAAAACATTCTTTGAAAATAACTTGTATACGTGTGTGAGAGCTTCTGTAGGGTGCACATGTAGGAGCAGAATTGCTGGGCCACAATATACATGCATCTGTAACTCTACTAGATATTGCCAAATTCTATTCTAAATAGTACAAGAGTTCCTATTATTCTATAGTCCTACCATCACTTTAGTTTTTCCCAATGTGGAAAGTATGAAAGAGTATCTTATTGTGGTTTTAATTTGTACCAATGAGGGTCAATGAGATCTTCAATGAGGTTGAAGATCTTTTCATGTGCAGACATTTGTTTCCTCTTCTGTACATTTCTGGCTTCATTTCCTGATCAGAGTGGCTCCACTAATCAAAAGTCTCTGGCTCAAATATTCTAATGAAAGACTTCAGTGAAGCCTGGTTATCTGTATGTAGCAGGCAGAAACCATTCATTAACCCTTTCTTGTCCGGAACACAATAGTCTAACATGAAAACCAGTGTTTTGGTGTACAGAGTATTCAGTATAACATTAGCACTTTTCAAATGTTAAGTGCACCTTTGTCATTAATCTTCTTTAACCTGCATTTCAAATTATCAGAATGCAAGCAGAAGACTCACCTGTGAAGTTTGACACCATACGCATGTAACATTAGGGCATATGTTTCCAAGATTAAACTAACAAATGAAAAAGCTGACTGTACCATCAGATCAACAAATCCTTAAACATTAAAAACAAATTCCTAAATGACCTTTGAAACAGATATAACCTCAAGGGGAACAAAGTTGACACAAACTGAAAAGCAGTAAACACTTCCACCACAAGTAGGTAACTCCTGACAAGGAGAAGGTACTTGGAAATTGGAAATGCCAATGACAACCACTATTCCAGAATCCACCATAGCGCAGGCCTCTGTCAGTTTCTTATTATGAATAATGAGATGAACAATACCAACCACACAGGTTGCTATGAAAAATAAACAATATAATATGGGAATGCTATACTTGTATGATTTAATTCTATTTCTTGGATGAAGAAATGAAACAGAGAAAGGTTAAGTATTCGTTCAAGATCACAGTTAACAAATGATTCCAATACCCAAATTCTTTACATTGCACTATAATATTCATAGTACCTCTCCAATATGGGTCTCAAATGATTTTCAGAGGATATGCACAGGAAGGAGAGGGCTAGTGCCAGAAAAATTTAGGACAGGAAAAGTACTCAGACCTTAAGAAAAAAATCGCAATGGCAAAAGAAAAGTTACCTTAAATGATAACGTACTCATTTTCCCTTGTTCTGACAAATACACTTTAGATATCTGCCACTGAAATAAACTAATTGCCAGCTTTAGGGATATATGCCATTCATGAAACCCAATTTGTTAGTTAAGACACATTTAATAAAAATTCTCTTAGAAATTATTTTTAGATAAACAACAACCAATCTGACCAAGTAAATGCTGGCTGGTAGAATTCAAGTGGGCAAATATGGACAGAAGGTTACCTACCTACTGCAGGTGCATCATACTCATCACCAAGCAGAATTTCTGGAGCAGAATATGCAAGAGATCCACAGCTTGTAGTGAGCTTCTTTCCTGGTTGAAATTTGTTGCTGAAACCAAAGTCTGTCAACTTTACAAGACCTTGTTTTTCAAAGAAGACTACATTCTCTGGTTTTAAGTCTCTGTGAACCACATGGAGTTTATGGCAATAAGATATAGCATGAACTATCTGAGCAAAGTACTTCTTGGCCAAGTCTTCATTAAGACCCTCCTCGTGTTTCATTATGTAATCAAACATATCTCCTCCATCCCCAAGTTCTAGAATAAGATATAGTTTGGTCTGGGTATCAATAACTTCATAAAGGCGCACGATGTTAGGATGCTGCACTAGTTTCATGCATCTCACTTCCTGGAAAAGATGACCAGTGGCTAGAGTGTCCAGTTTTGTCTTGTCAATAACTTTTACTGCCACCTTTTCACCTGTAAAAACATGCCTGGCAAGTTTAACCACTGCAAAATGACCTCGACCCAAAGTTTTATCCAGATCATATAATCCAGCAATTTTTCCATCATACCCTCGCTTGAATCCTGCCATGCTGGTCCAACAGAAGAAAAAATTTTAGACTGTTTGAAATAGATCTTCTCATATAAGAATATCTGGTGAAAATAAGAAATTCATTTTCAGTGTCGCCATGGATATCTACAAAATAAGAGGAGAAACAAAATTAAGTTTCTGTGACTTTTCCTTTTATACTCAAAATGGCTTCATTTTGTTTTCATTTTAAGAGAAGCTTAAGGAAATAAACTGAGACATAAAATGAGTCAGGGTCATTTACAAGAATCTATTTCTATATTTAGAGTTTACATTGTAAAAATTGAGAATTTAAATACCCAATTAAATTTTGCAAACTGAAAAAAAATTAGTTTGTTGGAAGCAATTTTTTTGTAATGTTAGAAGAAAACTGGCAGGTTTGATGAGCTATGTTTAAAAATACAAACATTTTCCAAAAGTAATTTCAATTAGTGTCTTAAAAATGAGTCAAGAGTTGACAAGGGAAAACACAAAGAATAAACATTTGGACAGAAACCCAACAACTTTTTCCTGTTTCCCCAAGATCAGCAATATTTTAAGTGCAAAAAAATCTATTCCACGAAGCCTTCTCTAACTCTCCCAACTAGAATTACCTTCTCTCCTAGGTATCTCCAAAGTGCCTTGGGACACCACTTCCATCCCATGTGGTCTTATTCTGTAGGTATTTGGGTATACTATCTCCACCCTGAGACTGGAAGGTTCCTGAGGACTTTCTATTCTAAGGTTCTATTTTGTTCTTCTACCTACTCCCAACACCTAGAACAGTACTTACATATAGCAGATAATCAAGACTGTTTTATTAAAGTTTGAAATGCAACTTTTTTCCGAAATATTTGAGGCAATTGTTTTTGTGTCACTACTGCCTAGGACAGCACCTGACACACAGTAGAACCTTATTAATAAGTATTTGTTAATTGACGGTACTCACTCTTTGTATTTAAAAGTTATGCCTGATGGTAGTCTCTCTCTCTCTAAAAAAATAAAAGTTATGCCTATTTTTATTATGGTTTTGCAGCTCTAAATCATAACTCACTATGACCTGCTTATATTATAAGAGTAAACATGCATGCATTCGTACAGATCATTTAAGTCTTAAAGACCATTTGGGCTGGGTGCAGTGGCTCACGCCTGTAATCCTAGCACTCTGGGAGGGCGAGGCGGGCAGATTGCTCGAGGTCAGGAGTTCGAGACCAGCCTGAGCAAGAGCGAGACCCCGTCTCTACTAAAAATAGAAAGAAATTATCTGGCCAACTAAAATATATATATAGAAAAAATTAGCCGGTCATGGTGGCACATGCCTGTAGTCCCAGCTACTCGGGAGGCTGAGGCAGTAGGATCGTTTAAGCCCAGGAGTTTGAGGTTGCTGTAAGCTAGGCTGACGCCACGGCACTCACTCTAGCCCGGGCAACAAAGCGAGACTCTGTCTCAAAAAAAAAAAAAAACCCAAAACCATTTGGTGGGGTTTTTTTTGTTTTTTTTTTAAGATGGGGTCTCACTCTTGCTCAGGCTGGTTTCAAACTCCTGACCTTGAGCGATCCTCCCGTCTCAGCCTCCCACAGCGCTAGGATTATAGGTGTGAGCCACCGCGCCTGGCCCAAGACCATTTGGTTTTAAAGACCAAATTTCATATTGTATTTAAAATTGTCAACCTTTGGAATTCCAAATATAGAAATAGGCTTTATAAATAACCCTGACTCATTTAAAAAACAAGTGCATAAAATTATACAAATTAAGATATCACTTTAAATCTCAAAGGCTGAACTCCCACTTTTATTTTTTCTGACCAAAATTTAATGGAATTGAATCATAATGCCCAATGAGGAATACAGCAACCTCCCAAGACTAACTCTGTTTCCTATTAGTCCATATTCATCCTTTTAGTGAAGCCTTTTCTAATGCTATGAATATACAGTTTCACATTTTCAGTTACATATTAAGAGCTATACTTATATTACTTAATCCACTTGATGAAAATACTGAATTTATATACAAGGTAGTTTTTTTTTTAAAGCACTAGCATTAAATTCCTTTAAATTTCGTTTTTACTTAAAAGAACACAAGAAAATCTAACATTTATTGAAAACCTACTATAGGTATTTCTATAAAATGAATCAAACTGGACTGCGTCACTGGATGTTGACAACCATGAAAGGTCAGCATTAGTCTCATTTTTATAGCCAAGGAAATAGACTCTGCTCTAGGTACATGTGACATATTAAGTGCTAAAGCCAGGATTCAAACCTAATTCATATTTTAAAGCCCAAACTCTTTATAAAACATTTGACCACTTTAATCAATGTCACATTTAGGATAACAGTATCTTAAGAGTTAAAATGCCATAAAAGAAGCATATAAAAGAGGTACAAAGATATTATTATACTGGTATCACTTTAGAAATGATCTAAATCACATACCTAGAACCACCTCAAGAAATTTATACAAGCTTAAAAAGTCAATGTTAATATGTTTACTAATGTGTTTTAGTAATTATTGTAATAATAAATAGTACAAATATTCACTGAATATTATATACCAATCACAAACCAAATGCGTTACACCATCCTCATTCAATGCTTACAATTTCCCTCAGACACAAGGATTATTAGACCCATTTTGAGGCACAGAAAGATTAAGTAACTTGGCCAAGGCTACAGGGCCAGTGTGCGAAAGAGCTGGGATTCAAACTCAGGGCTGCTGACATCAAAGTCTATGCTTTAAAACTATGCTTTAAGTCTATGCTACATTATTTCTGCAAAATGATTTCAGAACCAAAATTAAATCATCAATCCTGTTTCTGTTATGATTTTTCTTTAACAAGAAACCAATACACTGTACAGGTACTAAGAAGGAAAAAAGCAAATTTCTTCTATACTGTGTCATCTGAGTTACATCTGTGTTATCTTCTATATCTCTGTCATCTGAATTCATAATTTTAATGAAAAGATTAACAGGAAAATTGAAATTGAAAGACCTTGATTTATTTGGACAGCAGTTCCCCAAAAGAAACTTCGCTCAGGTATATATAAATTTTTTTTTTTTTTTTTTTTTGGAGACAGAGTCTCGCTCTGTTGCCCTGGCTAGAGTGCAGTGGCATCATCATAGCTCACTGCAACCTCAAACTCCCGGGTTCAAGCAATCCTTCTGCCTCAGCCTCCCAAGTAGCTGAGACTACAGGCACACGCCACTGCGCCCAGCTAATTTTTCTGTTTTTAGTAGAGAAAGGATCTCACTCTTGCTCTGGCTGGTCTCGAACTCCTGAGCTCAAGCAATCCTTTCGCCTTGGCCTCCCAGAATGCTAGGATTACAGGCGTGAGCCACCGTCCCTGGCCAGGTATATGTAATTTTCAAAAATAAAAACTGTAGGTTAACTCTGGGGGAAAGGAAATTATCTTTAAATCTTTAACTTCAATTAATTATAAGGGCAGTAATTATTCTTAAAATTCTACCCGAGTATATGTTCCTATTGCACAAGCTTGCAAGTGCAACTTTAGCTTTCAAAACAGACTCCTTCAGGCTACCCCCAAGTTATATAACTTTGTTCTTTTCATCTATCATTTTAGATGTTGTCTTGGAAGGTGACACATAAATCAGATTTTCGAAATGCATCTGGGTTTTTAAAAATTTAAACTGTTTTATTACAAAAATAATAGATGAAAAAAGTCTTTTTCCAGGGTCTCAGACACACAGAGATAATTACTATTAACACCTTGATGTTTCTCTTCCCAGACCTGTGCCAGCAAAAGGGCACAGTGAAATAATTTTTAATCTATAGCAAGCTCATGGGAAAGAATCTAATAGGTCACTTCACAATAACAGAGTACCCTGTAATGACATGATTAATCACTCTCACTATCAAAGAATTTACGGGGGGTATGAGCACCCCCTGTCCACTGTCTATAAAACCACAATTAAAGTATATGCTGGGAACAGGGCATTATGATTAACTGAAGGTTGGGAGGGAAAATATCCTTGTTAGTGAACATCTTTTAAAATACTAGTCCACTGTCTAATCCTACTATCAAGTGCATTTTGAGTCAGAGTAAGAAGTAATTAAATCGTTTTTTGATCTTTGAGGATCTTGCAGTTCCCAAAAGTCATTCTGAACATCAATGCTAAATGTTAAGATGTGGCTTATGTAAAGTAAAGGTGAATTTGTACCGGCTCGAAGACATACCCTGCAAACGGCATACTGAATAATCCTTGTTATCACTGTGTTTTGTTAGTTGCTTCTTTTTCCTAAAGAAAATACAGAAAAATAATTTGGTTTAGTTCTATTTCTTTTAATTTTCCTTAAAGTCAAAACATATACCCTAGGGCTGGATCTAGACAAAGGTACAAAAATGGCAAAATGTGTCTTTAGTGACCTGGTCTCCCCTATTATCTTGATGCTCTCTGTGAATTACAGCTCCTTTAAAGAACATTTAATAAACAGGAATTTCAGAGTGAACAGGTACATACAGATTTTTCCAGGTGACAGGTCAGAAAGATTACTCCCCCAAAAGGAAGAAATAATAATAAAGAGCAGTACATTTGCCATTTGCTAAATATCTCAAGGGTAACAGGCCCTGAACGTGCATTTCACCTAATCCTCATCATGAACCTGCGAGGTAGGTACGAAGAAGCTCAACTTGCCTGATGTCTCTGGCTCCAATCCTGCTCAGCCTGGCTTCAAAGCCCACCCCACCTCCAGGAGTCTCTACAAGCTCATGAAACACCCTCTACCATAGCCAAGGGGGGCAACTTTTATAATATAGTAGCAGTTAAGGGGAAATCAGTTACGATGCCAGCATCAGGGAACACACAATTTCACATCAGAGGCTTGCCATTTGACAGTAAAAAAAGAAACTATCCCTATGAACAAAGAGAATGTGACAGATCACTTATATCCAACTTCATGGCACAATAAGGAAATACTAAGATAGCTTTGCAGGCCTTTCCATAACAACAAAATATCACACAAATAACTGAAAGCCCTAAACATTCACACTAGGCCAATGCAGTTTATACTGTACACTAAATCATTAAGCCCAAGCACACATGAACTTGATAGAAAAGGAGTGCAAGGGGGTGAGGGCAAATAGACAAGAAGGTAAAAGGAGTAAGAAAGGTGGGTGACCTCTGGATGTGAAAACAAGTCCCCTAACTGAAATGAGGAGAAATTAACTGGTCTGCGGTGCACACCAGGCTGGCAAAGCTATGGGCACAGGTCCACATATAGGGACTAGTGAGCCTTGGCATGCCTACTTGCCTGGTCCTTCAGCTCCAAGTGGTATATGGTAGCTCCTCCCATAATCCTTGTTTGCTTCTCTCTTTCTAACACCCCGTTTCATCCAGTCTCTGTGGCAAGGCAGTGTGGTAGTCCAGTGATTGAGCACTGGTTCTGAAGGCCAAAACTGGATTTGAATCCCAGCTCGCCAATCACGAGCCATAGGAACTCAGTAAGTTACCTGACCTCTATGTATGGTCAGTTTCTTCATCAGAAAATGTTAGTAATAGGAGTATAACCTCATAGGCTGTGGTGAGGATTAAGTGAGTTAATATAGGTAAAGTATTTATAACAGTGCCTGGTACAGAGTAAGTATTCACTTAATACTAGCTACCACCACCGCCATCATTGTTACAATGATGGCATTCCCCATTCCCAAGCAGAAATTCTTTTAGTTGTTCACCGTACTTTAAGATAATGAATTTATCAAACTGTTATCTCTTTTGTTTTCATAAAAATTTTGCTAAATTCAGTTTCCTAAAATATACTAAATGGAAAATGAGTGCTATAAGATTGTAAGATAAAGGAAATAATCTCTTATCACCATTGCAGCTAGGCATCAAAGTCTGGTGATTTTTCAATGAAACACCTCACAAAATCTATTTACTTTTAAAATGATATTAAGATAATTTTCTTTCAAATTTGCCCTTTCAAAAAGGACTAAATGCTCCTCTATATTTTTTCCCATTAAATATATTCTTATGGAAAATCTAGAAAACACAGAGTGGGAAATAAAAATAAAAAAGCATCCAAAGTCCTAGCACTGAAAATCAGTTGCATTAACATTTTGGTGGTCAATCTGCAAATATTTACATACACCTTCTTCTTTACGTTGTTTGACAAAGCCGTGATCATCCTATATATAACTATATATCCTGTATCATGTTTTTTTCACCTGACTATTACCTTCCCTTGTTTTAGCATTTTTGTTTCAGTTATGATAGAAAAATCTGTTTAGGTGAAAAATGCAATTAGAACACAGAGATTGGTAAAAAGAGAGGGGAACTTAAAAAAAAATCATCTCACCCTTTATAATATCTGTTAACATTTTAGTACACAGCCTTCCAAATTATTTTCTGTTTATAACATATGCCTGGACACAATTTTTTTAATAAAATGGGATAATACTTGGGGGTGGGGGATGTTGGGGTAGAGAGAGATTTGTAACTACTTTTAAAATATTTCTCTCCACAATACAATTTGGACAAGTTAATACAAGTTCACTTTAGAAAATTAAGAAAAACACAACAGAGAAAATAAAAATCACCTGTAATCTCATCTAGGATGACTTCTCATCAGGTCTGAGTATATATTCTTTATACTTATGCTTCCTTACAAAGCTAAGATACTGTACATGAAGTTTGATAATTACTTTTCCTCTACTTTATAGGATGACTATTTTCCCATGCACTAAGTTCTTTTAAATCAGTATTTTTAATGACTACACAGCTAAGATGACATCTTGTTAAACAGCAAATACCACTAACATAGGCCACTGTAAAGCAACCTTCTTATTTAGCATATGTATATAACTATGCTGGACCTAAACGAAACAGGCCAACTGGCCAAGAACATTTATAATATGGAAATTCATGTTTGAGAAACAAGTACTGGTATCTGTTGCAAGAATATACTGATGTTCTCCCAGCTAAAGAGAGCAGAAGCAACTGAAGTGTGTGGGTGTGGCTGGAGAAGAGGAAGGAAGTGTGGGTGGCCCTACACACGTTTTGCAAGCTGCTGAAAACAGTTGTAGAACCAGCTTCTGTTAAACCTACTATCAATTTGGAATTCACCCTGTTATTCTTGTTAAAACTCACTTTTAGCTTTTCACTGACATCATCACCATTGCAGTCTGGTCTGTATTTAAAATGTCTCTTACTCACACCTCTCCCTAGGAGAAGTAAGGACAAAACAGAATGCTGAACAAAGGTGGCTGCCTGGATACCACTCTGTATCAATCCCAAGGCAGGAGAAAGTAGAGAAGTTGAACAAAAAGTACTGTGTGCAAAAATTATACTACTACTATAGCCTTTGTATATTAAGTAAACATTTTACTGGGGATATTATAAATTTACCCCCAAAACAAGACCACCAATATTCCAATACACAAAAACCTCCCACACATACTAAATGCTTTTAAAAAAAATCTATGCCAATGCTCTCCATCTAATACAGACATCTAAAAGTTGCGTTTTTACAAAACTACACTAAAACTGTATTTAAGTGTCTTATATATTTCCTAACAGGTATAAACTGTACCCCCAAATCTTTAATTGCCTACTAAAGTATGTTCTAAGTCTTCATCAATTTTAATGGACTCAGGACCACTGAGGGGACTAGACATGTCATGCTGAGAAGACTGCCCCAGTCTCTTAAGGCAGTGATCTGGTTGCAGAATTCTTGAAGTGCTGGCTTAAATAATCTTTATTTCCTCTAAGTAAAACAAGCTATAGTCCAGGATATATCAAGGAATTTGAATGCATTCAAGAGTTAGGCAAATCATGAACTGATGCAGAGGAGTATTTACTACTTGTAGAAAGGGGTTAACATCTAAGCCACAGAACTTGCACCAGCAATGCAGACAACAAATTCAAATTCCTAAACAGATTCTGCCTCTTGTTAAAGTGATGAAAAATGCTAAGCGTGTCACCATTTCTACCTAGGAGTAGATGAGACTTAAAAATTAGTATGGTAACAGCTTTGGCATAATGTGCTCACATAATAAATGATGACTTAAACAAAAGCTGGTGTGTAGAAATTACTGCAAAATAAATCCAACCCGCAATTACTCAATGCTGCCAGCAAAACAGAATAAAAGTTCAAAGTTACAGAGAATTAAAAACTTAATAATCTAAATCTATTATCTTCCAAAGCTTTTATTAGCACTGTCAAAACTCATTTTAACTCCCTATCATCTTTTTTCCCCCACTGATATTGTGATGAAGATTGTCATTAAAAAATGATCAAAAAAAAGAATGTTGAAACAGAAAAAAAGCCTAATCCATAAACCAAAATACTGGCACTTAACATTTCACTGACTCTGACTTAAAAGACATGATCTGTTGGGGATTCTTACGTTGGTGGGACTGCATGTCACCTTTCTAAAAAGCAATCTGTCAATTCATGTATAGGCTGAACATCCCTAATCCGAAAATCTGAAATCCAGAATGCTATAAAACCTGAAACTTTTTGAGTGCTGATATGCCACAAGTGGAAAATTCCACACCTGACCTCACGTGATGAGTCTCAATCAAAATGCAGTCAGAACTTTGTTTTATGCACAGAATTATTTAAAATATTGTCTAAAACTGCTTTAAGGCTATGTGTGTGTATAAGGTATACATGAAACATAAATGAACTTCATGTTTACGCTTGGGTCCCATCCCAAGATATCTCATTAAGTATATGCAAATATTCCAAAATCAGAAAAAATCCAAAATCCAAAACACTTCTGGTCCCAAACATTTCAGTTAAGGGATACTCAACCTGTATCAAGAGCCTTAAAATAAGCAATATCCTTGATTTAATAATCTTAATACTAGATTTATGTCTTAAAGAGAGAAAGATGTGGACGAACATTTATATTCAACAGTGTTCATTGTGACATTTATATATGCAGAAAAATCACAAATAACCTAAAGGTCTACAATAAGGAAATGGCCAAATAAATCACAGTATAATCCAACATTAACACTATGCCACTGTATTTTGAGGCTATTTAATCTCATGGGGGAAATTCTCACAACATAATGTTAAGTTAAAAAAAAACTTATATACCAAATTTCACAGCATATGACCCCAGTTTTTTAAAAAAGCATATACTTTGTATGAATATATATTTTTAAAACCCAAAATGTTAAATTAGTAAGATCACAAAATTTTTTTTCTCTTATGCTTTTTCTTTAAAAGTTTTGACCGTGATTATGTACTGCTTTTGTATTTCTGGAAAGGCAGAGGTTATTAAAAATTTCGACTTTCTATACATACTTATTCAATTTACTTTTCCATTAAGAGAGAGATATATGAAATATACCAATTTCCCTGAAAATACAGTCTAATATACTACCTAATGCCTATTTATGTAATGGTAATAAATAAGACATACTTAATGAAATATTCTGCCTCCTCTGAGGGAGAAGATATGCACCTGCTTCAGGCTGCGGAACAGGAACACAGTCATTTTCATTAACAAATAATTTGAGTCCTAACTGCATAGGAAGCAACATAGTCCCTGTGCTTTAGAATCTTACAAATGATTTAAGAAAACAGGATCTACATATAAAAAGATAAATAATTATACAAGTTAGCCCAGGTGAGGTATGTCAAAGGAAGAGGAAAGGACACTAAACAAGGGCAGGATCACCAAAGACAGGGGCAGCCCACAGACCAAGGCTTGTCCTTCAACAGGTAGTACTGCAACACCATTCCTGAAAATGGGATAAACAGAAGCAGCAAAGTGAGAATGCCTATGGTTGGCTGGTTGGCTTAGGAAAGGAGAATACCAATTTGGGTGAAGTTATGATTTGAGCAGAAATGAGATAAATTTAGTTAAGGTTAAGGAAAAGGCCAATTCTGAAGAATCCCTAATGGCTCACCATTTAAGCAACCGTGATGGACACTTACCCTTTCAAAACTAATGGAAAACTTGTCATATTAAATAATTCACCACATATCTATCTTTGAATTATACTTAAGTTCAATCAACATGTCTATTAAAGAGTTAATGCACAGGAAAAGCTTTTCATAAAAGAACTGATATGAGGCTTCAACAGAAGAGGAATATCCTTTAGGTATTAACATGAAAGCAACATAGAAATAAGGTTATTAGAGAATTTAAACCAATTTTAAACGTCCATGTTCACTTCAAAGTTCCATAAAACACTAATTTTTTATTATGACTTATTAGATCTCTCTCATTAACACCCATATACAAAATGTGCTTTTTACATTTGCTATTATCATTTAATTCCTCACAATGAGTGATATAATGGAGGTATCAACCCATTTTACACATGAGAAAGCAGAGCCAAAGAGGTCATAGTCCTACACTCAGGTAAGAACTACCTAGGTTGGATTCCAGGCCCTGCTGACCCCTCAGCCTTGTGGTTTTTTTCCTGTTAACAATACAGTGCTTTTACCTATACCTTTCTAATTCCTAGGAAAACAAAGCACTAAAATAAATCTATTTTGATATTCCTCCAATTCTGATATGCCATGCAAGTTACCTGCTCCAGCAATCAATTAAACAGAAGAAATTTCCTAGGGCCACCAAAGACTTACCTAGTAAACTTTACTAACAAGTAATTCCATAAAAAACTTTCTGAAATGTTCAGAAACTGCTTTTCAAGTTAAGAAGGAAGTTACAGGCAAATAACCATTCAAAAAACAGACTGAGGTAATTAGTGGTCATCTAAAAAATGGAAGGGCACCTTGAAAATAACTTCATACAATTCTCTGCATACGGATTTTGTGATAGCATGACTCCCCTCCAGCCAATACCAAGTAAGTAATTCAGGTAAAATTTAGGCAGGCTCTATTTTCTCCTTAAGAACTTTATCCTTTCCCAAACTGCAATTTTAATATACTTTGCAAATTACATTCTTTCCATTTGTTTCTGAAAAAGCACTTTCCTTCACAAGAGGATTAGCAAATATTCATAAAATAGAAAAGGCAAAGGACAAAATCAAGCCCTCAAACTGTAGACTGAATATTATTACTGCAAATTTCTTTAGTACCATTCATAATAGTTTATGCCAACAAAGAGAGAACTGTTTAACCTGCAGAAAATGAGATAAAACAGAAAGCTAAACCTTACCTTAAAATATAATCACTCTGCCTTTGTCTACTGCTAAATAAAAAGGCTGTACGTTATTATGACTATTTTAAATAGAGATCCATGAATATAGTACACTCCAGCTTCACCATCTGTCCATGAATAGTTGTTAGTATATCTGAATATTTGTTAATATATCCTAAATCTAAAATGAACTTTATCTAGGTAAGTCATACTGTAAAACTTACATTAAAATACCTAAAAGATAATGTCTCTAATATAGAAGAACCAACATAGTTAAATATTAAACCAAGTTTGACATATATTCAAATATTTCCCCCCCAGGTATGCGATACAGAGTAAAAGACAATATAAGGGCCTAAGAGGTGTATGTGTGTGCACATATGCAGGGAGGGAACATCAGAGAAGGAGCTAGGATAGCAGTTCTAAGATTCAACATTTCAAAGTACCACATAGTCAACTTTTCTTATTATCTTCATTAAAGAGGTACACTTTAGGAATCATCAAATTCATTTATTCAGCAAATATGCAGAGCAGCATGACAGCACAGTGGAAAAAGTGCCACAAGATCTAGAGCCCAACAAGTCACTCAACTTCTATGAACAGGTATGTCTTTATCTATAAAACAAAGATAACCACCACCTTTGGCAGTTATTGTGAAAGCTAAATGGGATAATACATATTAGCAAGGTGTGAACGGGATCACAATCACCCAAGGATTCCCCCCTGCCAACTTTTCAGAACTAGCCTCCCTCCCAGAAGATTTCAATATTTGAGAGAGGTTGTATACATAATTCCCCATCTTATTTTATTATCAGTACCCTCATCCCCAATTGGCCCAACAAACTGGTCCCTAAACACCTCTACTGGATATACTAGGAAGGCCCCTGCCTCAAGTTGTTTACTGTCTCTTACAGGAACAGACATGCAAAAACAGGTGTTTTCCCTTAAATCTGCATTGGGGAGTTCATAGAAGACATCCCAGAGAAATTATTTTTTGTATGTTTGAGCTAAGAATTGAAATTGGTGATGGTAGGGAAGAGGCTTTTCAGGAAAGAGACTTAAGAGAGATTAGTGTGACTGGGACAATATATGCAGAGTGTAAGAGGCAAGGTCAGACAAGTAGGTAAGGGCCAAATACCCAAAGGGTACTCCATGCAAATAATCAGTTTACACTTCTCTGGTCTGGACAGCCCTTACCCAGGCTTTACGGTCCAGCTTAAAGGTCACCTTCCTAAGCATCTCCTTCCCGTCCCCACCTCCCTGAACTCACTCACAGCACCATGCCCTTTGCCACTATGGCCCTTATCACAATTGCCAGGTCATATAATTATTTGTATGATTGTGTGGTTAATAATTTGTACTCTCCACTAGACTAAATGGTAAGGTCAGTCCATGTAAGGCTTATCTCTATTTTATTCAGCTCTGTATCCCAGGGCCTGCCAAGTATAGCATCAACACAAAATATACACATTTTATTAAATGAACAAATGAAGGTTGGCATAAGAAGTCAAAGAAGAATCCGGAGCAGAACAGCAATCAGAGACAACACTTTAACAAATCAGTCTGGCAGCAGAGTGAAGATCAGACTGGTAGGGCAAGACTAGAGCTGTGAGACTACTGAAAATGTCGCCAGGTAGATGATTACTTAAAGACTGAAAAATGAGGGCAGCCAGTATATGCACAGAGATGATGAGGATGTAGTAGAAAAGACGTTTTGGAAACAGAATCCAAGAGCTCAATCAACGCACAGAGGGCAAGGCAAAGGGAGAAATCTAGAATGACTCTAGTGGAGAGTAGTAGCTGGTGATGCCATTCTCTCAGAGTTAGAATATGGGACAGGTCATATTAGCATAGATGGAAGATTTGCTTCTAGTTCTAAAACTGTATGATTGAAAAACAATCCAAATCCAACCCAGTGTATTAAAATGGGTACGGTTTCTATAATAGGCTGACAAAATTAACAAACTAAAAATTTGATTTTTAAAGTCTCTTCATCAAGAAACTTGAGTACACAGACTACCAGGCATTACTCTGGTCTGGGGATGTAGAAATGAAAGAAATAGTCTTTGCTTTCAAGGAGCTGACAGTCTTTTGGGTTTGAGAAAGATAACTGCATGTCAACAACTGAGAAAATGAGGCCCAGTGATGTTGTGATTTGACCACAGATATGTTGTGTAATCCATGCTTCTGGAGCATTTTTTCAAAACTCACGTTATACTGTCTAGGCAAATATGCAGTTGAGAGAGTATGGTGTTTAGATATAGACAAATCCAATCTTGCCTTGGGCCTGGAGACACTCCAGAACTTGAAACATCATGTCAAATGGACAGATAATGCCCTCTGAGTTTGAAATAACTGCTGAGTAGCCACATGGCAGCAGACTAGGGGGCATAACACCATAAGGAAAGGGAAAGAGGCCTGATTTGTCATGGAAGAGCCTACCTGAACAGAGGCCAAATGCTGGGGGTGCCAAAGCAGACTCTCAGGAGGCTCTGGAAGTGACAGCAGAGAAATCATGTTCAGAGAGGAAAGAGCAGAAATCCTCTTTAGGCAGGTTCCTCCCCTACCACCAGCCAGAAATGGTTTCCCATGGAACAGAGGGCCACAACCCAAAGTAGATGTACAGAAAAGCAGATGAGGAAATGATCATCTGTGTGGAAAACATAGCTCTGGATTATCCAGAGCAGACAACACACAGTGCTCATTCATGAGGCCATTAAGCCTGGGGGATTTTATACCAGTTCTTCCCAAACTAAAACAAAGTACCAAAAACCTTTCTCCCCCATCCCCTAAAGCTACTGCCCCATTTCTCGCCTTCCTTTTCAAATGCTTTAAAGAAAGAAAAGCTGCATTGTCTGTGCCTCAGCAACTCCCTTTCACCTACTTGGATCTAAGTTCTTCTCCCGCCACTTGACCTTGTCTTCTCATCCTCCCTGAACCCTCTGGCCTTTTCCCTTTTTCTCTGCCTGGGAAATCTACCTACCCTGCAAGACCGCCTCCCACGTCAGATTGTTCCTTGCCCTCATCTCTGTGCTTCTGTAGGATTTTCCCTAAGCCCCACCACGGTATTCATCTGTTTGCATCGTTACTGTTTACCTTGGTGTTCCCCAATAGTTTCCAAGCTCCTAAAGTCAGGAACTGGTTTTTATTCACTTTTCTACTGCTACCCTCTATCCTAGGCCCCCCAAAACAGATACACAAAGGTTCCATGCATAAATGATCAAAGGTTAAGTTTATCTTCAAAACTGCTAGAATCCACTCAACTTTTCTATCTAAGTTGCTCTAAGAATTTACCTGCACACACACGCACAGTGGGAAATACATAAATTCAGAGTGACAGTTTTCTTACAAAAGTAACTTGACTAAAAACTCTATCTTTTGGTTGTTAAATAAGCATCTGGGATGCAGCTAAATTAAGTCTTTTAGAGTTCCTCCTCTGTTTTTATTCCTAAAATTCTGGACATGTGGAAAGTTCATCTGTAATCTGTACCCTTTTCTTCCTAGGCAGTGTAATGAGCTCTTAGGATCAGACAAGCTGCTACAGGGAAGAAATCATACTTTATTTATACTAGTGCTTAGAACCATAGCTGCTCAATATCTCCTAAAATAAATAACTATTTTTCTATTTAGTTTCACTTTCTATATGAGGGAAGCACCTACAGTGAAGTTCAGATGAACAGTATTTCCTGCGACCAGTAAAAACATCATGAAAGCCTTCCAATTTTAATAAGGACATTTAAAACCCTTTCTTTTAGGATGTGATTAAATCTGAACCATAAAGGCCCAATCTATACTTCTGGTCTAGAAAAATAAAAATTAGTATAACTTCTGAGTTCTAGCATGTTTTAAACTAATGTATCTTACTGCAATATACAGAGAAATTTACTCAGGGTCACAAAAAATAGGGCAAGAGTAATTTCTGTGCACAAAACGAACAATAAAAAGTGATTATACAAATTTAAAAAATGAAAGGTGGCAAAGTTTCCTGCCCAAAAACTAAAAAGGATGAGAGTATTAAGAAAAGTTAGCAACATGCACTTGATTTTCTACATTGCTTCAATATGTGACCTTGGGAGTGTCACGTAATCTCTCTCAATTCTAGTTCTGTAAAATGGGAATGTCACCCGTCTTTCCCACTGGGACAACTCCACAGATATATAATACAATAATCAACACGTATTTGGCGTTCTTTAAAAAAAGAAACTTGTCTAATTAGAATGCTTTAATCACCACTTGTACAGTACATTCTTCTTGAGGAATCCAATTCCAAGAGAAATATTTAAGCAGACGTTGAAGACAGATTTCCTTAAGGGAATGATTTATAAATCTGGAAAGCGATGTAACAAGATTATAAATTAACAAATTGATTACATAAGCCTTGACAATCCAGGCTTTAAAGTACACTGATAGAGATTCTGATAAGTTCGAGACTGGTTTAGGACATAGCGCTTCAACCACATACAAGGAACCCAGGAACCCAAACTGAGGTATATTCCATGTTTGACAGGAATTTGGTGGATATTCAACAGGATGCCCAACACTTGCAAGCCATGCTTCATCTTAAAACCTAATAAAATGTTTAACACATTAAATCAACTTTACCACCACTCCTAAGACTTTGAAAATGCACTCAATTAAATGGAAGGGGAAAAAAAGTAACTTGACAGTTTCGAAGGTCCTATATCCTGTATCCTTAGACGTTTATAGATTTAAGAACCCCACTGCTAAATTCTCGCCAAATCCTGCAACTCCCTATGAGGCTACTGGATTGTATCCGATCCAACTGTTGGAAATAGCACAGCTTCAGGAACCCCTGGGATAAAAGGCTGCCACTTTACTGGATCCCAAGTCCGAGTAAAAGGTAGGAAGGTTTTTAAAAAATGGTCCAGAAAGAAATCAACAGGAGATGACTATGGAAAAGAACGTAGGTTTCCCAGTCCGAAAAAATTCTAGCTCTCCCTCGGGAATGGCACTGCTCCTCCTCCTTACCCCGCTGCCCTCTCTCCACAGACAACAATATCCCCACTCTATTGTAAAGCTGCAGTTTGACCGAGGAACCCCCGTGCTGTACTACATTCGCTCGAAAAACGAAAACAAATTCAGAGAGGAATACACGCCCTACGGAGAGACCTGGGCGCGGGGCCCCGCGGGCGCCGCACTCGGCCCGCTCCGGGGCGGGGCACGAGGATGCGGGCGCCTTCCGAGGTGCCGCAATCCCGCCGCGGCCGCAAGGGCAGGGCCTCGGGGCGCCCGCGGCTCGCCGCCGCAGTGACGGCTCCCGCCCGGCCCTGCCACCGCCCCGCCGCCAGGCCGTGCCGCGGGGTCCGGGCCGCTGCAGCTCGGGCCCCGCGTCCCCCCGGGCCGCGCGCTGCAGCCGGCGCGGGGACCGCGGAGCGCGCCTTACTTTCCGCCTGCGGCGGGCGCCCCGACTCGAACGCCCAGCCCCGCAACGGCGGAGGCTACTGGGGCTGCGGAGGCCGGCCCCGCACCCCCGCCCACGGTCGCCGCGCCCCGCCGCGCTCCGCACCCGCTCCTACCTCAGCCGGTAAGCAGGCGTCCGTCCGCAGCGGCCGCGGCGCCGACAACTCCCTCCCGGCCGCCGAAACCCCGCACCCAGCGCTAATCATAATACCAAGCGGGCGACCGGCCGCGGGGAGGAGGTGGGCGCCGAGCTGCGCCTGCGCGGGATGCGCGTCACTATGACGTGAGCGTTGGGGCGGGGCCGCGGGAAGGGCGGGGCGGGGCGCACCTGCGGGCTGGCGCGCGGGCTGCTGGCGGGCATCCTGGCGGCGTCCGGACCCCGGCGAGTCTGGGCTGCGGCTGGTGGGAGGAAGCGGGTGAGGCGCCCGAGTAGGACGGGGGACGGTGGAAGAGGAAGCACCAGGGACACGGGACAATGGCCGGGAAAAGTAGCGCGAGCTGTCTGGGGAATCGGAGGGAAGGGACCGCGTCCCTACATGACTGCGTCTTGAGAGTGGGGGGCAGGGTGCCGCACGCACTTTACCCTTTAAGGTTCACCCCATCTCCCGCCCAGGTTTAAACAAGGAGAAGAAATATACATACACATATGAATATACGTGTATAAGCGTATACATAATATGATTTTTTATCTCTACAATTTCTTCTCTCTGGGAACCTAATTTGAAAGAATTATGTTGATTTTTGTTGCCATTCAAGCTAAAGAAGAAAAGCCCAACATCTGAATGTGCTGCTGACCTGAAAGGTCAGCGGGGAGACAGTGGCCCGACCAGGCGGCTCTGGAAAGGGTGGAAAAGTAAACTGCCCTGGAAGTATTAAAGAAGTGTAAAGCACATGAAGTCAGGGATTCAAAACACGCCAGGCATTAACCGTAGCCATGGATGGTTCAGCGGCGTGGATAGCTCAGGAAGGGAGCTTAGCGATGGCGGGAGAGGGTGCAAGGGGACTACCCTCGACTTCCACCCCTGGAAGCATGGCCTGCAATGGAGACTAGCCCTCCAGGATTCCTGGAAGGAAGCACCAACAAGCCAGATGCCAGATTTCTCCACCCTGCTTGGCCCTTTCTATTTCCCCTTTCTGTCCACCCCTCCTCCAGGAACGGACCCCTAGCAAACAAGGGCACAAGCAGAAAGCTGCTCCAAGTCTGGTTGATTTAACTGGAGGGAGGAGAGAAATCTAGATGGCTTTAGCAAATCTCTCTGTTGACCTGCAAATGCCAAAACCCTTTTTCTTTCAGGCTTTCTCTACAGCATCAACTTTGCATGTCTGAAGATCATTGAGAAGCAGGAGTGGATTGTTGCCAGGTGCAAACTGTGTGATTCCCAGGGTAATAACATAAGGTTTTTTGTTAAGGGGGGACTCCCAGCCACCCTAATACCCTAGCATCCTGTTGTGGAGGTGCACCAGGGAAAGCCTCAGGCAAGGCCTCTGCTCCTCAAGGCCCCTCCTCTGGGATCTCTCTGACTTGGAAAGACCATAAAGGAGTAATCTCATTTTGATGTGGAAATTGTAGCGGCATATTAAGCAAGAGCTACTAACTTGTATTTGTGGAACTTGTTCCTTTGTTGCTGGAAAGCTGGCAGACCATGCACTTTTCTCCTCAGGGAGGTATCACCATTCAGGGAACCCTATAGCCAACAAAAGGGAGAAAATACCACTACAATGATCTCCCAAGGGAATCCCAGTGGTTGAAGGCCTCCACTCCTAGCTCTGTAGTTTCTGAGATGTAACAGTAACCACAGAACAATGACTAATAATGTGTAAGCTCTTGAAAAATATATTGCTGCTGTGTAACTCAGGTTTTGAATAAATTCTTTAAAGAAAACAAAGGCATGAGAATAGTAAAATAATAGATGAAAAGGGGCAGAATAATAAATTGATTTAAATAAAGTTGGCTTCAGTTCTCTTCCAGAGAGGGATGCAGTACTGGCCACATGGTAAATCATTTATTCATCCCCAGTATTTCTTGGGAAGCTTAGTGCTGCTGGCAAGAACATGACCCATTTTTGGTTCCACACCATAAATGTGGTAACATGATCTGATTATGCTTGGGCAATATTTTAAAATATTCAAGTACAAATTAATATATTATTACTTAACTTGGAATTTAAGCAAATGTGCTTTATTGTTAAGGAAGAAACCCCTTCTCCAATCTGCCCTGGGGCTTTCTTCGATACATACTGCTTTTTTAATGTTAGGTCTTTTTATGGACCTGTAAGAAGCTTTAATTAGATATACAGCACTCTACAAAACGACAAGATGGAGCATGCAGGCTTGTATTACAGTCTGTGTGATTCAGATCTCAAAAGTAACATAATGCCACTGATTTAGGGAAGAAGTTGTTTATTGGAAGTAAACCAAGGAGGTGCTACAAATTAGATCAAGATGTGAAAAGCGAGCAGATTCATGAAAGAATTGCCATTTTCATCTTGGGACCCCAAAAGCAGTATGTGTAACAAGGTTATCTTCTTCTCTAGATATGTTTTTGTAATTTATAAAAAATGTAAAGTAAATATATTTAAAATAATATGAGTATTCATATACAGTTCAATTTTGTGTTGACACTTTAATATGATTCCTTTTACATATTTAATTAGTCATTTTGTACATTGATACTTGTGCATTTCTAAGTCCTACCTTCATCCCAATAGGACCGAAATAATACTTCACTGGAATGGCCTAAAGAGTTCCTCAAAGACTCCCTCACCACACCCTTGACATCAGTTAACATCTCTAAACTTTTTGTCTCAGTTAAGGCCCAATACGTGTGTGTATAATATATTTTGATAGTTGCAAACAAGGATTGGAAAGGCCAGTACTTAACTCTGCTTGTTTGCAACCAGTGAACTAGGAGACATGGCAGACATTGGCACTCAACACTGTCTTCAATGCTAGCTGCTGTATAGCTTTGGGGAAGTTGCATAACCTGTTTTCTCATCCGTAAAATGGGAATGATGGTAATGATAATGATATCTTTTAAAAAATAAGGGTTTTCTTTTTTTTGCATAAGTTTGATTTAAAGCAGTGGCTCTCAAAAGTGTGCTTCCTGGACCAGCAACATCAGCTTCTCCTGGGAACAGGATTGAAATGCAAATTCTCCAGCTCCCCCTCAGACCTGTAAATCAGAAACTGGTTTCTCTGTTTTAAGACCTTCAAGTGATTCTGATACAGGTTAGAGTTTGAGAACCACTGTTGGTGGGATTAAGTGAGTTAATATAAAGTATTAGAACAGTGTCTGGCATATAGTAAGCAGTATATTAATGAATATTTTAAAAATGAGTATAGTATGATCTTGCCAAGATACACAAAGTCTAATTTCAGCCAAAAGTGGTGTTTCCATGTTATTCCTTAAACAAATAAATCCTACTTAATCCCTTGTCCAAAGACTTCAATACAGCCTGCTAAGCACCCATCTCCAACCTGCCCAGTTCTCAGAAAGGGTGCTTTTTCACACCTCTGAGCCTTTGCCTGTTCTGGTCCCTCTGCCTACAAATGTCACCTACTCCTTTTCTCCACTTTGTCCACTTGCAATGTCTTGAATTCCTACTTACCCTTCAAAACCCAGCCCTAGTGTCACTCCCCTGTGTTTCCCCCACCCTGCCCTACTCCAGCCAGAGCCAGTTCTCTGGGACCCAGTACCATCCATTTATAGTATCACACAGTTTTGTAACTGTTTACTGTTCCATCTTCTCCCTTTGGATCTTAAAGTCCTAGAGGGCAAAGATTGTATTTTATTAAAATTTTTATTCATGCCACCTAGCACTAAGGTTGCAAATAGGCAGTCCAAGGGCTTTCACCCACAGACTTGTGGTATTTTTTTTCCCCACATAGGTTCTTTGAGGCTTTGAATTAGTTGAGAACATTTTAAAATTGGGAGATTTAATATTTTTGTTTAACAATTTCATTGAAGTATAATTTGCATACCATAAAATTCACCAAAAATACATGGACAGTTCAATGACTTTTAGTAAATTTATGAAGTTGTGCAAGCATCACCCCAATCCACTTTTACAATATTTTCATAAGCCTCCAGAAGTTCTCTCCTGTGCATATACAATCATTCCTGCTCCAACCTCCAGCCCCAAGCAGGTATGGTCTTTCTGTCTCTATAGATTTGCCTTTTCTAGAAATGTCATATAAGTGGAATCATACATTGTGTAGTCTTTTGCGTCTGTCTTCTTTCACTTAGCATAAGGCTTACTCATGTTGTAGCATGTATCAATAGTTCATTTTTTAAATTTCTGAATAGTATTCCATTATATGGATATACTAGATTTTCTTTGTCTGTTTACCAGGTGATAAATGTTTCATTTAGTTCCAGATTTTTGCTTTCATGAATAATGCTGCTATGAATATTTACATTAAACTCTTAGAGGGGACATATTTTCATTTCTCTTGGGTATATTGCCGGGTGGAATTGTTGGGTCATGCAGTATCTTTACATTTTAAGGAACTGACAGATTGTTTCCAAGGTGACCATACTGTTTCAAATTCCCACCAACAATGTATGTGGATTCTAGTTTTCCCATATCCTTGCCAACATTTGACATTGTTAAACGTTTGGATTATCACCATTCTAATAAATTTATATTGGTATCTTGTGATTTTAATTTACATTTCCCTAATGACTAATGATGTTCATTATCTTTTCACGTGCTTTTTGTTCATTCATACAGCTTCTTTGATAAAAGGTCTTTTCAGATTTTTTGCCCATTTTTAATTGTGTTGTCATTGAGTTTTAATAATGTTTTATATTTTTAGATATGTCCTTAATTAGATCTGTGATTTGCAAATATTTTCTCCCAGGCTGTGGCTTGTCTTTTCATTGTTTTAAATGATATCTTTGGAAGATCTAAAGTTTTGAATTTTGATGAATTCCAAGTTATCAAATTTTTCTTTTATGAATTGTGTTTTGGTGTCATATCTAAGAAGACTGCTTAAGCAAAGGTCACAAAGATTTTCTCCTATGGTTTCTTTCAAGTTATATAGTTTTAGGTTTGCCATTTAAGTATATTATCCATTTTGAATTGATTTTTTTTTTTTTTTTTTTTTTTTTGAGACAGAGTCTCACTCTGTTGCCCGGGCTAGAGTGAGTGCCGTGGCGTCAGCCTAGCTCACAGCAACCTCAAGCTCCTGGGCTTAAGCGATCCTACTGCCTCAGCTTCCCGAGTAGCTGGGACTACAGGCATGTGCCACCATGCCCGGCTAATTTTTTCTATATACATTTTTAGTTGGCCAGATAATTTCTTTCTATTTTTAGTAGAGACGGGGTCTTGCTCTTGCTCAGGCTGGTCTCGAACTCCTGACCTCAAGTGATCCTCCCACCTCGGCCTCCCAGAGTGCTAGGATTACAGGCGTGAGCCACCGCACCCAGCCTTGAATTGATTTTTATGCATTATGTAAGGTAAGGGACTATGTGGTTTTTTCCCTTTAATTTTTGCATACGTATACCCACTTGTCCCAGAATCATTTGTTGAAAAGAGTTCCTTTCCCAACCGAATTGCCTTGGCAATTTGTTGAAAATCAGCTAAACATAATATAAGGACTTTCTGGACTTCTCATTAATTTCTCTTGATTTATATGGCTATTCTTCCACCATTATAATATGGTCTTGACTATTATTGTTTTATAAGTTTCAAAAATGAATAAGTTCTTCAGTCTATATTGTTCTTTTTCAAACTTGTGCTATTCTAGGTACACTGCATTTCCATCTAAACTTTAGGATCAGCTTGTCAATTTTTACCATAAATTTTGATTCTTTAGAGTATTGATTGAAATTGTGTTATTTGTATAGATTAGTTTGGAGAGAATTACTATCCTAACAATAGTAAGTCTTTCAATTCATGAACATGGTATGTATTAATATATTTCCTCATTTATTTAGATCTTTTAAAATTTCTATCAGCAATGTTTTGTAATTTTCAGATCTTTCATATCTTTTGTTACAATTTTTTCTAAATATCTTATTCTTTTTATTGCTCTATTCTTTAGTTGCATTGTTTTTTTCATTGCATGTTTTGATTATCAGTATATAGAAATATAATTTTTTTAACATTGATTTTTGTATCCTGTGACATTGCTTAACTCATTTACTAGTTCTAGGTTTTTTTTAGGTTCACTAGAATTTTTTCAATATAGGATTATATCATCTTCAAATAAAATTTTATTTCTTCTTTTCCAATCTGATGCATTTAATTTCCTTTTATTGCTTTATTGGCTAGCTAGAACTTCCAGTATAATATTGAGTAAAAGTTGTGAGAATCGACATCCCTGCTTTGTTCTCAAACCTATGGGAAACACCATTAGTCTTTCATTGTTAAGTATGATGCTTGCTATATGTTTATCATAGATGTCTTTTATTTGGTTCAGGAAATTCCCTCATATTCATAGTTTGTTGAGATTTTTATCATGAATGAGTATTAGGTTTTGTCAAATGCTTTTTTTCCCCCTGCATGTATTACATGACCCTGTAGATTTTGTACGTTAGTCTATTAATATGGTATATTGTATTATTTAATATTCACAGGCTAAAGCAGCCTTGTGTTCCTAAAATAAATCCAGCTTGGTCATCTTTACATGCTGTTGGATTTGATTTGCTAGCACTTTGTAAAGAAATTTTGTATTCATATTCATGTGGTATGTTGTGATGTCTCTCTCTGTATAGCCTCATAGAATGAGCAAAGAAATGTTTCCTCCTCCTCTGTTCTCTGAAAAAGTTTTTGAATGTTTGTCATTATTTCTTCTGAAATATTTGTTGGAATTCACCAGTAAAACCATCTCGGCCTAGACTTTCCTTCATAGGAAGACTTTTCATTACTACTTCAATTTCTTGTTATATGCCTATTCAGATTTTCTATTTCTTCTTGAATTAGATTTGATAATTTGTCTATTTCTAGGAATTTTTCTCTTTGTTCTAATTTTTTTGCCATAAGTTATTTGTAACATTTCCTCATAAGCCTTTTAATTTCTGTTGGGTTGGTAGTGATGTTTCTTCTTTTATTCCTTTCTTTCTTTTTCATGGTCAATCTAGCTAAAGGTTTAACAGTTTTGTTAGTCTTTTTTAAGAATCAATGTTTGGTTTCATTGATTTTCCTCTATTATTTTCTGTTTTTATTGATATTTATTATTTCCTGTCTTCTATTTGTTTTGAGTTTAATTTGCTCTTCTTTTGAGATCTTCTTTTCTGAGTTAGGCATAAATTTACCTTCAAACCCTGTTTAGCTGCATCTTATACATTTTGATAGTTTGTATTTTTATTTGCATTTATTTTAAATATTTTCTGATTTCCTGTGTGAGTTCCTCTTTGACCCATGGGTTATTTAGAAGCATGTTGTTTAATTTCCAAATATTGTGGGATTTAACAAAGTTATTTCTGTTGTTGATTTCTTATTTTATTCTATGGTTTGCAGAGAATATATTTTGATAATTTCAATGTTCTTTAGAATACTGGGACTCTTTATGGCCTAACATATGATCTATCCTGAAGAATGTTCCATGTGTACTTAAAAAGAATATATATTATTCTGTCATTGGATGGAGTGTTCTGTAAATACCAGTTAGATCTTATCGGTTAATGGCAGTGTTCAAGTTTTCTATAATCTTGCTGATTTTCTAGATAGTTCTATCGATTACTCAGAGTGAGTATTAAAATCTCCAACTAAAATTGTTGAAATATCTATTTATCCTTTCAGATCTGTCAGTTTTTACTTCTTATACTTTGGAGCTCTATTTTTAAATGTGTATACATTTATAACATATCTTCTTGGTGTAGCATTGTAAAATGTTACTCTTATTCTTTAGTAATGTTTCTTGTTTTAAAGTCTATTCTGTCTGATTTTAATATAGCTACTCTAGCTCTCTTATGGCTGCTATTTGTATGGTATATCTTTCTCTACCCTTTGACCCTTAACTTATTTTTTTGTCTTTGAATCTATTATAAAATGTACCTCTTGCAGATAGCTGTATATTAATCCTGCTTTTTATCCATTCTGATAATTTCTGCCTTTTGGTTACAGTGTTTAGTCCATTCACACATTTTAAAATATATTTTAAAATTATTTTATTAGTGATTGCTATAATGATTACAATATAAATCTTAACTTATCACAATCTATTTTAGGTTGATACTGACAATTTTGGTAAAATACAGCAACTTTGTCCTAATATAGTTCCACTTCACCTTCCTTTGTGCTATTATCTATCATATTTTTTATCTGTATGGATCATAAAGCCAGCAATACAATGTTACAATTATTATGTTTTTAAAGAAAATAAGAAAAGAAAAAAACAGTTTTATGTAGTCTTTTATGTTTACCCACATATTGACATTTCTTTTGCTCTTCCTTTATTCCTGTGGACTTAAATTTTCATCTGTTGTCATTGCCTGTCACACTGAAAGACTTCCTTAAGTATTCCTTTAAGACAGGTGTGCTAGCAACACATTCTCTCAGTCTTTATCTTGGAATATTTTTATTTCACCATTGTTTTTGATAAGTTTAATGGATATAGAATTATTGGTTGATAATTTGTTCTTTGAATGTGTTGGTACAATTCATGTTGACCTACAAGTCTCTGACACTTTATTCATTTTTCTTTAATCTTTTTTCATTTTGTTCTCCAAGTTGGATAATTTCTATTCATCTATCTTCACACTCACTAACTTTTCTGCCATCTCAAATCTGCTGTTGAGCTCATCTGGTAAATTTTTTATTTTGATTATTGGACTTCCAATTCTAGAATTTCTAGTCTGTTGTTTTTTAAAGTTTCTATCCTTCTATTGAAATTTCTTATTTGTTAAGTCATTGAAATCATATTTTCCTTTAGTTTTTAAAACATTTATAATAATACTTACTTTGAAGTTTTTTCTGCTAAATCCAACATCTGTTTCTGATAATTGCCTTTTTCCCCTGATCCTGAGTCACATTTTCCTGTTTCTTCCTATGTCTCGTAATTTTTTGTTTAACACTGAACATTTTAAATAATATATTGGAGCAACTCTGGATTCTGATATTTCCCTTCTGAATGATTTCGCCCCTGCCCTTTTATTAGTAACTTGGCTGAACTTAATCTGCAGAATCTGTCTCCCCCATGGTGTGCAGCACATATCTCTACTCAGTTGTTTTGTTCTTAATTTTTTTTTTTTTTTTGGCCTGGCTTTCCCATGGTTACTCCTATATCTGCATATCTTAATGGTCAGGCAATGATTGAGTAGACATTGAGTTCAAACCCATACAGTCTCCATGCTCTGCTGATGGATCTCTGCATGAATTGAAAAGCAAGGTATTTTTCATGTCTGCTTCAGCTTCCACTTTCCACCAAACCCTCTCAGGTTTCCACTCTGCATGTATGTGCCTTTCCGGTCAGCAAGGGATGTGTGGAAAGCTTATCTAGTCCTTTAATGGCTCTCTTGTTTCTAGGATCCTTCAGTGCACTTAGGGAGGGGTGAAGGGTACAGCCCACAAAGCCTGTCCACCTGAAGGAGATTTCTTGGATATCTCATCAGGGACTATCACTGACATCTCACCGGCACAGTCCTAGTTCCAAAGGAGACTGGGAAGTGTAGTTTTCAGCTTATCACATGCCACCCCAGGCCTGACAAGAAAATCAGGGTTCTGATAGAAAGAGAAAAGAGGAAGCTGGTACTGGGTTAAGTGGCTATTAATAGCATTCTCAACACCCAGAGCAGGAAAAAGACCAAGAGCAGCACCTCAGAAGCCCTCTGTGCCTCCTCCTCGACAGCACCCCTCACCCAGGGTAAGCACTACCTGACTTCCTATGATATAGATCAGTGTTGCCTCTTCTTCAACTTCATATAAATGGAATCCTACAGAGTGGGTTTCATGTCTATCTTCTTTCACTTACAGCATGAATATTTAAGGAGAAAAAAATAGTATCAGAGCAGCTCAAATTTTCTAACAAGAAATTTATTAATTAGCCTTGAAGAAACCAAGACTATCAGTGATAGAATTATCGACCTCCATTTCTTGAATTAGTTATCATTACCCATTTGCCTTTCAGCCATGGACAGTCAAGAGAAATGAGCAATAATAGTAGTGACAAGTATGCTTTCCCATGGGCGATATTAAAAATATTTAAAACTTGGAGCCATCTCACCACTAAATGGGTGGACACAGAATGGATAGCCCAGGTGCTGGCTGGAGTAGCGTCCTAGGACCCCTGTTAGTCCAGGCCTTAGCCCTCAGTTGTTAGATTGGGAGGAGAGCTTGGGTCGGGTCCCTCAGAGAGGAGCCAAGATGACCAAGGAAGCAGGACTTGGGGGCTCCAGGCAGCGGCCGTTTATCAGCCAGTGCAGAATAAGGTCAGTGTTTGAACATCAGTGCAGAGGGCTGGTTGAATATTAGTGCTGCTCTTTGCCATAGCCATGTGAATATTGGGCAGCCTCTGGTGAAACTGTGGCCTCAAGGTATTCTGCCATCTCAGCTCAAATGAAGTGTCTGTCTCGATGAAGGTGAGAGTGGTCCATCCCCTTAGGGACAGGAGGAGACAAGACACTCAGCAGCGCAGTCCCTGCAGCTGGAGTTGGCATCTGATAACTGAGCAGAGCTGAGCCAAAACATCAGGGCACGGATGTCAAAACAGCTGAAGCTCACTTCCTTAGTAAGGCAGCCTTGCAAATAAAGCTTTACTCATCCTCAGCACATAATTCTTTCTTACTTTCCCACTCTGCTTTGAAATTAGGGCATGTTAGACATATAAAAATAACAAATAACAGTAAAAACAGGAATAAGGAAAAGTTGATTCAGGACTCAAGACCCCTCTCCCAGAAATAGTAGCCGTGTGTTCACTCCCAACCCCACTCCTTCACCTGGGCTCTAGAGATCGTCGGCACAGTTAACTGCTCATGTTCCCAGCCTCCCTGGCAAGCAGGGGTGGCCAGATAATCTGGCTCTGGCCAATAGATCCAGGTGGAACTCAGCTGTGGGTCGGGGGAGGGAGTTTGGGGAAAGCTTTTGTTTTTCTCGTACAAAGGGACAGCTGCAGCTGACTCTGGCCTTCCGCTGTCCTCCTGCCCTGGCTGCGGGCATGATGCCCGGAATAGAAGCTGCCATCTTGAAGCCATGACGGACAGGCCAGGAGAATCGCAGCTACACCAGCTCTGGCCTTCATGAGCCGCTGAACAAATGCTAACAGCTGCCTGCTCCAGACTTTCTGTCCTGTGAATAAATGGAAAATTCTGTCCATTATGCTTACTGATACAATTAATATAAACCATTACTTGTCATGAATATGCAAAAAGGTGGTGGTGGTGGGAATGCAGCAAGGATTTTCCATGTCCAGTTAAGGCATCAGAAAGAAGCTGTGGTTGCTTGTAGTTGCTGACAGCAAAGGGAGATATCACAGACTGCTGGGGGCAGGTTTAAGTGACACAGAAGTCAACTTGAAGGGGCTTCCACTGGCCAAGGAGGAGACAATTTGAGCATCAAAAAACAATGACTGTAATCATTAAAATTAGTTGGAAATGGATGAATGAAGGGAAAGAATCAAGCACTTATCTTGCCTTTCCTGTATGAACTGTATTTTAGAGTAACCAACGAGATGAGGAGGAGTTCTTTACAGAATAATTCCAGCCAGTGAAGACAGAAGGAATGACAGAATTAGAAAATCACCACTTTGCAATGTGTAATGAAATACTGAATCTGGTCAGTGACCATTAATAGCTGTTAAGTGAGAAGATGACAGAACCTGCTTATCATGGGTGGATCAGGCTACAACACTAGAACCCATTGCTCAATTTTTGCATTTTTAAAGGTGGAACCATCAGATAGTTCCCCCTGGATGTGATATATGAGAAAGTACACAGCATCTCCTATGACGTTTTCTAGCCAAAAAACTGTTTTAACAAGACTCGAATCCAGCTTACAGGAAATGGTAGAACAAGTAAATTGACACCAGCAGGAAACAATGAGCCTGATCTAGAGTATGAGATATTCTACAGGTCAAGTGACTCCTTTGTCTCCCTCCTCACGTGAATGGCATGAAAAGGGGGAAAGGGAAGAATTGCTGTAGTGTAAAAGAGACTTTAGGGGTCCTTTCAATAAAATACCATGTTTAGATCATGTTTAGATCCTGATTTGAACAAAACAACTATAAAAATATTATTTGAGCTAATTAGGAAAATTTGTATAAGTTCTGGGCTTGCATCACGTGATGATGACATTGCAGTTATGTTTTTAAAAAGTTCTTCTCTGACAGAGATTCTTACTGAATATTTATGGATGCAATGAAATGACCCCTGGAATTTGCTTTAAAATATTTCAGCAAAAAGCAAATAAAAATTTTATACAGTAGAGTATAGAGGAAACAAAATCAGGTGATACATAAAGGGGTTTGTTTTAATTTTTTCTCCACTTTTATGCACAGTTGAACATTTTGTACAAAAAGGTTTTTTTAAAAAAAGGTGATTATTTTATCTTCCTGCATTCTAGATGCCAATAGAAGCAAAATGAGAAATCAATAAAAAAATTCTGTCAAAGCCCCAAATTCTATTTCCTTCCTTCATAGTGTTATGTTCATAAAAGCTAAAATAAATGCTACATTCACAAAAGTAGGATATAAAGCAGTGTCATGTACCTGTACTTAAAGCATAAGATTTCAGGAGTACCTTAGAAATACCAGTGCACCTGCCCAGCATACCTTCCGTGTTCTTATCTACCTGTGGGGCTCCCCAGAGTGGTTCTCTTCTCTGTTCCCTTGGGTTTGCAAGAGCACTTTGCTCTTCCCATTGATTTCTAACACTTGTCCATCCTCTTCCACCAGCCCATGAGCCATCCTCCCTTCTCCAATCAAGGAGATTCCTGATTAGAGCAAGACCAAGAACAAATTCCTGTAATTCTTTACATTCCCTATCTCTAGTGTGGTATTAACACACAGTAGGTGCTCAATAAATATTTAGGGAAAGTGTTATGAACCCAGTTCATTATGTTTACACCTGTGGAGTCTGAAACCCCCAAGGGGACTCCTGGGCTAGGACTGCAACTCATCAGAATCAGAACCATTTCTGAGAACTTCTGGTTCCTAATCCAGTGCTACTTCTGAATTTCATTTCTGATTCCACAAATCTTCCTCTTTATGGAAAGATTCTTCTTCTACCAGTGCCAAGTGTGTCATTTCCAGTGTCTTCAGCCCAACCCCAATTCTCACAGAAAACTCAGTGTTCTCTGCCATGCAGGGGAGATTATAAGTAGTTACATAACACAGACAACATGGTGTTGTTTTAATAATAATAATAAAAGTGAAATCCTTAACACTCATGTTTTCAGAACTATTAACTCTTCCTTTATTTCTGTCCCAGCTGTTAATTTGCTGAGTCAAGAAAAGGAAACCAGGAAATTACTTGGTTTACTTGTTTCTTGACTTCTTGCCCCAAAGTCATGGTCGTACACTGTGGCGTGTATGACAACCCATTGCTGACTGAAAACAACCTTGGTTTTCTCTGAGCCTTGCAGATCACTCTGAGCCAGCCTTTGGTCAGAGGTCATCCTCAGCTACTCCACTCAGCCCACCTTCAGGAAAGACTTTTTTTTTTCTGATGCCCTCCAAAGTTACAAACCACAGCGAAGAAAAGCCAACCCAGATATCGATCTCCCACCCTCATTGCTTACTTCTGTATCCCTCAGGTCTTAGGTTTAGAGCCACATCCTGTGACCTCCCATCTAGGTTAGATGGCCCACTTTCTACCTTGTGTTCCCAAAACACACCATGAGCCACCTGTCGTGGCTCTTCCAACACACTCTACGATAGTTTCTTAACTTCACTCTAGCTTGTAAGCTCCTGCCCATGGTAGGGACTGTAAGCCTTTCACCATTGTAGCCCCAGTCCCTCACACATGCTAGCTACTCCATAAACACTTTTCAAGTGACAATACCAAGAAGTTGAATGAATGACTTTCAAGATTCAAAATTCCAGTAATGAAGACCCCAAATTTAGACCATCCTACTTGTTAAGCTGTTAAAAAGATACCTTTTGTGCACAAGGCTTAACTTAAAAGAATAATGCTAAAACGGGAGGAACCATATAGTCTTCAGAAAGTGATTGAAAGATTTGATAGAAGTACGATGTATTACACATGCACCTACCATCTGTCCCTCTTTTCTTCTCTCTTTAAGAAGCTGTCTTCTCTGGAATGACCAGCCTGAGGTTTGACTTGTCATCCTCATCTAGTCCTTTTCTGCCTCTTTTAACAGAGGAAAGTTGGGGGCTGTGGTGAAAGGAACAAAGACTGCTGGCAGTCGCTGGGCCCTCGTCTTCTGACACTTGCACACTCCCTCACCCTACGTGGGAACCTGACTCACCTGGAGGATGACTAAATCTGTGCCTAATCTGTACTCGGGGCCCCTCCCAGCTAGGGCCCCTTGCCTGTACCTGATGCTAATTAGCAGATCTCAACCTGCGATAAAGGGGATGGGTGTGGCTTATTCATGATAACCCCCATACTTCCTAAATAGTAAACTCTCATTATTCAAGGTAATAGAGTATTAATGGGAGCTCAGAGCCAAGAGAAAAGCCAGAAAAATACCTCAATCCAAACTAAGAGTGAACACAGGATGGTTTCTTTTATCACCAGTAAGCTGTATCTGCCCCTATACCAGGTGAAATCAACCAAAGGACCTAATTCAGCTTTTCCGGGTTGCTAACCCTAGTCACAAACCAACTCAGATTTAAAGTCATAAAGTGTACAGTCTGCAATGTCTGTAAACTCAAGACTGAATAGTTCAAATCACTAATATTTTATAAAGTATCTTTTCAACAGATTCACCCATTATTAGTTCTGGTAGAAGAGTATCAGTTCAATGACCACTGTCCTTTTATTCAACATCCACAATAACCTGCCTCAGCTGAAAGGCCATTTGGAAAAGGAGAAAGCCCAGGAACAGTGGGGCCTACGGCCCTGCGCAGGGCTCAGAGAAGCGACCTCATCCTCCTGAGCACTGGGGACACGAAAACCCTAAGCCATGTCTTCCCCCATGGAGGCTGTTGTTCATTTGCTGCCAAGATGTCATAGAATAATCACCAGTACCCAGCGTAGACATGCAGTAGCTTTGGTTTTAGAGATAGAGTTAAAAAGAAGGTCTCTAAGAGCAGATATTGGTATTGCTTTTGGCTGGTACAGAGTTTTTGTTTACCTCAGCGATGCTTCCATAGCCACCAGAATTCAAATTCTATGACAGCAGGAACCTCTGTATTTTGTTCACCACTGTAGCTCCAGCACCTGTCATGGGTGCAAGGCACAGAGTAAGTGCCATAGATGTTTGTTGAATGAATGAATCAATGTCATATATATTGCCATGAATGAATGACACAAATCTGTGTCATATATATTTTGAGAAAGAGAACCAGGAAGCTCAGAGTGGACTGATTTATTTGAGGTGGTGGTCACCAGCCCAGTGTTTGGCTCTTGTGACTCATTACAGTTAGTTGTTCAGAAAATACAGTTGAATTCTTGCCTGGTGTTCCTCTAATATTTTCTAGAAGGTAGGAAAATACAAAAACACACGATTAAATGACATATACGTGTAGAACTAAAGATAAGTCTTGATTCAACATCTAAAAAGCAACAACTACTATTCACAACATTACAGACATGAAGAACAGCTCACAGGAAGAGTAGAAACGAGGGTAGGGCATGGATTTTGGTGACTTCAATGGTGAAATGACAATCTCCAAGCTCCTGTCTGCTGCTCTATGCTCCATAGCCACAGTGCACGTCTGTTAGTTTTCTCATATTAGTAGAGGACATAACAAGGAATTTATATAGGTCAGAGAATATTTTAAAATTCCAAACAGAAGAACTGTTAATGAATTTAGTTTGGGGTGTCTTGCCACCAGAAAAATGACAGACCTTTCCTAAACACCTTTGGCTGTTTGCTCATCAAAAAAAGTCACACATTTTTCTCTCTGTAAAAAGTGTCAAAGAAAGAAAAAAAAGACTGAGTGCAGTTGTGTTCCCAATGCACTGAGGACTGGGACTGTTTTTAAATTCAATATATATTGTGCTAACCCTAGAGATCCACAAGAAAGTTCCACTTAGAGAAGGCAGACGAGGTCAACGTCCTTCTGTTCCACGTCAGGGACACTTCGCAGGGTGAAGATTGAAATGCTGAGGCCCGGGCAACATTCTCACCCATCAGGGGGAAAAAGTTGGCCTGTGTTTTCTTTTGTTTTTAATAGTGTTCATGATGACCTCCCAGAAATTTCTTTCTCTGCTACTGCAACCTTTCGTAAGCCTCTGGATAAAACTCCTCGTATATATTTTAACCATATGATAGGAGTGTTACAGTGCAAATCCCAGTGGTAATTTCCTGAGATAAGCCCATTTTAAACATGTGGGTTCAAAACAACCTTTGAGGAAGCCTCAGTCTGATTAGGTCCCTTGCTTACTGAGAACTCTGTATAGAAAATAAGAGTGCACCAGACACTGACTTTGAATCTTGGGTCGCTATTACGTAGCTGTCCAAGCTTGGTCAAGGCCTCAGACTGGCATCTGTATTCTGAGGGTTATGCTACTACCTATCTCAAAGGGTTGTTGAGATGAGGATTAAGTGAGTGAAGAGTGTTTAGAAAGGTTGGCAAATGTCAGCTGTGCCAGTAGTCCTAGGAAGTGAGTGCTCACGTCTTTGGAGCAGGCGTTCTGGACACCAAAACATAATGCTCAATTCCAGACACTGTGAATCAACCCCAAACAAAGCGCTTAGACTTGAAGGTATAAAGGATCGTGGGGCTGCAGCCATTTTGGCAACACCTGTTAACATTCAAATGCTCATCCCTCCGTAACCAGCAATTTCACTTTCCAGCCTGTCCCAGTTTCTACTCTAAAGAAACCCACACTCCTTGGCACAAGGAGGTATGTTCGAGCATGTTCACTATAGTATTACTTGTGCAAGCAGAAAAAATTGTAAATAACCTAAGCGTCCACTAGTAGCTCAAAACAATGTATATCCACACAGTGAAACACCATGCCACTAAAAATGATGAGGTGGCCCTCTGCTTTCTATCATAGAAAGTTCTTCAAGAATGTTGTTGAGTGAGAAAAATAAAATCACAGAATGATACAAAAGGTAACATTTATATAAAAATACAAACATAAAATAATCATATATGATTTCTCTAGAAATGTGTGTATGTGTGTGTGTGTGCGTGTTTATAAATAACAGAAACATGTTCTGCAAACAGGCAACTACAAGGTAGGGTGGCCAAATGAGAAGTCAGCCATTTCAGAAATGTTTTGCTTTCTTATAATGTATTTCACATACAAAATAAAAATCATCACATGTAATAGCTAATAAAATATATTTACATACAATATCTAATCTATATAGTGGTGTATAATAATTTATAATCGATATAACAAAATTTATTATTGAACCATAATAACTTATTGAATAAATTCATTAGAGTAATTTATAATTTTTATGTATGCAATTTATAATTTGTATATGAAATTAAAAAGAACTACTTTGGGATGTCTGTTAAACATGCAGATTCCTGGATCTCTCACCCAGATATTTTAATTCCAGTTGGTTTGGGGTTTGACCCAGGAACATGCATTTTCAGCAAGGAGATTATGCCACTAATGGCCCAAGGTCTATACTTTGAGAATATTTCATTTTAAAAACTTCTCCCACTGTAGGGCACACATGAATCACGAGGGGGCTTATGAAAGCACACTTCTGCTGCTACAGGTCTGGGGTGGGGCCCAGGATTCTGTATCTCTACCGAGCTGATGCTGCTGGTCCTCACACCCGCCTGTGAAGGTCAGCTTGAATTGGGCTTTGAAATGAGTAGAAATTCATGTGTAGGAATGGCCTCAGAAGGGGAGGAGCAGACGTGAGGAGGCAGAAGTGAAGGAGCTGTGCGGAGGGACACCAAGGGCCCTGGCCTGTTAGGAGGTGCAGTGGGGAGCCTGGCAGGTGCCATAATGCCAGGCCAAGGACCTGGCACTTAGTCCATCAGCAACTGCTGGAGGCTTAAGTTGGGAGCCCAGAGTCCCTGAAGCAAGGGGAGGAGAGGATGAATGTGGGGAGGGTAGCAGGAGAGGTAAAGCCATGGTCCCAGGCCCAGGTGTCTGCAGAGCAGCCCATGATCCAGGGCTGGTCCTGAATCCAAGGTCAGGGCTGCCTGGCAAGCCAGGCCCCACCATCCCAAGCAGGGAAGGGGTGGTTCTGGTCCTCCTCCTGGGACAGAGGTGTAAATTGCACTCTCTAAGTTGCAGGGAGGCTCCAGAGCTGCTTATATTCTGCAGCGGACAAAGTTGCTTTCCACATTTTTGGGACCAGGCTAGTGTCACTTTTCTTTGTGTGAAATGGTACTTTTTCCAAATTGGTAGAAGAAGGAAGTTATTCAACAGGATTTGGACTAGCCCACACAACTGTTAAGAGGGCTTAAAGAGAAAGTTGATGATTAAGGTCAAGATGAGAATATAGGATGGGATAAGGCAGGGACAGCGCCTTGCAAAACCCCAGGATTCCTGGTTCATGTTTGACTCTCAAGGAGGTTATTTGACGCTGAGTAATTAACTTAATTCTCTGCTTCACTTTGCGGGAGGAGAGGGAACCACCCACTTTTTTCCCCAAACTCATATCTAGAATGATTCAGAACAACAGGCGCCCATTAGCACCCGTTTTGCATTTCCAGCTCCAGGGGGCTCCCAGGCAGCTTCTCTCACTCCCCCAGTAGGCTGCTGGGGTTCAGAGTAGTGTCACATGGGTGTGCTCTGGGACACAGTGGCAAGGGAGGCATGACCCTCTCAGAGCGGTGTCTAATTGTTCCCCCATGCCCTCATGGCAATGGCAGGAGGTCTTGTAGGGGCCGAGAGGGCTCAGCGCTTGAGTCTCTGCGTGCTTGTTCTATATTGGCAGCTGCACGTTTTGAGCACTTATCATATGGAGACTACTATACAATCTGTTTTAATTGCATCTGAAGGAAGTATAAGCAGGCACCTGCATTAAAACTTGCCAGCCCAGCTCTGATTGCAGCTTAGTAGAATTATGTTTGCATATGAACAGTTACATGCAAAATTGAGAATCCAGTTCTGTTGTGGTAGTAAGATTATGGGGTATTATAATTATGTCTTTTACAATTTGATCTTAATGGTGCCATTGCCTTTTCAATTAAAAACACGATTTATCATACACACTTGAACATTTTCTAAATGAAGCTATTTAATTATTCTTAATAAAAACACTTTTTTCTAACTTGAAAAGCAATATATGTTATTGTAGAAAACAGAGAAAGTATAGTAAAGACAATTAAAGTCACCCATCATTTCCCCACTTAGAAATTTATATTTTACAGTACTTTAAAGAAGAAACTGGGCCTGGTGCAGTGGCTCACACCTGTGATCCTAGCACTCTGGGAGGCCGAGGCGGGAGGATTGCTTGAGCTCAGGAGTTTGAGACCAGCCTGAGCAAGAGTGAGACCCTGTCTCTACTAAAAACAGAAAAATCATCCAGGCATCATGGCTTGTGCCTGTAGTCGCAGCTACTCGGGTGGCTGACGCAGGAGGATCACTTGAGCCCAGGAGTTTGAGGTGGTAGTGAGCTACGATGTTGCCACTGCACATCTAGCCTGGGCAACAGAGACTCTGTCTCAAAAAAAAGAAAGGAATAAACTCAAAGAAACACTTTTCTCAAATAAACTTTTGGATAATTTTAGATTTACATAAAAGTTGCAAAGATAATACAGAGTTCCCATAAATCCTTAGCCCGACTTTCCCTGCATGTTACATAACTATGGAACATTTGTCAAAAATAAGACAATAACATTGGTACAATACTACTGGTTAAACCACAAAGTCTATTCAGTTTTTGCCAGTTTTTCTAATGTCCTTTTTCCAATCTAGGATTCCATCCAAGGTTTGCATTGGGTGGACTTGTGCTCAGTTTTTTAAGTCTCCATACTCCTCAGGTATAATAAGCAAAATACTAATAAGGAAAGATTCTATTCATATTATTTGATATTTTTTGAGCAGCAGAATAAAGCACTGGGTATCTACAACCCTTGTATCAGTAGTATGGGAAGGTAGGGAGTTTAAGTTGTCTTAGTCCAGGCCCCTAGGGAGGACGCCCTACAGAGGATCGGGCGTGAAGTTGAGGAGGACAGCTGAGATGCAGCAGTGGTGCCCTGCTTGGCAGGGTGCAGGGTCCCAGGGCCCCAGGTGCTTGGCCTGGGGAGGTCACTTGTTATTTCCTCTTTTAATGGCAAAGAGTGTAGTGGGGACATGTACCACACTGTGGGCACACAGAGGGTCATGAGGGAATGCGACAGTCCTCTCTCCCTCCCTTCCTTCTGTCCTCTCCACCTCTCCTCTTTGTTCAATCACTTAACAAATGCTTCTTAAGTGTCAGGCACTGCGCCATGGGGTGCTGAGGATGCACCTCTGAATAGGACAGGCACTGCCCTCATGGAGACTGCCACCTAGCAAGGAGAGAGGCTTTCTTCAAATGACCCCACCAATAAACTATACAATTACAGCTCCGATTAGTGCTTTGAGGTGAGGTACCACGGTCGAGGAGACCTAATCTGCATGTCAAGTGAAGGGACATTTATGCTGAGCATGACGGATGGGTAGCAGCTGTTCAGACAAGGCAAAAAGTGCAATCCAGGTGGAGGACACAGCTTGGGCAAAGGCCAGAGGTGGGAAAGCATGTTGGCACGGTGCCTCATGCAAAGGAAGAGGCCCTTCATAAACCTTGTTGAACAGATGAACAAAGCTTTCAGTTCACAGTATATTTGAAGATGTGTCTACTTAAGAGACTAGAAACCCAACCAGTAATACTGTCAATAGGACTGCAAAGCCCCACTACAGCTCTCCATCTCACAGTTCCTGCCACAACAATCCGCCGGCATCATCTGGAGTTCCAAGGTAACCCACCTCCTCTCCCTCAGTCCACAGGATGGCCCAGCACGTGGTCCCCCGGCTACCCTTGTTGCCAACTGGAGTGAATAGCGCTCTGCCCTCCTGGCATAGGCCAAGCTCCTGGCATTGCCAGTTCCACCTCCCTCCAGTGCCAGGTGGGTCCTCCCCAGCATCCTGGAGGTCTTCTGCTTGAGCTTCAACCTAGCTGTGTGGATCGTAGCAACTCATCCCTGTCACCTATCAAGTGACCTCACAGGAGGACACACCCTTCCCTCCTGTAGGGCCCCGTAGACCTGGAATCTTTATCTGTGTGACTGCTGCCAAGGGTCACTTGGTAGCCAACTACCAGGAGGTGGCTGATCTCTCAGGGAAGTTTTGGAAGACCATCGAGGTTTCACATGCTTGACAAGAGCCTGGAGAACCAGCCTTGGAGCTGCCAGCAAGCTGTGCAACAGAGACAGGACAGCCCTGAGCTGCTGCTGCTATGACCGTGACCTCTATTTGCCCTGGTGTTGCTGATCCCTCATGGTCTCATCAGTCTCTGGAAGAATTGGCTGGGGCCATAAGAAGAGGATCTTCTCTTTTCACTTACCCTAACTCCCAAAGGCCACACATAAAGAGATGTCCCAAAGAGTGACAGTAGGATAGGACAGGGTAGAATAGGACAGGCAGTTGGATGCAAAATGGACAAACTATGACATCTGTCCACTACAGTAACTCTGTTTATTTCTCCAGCCATTGTCCAGTGACTGCCTGATATGATCCAAACCCTATCCTAGGCAGTGGCGGCCTGAAGGTAAGAGAGAACTTTCTCTCCAGATGTCTGCTTTTACTCTTGGAGGGGATCAGATGGGGAACACATCAGGACTGTAAGTGTTGGAAGGGCCTCAAAGCTTGTCTGTGCTGGATGCACAAAGGAAAGGGTGATTATTTCTGGGTGGGAGAACTGCAGGGGTGGTTGGTAAAGCTTGATAGTAGAGGTAACGCTGGAGTTACATCTTGAAGGAGGGTTGCTTGGCTAGCAGGCAGCTTGTGGGCAAGTTTAGGCAAGGTATGAGAACATTCCAGGCAGAGAGAACAGCAGATGTAAAAACATGGAGGTGTGAAGTAGGCACAATGTTTAGGGAGTTGTGAGCCATTTGTTATGGCTGGAATTCCCAGCTTGAATGAATTCCAGCAAAGATTAAGGCTGCTCAGATGGGGAGTGCTAGGTTGTGCCTGGGACTCTGGATTTCATTCTCTAGATCTGCACTGTCCAATATGGTAGCCATATGGGGCAATTTAAACTTAAATTAATTCAAGTAAAATACAGTTAAAAATCCAATTCCTCAGACACCTTACTCACATTTCAAGTGCACAATAGCCACACATGCCTGGGGGTTACCATATTGGACAATGCATACATATTAATAGAACATTTCTATCATCACAGGAAGTTCTATTGAACAGTGCTGGCCTAGACTCTGGGGAACCACTGAAAGATTTTAAGCAAGGGAATGACACATCCGTATTTGTATTTCACAGAGTCCTCCCTTGTGGACACTTGAGGGGACATAACAGGAGGCTAGAGATTAGTTAGAGGACAACTGAGACAGCCTAGCCAAGAGGCTGCTGTCACAACAGAGGAATTGTCCCCTTTGCCTGGAATGTGTTCTTATGCAAAGCTGAGTGGAGAATTATTCAGGGTGACTAATGTTTCACCTTGGGCCTGATGCCTTCCCATCCCAGCTTGGGAGACAGGGGTCCCCGAAGGATCATAAACTAGAGAATCTGGTCATCCCACCCAGTGGGAATGGATCTCATTTCATCTCCAGAAGGTCCTGGTGCTTTTTATGTGAACCTAAAGTGTGTTCACAAGACACAGGGACCCCCAACCCCTAGGAGTCACATGCCCAAGAGCTGCCTCCTCACACCAAGCAGGTGGAGAAGACTTAAGTTTTGCCACCACGTAAGTCAGGTTGGCTGTTCAACTGAATCTCCAGTTGCCTGTTGTCCTTAAACACCAAAGTAGCTGGAAGTTGGGAGGCTAAGAAGGCAGGAATATCATATGAACACCAACTTCCCCAGCTGCGTGCAGCTGCAGACATGGGAGATGGGCGTGTCGACACCTCCTTGCTCTGAGCATGATTAACGACAGTGCGCCCAGTGTGCCCTTGACTCAGAGGGAGCACCTGACCGAGATTCCGCTCGAGGCTCCTGTGTTCTGCGGGTGTGGATGTGCCCACGTGAACCGCACTGCAGTGTGTGAGCATGACCCTCACGCTCCTGCTGAGTCAGAAGCGGACCCGGGAGTCAGAGGACTGGTTCAAGGTCTAGCCTTGCCAGTCAGCTAAGAACAGGCTTCTTTGTGATACTGATTCCACAGACCCACAGCCCTTGCTACAAGCCAGGCCCTGCCTAAGCCCTTAGAGATACTCATTTAATCCCCACGGTAACTCATGAAGCCGGTGCTGTCATAACCTGTACTTTACAGAGAGGAAACTGAGGCCTGGAGATTAAGCCAGGTGCCCAAGCTTGTACATCTACTGGTGTCAAACCCAGTCACCTGGCGCTGACACCTGCACACCATGTGCTGCTGAGAAGACACAGTGTGGGCGTCAGCCCTGTGGAACCTTCCCTCTCCAGCTCAACGCAGGTTCTTCTGTTGTTGCTGCTGTGATCACTAAGGCGATGGGGACCCTGTGAGGGGGAACGTGAACGGCGTTGAGGAGGGGCTGGCACAAGTGCCTCAAACACACCAAATTCCACGCCCTTTATCATGACCTCTCAAACAAGGAGATCTCGCTGCCTCCATAACCAGCTGCTGCCACAGTGAGACTCCTTTCCTGGCGATGCCTGTGTCCTTTGTGGCTGCGTCACAAGCTTCCATCACACCTCCTGCAGAGAAGCCTCTTTGAGAGGCGGTCGTAGTGCATGACATGCCGGCACCGAGATGGCAACGCTCACCTGCAGGCTCTCCCAGCGCTGAGCTAGCGCCGTCTGCCTGTGCACCCTCCCGTGCCGCTCCCACTGTGGTGGGCAGCCCGCCCCTGTGTCCTCACTGCCAGCTGCAGTGGGCCAGCATGCGTGTGTCTGAGGACTTTTTTAACTAATGAACACGCTATCCAGATGGAGTCCTCTGGGTCTGTCTGAAAAACATCACCAACCACACTCTGGCCCTGGGATCAGGTAATGATTTGCGAGCTCGGCATCTGCACAGCTTGTTTGCTTCTATTATTTTGTTGGATGATCCTAGCAACTTGTATAGGAAGTTGTTAATACATATAATGGAAAAGGCCAGGCTGGCCATGGTGGTTCATGCCTGCAATCCCAGCACTTTGGGAGGCTGAGGTGGGAAGATCACTTGAACCCAGGAGGTCAAGACCAGCCTGGGCAACATAGCAGACCCCTTCTCTACAATAAAAAAAAAAAAAGGAAAACTCCAGGGGTATCTTGCTGGCTTTGGTTCTAGCTTGATCCAAGGGCTAAAAGAGTGCCCTCACAACTTGTTTTCTCTTGTTCTCTCAGCTCTGCCATCAATGTGTGGCTCCCTCCATATTGAAGGCTAGATGGCTGCGGAATGACTAACTTAAGGGTTGAGCTCAGTAAGAAGGGGGAAAATCTCAGGGCTTCTGCAATAATTCCTAAGATTCATTCTGATTGGCTTAGGGTCTGTGCCTGTGCCTGAACCAATCATTGTTGCCCAGGGGGATGGGCTTTTCTCCCGGAGAATGAAGGCAGGGCAGATCTCCAAACAAAAATCCAAGGTCTTATGGACAAAGGGGGGGCAGATGCTGAACAGTCAAACTAAAGATGTCCATCAGGTAGAGGAGAAACTATTCTCAAAGAGACCCAGAGAGGTGAAGTGATGTCTCCAAGGCCACCCAGCAAAAAATGTGGCAGCAGTGGCTCTGAAACCCTGTCCTTTCATCTTTAAGACACACTCTGAACCTGTGATCTGGCTTAACTCCAGGTGTTCTAATTGTGGCTAGAATGTCAACAGGAAACCCAGAGGCTTTGCAACGTCCATACATGCAGAGACTGTCCTCGGGGACCCCTTTTACAGTCTGGCCAAACGTGCTGTTGCCCATCCGCCCACTGCCCTCAGTGTCCCGCCCTTTCAGCTCTTGTCTTGTTTCACTAGATTAGGCAACAGTCTCTGACTCTCTGCCTGCCTCTAGCTCTGTGATCTTCTACCCACTGCAGGAAGGATTCTTTCAATCCTTCCCAGCCCGGAGCTGTTTAACGCAGGCCCCGGTTCAAGAGTGGCCCTGCCAGCCTCTTTAGGCCCCTCCCCTGAAGTCCCCAGCTCATGCTGTCCAGCCCAAGAAAATGCCGATTTCCCCCATTCCAAGATCTCGTTAGCTGAGGTTGGGTCATTGCCGGAGGTTGCAACATCAACTGAGTTACTCCTTTAAGAGTAAGGAACCACGTAAAATGGGGAAATAGGGTTCTTACCATTTCTAAAACTGCTCCAGGCCCTACAGCATCCGGACAGTGTCGGTGTGCTCTGCCTAGAGCATTTCTCAACTGTCCTTTCCCTTCTGCGGGGCTGACTCATACTGATCCTTCATATCACAGCTCAGATCTCACCTCCTCCAGGAAGCCTTTCCGTTCACTCTCAGGAGCACCTCCGCCTCCTTGTGGGGAATCAATCCACTGTAGTGTGTGGCCTTGTTAAGACAGTAACCCCAATAGAGTGCCCCCCGCCGCTCCCCGACCAATGGGAGAGGCTGACCCCTACTGTGACCAGATGCAGGGTCTATACTTGGCCACAGCGATGCTTTCTTCTGGAACACACCAGGTGGAAGGAATGACGGCAGGTCTTTTCTCCAGTTAGCGCTGACCACATTCCTCCGCTATGCGACCACTCCTGCAGTTCCTTCAGCCACTCCACCTCAAGCTGCCTTCTCTCCTGCCTTTTCCAAGCTGGTTCTACAGCTTTCTTATAATTCTGTTGCTCATTATCCTTTCAATAAGCTCAGCTTATGTTTAATGAATCTGTTTCTGTTGCCTGTCCTCAGAGTTCTTTAACTGATACACTGTATGCCTCGCACTGCTCTGCAGTGCACCCCAACACCCCACTGCAGTGTGCCCCAACACCCCCCACAGTGCCTGGCACAGAAGAGGCACCAACAGCTGTAGCAGGAACTGGTCCCTGTGGGTCACACCCCTTCCTCCAGGCTCCCCGCAGCTGGCATCGCTATCTCACACGACATGGAGGCCAACACAGCCACCTGGCAAAGCTTAGCCCCCTACCTCTTTGTCCCCTCCTCACTGCACAGCAAGGACCTGCCTTCCTCCCAAACAGAGCTTTCCCCATGCAGAGGTGGAAACTGCTGTCCTTGTGGACCAGTCCCTGCAGGGCCAGTGCCTTTCAGACTATCCTGTTCCTCAAATTCTCCTTCCTCATCATTTAATTTAAAACCACATTAGGTCCTGTTGACATTGGGTGATTTAAAATAATCTTAATTTCCTGTGGTTTAATAATAGTCGGGACTCCATTTTTTTTTTTTACTCTGTCCTGATTTGGGATATGGTTATTTTCAGTAAACAGCCAAATTCCAGCAGAAAATGATATAAGCCTTTTATCTACCTACAGATAGAGAGAGAAATTCTCCTGGAGTATAGATTTTTGGTCTAGGCCTGACAAAACTTTTGAATTTTCTGGACCGGCTTTCCCAGATGAAATCCAGATGATCATTAAATGCAGCCCCATCCCTTCATTTGGAGATGGGGTGGGTGTCTGTTTTTATTTTAAAATTTAAAATATTTTAATCATAGTAATACAAGCACCTGGTAATGAATTATAGAGAGAAAGAAAGATTTTGGTGAAAAGCAACAATCTCCTACCCCAGTTCTGCCTCCGCAAGTTGATCTCTCTTATCAGCATCTGCTTAGTTTTTCTCTGGTTATTTCCATGACTCTGTAATAAACCTTTTCCATGAGTGTAACTTTTCCCTGTGTCTCAGGTCATGTTCCTCAGAAGCAGAGCCTGAGAAGGATTTGGGTGCACGTGATTTATTGAGGGCGGCTTGGAGGAGGACAGGAGCCAGGGAAGCAGGATGGTGCCCGGGATGGAGCCTCAGCTGGAGTTACCTGTGGCCCGTCCCCACTGGGAGCTCTGCGCTGTGAATTGCACCAGAGTTGATCTCACCTTGAGGCAGAGGAGCTGCATCGGTCATGGGCTGCGGGCAGTCCTGGGAGGTGGGGGAGGGTTCACAGCTTCCCCAGCGAGTCAGCTCTGGAGAGGGCTCAGCTGAGAGGTGTTGGTGGCCAGCACTGCCAGCAGAAGGGGGATGGTGCTCTGGTGTGGTTAAGGGGACCTGGGTGGGGCATCAGTAGTATCTACCGCATCCTCTTCTGGTGATTTCTTTGGAATATATTTGAGGAAGTGGGATTATTAAATAAAATGGTGGAACATGCATATAACTCTTAGAATATGTTTCATGGTGCAGGAAATGTGGGCATTAATACTTCATTGTGAATTAATCTGTCAAACATGACAGCCAGCCGAGGCAGGCCCCCTACCTGAAGGAATGAAATATGGTGTGGGCAAGTTTGGGGAGGGTAAGAGCCTATCTCCCAGGCATGGGAAGCCAAGGGTGTCTTGCAGAGGGCTGCAGCGAGGGGAGGGGAGGAAAGGGAAATCCGCAGTAAAGGGAGAACTGCTGGTGGGATGAAGGCATTGGATACCTGGCTGGGAGTGGAGCAGGTAACCCTGAATGAGGAGATGGGAGAGTGTGGAGGTTAATGTCTTCCTGTTTGCTAAGAAACCAATGTTATACTTTGTTCTTGTGTTTCATTTACCAAATATTTTGATTTTTATGAAGAATTTCAAACAATTCAGAAAGGTTCAAGAGAGAAAGATGCCCCCTCCCCTTTACTACCACTGTAGTCCATCTGCCAGTAGCAACCACTGTTACTAGCTTGGTGACAATAACTATTCTTTTGTTTTGCTTGCCTTGTTGGGGGAGATAGTTGTTCCTCCTCCTCCCAGCTTACAGGTGTTTTCAACTTCTAGACTCCATAGCGTGCAAACAATAATAGACAATGGACTCACATCCTAAGCTAAGTCTTTCCACTAGGCAACAGGGCCCCTTGGCGCTCAGGCAAGAGACTCAGTCCTCGTGGTTATTGTCATGGGACCTGGTGCTTTGGGCTCCTGTTCAGCTTCTATGCCTCCCACATTCCCCTCTCCACCCTCATGGCCCTTTTCAGAGCAAAGAGTCAGGTTTGCTAGTATTTTTCAGACACTTCTTTCCCTGCCATGGGTCACACAAGATGCACCAAGATCATCTCTACAGCTCCCATTTCTCAAAAGGCAAATGTCAGAGACATTGCTCTGTTTTCATTCAAACTAAAGTAATATGCCAACTTGTTTAATCTCAGAGAGCCAGAAAGGAAACAACTGTTTACCCAAAATCCAAACAATAAAGGAAGCTCAAAGATCCAGATGTTCTGCATGTCACTTCTCTGAGGAAGAGACAGATGGGATGGAAATAGTTTGACTTGGGGAGTTAGTACCCAAAGCATCTCCCAGTGCAAGCTTCAGTCTTGCTTCTAGTCCCTGACACTCCAGCATCTGCAGGACCATGTGAGATGATCAAACATTAATAAGAAAAACTTCCAGGCACTGCTAGGCTCTGGCCCAGTGGAGTCCATGATATTTTTGTTTCATGCAGACAGTGTTTGGTAAGTAGATACATTCATTTATTGAATTGATTAAACACCTACCATGTGCCTAGCAGAGTGTTAGGCACTCCGTGGGATCCCACACAAATAAAATGGTTCAGCTATTTGGTTTTGAGGACACAGTCTACAACATGTTTAAATCACAGCACAAGTAAACATTGTGGAGAGCAGCACAGGGGCAAAGAACTAGAAGAGAAGTTCAAAGTGGTGGAGGAGATACATGGAGGTGTGACAGCTTCTATAAGGGGTTAGAGAAGGCTTCTCGGAGGGCTATATGGAGGGCTTCTTGGAGGAAGAAGGGGAATTTGCTTTGAATACTAGGGATGGGAGACAATTTGGCAGGTAGATGTAGGAGCTGGCTGGGATAGTGGGGGATAGACATTTTAGGAGAGAGAAGTCAGGAACAAAGGTGCATAGCTTAGAGTATAGCTGTGTACAACATGGTGGAATTTTCCATGCAATGCTGCAATTCTGGGTGAAAGATGTCAGTTGCTGAAGAGGATCTAGTGTTGTAGGATTCCATTTTGTAAGTTTGCTTTTTTTTTTTTTTTTTTTTTTTTTTAGAGACAGGGTCTTGCTCTGTCACCCAGGCAGGAATGCAGTGGTATAATCATAGTTCACTGTAGCCTTGAACTCCTAGCTGGGACTGCAGGTGCGCTTCACCATGCCCAGCTAATTTTTTAATTTTCATGGAGATGGAGCCTCCCTATGTTGCCAAGGCTGGTCTTGAACTCCTGGCCTCAAGTGATCCTTCTGTCTTGGCCTCCCAAAGTGCTGGGATTACAGGTGTGAGCCACCTCACCGAGCCTTATAAAGTTTTTCAAAAGGCCAACTGAACAGTAGTGATTAGAGATTCACATTTAGTGGTAAAAGGGTAAAGAAACAGCATCTTTCCCATACAGACCAGCAGAGCAGTTCCCCTTAGGAGGGAGGGGGAGCATTGTAACCTGGGTGGTGATTATACAGGTATTTGTTCTCCAGTAATTTATGAAGTTTTATAGGTATGTTCCATGCACTTTTATATCTTTATATCTTACAGTCACCCACAGTGGCTTCTTCCTTCCATGCCCTACCAAAGGTGAAACAGTTCTTGTGTCCCAGATCTCCTTGAAGGAGTTTGTCATCTTTGGAATTTAGTTCACTTTGTTTCCTTGTGACCTTTGCTCTCTGATGGGTTAAGGAAAACTTATAATTTTGCAGATTATCTGGCTTTCCACATTGCTAGAGTGGGAATGATGTTCTCTTGTTTTCTACATCCTAAATGGGATTTTTATGTTCTAACTCATAATTTAAATTCTTTTTATAAAAAAAGAAAAAAAAGCAGTATTGGCCAGGAAGTATAAGGTTGGACAAGAGGGTGCTTGCAGGATTGTTCAGGAAGTGAGGTTAAGGGCTGAGCTGGCAGGAGGCTTGGTATGTCGGGCTGGGAATGTGGTTTAGTTTGGAAGGCAGAGAGGAGCAGCTATAGGCTTGTCCGCAGGAGAGGAGAGAGGCTGAGGCACATAGGCACCCGCTCAGGGCCAGGGCAAGTGTCTAGCTGGGCTGACACAAAGGCCTGGCCAGTGGAGGGCAGGAGAAATGGGAGAGGAGGGGACGGATGTGAGAAGCATCTGTGGCTGGCGGCAAGGAGGTGTAAGGCCCTCAGTGGTAGGACTCTAAGAGGGTCCAGGGCAGGGGTGGAGCAGGGAGCATGCCAAGATAGTGTCAGTCACAAGGTGATGGTTGGGGTGACACTGACACCACGTTTGATGCCAAGATAAGGACATCTGCAGACAGTTTTAAGTGGGAGCAATATTAGAGCTCCCTCCCAGAGCTGCGGGGAGTAATTAAGAAAGCAAGGGAGGTCTCAGTAACACAGAACAGGTCATGTTCGGTCTGGAAGGTGAGAAGCACATGCTACATACAGGACTTGTCTATCATCAGTTTGTTCCTGGCATTCATATTTAATGTCCTGCCTTCTACTTTGCAACCCATTAGCATCATTCAGTTGACTCTCGCACCCACCATCTGTCGGTAGCTATCTTTCGCTTCATTAATTATCTTTTTATGTCCCTCATGAAAACCATAAGTTTAGGATCATGAGTTAGGATCCCCAGGCAGGGATCCTTTGCTCAGTGTCAAGTCATCCGTACATAGTTTTATTCTGGTAGATTCTATCCATGTTCCTCCACTCACACTGGAATATAAACCAAAGAGCTTATCCTTTATGTTTGACATTCACCTTTGAAATCTGGAAGAATAGCCCTGTGTTATTGTAACAGATAGCATTGTTGACTCTGCGGCATTAGTAATGCCCAACCATAATCCTAAGTCTCACTCTTTTTAAATTTCATTTTTTTAAAAATATTTAATGCCTTAAAATTTACATCAAAAAGTTAGCCAATGAGGGAAGTTCCATTTTGTTCCTAGAACTACACAGAATTAAATTCTTCAGAACATATTTTAAGAAATCAGTTTGTTGGTGGGGGAGTTCTTTATTTTCTAATTGTCTGAGTTTAATTTGCAAAACGTGCTCCGTTAGCCAGTGGGAGAGAACTGAAGAACATTCCTTATGGTGCTCTGAGTGCCCCTGGGGAGCTGGTTTGGAGTATGGAAGATGGTTCCACTACCCTTTGCAGGAACTCAGGGAGGCATCGGCCAGGGTAAGTTACATATTAAGATAAAATGGACTCCTACAGAGAGCAGTGTCACTAGGCTAGAGGTATGGAGCAAAAAACATGGTGTGTCTATGGATTTGTTAGTAAAGTTTGAATACTCACAGTCACTGACAGACATTGGTCTGTCTCCCCAAACCCCTATGCAGCTGGGAAATGGAACAGGGCCCCACAAGCTCTGGACACACAACTTCTCTGGATGTCTTTGTCCAATCTTCCTTTTCAGCACAGTGATTATGATTTTTTTAATAAAATTAAATGAGATTCCTAAGTCTGCCTGTGACGTTTCAAATGAGCAGGCAATAAGAAATTCTTAGTTCTTCTGCTGCCTGTCGAAACTAATGGTACCTACTTTATTTTAACTTTACTACTACTTTACCATTCCTTTACTAGTCTTAATTGATAATTTTTTCATCAGAAAATTGAGTGAAGCAAAGGTTTTAAGATTTTCTGATGGATGAGACATACAAGGGCTGTCCTGAAAGTATCCAGCCATGTAATATGTTCTCGTTATATTAACAATGGCTGGACAATTTCCGGACAGCCCTCGTATACAGTGATCAGTATAAAGAGCAATGATCTTAAACGTTCAGCTTAGTAAATCTTTTGCAAGAGTGAAAATAAACAAATACCACCCAAATGACAATAAGCAGAGGTTATTTATTTGGAACTTGCTGCAGCAAAGAAAGTGGCACCATTACTTGCCTTCAGCAGAGACTCCAAGGCAAGCAGAGGAGTGGGAAAGCTTTAGAGTGGAAAATGAGAAGGCTCAGGCACGCCCTAATCGGAGGCTATTGGCATGAGGGAAGCTGCAGCGGGGCTAACTCAAAGGGAGGCGTCCTGTGTGATTGGTTAGGAAGCATATTTGGCTTTCTCTGGTTGGTCCTGACTGCGAAGGGAGGGACCAAAAAATAAGGAAGCTGGCAATTACTGATCAAGCCTGCTTCAGTGATTGTGATTCAGCTTTCTTACGTGAGTCCGAATTGTCACATATGGTCTAGCCATTGTCCATTTGTATAATATATTTAGTATCTCACATGTATATATATCCATGTCACCGTCACCCAGAGCAAAGTGAATCTCGATTTGTGTGTTTGAAATTATTTGGTGTTGAGCACATACAGTACAGAAAATGTTAGAGCCACTTTCTATGTACAGAAGGCCTCCGTTGCATTTAGGGAGGTGACTGTTTAAAGTGTCAAGATAACACAGGAGTTACAGCCAGGAAAAAGTGTTTCTCAGATGTTCATGCAAGATGCAACCTATTCTGTCCTTACTTTTTAGATTCTCTGATCTAAGGAAGGAAGAAAATGTGGAAAAAGAAAAGCAAGAAGAAAAGAGTGCAGGGTGGAGTCATGGAATCTGTGTAAAAGAGGATTGACAAAGAGAAAGACTGAAAGTGCTGTGTGGAGCATTGGAGAGGAAGTATTGGGGTCAGAGGGAGGAAAAGGAGGAGCAATTGAGGAAGGAGTGTGGGGTGGGGACTTCTAACAGAGAGCCAAAGACGTGGCTGTATCACACCCTGCTTCTTCAGACTGCCTGTCTCCTGCTTCCATAGAAACATAATTCTTATCTGGGTCCTTGGGTACCCGGAAAAAAAAAAAAAAAGATTACATTTCCCAGCCTCCCTTGCAGTCAGGTATGATCACATGACTATTTCCTGACCAATGGAATGTGAGTAAAAGTGATATATAGAACTTCCAAGTTGTTCTCTTAGGGGATAGAGGATTCCCCACCCCTTCTCCTTTCCTACTGGATTGTGGACATGGCGATGATGAATCATCTCAGACGGTTTAGATGAGGACAACACCCTAGGGACAGTGGAGAAACAAGATTGAAGGATTCTGGGTCCTTCTATCATAGAGCCATCATATCTGCTCCGGACCATTGATGGCCGGATGGCCATCAACATCAACAACCATTGATGGTTGTTATGTGCGAGAGAAAGAACTGCCATCTTGCTTGAGTCACTGTAATTTTGAGCCTTCTTACACCCTATGTCTGTGAGGCTTCCCTTCTCCATCCATCCTTTTATCTGCTCTGTGGTTTATAATAGAATTTGGTGCTCTACCTCCCAATACTCCCCTTGGAATATGTCCGGAGGCAAGTCTGCTGGTCTTACCCCCAAGACATGTACTGGGAGTGGCCAAAGGGGAAAAGCAAAGCAATAATGACAAATGCGATGTGTGCCTTTTGCTCTGGCTCCATAGCACCCACCAGCAAGCTGTTAGTACACTTGAACCTCAGACTTGCCTGCACTGGGAGCCAGTCTCCCTGGAGGCTTCTGGTCCAAGAATGCCATGAGGCTGGTTTGGGGGTTTCATTGCCATCCTTTCTTGCACACAGCTTGGCAGCTTTGAGGCTCAGAACAACATTTTTTTTATTTTTTGGTCCTGAATGGAAGCATCTGTGCTAAGCATCATGGTTCTGCTCCAAGTCCTGTTTCTGCTCATCAGCTGTGTTGTTAATAATGTTGGATTACTTCTTTTCTTTTCTTTTCTTTTTTTTTTTTTTTTTTTTTTTTTTTGTCTCTCAGCAATTCACATAAGGATAATTCACTCCAGAACACCTGGTCAGCCCTAAGGAGACCCAGTTCCCAGCATGCCTAGCGCTTGTAAGACAAGGACTACTGACTTTCCTGGCCTGTTGTACAATTAAATTAATATTCATAAAACTTCCTGAGATGTTCCGGACCCAAGCCATTGCCTACGACATATTGCTGTACTCCAGTGGGCTCCTTCTATTGCTAGTTGCTGCAGTTCCATAATTCCTTGCCCTGGTGTGTGCAGACGATGGCCAAACAGTGGTCTCTGTACTATTTCCTCTCGCCTGATTAATTGTTGCCAGACTTGCTGTTCTCAAGGCTAGAAATCATGCCAGCTGAATCGGCTTTGTGTTCAGGGCATTTGCCTTAAATGACACCAAATCCATTCTTGACCCTAATTATATAAAATATGCTTCAATAATTTTCCACTAGGTGAATTAAAATAATGCCAGGACTGCTGCTTGAGCCTCTCCTTCGCACTATAACTTGACTAAAAAGCATTCAAGGATCTTGAAACATATCATGTATTTCTTCCCATGCTATTATACTCGGGGTCCCCCAAAGAGCTGCCAGGACCCGAGTCTATTGCCAGGACTCTACTGAAAGGGACTGAGATGGATTGTGGGCTGAATTTTAAACTTAGAGCATTTTCAACAACAGAATCTGGGCTTCTCCTCTCTCCTCTCTGTCTCTGTGTCAGTCTCTCTCTCTCACGCATAAACACACATTATTTAGCTGCTAAGAGTTCTTGTTCCCAACTTTTCCCCATACAACTCACTCCCACACACCCGTCCTTTTATGTCTGTTATCCAGCAAAGTTTGCTAAAGGAGCTGCTCTGTTTCAAGAGCTTTGGCACTCCAGCGTTTGAGCAAGCAGTTTTTGTTTTTTGTTTTTTGGTTTTTTTGACTGCATTCCAGAGGGATGCTTCCGGCCTCGTTGTTTACCGTGAGACACATGCAGGCTCTTGCTTCCCCTCATTCTTCTTTGGGCACCAGGTTTCTCTGTGCATCCGTGGCTACGGAAATCTCCCCTCAAAACACATCCTGTCAAACACAAAGACCAAAAACATCCCAAACTGGAAGCCTGATTTGGGGTTGTTATGCTTGCTTCTTACTGCCCGAGTTAATCAGATTTTACACATTCTAACAGCATGTGTCCTGTTAGCCAAGGGGGGAGGGTATAATATCTGTCATTAGGATAAAAATGTCCCGATTGTACTTCTTGTCTCTCTGACTGGATGCCAAACTGTGATACGTGTCTGGTTCTTAAAGTGCCCAGATGAGTAGATCCAAAGCTGGTCCAGTTGCTGAGATGACAACTGGCCTGACAGTGGTCCTCCTTGATCTACACATTTGTTTCAGCTCCTTTGCCAAGCCTCGTCCTCATGTACCTTCTCTGCATAAGGCTGGGAAGTTCAACCTTCCTCTTTATCTCACTCTGTGATGAGACTTGGGCCAGCTGATGTAGGTAGCGCCTCAGGAAGTTTTCATTTCTTTGCTTCTAGCAAAGTCCTAGAGGATCTATTCATCCAGGGAAGACCCAGGAACCCCTAAACTGGCCACCATGCTCCAAGTTCAGGAGAGGGGCAGGAAATTTCTCTTTCAACAAGTTTCTGTCTGTAGACTTCTATAGGGATATGTCCTCTCCAGATGGGTTGGGTTGGTCCTGGGTTCCAGGCTATCTGTCTGTCACAATGCTTGCCTAGCTTGCCCCCAACCTCTGCATGTACTTTCTGGGTCACCATGGCAAGGACCTCAGCTGCTGCAGCATCGGGGTAGTTTCCCATTGGGCCACTTCTGGATAAACCAAGCATTATCTCCTTGAGACCCATCTCCCCGACTCCCCACTAATCCTCAGCTCAGCACACAAATGTTGAATGCCTACTCTATGCCAGACACAACAGGCAGCATGTTCTTAACCATTTTTTAGGTTTTTTTTTTTTTTCTTTTTGAGACACGGTCTCACTCTGTTGCTCAGCTCACTACAGCCTCCAATTCCTGGGGTCAAGCAATCCTCCAGCCTCAGCCTCCTGAGTAGCTGGGACTACAGGTGTGCACCACCACGCCCAGCTAATTTTTTAATTTTTCATAGAGGTGGGGGTCTTGCTATTGCCCATGCTGGTCTGGAACTCCTGGCCTCAAGCAATCTTCCCACCTCGACCTTCCAAAGTACTAGGATTACAGGCGTGAGCCACCATGCCCGGCCTTAGTTTTGCATCTCTGAAAATCCCAGGACAGCTATGGACCCTTTGTCTAGAAAAATGTAGGTACTGTGCATATAAAATTTTTCTAGGCAATCTCCCGAAGCTAGCCCAAAGACCCTAGGGTAAGAACCCTCTGAATGCAAAGAAAGTGTGAAACCTGCGCACATGTGGGGTTGAGACATAGCTCTGTCATTTACCAAACATTGGATCTTAGGGGAACCCTCTCAAATTCTCTGAACCTTAGTTTCTTCAGCTGTAAGGTGGGGCTGGTAATACCTGAGGTTTTAGTGAGGGAGTGGATGTAAACAGAGAAAATGTTACAGCTGAGCGCTCACTACACATGTGACTTGATTAGGATTTCAAAATCTCACCTTTTGGAAGAAAGAAGGTGAGGAGTCGTGATCGCCAATGTTTTACAAATGGAAATTCCAAGGTGGACTAAATGACAGGCTTTGCCAAATAAGATTGACTCCAAATCTTATTATAACTGAGGAATAAGGAGAAGATCAAATATTAGGGCCTATAGAGTTTTCCAGATCTGGTTCAGCTCTGATTCCACCTTAGCAGGCCTTCATTTGCCAACACAGGGAAGAGCTGGCCTGGCTCTCATCTGGAATCATTCCGGTTGATTGATGTTTCTCCAAGGACTAAGGAGCTCAAGTGGGGAAACTGATTCAGCCTAAAGTTCAATACGGCCATGATTTATTTGGCCCAGAACTAATCCAGCGGGAGGTTTCTTGGGGGGGGTGGAACGGTTATTAAAATGCATTCCCTTCACCTTCAGTGCTTTAGTTGTGGTTCTCCAGCGGTTTTGCCCCGACTTCAATTCTCCCAAAATGATTTTAGATTGAGAGTTTTGGTGGTGCCACCAGAAATATAACTGGTTCAGAATATCTGAGCCCACCATGCTGTTGTGGGAAGGTTCTTGGTGAAGGATCCAAGGCTCAGCTTCCCTTTGCCTTTGACTGTTTTGTTGACACTTGAACTTGGAGCAGGTATTCTACTAGTAGGTGGGGAAGTAGGAAGAACTAACAATTTTCTGTTCAAAATATGGACAGAACTGGACAAAATCTGTTCCCAAGAGGTTTCTAGAAGCTTTTTAAAATAATATTTGTTTAGATTTTTTTTTTTTTTTTTTGAGACAGAGTCTCGCTTTGTTGCCCGGGCTAGAATGAGTGCCGTGGCGTCAGCCTAGCTCACAGCAACCTCAAACTCCTGGGCTTAAGCGATCCTACTGCCTCAGCCTCCCGAGTAGCTGGGACTACAGGCATGTGCCACCATGCCCAGCTAATTTTTTCTATATATATTTTTAGTTGGCCAGATAATTTCTTTCTATTTTTAGTAGAGATGGGGTCTCGCTCTTGCTCAGGCTAGTCTCGAACTCCTGACCTCGAGCGATCCACCCCCCTCGGCCTCCCAGAGTGCTAGGATTACAGGCGTGAGCCACCGCGCCCGGCCTAAAATAATATTTGATTGTGTTTATTTCTAAATGTAGAGCCTGACAGATTGGTGTAGAAAAGGTATGTCAGCAGTCCTGTGTGCTGAGGATTTGAACATCACAAAAGCTTAGGAAGCCAGGGAGAGAGGAAGGGAGGAAGGAGGGGAGGGAGGGAGGAAGGAAGGAAGGAAGGAAGGAAGGAAGGAAGGAAGGAAAGCAGGCAGGCCAACAGAAAGTCAAAGCCAGTGAAAATTGAATGTGAGCAGTTCTCAGATGAGCAGGACCAGATCCGTAGCGGTGACCAGTGCGGGAGCACGGCCTAGGAGCCAGATAGCCATGCGTGGGGCCTGAGCATCCGCTTTACAGGGGCATTTCAAGGGTGTATCTGAGGATGCTGACTGCCCTCCTCCACTTAGTTAAAACTTTTCTGGGTAGAAGCATATTGCATTAATCTTCTTTTTGTTCAGATGAGAAAACAAGTAACAACATTGGCTTTTTGAAGAGTTATTAAGATACTATGTAACATTAAAAATTAAATTATATAAAAATAGATAATAACAAGGAACATTTATATTGAGCTTTACAGCAAACCTCAGACTTGATTTTGATCCTCACAACAGCCCTGCAAGGCAGATAAAGCAGACAGCTTTTATTAATCCCATTATGGAATGAAACAAGGCTCTGCAGGGTGTCCACGGCTACAGGCTGTCCTGTGCCAGCTGCGTGGTTCTCTTCAAGCAACCAGACCACAGCAGTAGAGAAGAAGGAAGAAGCTCTGAAACAATAGCTGACTAAGGGGAAGAGGATGGGAGCTGGTGACATTGGCCCCTATGAGATCCTGAATCAAGGGCCAGAAATACCTTTGATACAATTCTGGGCTGTATGAGTCTTATGAAGCTGGGAAGAGAGGGTGGAGTTGGCAAGGAGGCCCTGCGCACACCCTGCAGAGATCGCTGAGGAATCTATGAAGCCCACATGCTGTTGTGGCAGGGCTTTGGTGAGGGGTCCAAGACGCTGCTTTCACTTGCCTTTGATGGACTGTTGACCCTTGAAATGGGGCTGGTAGTCTGCTAGTGGGTAGTGACAGCCTCAAACCCAGTTTTTTCTGGATTCCTTAGTCTACTGCCCTCTCCACGTGAGTAAATTGTTTTCATAGGAAAACCAAAATACATGTGTGCATTGTAACAACTCATCTCCGTCAGCAAAGTGAAAACTGTGCATCAGCTAGAGTCACGTCCTGTATGCAGAATATACCTGACCTTAACCACAAACGTGCCTGAAACTCCGGAAACGGGCCAGAAGTGCAGGAAAGTATCTGCATCGTGTGCCTGAGCAACGTAGGAATGGACGCTCTGGTTGGGAGACTGCTCTGTTTTTTCTGTGAGGAGGGTAGTGGGAGTAACCTTCCCTGCCTGCTGGAGCCACAACACAGCTTCCTGCAGGTGAGCCCAGCAATCTTTCTCTTCCACTGGGCAAAGTTCCCAAGTGCATTCCCCAGAACATGAGTTCTTTGGGACATTACCAGGAGTTTGCGAAGGAAGGCTATGGGGCCAAACATGGTGCTGGGTTAAAGAAAGAGTCACCAGGCTTTTCACTGTGGACCGTTCAGAGCCTTTAATATTCCAGGGCGTACCGAGCAGTTCCAGGAGGGGCACTCGGGAATTCAGGATGCAGGGATTCCCAGATCTGTTTGGCCACAGGACTCTTGCCCTGTGAGCATCTTAGGAGAAGGGTGTTCTGTAGAACAAATTTTGGCTGTAGCCTGATTCAGATCTTCTCACATGACATTCAGGTGAGCTAAGAAAATGTAGTTCCTTAATTTTTCTGAAATTGGTCTAATCTTCCTCATCAGAGCCCACGCTGTTTGCAGCGGGGTCGGGGGTGGGGGGAATGACCATATTTAGTTAGTGCTTGATGAGATCTAGTCATTTAAACAGTTTTTCTAGAGATCTTTTGGGAGCAACGCTCCACTTCCACCTGTGCTCCTCCGAGGTGACATCTAAGTATAAGGAAGATGGCTGTGTTTTATATGACGTTACGATATTGCAGGGAGGTTGGAGTTCTCGGACGGATGTGAGGTCTATCGGTTCCTTACTGGTCTCTGCCGTGGAGCAGCTGGCTGGGATTGCTGCTGGGATGGTGACCACTGGTCTGGGTACCCCCTGGTGCGTCTGCTGCTGGTGCGACCACAGACGGGTCTCTCTGAGGCTGCCTTGGCCCATCAGCACTTCTGCTGGCACTACAGACCCTTCTGAGTTTCTGTCTCCACCTCCTCTGGGACTACCTTACCTCTCACCAAGGTCAGTACCTCTCAATTCAATTTCCTCATCCCCCAAGAGGGCACACAGGGACTGTGGGGTACCTTTCACATCATGTAAGAGCAAGATTCCCTCCACTAGGTCATGCTATGCCCCTGAGTTTGCTCTGACGTGGCTGCACGTGAACGGTTGGTGTGAGAGCTTACGGGGTAATCTCCCAGGACTTATTAGTTCCAGGGTTTTTTTGGTTAATTCTTTCAGATTATCTATAGATATGATCATGTCATCAGCAAAAAAAATGCAGTTTTATTTCTTCCTGTCCAATCCATATACTTTTTATTTCCTCTTCCTGTCTTATTACATTAGCTAGGACTTCCAGTACAGTGCTGAAAAGGAGTGATGAGAACATTCTTGCCTTATTCCTGATCTTAGTGGAAAAGCTTCAAGTTTCCCCATTAAGCATGATGTTAGCTGTATGGTTTTTTCTAAAATTTTCCAAGTGTCTTTTTACATTTGGTTTGTTCAAATGAAAATCTAATCAGAGCTGGCCTGTAATTCTGCATTAAAATATGTATTTTTACTTAAGGACTGTTAAGTAAAGCACTCAATTAATTGATTAATTGATGTCAAATTAATGTGTCAAAATGGCATTTATGAAGTAAATATCTTTTTACAGCTGCTTTGTTCAAACCAGAATCCAGTCAAGGTTAGCCTACAAATCCTAATTTTTTAATGTGGTAAAGTTATTTATATTGACTATGATAGAAGGATACTATCTGACACACATGTAGTAGATATCTATTTTTGAAAATTGATATAAGTCACATAGTTTAAAATTCATCCATCTAAAATGTATAATTCAGTGTTTTTACTATATTCACAGAGTTGTGCAACCATCACTACTATCCAATTTAAGACCATTTTCAGCACCCCTCCAAAAAAACCCATACCCATTAGCAGTTCCTCCCCATTTCCTCCTCACACCAGCCCTTGGCAACTACTCTTCTACTTTCTCTCTCTATGGATTTGCCTATTCTAGACATTTCATATAAACGGAATCATACAATATGTGGCCTTTTGTATCCGCTTCTTTCTGTTTGCTTAATGTTTTCAAGTTTTGTCTATGTTGTAGCATATACCAGTATTGCATTCCTTTTCATGATAAAATAATAGTCCATTGTCTGGATAGACCACATTTTATTTATATATTCACTGGGTGATGGACATTTGGGTTGTTTCCACTTTTAACTATTACACTAAAATCATGGCATAACAACGCAGCTATGACCATTCATATATAAGTTTCTGTATAGATGAATACTTTCAGTTCTCTTGGGTGTGCACCTAGGAATGGAATGTCTAAGCCATGTGTTAACTCTGTGTTTAACATTTTGAGGAAATGCCAAACGGTTTTCCAAAGTGGCTGCACCATTTTGTAATTCTTTATTGAAATAAGTATGTAAGAGCTGTTTAAGGGACGGCAGTTGGTTCCATGGTTCTCTAAGTATTTGGTAGCTTTGCCAGTGTGACTGAAATTCCCCCATCTTACTCCTTGGAGCTAAGACATTGAATGTCCTATGTTAAAAAATATACTCATCCAACAGAAATAACATATGGAACTGTTCCCAGCTAGAACATGTTTATCAACTTGGCATAGGTGAGTAGAACATTGATCAGGTATATTTTGATAATATAGAGGAGACAGTTCTGAAGAAGACTATGCAGGGGACCACAGGGCACATATTGCAACTTTGCCCAGGATTGGTACTCTCCTTTTTGTTATTTTGGGCCTGAGAATAGAGCTGAACACTTACTAAAATGAAATCATTTCTAAATTTGATTTAACTTTTGAAAAAGAGTAAATCTAGTTGTCTGGGGGCAAATGTTTAACAACTGGCTCTCTGGAAAGGGGAGAAAAAGTCCTATTTGTAGGATTTGCTGATTTCTATGATGTAACTACACTTACCCTTCCCCATTTCAAGCTACCAAAGTGATGTTATTGAACATGCCATTGGGAAGAGGTATGCATAACTGACTGTCTCGAGTCAGTTGGAGCCGACTCCAGGACACCCTTGGTTGAAGTGAGAGATTAGTCCAGCATATAGAATCAGGGTGTGGCAGCTCATGTGGAAGTTGAATCTGGCTAGACTAAGGGGTACGAGAGAAGGAGGCAGCATGAAAGTAAGCCAGTCACAGGTGAGAAGAGTAACTTGGCATGGAAAGTCCAGTGTACACAGGGCTGGTCACACACACGTTCCGTAGATTGAATCTTGGTGCAGCCCTGAGTCTCCCTTTTACAATGCAAATAGCCTTCAAAACACAGAAATCTGCTCCAAAGGCTGCTGCTGAGGTTCTGTGGCATTAAGATAACAGTGCAGTCGTCCAGGCCAAACTGTTTTCTGCTGCCATAAAGCCCTGGAGGAGGCTTGCCGGGACTGACTTGGCCTCCCGGAGGCTGAAATGAAATCAAAGAGACAGGATAAATGGAGGCTTTTCGTTCTCTTTGGTGTGAGCCTTCGTGGTGTGAGCATATTTTCTGCCAAGAATTAGTTGCTTAGAGAAGAAAGCTCCAAGCAAATCTGGACCAGGTGTTTACTCCATTTAGTTCCAGAGCCAAGAAAAACCATTTTCTGGGCACTGGAAAGAAGAAAGAGGAGAATGCCAATTAATGATCATTTTTCAAGTTGTTTCTTCTCATCCAAGGGATTGGGTTTCATGTGGGCCTCCAAGCTCCATGAGGCAATTGAATCTCATCTCTGCAGAGAATTTCCTGATGATCACGAGTCAAGGTAGCTAGAGGGGAGTTTTAAAGATAGATGACTTCCTCTATGAAATCAAAGCTATACCTGCAGCAGGATCTATAGGAAGCCAACACAGGCAGCAGAAAACGAGAAATTCAGTTACTCAGTTGGGAGGAGGAAGCAGAAGGCCATGGATGTCAAATAGCCCGGCTGATGAATTTTTCACAGAATTGAGGAGCGTTTTGGCAGAATTGGCCTGAATGACTGGTTGCTTAGGTGATGTGCAGACACGGGTTTCTTCTAACTCAAAGGAATGCCGATTATCTTTTTTCTTTACCTGCTAGAGCCTAGGGGAAAGAAATATGTACATTTTAAGAAGGTGCATATATTTCCTTTGTGAGTGAAATGAAACTAAGGAGATAATCTTAATAAATTATGAGTGTTCACTTATTTGATGAGGAGAAAAGAAAGGTTGATTCCCCTTTCAGAGCAGTCTCTTGATCTACCCAATCTATTAAAGAATAATTGAACTAGCAACAATCATTTCCATGAAGTATCTACTAATTATGCTGCTCTATAAACAGTCTCTGCATTCAGACACGCCAATTGCTAAAAATGGATCATTACATCACCAAGGGTGTCATTAGAGTTTTAACTACTCCCAGATTCAGAAGATCTAACCCTGAAAAATGAGGGCTGAAGTTTTATTTTCCGTTTCCTGACAGTGCCCCAAGTCTCGCCTCATATATTCTAACACCTTTACTTTCCTCCAAATCCAAGTCCTTTGTCTTCTTCTGTGTTATGAATCTCATAAGGTATCCAAAAATACACTATTTCCCTTAAATGATTCATACATTCTTTATCTTATTCAGCAAACTCCCAGACAGCTAATTGAAAAGGCACTACAAACTAAGCCAGATATGGTCCATTCAGGCCTCCATTTTTATCTTTCAAATGAGGAAGCTGGATTACATATGAATGAGGATTAGGCTCAGCTGTAACAGAGCCCAGAATAACAGTGGTTTGAATTAAGAATAGGGTTATTTCTCTCATGTAAGTGAAGCCTGGAGGCTGTGCAGGGATGGTACCACAACTCCATGATCATTAAGGACCCAGGCTCCGTCTATCTTGTTGCTCTGCCATCTTCCAAACATGGCTTCCACTGTCTGTTCTAAGATGGCTGCCCTAGCTCAAGCCATCAGGCTAACATTTCTACCACCAGTTAAAAAGGGCATGTCATCTCTCTGAAATGGCACTACCAGAAGTCACACTCAACATTTCCACTTATAACCCATTGAAGAGCTACAAGAGAGTCTGGGAAATGAGATATATATTCTGAGAAACTACTGACTAGCTAAAAATGGAAGATTCTCTTACCATGGAGGAAAGGGAAGACTGTTATTGGGAGGAGCTAGCTTTCACGACCACAGATTAGATCAGTGATTTTTACATTGCATCTTCAAAGTCCTAGGGTTTTAGTGTGAGAAGGTGCCACTGTGGGTTTGGGATGTGGGGAAGTGTGAATAAATTTACATTGGATCCCAGAAAACTTCTCAAAATCAGGGCATCTGGATCCCCTTTTTGAAGTGCAGTTGTGTTAGAACATTTCTGATGGATGCAAGTGGTCTAAACTGGGAGCCACTGGCAGCTGACTAGTAAAAACTTGCAGGGCCCCAGGAGAAGGGGTGCTTCAGTGGTGCCCTGGGCTGATTAAGGGGAGATCAGATTCTAGAACAGGATGCCAATTCTGAAAAGGATATATTGACCTGGGGGTTAGATCAGTTTTCAACATTGACATCATGTGGCACAGACAAGAAGAAACAGCAGGTGACAATTAGGACTTGAAATTGGACTGATAAGCTTCTCTGTTTTTCTCTTTAAAAAAACTCTGAGCCAAGTGATGGTTAGAGTAGAGTTTCCAACCTTGGTATTGTTGACATTCTGGACCAGATAATTATTTGCTGTATATAACTGTAATGTGCATTACAGGATGCTTAGCAGCATTCCTGGCCTCTGCCCCACAGATGCCAGTAGTAGCCCTCCAGTTGTGAAAACTGAAAATGCCCCCAGACATTGTCAAATATGCTCTGGAGGTAAAATTGCCCACAGTTGAAAACCACTGGGTTAGAATATATATAATGGTGCTTATTTTTATATCTTGCTCATGGGTGTACAACTTGGTACCAATCCTTTCATAATTAGATGCACTACATATCAAAGACCTTACACTCCGTGCTCACACTCCTTGTGAACAGTGTCTGTCCTAGAGGGTCCACAGAGCCTTTTGAGCATTGCTGTAAGCTCATGCTATGGGGAGAGAGGCAGACAGGGATGTTTCTTCCTGTACAGAGTTGTCATGCTTCGTGCCAAGTGATCTTGCCATCCTGGCCACAGTCCATTGAACCAGGAAACCTCATTAAAGGTAAAGGCTCCTGAAGCCTGGGTAGAAGGAAGCCCAACCACCTATGAGAAGGCTTGACCCAAGGCACTGGCAAATAGAAACCTTCGATATTGGAGAGTGACAAACAGGAAATGTGCTTCCTGAGGAAGCATCTCTGCCCACCCCTAAGAGATCAACAAGGACAACCAGGCTGCTAAGCAATTTTGAATCTCCAAGCCTGAGAGCTATTATTCTGGTTCTCCGTGGAGCTGCAGAAATGGCTTCCTTCAATTTATAACAAGCCGCTTCTACCATACACAGAGATCTTGGCAGAGTGTGACCCAGTGTTTAAACCAAGCTTGTTTCTGTTTCAGTGTGTGTAGCAGACATTACAGGGCAGCTAGAACCACCCCCTACCAACGACCCCAAAGGCCACGCCACAGATGGTGGCATGGGAACCTTGTCAAAATTCCAGATTCCCAGCTCCTCCCCTAGATAATCTCATTTAACGGTCTCGGGGAGCGGGACACTCAGGAATTTGTATTTAAGAGTTTTCCCAGGTAATTCTGATGAATAATCTGATTTTGGAGCCATTGTTTTTCTCACTGCTGGAATAATTGCATCCTCATGCTTTAACTCTGAAGTAATCCTTAACAATATGAAGAGCGTCCTGGAAAAAAATTAAATATAGAATTACCATATGATCTAGCAATTCCCCTTCTAGGGATATACCCAAAATAATTGAAAGCAGGGTCTCAAAGATACATTTTTACACCTATGTTTATAGCAGCATTATTCACAATAGCCAAAAGGTGGAAGCAACTCATGGAACCATTTGATGGGTGAATAGATAAATAAAATGTAGTATATACATACAATGAAATATTATTCAGCCTTAAAATGGAAGATTTTGACACATGCTAAAACACGGATGAAAGTTGAGGATGTTATGCTAAATAAAATAAACCAGACACAAAGGGACAAATGCTGTGTTATTCTACTTATATGAGGTACATAAAATGGGCAAATTCACAGAGACGGAAAATAGAATGGTGGTTGTCAGGGGCTGGGGGAGGGAGAAATGGAGAGTTATTGTTTAGTGGGTGTGAAGTTTCAGCTGGAGAAGATGGAAAAGCTCTGGAGCTGGATGGTGGTGATGGTTGTACAACAATATGCATGTACACTGAACGGTACACTTAAAACGGTATGTTTTCTGTTTTATATATATATTTAGCATACATGCGCACGCACACGCCCACACCCACCCATAACCACGTACCATAAACAACCACCAAAATAAATCATGAGATTCTTTCTAGCAAGGAAATCAGCTGCCTCAAAGAGATCATAACCAATAAAATAACTACTCTTTTGGGTACAAAATACTGTCAGAGATAAAAATCTTTAGAAAATAAAATTAGTACAAAACAAGCTTCTTTTTTTTATCATATCGGGGTCACTCATCATAAAATAAACAGAGAGAAACAGGAAATGAGAGACTAAAATAGATCTTCTGTTTAAAGAAAAAAAATCATTCCTAAGAGTTTACAAGCAGGTCTTTCTGAATCTTTAAAAATGTTTCTGTAATGTTGCAGTTTAATGACTTTTAAATACTATCCACTCTCCCTACTCCCCGCGCGGTATGCATTTACTTCCTCTCTTATAAAAATAATCGTTTTTTGATGTTCAAATAGATTTGGTGACTCTGGTGGGTGCCCTGCAGAAGAGCCCTGTTCCCACTAGGAAACTCTTCAGGGCGGGCGGTGACTTGCTATAGACAAAATGGAGACAGGTTGGGGAGCAGGGGAGACAGGATGATATAAAACGCTGTGGGTTGGGGGAGGCATTTATTAGGACATTTCACAGATGTGAAAGGCCACTATTAGGGTGGCAAGCTGCTAATCGTTGTTTTCACAGAAGGTGAGCCTCGCCCTCCCCCCAAAGTCAGCTTTCATTGTAGCATGAGTGATATTTAAGTCAGGTGAAAAGTCAAAACAGTAGTGGCTTAAATTACACAGAAGTTTATGTATCCCTCAGGTAAAGGAATCCAGAGGTGGGGATTCTGGGGCTGATGTGGTGACTCTGTGAAGTTGTCAGGGACCCAGGCTCCTTCCGTCTTGTTCTGTCATCCTCAGCTCATGGTCAACGTGACTATTTGCCTATTTAAGCTTCTACCATCGAGTCTGTATTCTGGCCCAGAGTGAAGAGGCCCACTCCTTCCAGTGACAGAAGTTGTATGGGACACTCCTACGTGGCCAGAACATAGTCTCGTGGCACATCTAACTATAAGAGAAGCTGGGAAATGTGGTCTTTATTCCAGGAAGCTGTTTACCCAGCTAAGAAAGGGAGAACTGATCTTGGGGTAGGTGATTAGCAGTCTGCTACTGGGAAGTCAGGTCAGAAGATAGGAATCTGGGAGTTCCTTCTCAGCCCAGGTGCTGTAAACCTTTTACATGAAACGCTTCTAGATGCTCTGCCCTAATTTTCTCATTTAATCCTTACAACTTCCCTCAGTTTACATTCTCATTTCCGCTTTACAAACAAAGGTACTAAGATTCCAAGAGTTTATATCAACTTATCCAAAGCAGCTCCATAAACTGTGCCTTTGGCCTCCAGATTCTTTAGAATTAGCCCTGTGTGGTTCCCAAGCCCCTTCCTCTGTGGCACCAAGAAGTGGCAAGGAGAGTCTGGCCTGGGCATGGCTGTGTCGGTCTACTGTAGGTTTCTCAGCTCTAGGCATGGGCACTTCCAGACACCTGTGTCTTCCTAACTCCAAACTCTGCCATGGTGGCGCCCAGGAGCCCACTGCATGGAAACTGCACATCACCCCAGCTCTCCTTTTACCCAGGAGTCCTGGACACCTAGGTTGGCTGCCGACTCACTTGGGTTTTGAGCAGATGTTAGCATTCTGGGGTGGACTTCCTCATCCTAGGTTTGTGCTAAAAAATGTGCGTGCGTGTGTGTGTGTGTGTGTGTGTGTGTGTGTGTGTGATGTTTATTGCAGGCCTCAGAGGACCCAAGAGAGAACAAGGAGCATCACAACCACAGAGCTGGGTTCTGTCCAACCCCTACCCACCCTGTCCCAGTGCTGGGACATCTGTTGTTGGAAGGGAATACCCGAAACTGAGAAAGCTAAGAAGGCCCCTTTCATTGGCTCTGTTGTCTCTTGATGGTTATGTGGGTTCCTTTCATACTTTCAAAGAATCCTCTTGAGGGATTAGGAAAATTAACATTTCAATCTTAAGGATGAAGAATAAGCCAAGAAAAGCAACTTTTAAGAAAGAGACTGGTGGCCCGATTTTGTTCCTGCCTGGGAGCTGCTCGCTCCATCCCCACCTCTGGGGGAAGGTTTCTCCTTGGGGAGCTGGCTGGGTGCAGCCTGGCAGTTCTGGAAGAACACAGATGTCTCTGTGTTGCTGTGGAAAGACCACAGAGGCTTCTCAATTCCTCGCAAGGTCATTCCGTGGGAGTTGGGGGCTGACTTCCCCGGAAGCCCGGCCTCCGTGGGAGAGGATGGAGTCCTGGTCACCCCCTCCCTTCACAGAACTCCTTTCTTCCCAATTTCTACCTTCCCGGAGCCTTTTGGCCACTGTGTAGAATTCTTCTGAAAAGCTCTTATTTTCTGTTCTTAAATATCTTTTCAACAAAAAACATAAAAATAAATACTTCTTTATTAAAGTTTAGAAAGTAGAGATAATGAAAAAGAAGGAAAGAAAAACTGCCTATTTTTCTATTTTGCCAGAGTTAACTGTAGCTAATTTTTTATATATTTCCTAAGCACATAAATGTGTATGTATGTATTGTATATATGCATGTGTGTATGTAAAGCTTTTTTAAGGCAAAAGGGGGGGTCAGACTATTTTATAACCAACTTTTTGTCACTGAGCAATATGTCATAGACATCTTTCTATGTCAATAAATATATACCTACAATGTTGTTCTTAATAGCTGAAGATATTCCACTGAATCATTATTTTTAAAAAAAATAATCCCCTGTTAAGTATTGAGATTAGTTCACTGCTCTATTTTTTTTTAAAAAGTATTATTATAAACAATATCTGAAGGCACATCCTTGATTATTTCCTTAGAATGAACTCTTAGGAGTGTAATAGAATACTGGGCAAATGCTTTGCAAACTTTTAGGAGTTTCAGGAGTTTTTGATATTAATATATAGGGTCAAATTAACCTGTAGGAAAGTTATAATGATTTACATTCTCATCCACCATATATGAGGGGATTCCCTACACACTAGACACTATGTTTTTCTTTAAAGTTCTGGAAAGTTCAATGATATAATCTTTGGGGACAGAACCACAATTATAGATCTATCCTGTACAGAAAGCTTTTCTTTCACGACAACTTCGTCTGAGAACTCAGAACCGAAGTCTGCCCAAAAAGGAGCCAAATTAGAACCAAATTCACATCCTGTCATGTCTATTAGCCTCTGACCACACATCTGGGCAAACAGCTCTCTGTTATTTGTGACCTAGGCTGGATTCAGTGTTGACCTAGATAGAGAATACTTTTTATTGCATTACCAGCTCTCTGAACCATCTGGTCCCAGCTAAACAGGTTATCCACACAGTTGGAACCTTCATCAGTCAACAAGCTTTCTTCTTGCCAGTTTGCTCATAAAAAATATTTCCTACCTTGCTCTTTCCACAAAAAAGAAGGTATAAATGTCTTTTTTACCTGATAGACAGTAGGTTGTTTTTAAAATCTTGACAATTCTGCAGATTCTATGGCAGCTCCCTAAAAGCTCTGGGAGAGAGGGAAAGAGAGAGAAGGGGGGGAAAGGCCAGATTTGCATGGTCACAGGCACCTGAGCAATTGTCTCTGTATGACATTGAGTTTATTTAAATATTTGTGCTTGGGAGAAATGCCAATTATCTTTAAAAATGAGATTCTCCTTTTGGCTGTAAGTGTTTTTCCAAATTCTGAGGATTGAAGCAGATTGTTTTTCCAAGCTCATGAGCTATTTTTATCTGCAGCAATATGGAGTACACACACCTGTTTGTACATACATTTGTGTGCTTGGACATTTGTGTTCGTTATGCTGAAGGCAGAGCTAAGAGACAGTAAGACTGGTGTCTTAACACCTCTGTGGAAGTTTATTACGAGGTGATGAAGGACTATCTTTCTTTATAGTTATTCAAATGAATATGCTATTTTGGGATCTTAAAATCAGGCATGGGATAAAAATTAGACCCATTTTTAAGACCATTCATTGTTAAGTGTGTTGTGTTGTTACAGTCTCTATTCTTTTGCTCATTTACTTAACCATGCAAAACATTCTTATCGAGGGCCCACTGTGGGCAAAGTCCTTTGCTGAGTGCTGTGGAAGGCACTGAGACAGAATCTTTAGTCTAGCTCTCTTACCAACCAGCTGTCATGAAGGAGTCTCAGTTTGCAAACCTTTAAAATAAGGCCCCTGTGCTTCTTGTCCCATGGGCAATAACTTCCCTACACTGTGAGCTCCTCATGGTGGTGCAACTTTTCATATACCTGCTGACTGTATGTTCTTTTTGGAAAAATATCTATTTGGGTCCTTTGTCCATTTTAAAATCAGATTATTTGGGGTTCTTGTTGTTGTTGTTATTGAGTTCCGTGTGTATTTTGGATATTAACTCCTTATCAGACAGATGGTTTGCAAATATTTTCTCTGAATCCGTAGGTTTCTATCTAGTTGATTGTTTCCTTTGCTGTGCAGAAGTGTGGGTGGCAGTGGGAGGGTCCTGAGTCTCTAGTTGGCACCGTATGCCACAAGTCAGAAAGACACATGGTTTGCTCTGGAACAAGGCAGGTCAAAGTCGCATGCAGCTACGGATGCAAGCACAGGTGAGCCTGACAGATGCCGAGGTCACACCAGAGGTGTGTGATTCAGCACCTCAGACAGTTCATAGTCATATATTTGTTGCTATTTTAAAATGTTTTATTATGAAAACTTTCAAAAGTATACACTATAGACAGATGAATATAATGAAAACTGAAGCACTTAACACACAGCTCCAACAATGATAATGCTGTCCCCATTACTCCCTGACCCTTGAGTCCCAAATATCGTATCATTTCATCCATATGTGCAAATGTGACTTAGTAGGACTTTTTAGAAATGTAACCGCCATACCATTATCCACTCTAAAAAAATTAACAATTATTCCTTAATACTAGATTAGTTCTCTTTAAGATGTCTCTTTAGAGTTGTTTTTTTCCCCAAACAAAGCTCATGCATTTCATTGCATTGTTTATCTCTTAAATCTCATTTATTCTTTCACAGTTCCCAATCCTGACTACATCAAACTAAAAACCTTCTGCACAGTAAAGGAAACAACCAACAAAATGAAAAGGCAACCTATGGATTCAGAGAAAATATTTGCAAACCATGTATCTGATAAGGGGCTAATATAAAAAATATAGAAGGGGCCCAGCGCAGTGTCTCATGCCTGTAATCCTAGCACTCTGGGAGGCTGAGGCGGGTGGATTGTTTGAGCTCAGGAGTTTGAGACCAGCCTGAGCAAGAGCGAGACCCCGTCTCTACTAAATATAGGAAGAAATTCTATGGACAACTAAAAATATATATAGAAAAAATTAGCCAGGCGTGGTGGCACATGCCTGTAGTCCCAGCTACTCGGGAGGCTGAGGCAGGAGGATTGCTTGAACCCAGGAGTTTGAGGTTGCTGTGAGCGAGGCTGATGCCACGGCACTCTAGCCCGGGCAACAAAGTGAGACTCTGTCTCAAAAAAAAAAAAAAAAAGTTAATTGAGAGGCCATTAGGCTGAGGTGGCTCTAGTGCCTTGAGTTCCTACCTAAGCTTAACCAATCTGAAAGGGCCAACTAATCTCTAATTAGGGACTTTCCACTGGAATGATCCGAATAAGACTACTGCTCCACTTTACCCACTCAAATATTTTCTTTGCCTTACTTCCATGTTCATCCTATAAAAGTCTTCTGTTTGTTCCTCCTTTGTGGGCTGGAGCTGCCTGATTCGTGAATCACTGTCTCCCCAAATAAATTCCTTACAATTTTAATGTGCCTAAATTTACCTTTTAACATTGGGGATTGTGGGGGTGGGACAAGGGAAATGGGGAGATGAAATAGGAATGAATAGGATGATAAGTTCTGGAGATCTAATGGATAACGTGGTGGATACTGTTAATAATACTGTATCATATACTTGACAGTTGCTAAGAGAGTAGATAGTTAAGTGTTCTCACCCCACACATGCATAAACACACAAAATCAACTATGTGGGGTGACTGGTATGTTAGTTAGCTTGACTATAGTAATCATTTTACAATGTATATGTATATCAAACATCATGTTACGCACCTAAAATGCATATATAATTTTTATTCCTTTTTTTCTTTTCCATGTTATTGATTTGTTGAAGAAACTAGATCATTTACCTTGTAGAATGTCCCACGGTCTGGATTGGGCTGATTGCTTATTTGTAGTGTTGCTTAATTTGTTCTTCAGTCCCCTATATTTCTGTAAGGTGGTAAGAGATCTAAAGGCTTGGTTAGAGTCAGGATCAATTTTTCTAAGGCAAGAATGTGTCATAGTTGGTGTTGTGTGTTTCATGTTTCAGCACCTCAGGAAGCACATGGGGTCTGGTTGTGTCACTCGTGGTGACAGATGGGTGGGTTTAGGTGCTGTCAGCCTCACTGCTCTGTTATGAAGTTCCCCGTGAGCATTTCCCCTCAGGTTTTCAGCATCCAGTAATGATTGTTTCCTAAATTAATTATTTCGTTAAAGGGTCAAAAATAAAATTCTATCATTCTTTCTGCATTTAACAGTGGGAATTTTTCCATAAAGAAATTTCCCTGGCAACAATTTGATTATCCAGAAATACAGTCATACAGACCAAAAAGGTAGAATAAATGTTTCTCTTTACTTAAACAATTTTTGAAGTAATGAGCTGAAGCCTTAGCAACCTCTAGTGGAGAACCATGATCTTTTCTTTTCCTTTCTTTTCTTTTATAATATATCATTTTGAACTCATGGATTTTTATATAGTTGATGTGTTTTAATCTGCTGTTCCATTATTTTGTTGTTGTTGCTGAAATTTTCCTATCTGCTGGACTGGAAATCCTTTAGGTTTACCTCTGGGTCTCTTTCATGTGACTTTATTAGTCTTTCATAGTTTCCTTCTTGGCATAATATGTCCCTGATTCATCTTGTACATTTCCTACCTACCCGTGGAATCAATCATTTCTCCAAGGAGCTCTGACTCTCATATTGGGAATGGTATTTAGAGACCACAATTTGGGCACTAGGGGTGCTTATCATCATCAGGAATTTTCAGTGGATAGAGCTACAAATAAATAATTTTTAGAGGGAAAAAATTGTAACTTCATACACTATTTCCAATTTAAATTTCAAATTGCAAGGTTTTTACTTAATTTTACTTCAACACATGGATCTACTGTAATTTATTCATCCAGTCCCCTATTGTGTGGTTATTTGGTTAATGCATGTCTTCCTCCAGACTGTAAGTTCTGTATGATGCCTGGTATTACTTCTTTCTGTATCCTTTACTCTTAGCACAGTGCCTAGAACATAGTAGATGCCCAATAAATGTGCATGGGATGAATGGATGCTTGAATGCGTGAAGATCCCTTCTAGCCCTAAAATTCTAGCCTCTTTGACCCAGCCACAGCTCACCAGGTAACAATCCAGAACGCTCTCCTTGTTTTCACTTTAAGCCAATGATCCAGATGTCTGTTGCCTTCTGAGGATTGGAGGGTGGTGGTAAACTGGATTATCACTCTCAATTCTCCACTCCCCCGAATAAGACAGATGTATGTTTTTGCCCATTAACTATGTGGTGCCCTGCCATTGTGGGCAGAGTACACTGCCCACCCCATGGATGGAGGTCTTGGCCATACGACCTATTTTGGCCAGTGGAATGTGAGTGGATGTGAAGTGAGCAGAGGACTTTAACGTGCTTGTGTGGTTTGGCTGGGGCTTCTGTGCCTTCTGCATCAACTGTGAGAATAGCATGACCTGGATAATCACTGTACTTTCTGCCTGGGCCCAAGAACAAAATACAAGTGCAACAGACCTGAACAGTGTAGAGTCAGTTCCAGCCAACCTACAATATGAAACAGAGCCACCAGCTGAACCCAGCCCAGATCAGCCAAGCTGCGATCAACCTGCTGGCCTACGAGCATGGGAATAAATGCTCATTGTTGACAGCCATTGCCGTTTGAGTAGTTTGTTAAGCAGCATTATTAAAGCAGGAGCTAACTGGTACAAATCAATGAAGGTTAATAAAAATTCAAGGTTAATGAAACCTATGATATTTGACCATTTACAAGGTTCACTCCTACCACACTCCACCTGGTTAGTGTCAGAGAAATTCTGTCTCTTCTCTTGCCACTCCCTGCTCAACCATGAGTTCTCTGCCTCTCCATAGCCCAGAGGCCAAGGAGGTCTTCAGTTTTTATATCCTGAGTTTCTCCAGCCCATATACAGGTATTCAGACATAGTTTCTTCTCTTTTTCATCCAGGGCTACCTAACTAGTGGAGGGATAATAATGAAAGTAATAACTAGCAATCACTGAACCCTTATTTTTGCCAGACACCATGCTAAAATGAATTTGATAGTGCTGTCAGTGAACTCTATTACTCGTGGAGAAGCTAAGGCTCTGGGAGGTTAAATAAGTAGGCCAACCAGACAAGAAGCAGAGGAGATGGGATTTAAACTTTCTCAATCTAACACCAGAATTTGCACTCTTAGCCACAACCCTAATCCACAGGAAGGGGAGGCACTCCACCTTTCCACCTTTTCTCTGTTTCTGGAGTCCGTGAACTCACCACCCACCCTACCCACTCAACCTTTCCCAGTACAGAGGACCAATGCCACTAGTTGCAAGCCAGGTCATGTATTAGTAGTTTAAATTGAGGAGGAAGATAGGCTCGATGTTTCCAAGCCAAGGGGAAGGCCAGGTGTCTGGCTCAGGTGTTCCTTCTCCCTTCTTCTGAGGGCAGTGGTGAGGCGTAAGAGGTGGTGAGGGTAGGGGCAGGGAACAGCATCTGATAAGAGTTTTCCTTGGCAACTACATTTCCCTTTTGTCCTAAAACCTTCAGTCTTTCCTGCAAGTACACCAGACCCCCTAGCGCCAAATGTCAAAGGGATTGCGAATGACTCTGAAAGAATGTGATCCCGTTTTCAGGCTTCATGCAGTCTTTATAATGAATTTCCCATTTCTTTATTTTACCTCCTAATGCCCTCTTCTGCCATACTTTTTTCATGTGGTGAGATGGGGCTTCCATTGGCTTCATCTGTCCTGTTCCTTCTTGGTGGGACAGGAGTCTCTTAGCACAATTACATGCTAAAATGACACTGTCAAGGACATCAAGGGAACAAGAGAAAGGTAGGTGCTAGAGCTGCTGCCCTTCAGAGGCTCTGAAAGTACTAAACTTGGGGTTTAGGGGACTTACCTCTACTCCCTAAGGAGGGAGAGGCCCCCAGGAGAGACTCCTGGCCACGTCCTGGTCACAGGGACCTCAGGCAGCGAGGCATGGAAAAGGCAGAGAAATGGGAGAAGACTAGAGAGGGAGAAGCCATCTGATGGGAAATAGAGAAATCTATCACATCTGCCTCGGGCTTTCCATGGGTGTTTTGCTTAATTAACCCAAGATTGTGTCCTTTCTGTTCAAGGACTAGCTGTGCTACTGGCCTTCCAGGTGCTGTGGGCCAGGACAGTGGGAACCTGTTTCCTTGCTTTATGTGGTGGTTACGATCTGCTGTGCACTGCTCGGATACTTATAAGGAATGTTCGTGGGGTATCTAATAGTTTATAAGGCCATGGACCCTCACAGTCCTTAGAGCGGGAAGAATCACCATCAGCACTCGTGATCACTTGGACACTGAGACTCAGAGTCTGTAAGTGACGTGCCTGAGGTTTGACCTTGATGAAGGGGTGGAGCTGGGACTTGAACCCACATCCCTGGAATGCTGGGAATCTTTCTCTCTAACTACCTCCTTCCCCATAAGATCCACTTCAGAGAAACAAGAGGGCACGGGGCACCACTGTTTTCGGGGCCCAATGACACTTCTTCCTAAGAACTTAATTGAGCTTGCCAGCCATGTGGCCAGTGTCCCCTGGGAAAGGTTGGCTGGTTTTTAAGAGGGGAACAAAAAGGTTTTGAGGCCTCCCTTTCCTGCTGTGGTTAATGAAGGCTTTTGTACTGTCCTGGGGTGCCTCCTTGGGACATATTCCTTCTTGTTGTTATTGTTCGGTTTTTTCCTTTTAATATTTTCTCCAGTTCCAGAAGTCATATGAACTCATTTGATAATATTAGAAAAATAGAGAAAAGCATAAAGAAGAAAAGATAACTTGTGTGCTGCCACCCCGAGTCATAGTGAGGACTTGGTGAGTTTCCTTCTGTCTTGGGGCCTCCTGTGCCCTCCAGGTCCGTGGCACATGCTGCTCTGTGCCTGCAGCCTCGTCAACAGGCCCTGCGCCCTCCCTGCGTCTGGCTCTGGCTGCTTGCGAGGCCTGGCAGGTTAGGGGATTTGTTTCCCCTGGGTCCCTCCCTGCAAGGTCACCTTGCTGAAGATCACTGCTGCTCTGAAGACCCAGGGGACTAACAAGACACTTGTCCTGCCAGGCTTTGGTGGCTGTTCCTAATCTCCTTCCTTTAGGCTTAAGGGTGGTGAGGCCCCCTCTCTTGTACTATTGTTTGTGCCCCACCCACTCAGATTTTGTAAATAATCCCTCTCCAGGTCATCCTCTTCTGAGCATGCCACCTGTTTTCTGTTGGAAATCTGAATGACTCACCTTCTACTTCATTGACTTTTTGAGGCCTTTCTCCTGAAGCTCCCAATGATATGAGCTTTTCTGGGGTTTCCAAAGTAACGCATGAAGTGGTGTCTAGAATAAACTTGGGGTTCCTGAGGAGAGAAGGCATTTACTTTCCTGACTCTTCCCTGGTACCACTTCCTACCTGGCCTTGCACAGAGCTAGACCAGGCCCGTGTCCCTGTGTTGTGGTGTGAGGGATTCCACACCCCTACCAGTTCCCAAGAAGCTCCAACTCCTGCTGCTGCTAGCTATCTATTAAAGTCCCTGCCGTGGCTGCCAGAATTATCTCCAGAAAGTCCCCAGTTGGAGAAGAAGTTGCAGGCGAGAAGGAATGAGCGTGGCTTGCTCAGCCCAGGTCTTTGTGCACAAGGTGCCTCAGCCCCGCACTTGCTGTCTGGCGGAGGCCTCCTTACCTCTCCGGTCTCAGCTTTGATGAGGCCTCCCCCACCAAGCCCTCTCCGAGCTCCCCATCCCTGTGGGGGCACCTTCTTCTGTGCTTCCTTGTGGCTCTCGTCACAGCATGCTGTAATTCTTCTCATGAAGTCTGTGACGGCAGGAACCGTGTCCTGCTCACCCTTCTCCCTGGCAGCTGCCATCATGCCTGGCACAGAATAAGCGCTCTGTAAATATGTCGAGCATTGCACACTTGGGACGTCCTCCGGTATCAAGTTTCCCCATGAGACCCGTTCTGAAGGACAATTTCCAGTTGGAAGAACCCTTGATTTGAAAGACCAGCCACCTCCTCCTTGAACATTGTATACATGAGAGTCCGTTTGCCCATCCCCACAGGCACTGAGGTGATGCGACCCCAGACAGGTGTATTTGTTGGTGGCAGGGGTAGGGTGGAGAACAAAAAGTGAACCTTTGTAGGTTGTGGACATGTGAGAGGAAAGAAAAGTATAAAAGCAGAGCCAGGGAGATGGAAGAAAACTCTCTATTCCATCATTTCCCCAAGAGCCAGTTGCAGAAAGCAATGCCAGGGTCATGGGAAGACAGATTTCAGAGGCAACTGCAGTCTGCTGGGGCACTTCTGCATTTATCTACTTTATTTACCTTTCCCTTCTAATGTGGGGCCAGGAGAGCTTTATGCCTTAGTGAAATACTGAAAACTCCCTTTGAAGGGAAAAGACAAATATCTGTATGTGCATAAGAAACACTGGAAGGATACACAGGAACCTGACAAAGCGGGGACCTCCGGGGCCTGAGCAGAGGGGTCCAAATCAACAGGGAGGGGTGCAAAACCTCTCAACCATTCCTTCTGACATTATTTTGACTTTTGATCCATAGGAATTTATAACCTATTCAAAAAATAAAATGGAATTTCTTCTTAAAAACTTTCCCTGAGAAGAACAATAACCCTCCAACTTTCTTTTTACTTTCACCAACTTAAACGGGACAAAAGACTCGCTGCTGTGCATCCAGTCCACTCTTTCACTTTCCAGTGGAAAAAACGATGAGGCTTGTTTATAATAACAAAGGGTGACTGTATGAGCACAGCCTTTTTGGGGTGAGGGTGTCATGTCACATTTGCTTTTGCACTAGGTATATTGATGCTTCCTATTTGAACCTCAATGTATGCATATCTTTCAATCTGAGTATTAGAAAATTCCAGGACCTTAATACTGATGTGGTAGATATAGAATCTGAAAAATTGCAGGGGAGATCAGATAATCTGTGATCGACCACATGGATAACATAGCAACAGCAACTGGCTGATGAGAGAACATAAAACTTGCTTCTTCCTAAGTGTGGGCATTCCAGCTGTCCACAGGTGTGGACGCACAGCAGAAACTTCGTTAGTTGCCACATGTTGCATGGGTGACAGAATTTGGGATAGAGTGCTGAATTAAAGCATTCAGGTCACACACTAATTTTGGTTTGCAAATTCCAAATTCAGTCATCCTTAATGATTCTCTTAATAGGTTACTAGTAAGGAACAATTAATTCTCCACAAAAATGACAGCTGGAAGATCGGGTGGCATTCACTCCAAAAAGCAAAACAAATTTACATGTTTGGAGAGCAGTTTGTATCCATCAGGAGAATTCTTGTATCCTGCCAGTGCTTTGAGGTCTGTTTTAAAACTGACTGTTAAAATTACTGCATTGGAAAAAATTTATAAGCTACTCTGTCATGAGCCAGGCAAAGTCTTAGAGAACTGGGAGTCTGTGATGGAAAAGGTCACTCACCCAAATCATGCTTTTCCCCAGCGGGAGGCAGCCCTTCAGATGATGAAGGTCCTTACGATGCTTCAGCTTTGGCATCTGGGACATCTTCTCTAGAAAAAACTTGCTGTGTGAACTGCAAACACGTGGGGAGATCTTGTCACAAGGAGGTTCTAAGAGCTGATGAATATTGACTAGCTTCACCCCTGCCTTATATTTTAATGACAGCCAAGCGTCCCACAGGAAAGCCATGGTGGAGCTTTTGAGGCAATGGTTTTAGACCCACTTGTTTCATTGTGTTCTGTCTTCTCAACTGTATTGTCCTAGGATCTTACCAGCAACTTCCCTGCTTTGTTCTCATTAGGTATAATTCCACACTTGTCCTTTGGATTTGGGGACCCCCTTGGGCTTCCCCAGTGTGGACCATCGCAGGCTGTCATTTGTGACTTGCACCTGCTCTGTTGTTCTTTCTACGTCTGTCCATTTCAGGTAACCACTCACCTGACCCACCTCCCATTCCAGGAGGTGAGATGCAGCAAAATGAAATTCTCAAGTCTCTTGAATCCAAACACCTCTGCTCTGTGGCCTGCTACAGTTAACCCTCATGTATACTTAGGGACAAGCCTGTGTTCAGCCATGTGCTATGGATTCGTACTTTCTAGGAATTGAGAGGTTCATAGTCAGCTAGGTAAATACCGAATTATTTCTATATCACTTGGGGTAGCCGTTGTCCCACCACCCTGACCACCTAGACCCTTCCCAGAACTAATCGTGTAATTTAAGGGACAATGCCTGGCCAACCTAGGGAGGGGTTTGGGGCTCTGATTGGGTACCCTGGCCAACCTCCTTTCTAACAGGTGGATACCTAAGCTGTACTAGTTATCATAAATCTTAAATATTAACCCTGTGCAAGGGAGCCCTAGTAGTCTTAGAGATTTTCATATTAAAAAATGAGACCGGAGGCATGAAGGTTTGTTTGCAGCAAGTAGATGGTTTCCTAAATATTGCTCTTTGCCAAATCCCCAGAGGCCCTTGAATGTTGGGTGCTAATAAAGCTCAAATTATTATTAGGCATGTGGTCTATGTAGGTCACTGCCAAGTACTGGCATGATGAAAAGTAAAGAAAAACAAAGCGAATGTGGTAACCCCAGCTAGAATGTGGATGCGAAACTGCAACCCCTTCTCCAAACGAGCATCAAGCCTGAAATCTCTTTTCTTTTTTGTCTCCCAGAAGGACTTGGTTTCCCCACCTGTAAAACAAGGTCGTAAGAATGACTTTCTTCACTGGTGTTTCAGGGTTTGGGGCAATAAATAGGCTTCTTTAGAAGAAAGGCTCGGGGGTGGGGTGGGGAATAGTGTTGGAGACTCAGCCTCATCCTGGAGCTTTAGAGTTTCCGTTGCTGCCACATTGCTGCATGTCTGGCTTTTGTTTTATGCTGCAGGGGGATGGGAGGGAGTGTGGCAGGAGTGGGAACCAGGAACCTCCAGGAATTCAAGGTGTTAGTCTGGTTCTGCCATGGAGGCTTTTTTCAGATGATCACAGGAAGACGACCTGTGTCACGCTCTCGGCCACTTGGACAAGGTTCAGGATTGCTCTTTAGGGAGACCTCTTCCTGAGCCATACGGAACACACGCGTTTCCCAAGCATCCTGCTGGGTGGTGACGCTGTCTTCCTTACCAAGTGCTTCCAGCTGGAATGAGGTTAGTGCAGGCAGGGGAGGCAGCTGGGCCGTCTGGGGCCTGGGCTATGCATCTGCAGGAGGTGGTGGGATGGATGAGAGGTTTCTGAGGGTTCTGCTGGATCCTAGATTTGGGAGGACACTCTCAGGGAAAAGGAAGAGGTAGGACTGGGCAGAGATGGTGGATCCACTTGTGCTGATACAGCCACTGGCGAGAAGATTCCAGGCTGGGTCATCCCTCTGACCCCGGCAGCGAATGGGGAACCTTCGGGAGGAAGTGCAGGGAGAATTAGGAAGAGAGGCGCTCAGACTAAGCTGGAGGTGGGGGCAGAGTTGGGGGATTTCTAGGACAGTGGAGACCAAACCAAGACCTGAGCACGCCTTTTTTTTTTGAGAAAAAGAAACCTCAGCTAATGTTCACTTTCTCCTGTTTTATAGAATATTTGAAGTGAGCCTGCACCTTTAGTTTCATTTATGTATGAAATAAGCACAGGTGCCAGGCACTGTCTCAGGGTTTGACAGTTTTAACTCATTTGGCTGCCATGACAGTTTGTATGATTATTCTCATTGCACTGTGAGGAAACCGAGGCACAGAGGGTTGAGTGACTTGTCCCTCACGGTCGTGCAGCTGGTGAGGACGAGCTGAGATTAGACTCTAGGCAGCCTGGTTTCCGAGTCTGTTCTCTTGAGCCTTACTCGTTTTTCTTTTTTTAATAGACTTTGTTTAGAATAGATTTACAGAAAATTAAAAAGATAGTACTGAGAGTTCCAATATACTCTATACCCGCTTTCCCCTATTATAAACATCTTGCATTAGTCTGGCATGTTTGTTATAATTCATGAAGAAGTACTGATGTGTTATTATTAACTAAAGTCCATAGTTCATTTGGATTTACTTAATTTTTATCTAATTTTTTTTCTATGCCAGGATCCCACTCGGGCTATACATTCCATTTAGTCATCATATCTCTCTTGGCCATGACACTTTGTCCAACTTTCCCTGTTTTTTGATGACCTTGCTGGTTTTGAAGAGTGCTTGTCAGGTGTTTTGGGGTGTGTCTGATGATTTTTCCTCGTGATTAGACTAGGGTTCAATCTTTGATTTTTGATAGGTGCAATGAGCTCTTGCTAAGAGGGGCATATATATCGGTTCTATCATTATTTGGCAGAATTCCACACAAGTTTTTTGATTTTTTGTTTTTTACATTTTTGTTTCTTTTTGGAAGGAAAAGGAGACTCCTATTTTGTGGTTGTGCTGGGTCATCTGGTTCCATTTGAAAAGAATAATCTTAACACAGACTCTAGCTGCTGGGAGGCAGGAAGGCCTTGGTCTGTGCCGGCCTCCATATTTCAGGATTGCAGGTTGCATTTGGCTTCTTCAGCCCTCCAGCCTGGCCCTGTTTTTCACTGTTAAGAGTGGAACCCTGGAACAGAAAAGTGTAAAAGGAACACTGTTGGAGGTTTGGCCTTCTAGGGCTCTGCCCTATCCACTTACCCGTCATGAGTTCTGCTTGCTTCCCTGTAGCCAGCCCTTCCTCATGCCCTTGTCTTGCCTCACTTAACCCAGAGCCAGCCCATTACATGTGCGTGGCTGGCTGCCTCCCAGCTCCTGACCCTTGGCACTGGCTCTCCACCCTTCCATGTCTGCTGTGTCTGCAGAGGCATCTCCTCAGTTAACCCTGCCTGTGCATGTCTGCAGGAACCCCCTACTCCACCTTCCTCAGGTGCTGTTCTGGCAGGTGAACCCAGACACCCATGAAACCCACCATCCCAGGCTATAGACCACACCATCAGGTGATTGCTTAGAGTCCAGACTGGGGACACATCCATTTCCTCTTCCCAGGGAAATCTCAGATCATAAATATGTTTACACATGGGAGAAGTGCTTGAGATATGGTCTTGAGATTATAAAAATACACTCAACCTTTTAAAACCATAGCAACACAAGAGGCAAGAAGGCTGCAAATTGAAGTGCACTTAAAATATGGCTATAGGCTGCAGGTTTGGAAATAAAGTTTTTTAGGAAAACAACTAGAGGGAATAGAGTCCTGCCTTCATCCCCACCTACCTCTGTCCCAGCTCAGAGCCTCGCCAAGCTCCGAGCCCAACCCCCCATAGACGTTTGTTGGCTGCATGAGTGAATGAATGTACAGAAGGCATTTCCCAGCTGCCTTCAACAGGTCTTAGCCCAAACTCTCTCCATCCTTTTCCTCCCTTCCTTTGGTCTGGACAGTCAGATAGCAACAGGTTTGTGGCTCATGTCGCCTTGCCAACCCTCCTGTACTAGGTTGAATTACTGGCCTCAATTCTTCACCTTTTGCCAGATCCACACCCTTTGCCATGGACCTTTGCTGATCCTCCAGCAATTTTGGAAAGAGAACACTTCCCTGCCCCTTGACTTTGGGCGTGGCTGTGGGATATTAGCATATGTGACGCACAGAGGGGTTTGAAATGTACTTGTGCGACTGGGCGGGCATGTCCTCTTGTGCCTCTGCCATTGCCATAGAAGAACAGGTCTCAGCTGGCTTGCTGGTCCCAGGAGGATGAGAGACATGTGGAATGGCTCTGGACTCAAACTGCAGCCCAGAGCCCAACCCAGCTGATCCCAGCCAAGGTCAGCCAAACACACACTGACCTGTGATGTGTGAGCACATCACAAATCCACCTTCCGGTCTCTCTTGGAAACCTACGCAAGCAGCAGGTTTCTGGGAAGAGGAGTCTTCATGTCAAATCCTGTCCCAGGAGACCAGTCCTTCCTTAGTGAGCCTCACTGGTGACGTCGAAGTCATTATGACTCACCTCTCCCAGAAAGCATTAGTGTATTCGTAACAGTAGTAATTAGCATTCGCCTGGGGTTTATAAGTAGGAGGTAGCTGTGACATACAACCGTCTTAGAAGGTGGAGAGACCAGGTTGATCACACCCATTCTGCAAAGAGAAAATAAAAAACTCAGACAGTGTGGTTGACTCATGAGGACCGAACCAGGAGGCAGCTGTTTCAAGGAAGAATGAGATAAGGAGTTCCTTACCCCCAGGGGGAAGTCACATTTGTGTGCGTGTGTGTTTTAATTTCTACAACATTTTCATTATTAAAGGGATGCATATCAATTGTAGAAAAACAGAAAAATGCAAAAAGCATAAGAAGTTACCATACTGCCTAGTAGTATTTTTTATTTCTCTTCATTTTTAATGCATGTATATTTGTTATATATTTTTTATAAGTTAAAATCATGCCGTATACCTAAGAGCTTTCCCCATGGCATTTAAAATTCATTAAAGACATAGTAAATGTATAGTGTTACGTTCTACGGACTAATTCTAAGTTTTGTAAGCATTCTCTATTTTTGTAAATGCAGCTTGTTTACAGTTTTTTACTATGAAAAAAAAAATGTTTTGGTGAACATCTTTGTTGGCATGGGAGACAATCTATGTATTTAGTGCATGGCACATGGTATGTGTATAATAAATGGTAACCAGTATAAATATTTGCCTAAATTCCTAATAATTTCCTTAGAATAAACTTCCAGTGAATTGCAGAGGTAAACAGTTTTTGATACAGGTTGCTGAGTTGCCTTCCAGAAAGGATGTCCCAATTTATATTACTAATGACAGTGTTGAAGGTGCTCTCCCCACAGCCTCCTCGCTGGCATCGAGTCTTCCCTGTAAAACGAAGCATTGCTAATTTGATAGCTGAAAAATAGTAGTTCCTCGTTGCATTGTTGGTTACTAGTGAAGCTAAAAAATTCCTACATAATTATTAACTATCAGTAACAGGATGACTCTGAGGGACATTTGGGTCAGGGCCTGGCATAATAAATAGTTTTGAATGAATGAATTATCAAAGTGGCCACGCTGTGGGCTTGAATCAAATTGCCAGGGCTAGATGCTAAGGACTGGAGTGGCTGAAGTGTCGACTTTACGGGCAGGGATTTATTCCCAGTCCTACCTTGCTCGATTGAAAGTAACCTTCAAATGGACAAAATTCTGGAGTAGAAGTGAGGTTTGGGAGTATCTTTCGGGGTGGTAGTATTGAAAAGGGGATGCCCGGCTTTGGAGTTGGCTAATCAGAAAAAGGGGCTGGGAGTGCAGCCCCAGCCAGCTCCTGAGGGTGGGCTGCCAGTGGTGCCCTCACCCCCTCCTCCTCCCCTCAGCACCCCAAGCATGCATGGGGTCCACAGAAGCTGTGGGTGTATGGGGACCTACAGGCAATTTTGTTCTCAGGGAGGAGGTGGGGACTGCATCAAGTTTTCCTGTCTGACTGTGCTGTGACATGACTCAGCCACCAGACTGGCTGAACTGGATCCAACCCTGAAGCACTCTCGTGTTTCTGTTCCTCCAGGCATGGCTAAGACCACCTCCTCCCCTCCCCATGCCTCCCCCACCGTGACCCGGAGCTCTCTTGCAGGACCCTGTCTTTTGCCATTCACAAGTCACATTCCCCTTCTTCTTTCTTTTTTTTTTTTTATTTCAGAACGTTGGGGGAGCTGGGGTACAAATGCTTTGGTTACATATGTTGCCTTTGCACTTCCTGAGTCAGAGCTACTAGTGTGTCCATCCCTCAGACCCTGAGCTCTGCACCCATCCCCTCCTCCCTCTCCCACCGCCCAACACCTGATGAATGTTACTTCCATATGTGCACATAAGTGTTGATCAATTAGTAACAATTTAACGGTAAGTACATGTAGTGCTTGTTTTTCCATTCTTGTGATACTTCACTTAGAAGCGTAGACTCCCACTCCATCCAGGATAATACAAGAGGTGCTAGATCACCATTGTTTTTTTTTTTGTTTTTTTTTTTTTGTGGCGGAGTAGAATTCCATGGTATACATATAGCACATTTTATTAATCCACTCATGTGTTGATGGGCACTTGGGTTGTTTCCACATCTCTGCAATTGTGAATTGTGCTGCTATAAACATTCTAGTGCAGATGTCTTTTTTATAGAATGTCTTTTTTTCATTTGGGTAGATACCCAGTAGTGGGATTGCTGGATCAAATGGTGTGGACGTGAAGAGACAGGAACACTCATACACTGCTGGTGGGACTGCAAACTAGTACAACCTCTGTGGAAAGTAATATGGAGATACCTCAAAGAGCTAAAAGTAGAACTACCATTTGATCCACACTCCCCTTCTTTTATTTTATTTTTTTTGAGACAGAGTCTTACTCTGTTGCCCAGGCTACAGTGCCATGGCGTCAGCCTAGCTCACAGCAACCTCAAACTCCTGGGTTCAAGCAATCCTTCTGCCCCAGCCTCCCGAGTAGCTGGGACTACAGGCATGTGCCACCATGCCCGGCTAATTTTTCTCTATATATGTTTTTAGCTGTCCATATAATTTCTTCCTACTTTTAGTAGAGACGGGGTCTCGCTCTTGCTCAGGCTGGTCTGAACTCCTGAACTCAAGCAATCCGTTCGTCTCGGCCTCCCACCGGTGTGCTTGTTAAACCTTCCTACCAAGAAGGACAGCCCAAGCCTGACGTGAGGACGAGCAGAGCTGGGCCCTGGCACAGTGGCCAAACATTCCATACGCCCAAGTGCTTGGACTTGAGAGAAGGTCAATCTGGCACCCTGTCTGGGGCCAGATGAAAACATTCAGACCAGTGGTTCTCAAACTGTGTTCCCAGGCCAGCCACATCAGCACCAAGTGGGAGCTTGTTAGAATTGCTAAATCAGAAACTTTGGGAGCTGAGCTCAGCTTTCCGTGTTGTAGCAAGCCCTCCAGATCATTCTGACTCTCAGTAAAGTTTGAAACAACTGCATTAGAAGAAAGCTGGGCAGATGGTTTTAAAAAAAAAAACAAAACACAAAAAACCCTGCTTTTGCTGAGAGTTGGCTGGCAGTGCAAAGCCAAACTAAGGCAAAAACAGAAACCTCCGAGGCACCAGGATATGTGATGTAGTCTCTGCCAAATACCCAGCCAACCACATAACCCAATATCTGAGTTAAAACTTCTCTATCCAACAAAACTCTGTGATGAAACAGATTGATAAAGAATAAACTTTGACTGTTTCTGTCAACTAGGCCCTAGTTCATCCTTGGTATACTCTGAATGCTTCTGGGACATTCATTCATTCATTCTTACACTTTTATCTGCTGAAGACACCAAGATAATAAAACCCCATCTCCACTCTCGGTAGCTTGTATCAAGAAGTGGAATGTGTCAGCTGGGTGCAGTGGCTCACGCCTGTAATCCTAGCACTTGGGAGGCCGAGGCGGGCGGATTGTTTGAGCTCAGGAGTTCGAGACCAGCCTGAGCAAGAGTGAGACCCCGTCTCTACTAAAAATAGAAAGAAATTAGCAGGCCAACTAAAAATATATATAGAAAAAAATTAGCCGGGCATGGTGGCGCATGCCTGTAGTCCCAGCTACCTGGGAGGCTGAGGCAGTAGGATCGCTTAAGCCCAGGAGTTTGAGGTTGCTGTGAGCTAGGCTGACGCCACGGCACTCACTCTAGCCCGGGCAACAAAGTGAGACTCTGTCTCAAAAAAAAAAAAAAAAAAGCACACCGGACCATCCTAGCCTGTGTTAGAAGGGCCTAAAAATTACTGCTGCAGGGTCTGAGACTTTATCAGCCTATCTAGTAGCTTTCTGGAGAAGCACATGAAGCTGGGGGAAGATAGAATTTTATATCCTGGGAACACCTCACACTCCAGGAGCCCACTTTGGTACGGGAGGCCCTGGCCAGTAGCTCATCTGCCCCCTTCCAGAGCCCAAACCTCCTTCCAGAGACGATGTGTCTGTCTCCACTCTGCCCGCAGAAGAAGGAGAAGGTGAGATCATTGCAGGAGAAGGGGAGAGCCTGGGCCTAAGACTTATTTCCAGCAGCTTCCCCATCACATTTCAAATAAAATCCAAACTCTTTACAATGGCCTGAGACCGCTTGGTGCTTGGCCCTTGTCTCCCCGCATTCCAACCTGTCTGTCTACTCTGGCCTCCCTGCTGGCCTCCCTGCTGTCCCTCACACACCAAGATGGTTCCAGTCCTGGAGCTCTGCAGTTGCTCCACCTGGAAGCTGGGGCCCCAGGTGGCACACGAAGCTGGCTGTTTGGGCGTCCCCTTTCCAGGAGGAGCGTCTCTTCTCCCTCCATAAAGCAGCCCCACCTTTTGCCTATACCTTCTATGGCTGTCTTTCTAGTACTTGTCACCAGCTGTCACAGGCTGACTAATTTGTTTACTATTAATAGTTTATTATCTGCCTGCCCACTCCCTCAAAAACACGAGCCCCACAGAGGCAGGCAGGGACCTTGTCTGCCTTCTGCAGCTGTGTCCCCAGCACACATTGCACATGTCCCACAGAAATTTATGGAATGAATTTTGAACTCTATCAGGTATGCTATGGAAAGCAGGGTCTGAAATCTTCAAACAATATGTCCTAGACCTTGACTCTAAAAACCGGAATCAAGCTCCACATGTACTTCCCAACAGCTTGTTCATATGGGAAGAGCAGGGACCATGAATGAGGTTTCTGTCACCACCCCGCAGCCCTGGACAGGCCCGTCAGCTTGTGCTGGCCTGGCCTGCCTCGCCTGCAAAGGGTTGGAAGCGTCTGTGTTGCCTGTGCCCAAAGGCTGTGTCCAGGGTCAAAGGTAGCAACTGCTGGGAAAGTGCTGTGCCAGGGGAGAGGAAGGGGGCAAATTCCAGGTTTGTCGATGGTTCTCCTTCTCATGGCTTGAAAATCTGCACATGGCATTTGATTTTAGATTCTTGCTTGGTTTAAAAAAATAAAGCATGGTTTAAGTTCTTCAAAAGCTTAAGGCAAGCCCATTACAGACTACAAATCTAAGGAGTTACATTTGAAAAACGAGTTCTGGTATTTGAGGCCCTGCTAAGGGATCCTTACCTTGGTCACTTTGCCTCCCTTTTTCCATCCGCGAGCGCAGTTGCCAGCTGTCCTGCCAGGGTGGGCTGGGCTTTCTGCTTGGCATCAGGGAACTTAAGCATGAATTAAAGAACATTCCTCATCCCAGGGACACTTGGGGGTGAACCTTCAAAGTGATTTTATTTGACTTCAGATTGATGGCTTGATTGGCGGGATCTGAACCTTCCATCCGGCATGAGACAGAATCCTCCGTAGTTATCCGGCCTCCCATTTCTGACCTGGGCAGGGAATTAAAGGAAAAAAGACCTTCTGGTGAAGCCCTTGGGGTATGATTGCCAGAGTTAGCAAATAAAAATATAGGATTCCCAGTTACATTTGAATGTCAGATAAGCAACAAATAATGTCTCAGTGTAAGTATGTCCCGTGAAATATTTAGGACATACTTACACTTTAAAAAATGGTATTTGTTATTTATCTGAAGTTTGAACTTACCTGTGTGTCCTATATTTTATCTGGCAACCCTATCACGGGTACCCCCTCTGATCTGCGAGTCTTTAGTCCTGGGAATGGAGGAACAAGAAGACTGCTGCACTTTTCCCAACCTATCTTCCCCTACAAATAAGAATGTTTTGCTACTAGTCTCCACTCACTCCAGCCCCTTGCCCTCCCTCCCAGTCCTGGCCTATGGGTCATGGGCCATAGACGGCCGTGACCTTAAGTTATCCATCTGCCTGGACTGCTGTTGCAATGCTGCCCGGGGGCTGCACTCCTTGGAACCAGCAGGGCACTTAGCAAAGCGTGATGCCAGAAAAATGCTCAGGTCATAAGGCAAACCAGGGCAGGAATGTTTTATAGCTGTTGGGAGCATTTGATTTTTAGATAAAGGGCTTAGAAGACCCAGAACACTCCCCTAAAGGCAGAGCAAAACTTCTGGGTCAGCTTATTTATTTTGGTATTACTAAACACCACTTTGATTACTAATAATACCTTGCACTCATGTCGTGCTTTTCATCCAGGGATCTCCAGATGCTTTATTAACATTATGCAGCACAGCTTTATAACCCCTGGATTATGTAATTGTACAGAGAGCGTTTTCAAGGTAGAAGGCTTGGCCCTTCATGGAAGAGACCTGGACAAAAGTTAGGAATAATTGGGTCCAGACCTGACCTGGGTGATGGACATTTGGGTACATATTCCCCACCAGACCCTATTAGAGTGTTGGCCTCTCAAGTGCAAGGTTAGTACTGCCACCTTCTTCTTTTTAAATCCCCAGCATTTATTAGCACAATGACTGGAACACAGCCGGTGCTCAGAAAATGTTTGCTTAAGTAAATGTATGAGTGATGAACAAATAGATAAACCTGGAAGGAAACTTTGGGCTCCGTGTTCACTGTATTTTCTCACGGGCAGGGTGGGCAGCAGATGCTGCCAGTTCCATGCCCTCAGATTCCTTCACCACTCTGGGCACAGCAGCTCCCCTGGTGCCACATTCCCAACAGCACCTGCGTCTCTTTGTCAGAGGACCCCGGTGGCTCCCGGAACTTTGCCGCAGGCGCTGTCTGCCTCCCCTGCTGCAGCCCTTAACCCATGGCAGGGGGCATGCAGGGATGCAAACTCTCCAACTCCCTCATCCCTGAAGGGGACACTTGGGTGTGGCCTGTGCTGTGCCCACTGGCGGATTGTGCCAACACTGCCCTCTGGGGACTTGGCTTGAAAGCGTAACCCTTTGTATCCCTTCCCTTCTTAGTCTGGGCTTTTCCTAGGGATGCCTCCTAGTGAGTCACTTTTGCTAGCGTCTTCTCTCACGGTCTGCCTCCGGGGACCCAGCTTCTAATGGCGGCATTTGGATTTCTTGGCCATGGCTCATTTTCCCCGACATGCCGACGCCTTCCTGCACCTGGAGAACACCACCAACCACCAATCTGACTACTGAGTGAAAAGCAGTAGAAGATGAGGAACAACCAGGACTTTATATCCACTGAGGCAAGAATGTAGACTTTCAACCTGGAATTTTCTTGAGCAGAGACAGCACAGCCCCGGACGACTGTCAAATGAGCTTCCCTTTTTTTTTTTTTTTTTTTTTTTGAGACAGAGTCTCACTCTGTTGCCCGGGCTAGAGTGCCGTGGCGTCAGCCTAGTTCACAGCAACCTCAAACTCCTGGGTTTAAGCGATCCTTCTGCCTCAGCCTCCTGAGTAGGTGGGACTACAGGCATGCACCACCATGCCCAGCTAATTTTTTCTATATATTTATTAGTTGTCCAGCTAATTTCTTTCTATTTTTAGTAGAGATGGGGTCTTGCTCTTGCTCAGGCCGGTCTCGAACTCCTGAGCTCAAAAGATCCACCCACCTAGGCCTCCCAGAGTGCTAGGATTACAGGCGTGAGCCACCAAGCCCAGGCAGGGCTTCCCATTTTTATGCACATAAGTGAGTGGCCCTTCTCGAAGGCTCCCCACAGGGGCTGTCTGCAGGAAAATCTCTGCAGAGGCCAGCAGTCAAGACCAGTGCTGGCTGGAAGACAGAGGTAGTAGGGCCCTTGGATGGGCGGTCAGGCAGGACCTAGACAAGAGAGTGTGTCTTTGCCTCCTGCATTCAGATCAGGGGGCCTGGTGGCAAAATGGTGGAGGCAGGGCCTGAGTCAGTGGTAATGGCTCAGTGCCATGTTTCCTGGAAACACTTTGTAACAAAATTTTAATTTTAGTAATTTTTTTCCTTTTATTTTTAGTTGGCACCTAATAATCGTACATCCTCATAGGACACAGAGTGATGTTTCGATAAGTATATACAACCTGTAATGATCAAATCAGGATGATAACACAGCCTTCACCTCCAACATTTTAAAGGGTCGTTTCTACATTCCCTGGGGCTTTCTGGTCCTAAAACTTCCCATCTGTAGAGACCAATTTCAGGAGTTTGGAGGGGCTGTTCCTCTTTCCATCCAAGGGTATCAGGCAGACAAGACAGAATAGTACTTAATAACTTCTCTGGCTGTCCTATAAGGATGATGGCAGGGTTAGGCGTCCCTGAGCTCTCTGAGATTGTACTGGTTTGTAATATTTTAAGGGGCTCTGTGCTACTGCCATAACCTACTTCAGAGGAAAACATTTATTATTAACGCTGGTTTAACACTTAGCTTTCTAGGGTATTTGTGGATGACACAGTCATACATCTGCCTTTTTATAGTGCTTTGCAGCAGAGCACAAGACCTTCTGGCTGACACCTCATAGATCATCAAAATTAAGACCTCTAGGCAAGCAGAAGAAAGTAGGGCGGGGGCGGGTGGGGACAGCAACTGGGGACAACTCGAATGGTTTCCAAGTTAAGTTTCCTTTGGAGAGAGATCATTTTCATTACAGAGCAAATCACTCTTAACATGAAGATGTCCTTGTTTCCGTGGCAACGCACAACAACTTGGAAGGAATGGTCCTCGGTGGCCATACAGCAAAGTGATGCTTCCTATCTGGCGGCAGGTGACAATTAACTCAGAGCCGGGATCGGCCAGCCAGGAGTCAACCTCCAAGGGCTTGGCATTCAACACCCCGACCCTCCCTCCTGTGTTAAAGCCAGAAGAAATTCAGAAATCTGAAAGTCAGGACAAAAGTAGATTCCCTATCTCCAACATAAACTGTATCATCACAGTGTAAGAATTTTTGCTGGAGACTTAAAAATTATTATATTAATAGAAAACTATGACCAAAGGAAGAGAAATGTCTAATTTTTGGCTGAACTTCCCCTCAAGGACCAGCGTTGGATGACAGTTTGGAATCTCTTTTGCTTATCTATAAAAAGACAGGCAAGAGATCACTCTGTTTGGGTTCATATACCCTCACGCTGGTGAGCTCCCTTTGCTCACGCAAAGTCACCAAATGTGGTAACCCGGGAGTGCCTCATTTTCCACTGCTGTTTAGCAGGTCACATCTGCTGGACTTTTTCTGGGCCACAAAACCTACTTTGTAACAAAGGACCCCACCCTTTATGTTGAGAAGGAACAACAATTTTATTGTCCCTTAAGCCCTGGGACCAGCAGCATTTTTGAGGAGAAAAAGAAAGTTCCCTGAGAAGAGGGTAAGGACCCCAAAATAGCCATGTGGGGTCGAGGTGACATAAAACCTTGCATCTTTTCCACTGACAAAGTGGCTGCTGTTTGCTCTGGGCTGTCAGGAAATCAACTGTGTGTCACATGAAACATAAAACCGATCCATCTGCTGGGACCCTTTTCCTTGCCTTCTTTTGTCAATGGTGTGACATTAACACCGGCGTCTGACGTTTGCGGCATGCATCCACTATACACCTGTTGGTTTACAAACAATTTGTCCAGAGAGAAATGGAGCATTATGACCCAAAAAAGGAAACAGGAAAGGAAAGGAGCTCTACCTGCTGCTGCTGCTGCTGGTAATAAGATTCCCCTAGAGGCACCGTGCGATGGAAGCTGGGAAGAAGCAGGGAAAGACTTCCGTGTTCTGGGGAAAGGAGAAACAGCCGGGGAGAAGATGCAATTGCCCTTTCAGAGTGAGGAAAACAGCTGCCTGGAACCAGCGGGCCCCGGCCCGGCCCCTCTCCCCCACCTTCACCGATGTCCTTTCTCCATGTCCAGGCATCCGATCTGGAGCAGTCACTGCTATGTTATACTTTTTGTTTTTAAATCCTAAATAACGAGACATTTCAGTTTTCTGTCTCAATTGCATGTGTGTCTAGGAATATTTATGAACAACAACAGCAACAACAAACTGTTGATTTAATCCACTCTGGCACAGGAGTCTGTCTGGTAGGTAGACAAGTATTTCTGCCCAGACCCTTCATGCTGAGGCAGGGAAGACTCAGCTCCCGTTTGACGTTACCCTTGTTTGCATGGCTGACCAGAGAGCGTGCACTTCTACTGAGTGTAGTAGTAACGGGAACTATAGGTAACTAGCTTTGTTGAGCATAAGCATGACCGAATAGGACTAGAGCGTTTGATGACCAACAACACACTGTTTAGGGCCAATGTGAACCCACAGGGAATCGTGTCCATCTGTTCCTCTTCTGGGGACCTTGCACCAAGTGCTCATCTTCTCTTGTGCGCTCTTCCGCCGTGCCCTCCCCAAGCCCGCCGCTCCCTTCCATGGCCTCCTCCCTCCCTGCCCACCCCTCCTTCGCCAGCCTGCGCAAGCACCAACTCGGAGTTTGTCATTTCCTCGATGCTCACGTAGGCAGACAGGTGTCCAGGATGGAAAGGGCTTTTCCTTTGACCCGGTGAACCCGAGGGGCAACGCCTCTGCCAGCCAGTGGGTGGGGAAGGCTTTTGAGTCATGCTGAGAGAGAAGATGGGGGTTGGGCTAGTGAAGGGACACTCAGTTTCTAAGAATGTGGCCTCGAGGTGGAGCTGAGTCTGTGTGTGTGTGTGCACGCAAGCTGTTTATTAAATGACAAGAAAAACCAAGCCAGGGCTTCACTGGGTGGGTTCCCATGCAAAACCCCCACACTTCCAACTCTAACAGCAGCTTGGAGGAAGGGGCTTCCTCAGACCCCCAGCTTCCCCTCCAACAACTTATTTGGACCCAGCAAACTCCAAGGCCACCCAATGTGAGAGTCATCCTCATTGTCTTTCTTAAAAATGTCTCTAAGCTCTAGCAAAGTTAACATTTTAAAGAAGTGACATTATGGATTCCCACTGAAAGGGAAAGACTCCCCAAACCCTGATGTGTAGACCTGACTGCAGGCACAAGGAGAACGAGAAACGTGCGACTTCCCCCAAGTCTTTCCTTGATTTACCCCGAGAAGCGGTTTGCATAGAGGTTAGGGCCGTGGACTCTGGGGCTGGACTGCTGGGGTCTGCATCTCGGCTCTGACAGTGGCATGTTCTGCAACCCTGGCAAGCCATATGGTCTCCCAGTGCCTCGAGTTTCATATCTGAAAAATGGGATAGTAACTTACCTGCTGTATTGGGTCGTCAGGAGGATTCAATGAATAATACATATACAGCACTTAAACCAGTGCCTGGTTATTGCAAACACTCTTTTTAAGTATCACCTCTCACATTCCACTACCCTGACAGGTAGGGCCAGCCTTGTGGGTCTGTGACCTGGGCGGTTGCACGGGACCCCGCACTCAGAAGGGCCTTCACTTGGTTTACTGCTTTGCAGTCACCATCTCAAAGTGCTTGATACTTTTCTCTTTGAACTTGTGTTTTAGAAGTGAAGTCAATGACACAAGGGAGCGTGCATGTGCGCAGAGATGTGTAGGCACTGTTCGCATATAGCATTCTTGCTGCCAAAGGAGCACATTCCGTGGGACCCGTGGCGTGAGGGTGTTCAGTGAGGGCCAGCGTGGGCACAAGAGAAGCATGTAACCTGTGTGACAGGCGGCTGCTGGTCGCCCAGGGAGGCCGTGCTTTTCCTCCTACTGGAGCTTGCTAGTAAAGCGGAAAGAAGACAGTGGTGCTCTAGGAACAGTCAAGGAGCCCTGTGGTATTCTTACTCATGTTAGTACCAACGACTTGCACTGAAAGTGATGACCTAGAAGGAAAGGAAAACAACAGGACACCGTAGTTTCCTGTCCTTTCCATCCCTCCTTACTCCTCAGTGAGATGAAGGTAGAAAGTGTGGGCAGAAGTCAAGCAGGCAGGAAGTGAAATAAGCACAGTCTGTTTCATGCAGCATTTCCATTGCCCTCACGGGAATGAAGTATCTGTGCAAGTACCAGCCACGAGATACAAATTGTGCCATTCTGGTGATGCCATATCTGAGTTAAGTACTTTTACATGTGCATTTAAAACTGGCATTGCATCATATAAAGACTAATGATAGAATTCGTGCTAATTATTTATTTACTTATACATTTATTTATACTTAGCATTTTACATAACAAATGAAAAAAATACACCATGACAAGTCAGAGAGAGAACACAGAAGAAAGGCAAAAGCTTTTTAGGTTGAGAACATTTAATGACACTTTTTCCTGCTTTTTTTAAACTAAGGGGTCCCACGTTTTCATTTTGCACTGGGCCTTGCAAATTATGTGGCCAGCCCTGCTCACAGGCTCACTCCTTTGCTGCTGCCTCTCTGAGCCTCTTCTGCAGCCTGGTTTCTCTTACAGCTGGGGGTTTGCGGGGGAAGGAGGTGCGGGGGTGGTGTTTAATGAGAAGGGGTGGGGAGGCAGAAGGAGAACTATTGAGGTATTTTGCAGTAGGGGTCTGACTGCCCAGAGGCACTTAATTCCCCCAAAGAGTCCTTTGATGCCCCACGGTGATCTGTGAACAGCACTATCTCTAGCTGAGAGAACGCCAGGAGTGCTCACTCACTCACTCGCCAGTGGCCCAAATCCCAGGCCTGTGTTTGCCAGATGTCAGGGCTAAAGGACATTCCAGCCAGAGGGGGAGAGGAAGAACGATACTGCCAGGTGTGCAGGTGGGCATCGCCCCTAAAACTCAGGCCCGGGGACCAGCCCAGTGGGTGCCGTGCTTAGAATGGCAGCAGTGGAACAGGGTTGTCATTTTTCTTCTCAGGATCAAAATCAGACAAATCTCCTATTTGGCTTACCAGGCAATAAGTGGATAACGCCAGGGACTGTCAGTGCAAATTACAGCCCTGGCCTCCTGTCATCAGCTTTGTGCTGCTTCTTGTCACTTTAATGCAAAGAGACAGCGTGGAGCTGATAACAAGCCAGAAGGGTGGGAGACCGGAGGGGGTGGCTGTGTCAGGGACAAGAAAAATGTATGTTGCAGGGAATGATTTAAGACAGTAAAGACCTACAGTGATGCCTTTCTTGATTGCCTGTTTAAGGGCGCTGGATACCAAGGCAATGCCCCCTGGATAACCACAAAACTACCCAGCTCCCACCTATTCATCCACCCCCCATCCGTCTGAGGGACTCCTGGGCCCTCCATCTCTTGCTCTGCTCATGGCTATTTTGCTGGGGTTGCATCTAAGCAGAAGTTGAAGAACTCTTGGGAGGAAACATCTTTCTTCCTAGCAGAAAACAAGGAATTTGGGGGTCTTCTTATTTTGTCAAAAACAGCCCAGTGACTGCTCAAAAGCTCTAGTTCTACTCCATTAAATTGCATTTTCTAAACTGCTGGGTAAATGTTCCTGTCTCAGAGACCCCTCGGCTGACAGATAAGATCTCCCTTCCAGCCACCTGAAGAAAGAAGGAGTCTTGCTTTTTGTGTGCCAGGATTTGGGTGTGTCCATCTGTCTTGGAGCCTGCAAGGGTCAGCTTACAAAAATATGCAGCCTCACTTTATCTTCCACCCACACTACACATTTGAGGAACTGGTACAATCAAGACAACAGGAATCCAGGTCTTTCTGTAGCTGTGCTGGCAAATTAGTGTCTGAGAATTTGGAAAAGGGACCAAGAGGATAATTACATGGGGAACACGCCTTGTATGTCTTCTCAGGTTCCCTCCAAGACTTCGTTCCCTCTAGTGGTTGGTGCCCCGTCTGCTGCTAGATGCCCTCCACTTCCAGACCTGGGTGAAACACCTTACCATGGGGCATGGTATCTGGCTTCCTGGGCAGTGATCAGGGGCTGGATAATGCAAGGGCGGTAACCCCATGGCGTGAACGTTAACCTGGGAGACAGAGGACAGGTGGGAGCCGGGCAGATAAACTCCCCCACCTTACTTTCTCTTATGGATGCCTTTGGGTCATTAATCCTTCCTGCAGCCTTCCCAGAGAAGTCCCCATGCTAAGTGAACAAGCAACCTGGTGTCTGCTGCCTGCTCACAGTGAAACAGGCCGTCACAGTGATGCATTGCATTGCTCCACACGACTTCTCTTGCCTCACTTCCTCCCCCGCCCCACTTCTATTGCCCTGGGCTGGCACCTTCTAAACAAATGATTAGAACCCCCATCCATGCGCAGGTCCTGCTTTCTGGAGGACCTAGACCAAGGCAGTAAATAATGTTTGCTCAGCACCCACTAAGTGCCCACAGGTGCTTGTGTGATACATTTAAACTCATTCTAGAACTTGGAAAACTCATTCAGAAGAGCAAGAACATCTTCCAAGGGCACCTAGGAAATCAGCAACAGAGTGGGAGTGGAATTGTTGAAACTGGACTGAAAAATGGCTGGTGACAAAAAGAAGGAAAAGAGTGGGGAGCAGAGTGGACACAGGGTGTCATCAGGTCTTTGGGGGCCAAATGAAGAAAAGAGGAGCTTCTGTATTCCTTGAGACTTTAATCTAGATCCCGGGCCCCCAAGTTGGTGCCCAAGTTAGGAAAGCTTTCCATTTTGGGGATTTAGCTTATACAGTGTTTTTGTGTTTTCTCCATAGCAGAAGCTGTCAGAGTGAGGCAGGGAGAGGCTTCAGTACCAGTATGGTAGTTATCTATTGCTGCCTGGCAAACTGTTCCACACTTCGTGGCTTCAAACAACAGTAATCAACGATTGTCTCTCATAGTGTCTGTGGGTCAGAAACTCAGGAGCAGTTTGGCTGGGTAGTTGTGGCTCAGGTCTCCCCTGAGGTTAAGGTCAAATGTTGGCTGGGGCTGCGGTCAGCTGAAGGCTCGACTGGAGCTGGAGGATCCAGTTGCAAGGTGGCTCACTCACACACTGTGGGCAGGAGACCTTCCTTACTTTCTCTGAGGGCCTCTCCCTGGGGTGGCTTGAGTGTTCCCATGATATGGTGGCTGGCAAGCAGTCCAGGAGACCACAGCAGAAGCCACAGTGCCCTTTATGCCTTACTTTAGCAAGTTACACGTGGTTTTCTCCATTCTACTCTATTGCTCACACAGAAAGCCCTGATTTGATGCAGGAAGAGTTCGTACAAGGGCATGGCTGTCAGGAGCTGAGAATCCTGTGGGGAGGAGGAGCATTTTTGGAGACTGGACCACAACCAGCGTCCTGGAACATGAGAGCTGGGAGAGTTCTTAGAGGTTGTCTGTTTCAACATCCTTATTTAGTAACTGAGAAGCCCAAAGGTCAGAGAGGTTAAGCAACTTGCTGCAGGTTGCTCAGTGAATCATCTGTTCACACTTCATTCAGGACTCAACAGTGCCTGCAGAAAGCACATTTTATGAGGCCATATGAGCATTGGAGCCTGTGGTCAATCAGCGTCGCTATGCTGATGAAGATGCAAGTCGGGGTGGGGGATGCATTAAACAAGAGCCACCAAATGAATCCATTGCAAAGCTGATTATAGGAGCTCACATGTTCATTTATGCAAAATATATTTATTGAGTGCTTACTACATGCTTGGCACTGTGCTGGGGTAAGCAAAAACTCGCTCCTGCTCATAGACCTTTCGGCGGAGAGGGAAAGACAGTCAGTCCCAAGGTAATGAAACTACTACAACTGTGACAAGTGCTTTGCAGAGGCAGTTGAAGCACTGTGAGAGGACAATACCAGGTTTGTTCTGGCCAGTGAGGCTTCTCCAAGGAAGTGACGATTCAATTTTCACTTGACAGCCTGAAAATGAGTTCCAGTATCAACAAGATAATGACTTTTGTTCCAGATTTATTTGTTTGTTTTAGATATTGCATTTTCCACATCCAAAAGTTCCATTTGGGTTTTCTTTTATATCTTTCATTTCACTCCTAATAGAGTTCATGTTTTCCTTGAATATCCTTGAATATATATATGAGACTTACAAATAGGTATTTTAATGTCCTTGTCTGCTAGTTCCATCATCTCTGCCATTTCTGGGCTTTTTTCTGGTTTTTTTTTTTTTTTTCTGTTTTCTCCTGGTTATGAGTCATATTTTCCTGCTGTTTTGTATGTTTGGTAATTTTCTATTGGGTACCAGATAATGGGAATTTTTTTTTTTTTTTTTTTGAGACAGAGTCTCACTCTTGCCCAGGCTAGAGTGCTGTGGCATCAGCCTAGCTCACAGCAACCTCAAACTCCTGGGCTCAAGGGATCCTCCTGCCTCAGCCTCCCAAGTAGCTGGGACTACAGGCATGCGCCACGATGCCCGGCTAATTTTTTGAATATATATTTTTAGTTGGCCAGATAATTTCATTCTATTTTCAGTAGAGACGGAGTCTCACTCTTGCTCAGGCTGGTCTCGAACTCCTGACCTAGAGCAATCCTCCCGCCTCGGCCTCCCAGAGTGCTAGGATTACAGGCATGAGCCACCGCGCCCGGCCGATAATGGGAATTTGACAGGCTTGGGTGTTGGATTTTGTTTTATTCCTTGAAAGAGTGCTGGACTTTGTTCTGACACAGCGACCTGGAAACAGTTTGAGCTTTTCAGGGATTACTGTTAAACTTTGTTACGGTAGGTCCAGAAAAACCTTTAACCTAGGTCTAATTTAGCTCTATTCTTCAGGCAATACCCTTCTCAAGTTGCTAATATATCGCAAGGTCTTTTTACTTTGGCTGGTGAGAATAGCGGCTATTCCCGGCCCCGTAAGGACTCCAGAAATTGACCTGTCTGCTCCTTTCAGGTGGTTCTTTCCCCTGCCTTGAAGAATTTCTCCACAGGCACGCACTGTTCAGAGATCAAAGACTTGAGGTTTGTACCTGACAATCTCTGGAGTTTTCTCTTTGTGAGCAGAACTCTCTCCTCTCTGGTACTATGTATGCAAATTGGAGCTGCTTCGACTTCCCAGAACTCTGAACTCTGTCTCCTCAGTCCCACCACTGGGCTTCATTTGGGTTCTCTTGAGGCAATGAGCTGGTGTCACTAAAGGGCAAATCTTTTTTTTTTTTTTTTTTCCCTCACTCACGGATCACAATCTTGCCTTGACTATTAAACAATGTTGAAAATTGTTTCATGTACTTTGGTTTTCTTGTTGTTTAAGGCAGAGGTATAAATCTAGTCCCTGTTACTGCATCATGCCATATTTTTTTCTTTAATTTTTAAAAATAGCTTTATTGAGGTATAATTGATATAACTGCACCTATTTAAAGTATATAATCGACAAGTTTTGACGTATGACTATACACATGAAACCATCACCAAATTCAAGAGAATAAACATACCCATCGCCCCAAAAGTTTTTTCATGCCCCTTTGTAGTTCCTCTTCCTGGTTCCCCGGACCCCTCCTTTCAAGCCAACCCCTGATCTGCTTTTAGTTACAGTAGGTTAGTTTGAATTTTCTAAAGTTTTATATAAATGGAATCATACAATATAACTCCTTTTTGTCTGGCTTTTTTCACCTAGCATAATTATTTTAACTTATCCATGTTGGGTTTTTTTACCAGTAGTTTCTCCTTTTTCATTGCTGAGTAGTATTCCATGGCATGAATGAATGTACCTCAATTTGTTTAGTTGTTTTGTTTATACCATATTTATTTATTCATTACTGATGGACATTTGTATTGTTTTCAGTTTTGGGTTATTACAAATAAAGCTGCTATATATATTCATGTAAAAGTTTTTACATAGACATATGCTTTATTTTTCTTGGGTAAATACCTAGGAATGGAATGGCTATACCATATGGTAGGTATATATGTGTAACTTTTAAAGAAGCTGCCAAACTTTTCTAATGGCATTTGTTTTAAAACCAATTTTTATTTGTTTGTTTTTAGGTCCATGTGGTGGTGTGGTAGAGATATGTGAGATATTTGGATGTAAAAGTTCACAGCTTCTTTTATTCTGAAGCAATACCGTGCTACGGCAACTACGGCCTTGATAAATGCAGGGCCAGCCCCATCCTCTTGGAAAACAGACTTTTACCACAAGATGGGAAAATGAAAGGGGAGAATCTGAGAGGTTCCCAGTCTGCCTGACAGCAGTGGAAAAAAGTCAGGACGCTTGGACTTTTTGCTTTGAGGCATTTAAATGGAAATAAAAGTGAATTTATTCTTTTTGGATGGTTCATTCTCTTCTTGTGATTTTTTTGAGAATATGAAATGTTGGAAAACTTAGATCAGAGCTGTTTTTTGAAGTTTTGATCTGTTTCCTTGATGTTTTGACTTTGAAGCTCCTATCTATGAATAAATTCAGCCTTTGTTTCACCTTTCCCTGCCGAACAATGCCAGTAAGTGAGAAGGAAATATCCAGTAGGGATAAGTAGCTTTTCTTTGATCCACACACAAATCAAGCATCAAGCTCCTCTTAGCCAATGGAGGAGGGGGATTCACAAATGCCCGTCCGGCTCTGAACCATGTACCGTATTTCATAGAATGGGCAGCAGCAGCACAATCTATTTTTAACAACCTCTGTCCCCCTCGGAAATGCCATAGCACGGATGGATTCTCTTAAAGGAGTTTGCTTATGACAGCCCTACACCCCAGGCAATATTTTCACACTCCCATTAATATCGCACACAGTGTGAGATTTCTGCACTTGGCAATATTATTATTGAAGTGCGGAGACCCTTGAAACCGCATGATGCCAGGAGGGGGTGTGGAGGGCAGGATGCAGTGGGGAGGAACGTGCTCATTCTGTCCTTGGCCTCCCGTGTCACCCAGTAAGCAGAACGAACTGGAGCTCAGACGGTGTGGAGGATGCCTCCCTCACCTGACTTAAGGCAACGTGAGGGGTCTACGTGCTAAGCTGCCTCGGAGGAGGGATGGCAGTTTCTCTGGAGACAGCGGTCACTACTCCCTTGGAAACGGCCCCATCCTGAGACTCCGTGGCTGGCTGGCCGAGTTCACAGTGCGGCTTGAGGAAATCCACAACAGAACATCTGTGCCCGTGTCCATAAGCCACCTATGACAGAAATGGTGATAACCCCATCACTTTTCGTTAGCTCGGCCTTCTGGTAAATCTCTAGCTGTGCGACTTTGGCTGCAGCCGGAACAGGGTCCCTGCTGACTATTCTTAGTTTCCTATTGTTGGTTTTAGGCTTTATTCTTGATATCGAGGTTGCTTTCTGTTTTGTTATGGGGAGTTCAACCTCCCGTCTTCTGGTCCCAGACATAACCTGGGTGATTCATTTGCATGGAGCCTGGGCAGGCCCGGTAGCCACTGGTGCTGGCTGTGGCTGTGCCCGTGCCTCGAGGCAGAGCCGCTCACCCGGCCTATGGCCCCGCCGCCTCACCTGGGCTCCCAGTGGGCTCCCAGTGGCCACAGCCAAACTGGTTGGTAGAGATAAAGAGTCAGACAGAGGGCAGAGCCGAAAGTGGCGGACTAAGGAAAGCAGGGCCAATCCCTGCCAGGCACTCGGATTTTCCGGCAGGTGACAGGTTGGAGGCCCCAAGGCATTTCCTTTCTGGCTTCCACCTCCTTAGGGATGCTAGTCCTGCTGGGGAAATAAACATTCAACTGATAGTGTTGCCTGTAAACCCTTGGTACTGTGGCTGAATGATTGCGGTTGTCATGGCAGCGAGCAACATTTTCATTATCATCTGTGGCCTTTTCCCCTCCCCTGGGAATTGTTTGATATGATTCTGGTCTTTCAGTCTAGCTCGGGTCCTTGTCTTTTGGGGTGACTGCTGTCTCCTTGCCTCTGACTGGGGAGACTTTCCCTTGGTTTGGAGGGACAGGGTGATGCAGGGGAAAGATGGATGGGGGAGGGGGAGAGGAGAGAGAAGAGATGGAGTGTTGCGTGTGCACTGGGGAGACTAGGGTGTGGGGATGGCCTGTCACTGGGAGACAGAGGAGGGGAGGGGCACAGAGGGGAGGATGGGCTCCTCAGGAAGCTCCTTGTTCACACAGGCAGACACACGCCTGCGATGATCAGAGCCCCTCCAGCACCCCCTGCATGGGCTGGTGTGAGAGGCCTGTGCAGTGCACCGTGCCCTGCCCAGGCCGCAGGCTCCTGGTGAGCAGGGATTGGTTTTTGCTCCTCAGTCTCTACCCCACAGGCCGCACCATGTGCCTCACAACAGTGAGCAATTCAGTGCTGAATGAGTGCATGCACGGACAGACACTCAACGCTTTTTAAGTTATCATTGAATACAGCTTTGAGGGACTGATTGATGGAGTCAAAATCACTAGAGACAGATGGTCAAACTCGCATGCCAGTTTGTGGATTTGTTCTGGGAAGTGCAGCTTTGCAGATCAGTGGATTCCCCTGCCTGAGGGCAATCCCCCTGACTCTGGGGCAGCTGCTGTGGGGTTGCCCCTTGGATGCAGCGATTATAATGGAAGCAAAGCTGGTGTCCTTGGCCGGCATGGTGGGTCAGCTTCCCTGGTGCCTTCCACTCCTAGGCATCCCCAACCCACTGTGCTTCAGACTCCTGGCCTACAGGAAAAGGACCAAGACTTTGAGAAAGTGGCTTCTTATCTGTTCAGGGCCATCCTCTGGGTCCTCTGCCACCTCTGCGTGCGTGTGTGTCTGTGTGTGTGTGTGTGTGTGTGTGTGTGTGTAAACACGTCCAGAGCCTTGGAGAGCAATCAGCACTTGGAGCATCCACAGAGCAAAGATTTTGATGCTAAAAAGGAAGAAAACACCAAAACCTGCAAAATCTGGTTTCAACTCCTGACTCTGTCACTTACCTGATGATCTTGGCCAAGACCCTGAAGCTCTCTGATCCTCCTGTTTTCACTGCCACATGAGGATGATGAGAACTTCCTTGGCTAATGGAGGGTGACTGTTGGATGGTGCCACATAAAGACTGTGACAGCCTTAGGTAGAGTGTAAAGCTCTGTCTCAGTTTCCCCGGTTACGGTCTCAGGGGCATGTCTTGGAGTGGGGCTGCTCACTGTTCTGGGCACGGGCCCTTCCTGCAGGTTCCTCTTGGTGGGTTCTGCCAAGGAGAGAGTGAAAGAAGCAAGGAGAGGGGAGTGTGCCTCCAGTCTTGCTTCCTGGGAATGCCCCATGTGGAAGGCTGGACCTCGTGTTCCTTCTCGTATGGTCACAGCTATGTGTCACCTCATGCCCAAACCCAACCCTAGGAAGAGGGAGAGGTTTACGGAGGAAAATCTCAGCTGTGTCCAGTGCTGGCAGCCACCAGTATGTGGGAACAGACAGGGAGCAAATAAGGAAGCAAATCCATGCAGACCAAACTAACAGAGGACTGATGGGTAAACCCAAATGCTACTTTAAACACTTGCACTGCATTCTTTAAGTTCTTTCATGTCTGGAAATATGGCCGGTGCAAAAAAGATCAGTGCCTCATATGATTAATCATGTGGCACTGTCTATAAAAGGAAAAAAAAATAGGTCCATTAAGTCTTCCCCCCAAGAAAGGCAGGAAACAGGGCAGGGAACAGGTTTGTTGTTCTTTGCCCTTAGTAACTCTAGCTTTTTTGACTTAAGCAAGAGAACTTGATTAGAGAGGAAAAAATTAACACCCACAAAATGACAACCCCAATGCTTTCCACGTGAATGTAACCCAGATACTTATGGGGCTCCCCTGCCTGGTGGAAACCCAGGTAAAATCGGCATGAGCCATCAAATTTGGCGCCCTGGGAAAACCAAAGGTCTCTGCAAGATTTCTGCACATCCTTAGGGGGCTCTTGTGCTTGTGGCTGCTTCTGTCTCCACCGCCCCTGCCCTGGCTCCCGCTTGCATGTGTGTGGTCCCTGTTCTGTATGATTGCAAACCACAGATTTTGTCAAGTTTATCAAAAATCCTTCTCACACAAAATATTTCTGAGCAGAATGTGCCAACTATTTCGAGAGTGAAAGGGCTGGAATGGGAGGTGAGAATGGGTTTGTATCACAGCAGCACAACTCAAAAGTCCAGCAGAAGAGCATCTCTGGTCCTCCAGTAGCCTAGGCTGCCCACACTCACTTTTCCCCACTGTCTGCCAGCCTCTCTCCAACCTGCCCTCTCCCTGCTGCTTCCCCCTCTTTCCTTTGCCCTCTCTCTATACTCCCTTAGAAGCTTAAAAACATCCCTCATGTTTTTTCTTTTTCTTTTTTTTATGGCAAAGTAGCTTCAACTTCAAGGTCTCATGTTCTACCCCAAGCATTATTAAGGTCTTTTTTCCAAAGGAAGGTAGTTCCCTTGCCAGGAGGAACTCCCATGCCACTAAGATGACAGTCATCACATCTCCTTTCCTGGACAAACCCTTAGTGCAACTCTCCACCTCCATTTCCCCTAAGCAACCCAGAGGCTTATTCAGCCCACCTCAAATGCTGCTCCTTTTAGGGAAAGTTGCTGAGCGAACTCCTAGTTACTTTTGGCTGTTTCTGGAGAAGTGTTTACCATAGAAGCAGGTGGTACTGTGGTAGGAATGCAGGCAGAAGGAAGTTCTGCGGGGCATCTGCTATCTGGGGTTTTGGACAAAGTACTTCACCCCTCCAGGCCTCCTTGAGGAAGGGAGTAACAGACAATATACAAAGCTGTCGCAAGCATTGAATGACATGATGCGTGTGAAAATACTTTGTCAGCCACAAAGCTCACTGAAGTTTCTTATTGTTTACTCATGGGGCCATGCTAGCCAGGTCACCAAGCAAGGTGGCATTGATTGTCAGAGTCTTTGGATGTCTTAATTTCTTGGTAACAGCAGCCTTACTAATGCACTGGTCCAAAAACTGCTACTCCTTTCTCATGGACAATCAGAGGCTATTCCAGTTGGTGTACATACGAGTAGGGCACTAGTAGTCTTTCCAGAGGCAAAGCATCATAGGCTATGGAAATTGTCAATTTCAAGAACTTAAAAGTACCCCTATGCCTACACGCCATCCTTGCCTCTGGGCACCTTGTAATTTATAGCAAGCAACAGTTAAAAAAATTATTCCTCTGCTTTTGCTTCATTACAAAACAATATATTTATTGTAGATTAGTGAGAAACAATAGATGGATAGAAACAGTATGTGTGTGTGAGAGAGAGAGAGAGAATATCATCTGTAGCTCTCTACTCAGAGAAAAGCACTATAATATTTGAATGTGAATGCAGCCAGATTTTTTCTGTGTGTACTTAGTGTGGACTTCTCCATGACATTTTAGTGCATAGTAGGTCATTTTTTAAAACTTTTCTAAATCAAATTGAAACTATCTCATTACTCACCTTTTAGATCCATTCAGTTATTCAACAGATATTGATTGAGCACTTGTGAAGTGTCAGCCACTCTTCCAGGTGCCGGGGACATAGCAGTGAGAGCAAACAAAAATCCCTGCCCTTGCGCAGCTGACATTCTTGTGGGGGAGGACAGACAACAAAGGAATGAATAAGGAAAATGGCAGCCAGGGCAATGGCAATATCAGAGCAGGGGAAGGACCGGGGAGTGCCCAGGCTGCAGTTTAACGTGGGTGGTCCGTGAGAGCCTGAAAGTAGTGGCTGAAGGAGAGGAAGGGCTGAGCCTTCTGCAGAGGGGGGAAGAGGTTTCCAGCAGAGGGAAGAGCACCTGCAGAAGCACGGAGTGTCCTGGGAACAGCAGGGAGACCAGGGCTGCTGGAAGAGTGTCAGTGGTGTCAGTGGTAGGGACGGAGTTGGAGAGAAATAGGGAGGTCCCCAAGTCTGACCGTGTAGGGCCTGGAGGGCCAGTGAGAGGATTTGGCTTTTCTCTGAGCGGGATGGGAAAGCACGGGAGGATTCGAGCAGGGCGGCGAGATGACTTAACATTGAGAATTAACTGCAGGTAGGAGGAGGCAGGAGCAGGGGGACCTGTTACGCAGCGGCTGCAAAGATCTGGCTGAGAGATGCTGGTTACTCGGACCAGGAGGAGATCTGAGGCGGTGAGGTGAGATGGAGTCTTGAAATATTTGATGGTAGAACTGAGGGGATTTCCTGGCAGACATGCGAGATGGGAGAGAAGGTCAAGGGTGACTCTGAGATGGCCCCGAGGCATCCAAAGAACGGAGCTGCCATTTTCTGAGACGGGAGAGGCTGTGGGAAGATTGGGTTTGGGGAGACAGAGCAGAAGCAGCTTTAAATATTAAGTCTGAGATGCTGCATAGCCAAGTGGGACGTCAAGAAGGCCAGTCTGTGACTTGGGGAGGGGCTAGAGATATAACTTTGAGTTTCAAGATTAAAATGTTGATATTTAAAACCACAAGATCATTAAGAAAGTGTGTGTAGACAGAGAAAAGGTTCAAGGAGTGGGTCCTAGACTGGCAGGAAGAACCACATCTCCCTCTTGGAGCTCTTCCTGGGCTTCTCCTTCCAAACTCACAATCAGGTTGAGCTTCTACCCCCAGGAAGGGTCTCAGGAATGGGGGCTAGAGAGATGAAGAGAGTCCTGGATGCCATCCCAGTGGTGCTGCCTCTACTTGGATGCAAACATCTTGGGGGGGAAAGCTATCCCCACTCCTAAACCTCCACCAATACAACTTCTGAAAGGCAAAAGTCTCCTCTAGTCCCCTTGGAAGTGCTGATTAACTCTGCCAGTGGTGAACAAGGAGACCCTGGCACAGTTCTTACAGAGACACTGAGAAACCAAACAGTATGTCATGTGTAGGTACTGATACGCAGAGAGATGCACACAAGCGTGCAGGCGCACATACACACACACACAGGTCGGATTATTCAGTGTGATCATAGAATATTTCATAGCTGTGCCTTTCTCTTAATACACCAGGACTCTCCTTCTAATAAATACACTTTCACAAAATCACTTTAATGGCTGAGTGTCATTCCATTGTGGGGTAGGCCCATCTTTTGGTAACCCATCCCTACTGTTGGTAATCTGGCTTGCTTCTAATCCTTTGCTACGATTAAAAAAAACATTGTCTGAACCTCCTTGTAGCTAAATTGGTTCATATTCTTGATTATTTCCTTAAGCTAAATTCCTGAAATTGGAACCGCTTTAAAGGACAGTCATGTTTTTCAACACTGGTTACATTTTGAAAAGTTGTGCAACAGATGTCATTGACATAGTTCAGTGTGCAAAGGACAAAGAGAATAAACAAGCAAGTCAGTTTACCTTACAGGCTGTGAACTCCCACAGTGGACTTCCTGTGCCCCCATAAGCACTTGGACCGTACCGGGTACCTTAGAACTTTCGCTCTTTGCACGTGGGCTGATGGACTGAGGACACCAATGGAAAGGGACGCTTATGTGTGGGCATTCTGTACGTGACAAAGGCAAGTGTGTTTTCAACAGAGCCCTCTGCTAGCTGGGCAGAGGCAACATGGTGGCTCCTGGGCCAGACTCTCACGCTCTTTGTCTGTGCCTGATTTGGTTTTGTGCCCTGATGGCAAAGCCAGACAGGAACATGACAGGAAACTAAAATTACAGGCCAAAAACCTGATAAACATAGATGCAAAAATCTTCAACAAAGTACTAACAAACCAAAATCAGCAGCACGTTAAAAGGATCATACACCGTGATCAAGTGGTATTTATCCCTGGGAGGCAAGGACAGTTCAACATATGCAAATCAGTAAATCCGATTCACCACATTAACAAAATGAAGGATAAAAATAATATGATCATCTCAATAGATGCTAAAAAATCATTGAACAAAATTTAAAATCCTTTCATGATAAAAACTCTCAACAAATTAGGTATAGAAGGAACGTACCTCAACTAATAAAAGCCATATGTGACAAGCCCCTGGCTAATATCATCCTCAATGGTGAAAAGTTGAAAGCTTTTCCTCCAAGGTCAGAAACAAGATAAGGATGTCACACTCACTGCTTCTATTCAACATAGTACTGGAAGTCCTAGCCAGAGCAATTAAGAAAGAGAAAAAAATAAATAAATAAAAGGCATCCAAACTGGAAACAAAAAAGTAAAATTGTCTCTGTCTTCAAATGATATGATCTTATATATAAAAAACCCTGAAGACTTCACTAAAAAACTGTTAGAACCAATAAATTCAGTAAAGTTGCAAGATACAAAATCAAAGTATAAAAATCAGTGGTGTTTCTATATACTAACAATGAACTACCCGAAAAAGAAATCAAGAAAACAATCTCATTTACAATAGCATGTAATGTTTTGTATTTATAATATGTTTACAATCTCATTTACAATATACATATATATATACTTAGAAATAAATTTAACTAAAGGAGGTGAAAGACTGAAAACTCTAAAACATTGGTGAAAGAATTTGAAGAAGACACAATTAAAGGGAAAGATATCCCATGTTCGTGGATTGGAAGAATTAACATTGTTAAAATGTTCATACTACCCAAAGCAATCTAAAGATTCAATGCAATCCCTATCAAAATTCCAGTGATATTTTTCACAGAAATAGAAAAAACAATCCTAAAATTTATATGAAATCACAAAAGATCCTGAATAGCCAGAGCAATCTTGAGCAAAATCAACAAACCTGGAGGCATCACACCAATTAATTTCAAAATCTACTGCAAAGCTATAGTAGTCAAAACTTCATGTTAGTGGCATAAAAACAGACATATAGACCAATAGAACAGAAAAGAGAGCCCAGAAATAAATCCACACATTTATAGTCAATTTATCTTTGAAAAGGTGCCAAGAACATATCATGGGGGAAAGGACAGTCTCTTCAATAAATGGTCTTAGGAAAACTGGATATTCACATGCAAAAGAATAAAATTGGACCATATCTCACACCATCTACAAAAATAAACTCAAAATAAATTAAAGACTTACATGTAAGATTTGAAACTGTAAAACTACTAGAAGAAAACACAGGGAAAAACTTCTTGACATTAGTCTGGGCAACAATTTTTTAGATCTGACTCCCAAAAGCACAGAGAACAAAATCAAAAATAGACAGATGGGATTGTATCAAACTAAAAATCTTCCACACAGCAAAGGAAACAATCAACAGAGTGAAGAGACAGCATATGGAATGGGAGAAAATATTTGCAAACTGTACATCTGATAAGGGGTTAATATCCAAAACATATAAGGAACATAAAGAACTCAACAGGAAGAAAGTAAATAACCCAATTTAAAAATGAATGAGGGACATGAATGGACATTTCTTAAAAGACATAGAAATGGCCAACAAACATATGAAAAAAATGCTCAACTTGACTAATTGTCAGGGAAATGCAAATTGAAACCACAATGATGTATCACCTCACACCTGTTCAGGTGGCTATTATCAAACAGAGGATAATAAGTGTTGATAAGGCTGTGGAGAAAAAGGCATTCTTGTACACTATTTGTGGGAATGTAAATTGCTATTATGGAAAACACTGTTTTAAAAAATTAAAAATAGCACTACCAAATGATCCAACAGTCTCCCTTCTGGGTATATATCCAAAGGAAATAAAATCAGTATGTCGAAGAGATATCTGTACTTCTATGTTCCTGGAAGCATTGCTCACAATAATCAAGACAGACTTAAAAAAGAAGGAAATCATGTCATCTGTGACATGGATGAACCTGGAGGACATTAAGCTAAGTGACATAAGCCAGAAAGACAGATACTGCGTGATCTCACTTATATGTGGAATCCAAAACAGTTGAACTCAGAGAGACACGAGAGTAGAATGTGCTTACCAGGGGCTGGGAGGAAACCGGGAGACGTTGATTAAAGGGTACAAAGTTTCAATTAGGGTGAATAATTTGTGAAGATCTATTGTGCAGCATGGTAACTATAGTTAATATTAATAAAAATGTATTACATACTTGCATATTGCTAAGAGATTAGATCTTCAATGTTCTCACCACAGAAAAGGTAAACATATGAGGTGATGGCTAAATTAATTAGATTGATTTAACCATTTCACAAAGCATGCGTATATGAAAGCATCCTATTTTACACTGCAAATATATACAATTTTTATTTGTTGATTAGGCCTTAGTAAAGCTGGGGAGAGAAAAGAAAAAGAAAAGCAACATCCTCCTGATTTCCTTTGTCATGAGATTCTCCCAGATGACCGGCTACCAGAACAGCTATTTGCGAGCTTTGTCCCCAGATCTGCACCTGGAACCTGGACCCTTGGGAGCCATTTGCACTCTCAATGATTCTGGAATGCTTGTGCCTCTTTGGATCGTGGTTCTGAACAGTTGTTTAGTTCATGGGCTGATGTTTTCCATGAAGCACTTCCAAGGAAAACATGATGCACACTGGCCCACGGAAGGAGCTGGCCGCTGCCGCCCCTGGCACAGGTCAGGTTTTGTGGTGGCTGGGCATAGAAGCTGCTGAAGGGTTTTCAGCTTCTCAAGGACAGAAGTAAGGGTGGGTCTCGCTGTGCCCAGGAAAGTTCACCCTCCAGAACAGGGGATGGAGGGGGGGGGCAGTGTCTTACCTCCCCCAGGCCTTCCAGAGCATGGTGGAGAAGTTAGGACTCAAACAGACCTCTGTTCAAATGCTGGTGCTGGTGCTACCTTGCTGTAGGAATGTGAGCGAGTTACTTAACCTCTCTGTGCCTCAGTTTCCTTAGCCGAAAATGAAGGTAGCAACAAGTAGCACTTAGGATGATACAAAGATCTAACTGGATAATGTGTATATAAATTACTTGGTTTATGGTAAGTGTTTAACTGGTGACAGATGGAATTCCGTATCAATACCACCAGGTGTAGACAATCAGGAAGCCAGACTAGAATGCCAAAGAAGCGGATAAAAAGACACTGACATCTCTCAGGTATTAAGCATTATTATGCACATAGTCAGCACTTGGTAAATGTTTGGTAAATCTGATGAATGAATGGAAATGTACTAGGCCATCTCAGACACGTAGGTAGTAACCAGGCTGAGGAGCTGGTACCTGGAGAAGCTAAGAAAATCCCCGTGACAATAATAATATTATTAATAGAAGTAGCACACAATTAACAACACTCACCGGATGCCTGATGCTAAACCTCACAACACCCGTATAAGGTGGTGCTTTGCCTCCATTTTACAGAGGAGAAAACTGAGGCCCAGAGAGGTCACATAACTTGCCCTATGTCATGCCGTTAGTGAGGGTGGACCAGCACCCACGTCTGGACCCTGGGGCAGAAGGAGGGTAGAGTGGAGTCTCCTCTGGCTTGGCTAAGCTGGTGGTGGTGGACAAGGAGATTGGATTCGACGCAGGGCTGAAGGCAAGTGGGGACATTTCCTTCTACATGGGAACAGTGTACAGTGTGGCCACTCGGTTGGGGCTGGTGATGTGCACGGTGCTGTCACAGTTGGTTGCTACGTGTCCTGACCTCCAGGGTGCTGAGGCCTCGCATGCTCTTCTGCTTGGGATTGGCGGCTGTGCTGCCTTTCATGAGATGATCCTGATGCATTGTGCACTTCAAGGTCTGCTCAGTCATGCTTCAGTGTGTTTTCATCATTTCATCGTCCAGGTGATTAATCTGAGCTAGAATAACAACACACAGCTATTTAACAGATGTTTATCATTGACATTTGTATTGTAAACAATGGCTATTATAAATCTGAAAATTTCCAGCCCAAAACCCTCTTTATCCTTTTTTTTAAGCCTTAGAATACAACTGTGTTAATGTGAGGTTACTTAGAGGCATTTTTGTCACCTCTACCAAGCACCAGCAGGAAAAAGTCCTCTCAACTTGGGCAAAGAGGACGGGGGCCCACTGAGGGGCCCTGGCAGGAGTCGCCAAGCCCCAGACCACATGAGTGCAGCCACCTGCTCTCCAGCGTGCGTGGACTGCGGCTGTGAGTGCGCAGCCCGAGCCTTGGCCAGCTCCTGGGTGTGCAGACGCGTCAGCTGTGACTCCCGTCAGCCTGTGCTGACCGTCCTCAGGGATGACACTGGCTGGGTAAAGGGTGACCCAAGCAAGCCTCATCCATCATTGGCACCTGACCCAGAAGGCTTGACAGTCATTAAAACTGAGCCAATCGCATTGGTTCCCTCTGGGCTGTGGCCCGGCTGCCCAGGAGAGAGAGGACTGGCTCACTGGGAGCAGCAGGACCCGCAGCACCCCGGAGCTGGCGGGGGCTGTGGCTCTCTGGGAAACTGGTCTATCCTGGAGTCGTCAGGTCTGTCCTGAAGCCCTGTCCTCCCTCTTTCCCCTCTTCTATCCCTGGCCCTGGCTGCAGCTGGTGGGAGGATTCTGGAAGGGGGCAGGTTAGGCGCCGAGCGTCAGCCCCTCGATGCTCTGCGTGAGTGTCCAAAGCACCTTTCTGGGTCATAATTCATGGAGAACAGTCCTTCCTTTCTTTGTCCCAAGTCTCTGCTGTGGAACCTGAGTACCTGGGGCCTTTCATCAGACAAAAATAGGCTAATGTGCATGAGGTGTGGCCCTTCCGCTTTCAATAGGACAGTGGGACTGTGCCAAGAGGCCACACTGGCCCTTTCACAAGCGACGGTGACTTCCAGGCATCAGCGTCCACCTCTGCACCTGGGGTCGGGGCTCCTTGAGTTCTGCCTCTGATGTCTGATCGTGTGGCTAAAGGTCTAGCTTCTCAAAGTGGTCCCCAGAACAGCAGCAGCAGTAGCACCTTGGAGCTTGTTAGAAATACAGATTCCCTGGTCTTGTCCTAGGCCTGCTAAGTCGGTATCTGCATTTTAATTAGGTCTTTGGTTGGTCAGTGTGCACACTCAAGTTCAAGTAGCCCTGGCCCAGACCTGTCTGTTTTTAAATTTGGCTGTGTGTTAGCATCACTGGGGGTGAATTTACAAGGAGCCTATGTCAAATTGAGAGTGGTGGAGGGTGGAACCTGGGAACCTGTATTTTTGCAAAGCTATGCAGTGACTCTAATATGCGGGCAGCCTTGAGAACCACTGGCCCAGCTGGGAGGGCAGTGTGGCGGGCACTGTTTGCAGCTTCCTTAGGTCCCCTCCTGGCCTCCCCTGTGGCAATAGAAGCAGCAGCTTCCTTCCCATCCCTTTACTTCTTTGATCACGGGAGTTGTTTTCCCTCCTGTTCTGGGAGGAATTGGGAGGAAACTCCTTGGATATGGGGCTCGCTCAGCTCACTGGCGTTGGCCGGGCTCTGGTCACCAGCCCTGGAGGCTCCACTTTGGTCTGACCTGGGGCCTCAGGAGAGGCTCTGGGTGCTCCCGGAGGATGTTAGGAGCAGCTTCAGAGCTGCCCAGCACAAAGCAGCTCTGCTGGAAGTTCAGCCAATGGGTGTGACTGGCGACCCCCACCCCCGCAGTCCCCTCAGTGACCTTGCTCCTGAGCATGACCGAAGTCCCTACTTGTGTCTTCAGGGCCTGATGCATTTTGCAGACCTCACATAGCTCAGACTGCTCTCAGCTTTTTTTCCTCTCTCAGGAAAGGAGGAGACATAAGTTAAGGCAGAGAAGAACTGGCTGGAGAAAGAACAGGAAGAAGGACATTGGGGAAATGGAGGGATTGCATAGATGTCCTTGGCTGGGCTGTTGTTTGCCTCCATTTTCTCCTGTAGGTTGACACTCCTACCCTCTCCTGTCCTTTGTCCTCCTGGAATCCCCGCCCTGCCTCAGTTTCCTCACCCCTACGATTGCTGTCGTTTTAGGCTCTAGCCCCTAGGAGAAGCCCTGCGTTGGCAAGTGCCCGTCACGCATTAGCTGTTGCATGAGCAGCGTGGTCGTCACTGTGAAGGGGGCTGTCATGGAAAATGCAGAGACTGCGGCCAGACTCGGGATTGAATTTCCCCAGCTGCGTGGCTTGGAACAACTCATTTCACTTTAATGGGCTGCAGTGACCTCATCTATAAAATGCATAATAATCATCATCACATATGGTGACTGGAGAGCACATGCGATGACAGGCAGGAGGGCCGGCCCCGGGAAGCCACTCGGTCACGGGGAGTCGTCCCCGGGAGCTTCCTCCCACTCACCGCTGTGCCTGGGGCCTGCTCTCCCAGGAGATGAGTCAAGGCCAGGCCACAAGTTCAGGAATGTCCTTCCTGGAATGTGTCCCTCTGGGCCAGGCCCTGAGGATCCCAACTCCTCTTCCGGTTTTGGTCTCACTTTTCCGTTTCCTCCGTGTGGCAGCCCTGGCCACTCCATGCCGGGCCTACCAGCTGGAGCTGTGGATGACAGAAAGACCACCCACGGGGACTCTCGAGTGAGGTGGTCTGGTCTGACTTCCCAGCTCCTGCCTCCAAGGCTGTGGTTTATTCACCAAACCATCTAAGCAAGCGCCAGGCATAACGCAGGCCTGGTGTGCTTCAGGGAGGAGGCAGGCAATGACTCAGGTAACAGTGTTTGAAGTCAGGCTGAACCCAAACCCTGACATTTGTCCCCAATCTCTGTGACCTGGGGCAAAGTTATTGATCCTATCTGTAAACTGTGGTGATAGCCCTTTTCTTAAGGGATTGTAGGAGGCATTGAAGGAGATCATCTGTAGAAAGCCTCCGACACGTAGTAGGTGTGCACTAAATCCCCGCCGTGGTCTCCATAGCCAGATCAAGGAAAACAGCACACCCTTCCTTGCCTGGTGCTCAGGGTGTCCAGGACTGGTCAAGTGCCTTGTGTGCCATCACAGCCCTGTGAGGTGACTTATGTCATTATCACATTTACGTTACAGATAAGAAAACAGAACCATGGATGGAGAAGTTAAGTAACTTGCTCAAGGTCACCCAGCATGCCAGCACCAGGAGTGACAGTCCCCACAATTGGTGGGCATTTTTAGCTGGACTTGCATAGGAAGCTTTGCAGGAGGGGTGGTAGTCCTACACCCCAAATTGGACACAGGGCTCCAGAACCTTCTATAACTCCCTTGCAGAGGGAGACCAAGGGGCACTCAGAAGAGTCACAGCAGGCCAACCATCCAGGGACTTGTCTGCAGGGGCTGCTGGATTTGACCACCAATCGGGCCTGTCTTTCTTTTGCTTCATTTGCTGGACTACACTTCATTAGGGCTGTCCCCTTTTCTCTGGAGTGCCTTCCAGCAAGTTTATTAAAAGGAGGGACCAGGTGAGCAGGAACAGCCTGGATCCCAGAGGCCAGGAGACTTCTGGCCACAAAGCCTGAAGTGTATTTGCTCTGTTACCTGAGATTATGTTTTTCAAATGTCAAAGGCTTAATTTGGGATGATCCAGATGTTCACCAGGGCTCCAGTTAATGAAGAAAAATGTATTTTAAAAGCCAACTGCAGAAGCAAACACATTTTGCTTTTGCAATTCTGTGGGGCTGCATTCTGGCCTTGACCTTAAAATAGCTCTCGGTTTATGTGCTGACAGCGTCCACAGACACGGTCAGGATTTCCTGTGCCTCCACCTCACCGTTTCCTCTCTGCCTCTGAGCTGGTCCCCTTCATTCCACTCTCTTGCCCTCCTCACTGCTTGTTCAGGTCTGTGGGTACATGCGTGGAATGTTCTGGGAAGTAGGAACATTTAGGCTCCAGCCAGAAAGGAGTTCAGATTCCAGCTCTACCATTTCCCAGCTAAGCAAACACGAGCAGTTTACCTCCCTGAGTATCAGATTTTCATCTGAAAATTGTGAGAGCACATGAAAATGATTTAGCGCAGAGCCCCAGCCAAGAGAAAGGGGCAATAAATGGAAGAGGTGGGGATAAGCCTTTCATTCACCGGAAGCTGAGTGTGAGTCAGGGGCATGGTCTGTCCTCGGGGCTTTCTGGAGAGTTTGGACCTGCGTCCGTCCGTCCCGCTCCACAGCCCTTGCCGCAGACATGGATTCCTCCTGCTCCCAGGTCTGCCTCCCAGATGGGTGGGCCCATCTCTCCACGAAGCCTTCCGTGCCTCCCTCCTGCCTAAGTGCAACTGACCTGCCCTGGGTTTCTGCCCAGGATGCAGCCAGGGTGGTGAAATACCTTGATGCATGCCTTAATGGACTCAGGGATTGTTTCACCAAGGCCCAGGGACGACGCCTCAGGGCAGCTCCAGCTGTCACTAAGCCAGGATTTCCCGAGTGTCTTGGACCAGGAGCTCACTGTGGCAACGCTGTCATGAACAATGCTCAGCCCCCAAAGGGGACTAACAGGAGCCATTTGGACAGCAGTCGGCAGTCCCGCGGAGGAAGATCTTTGCCTTGAACTTGAAGTCACCCTGCTCAAGAAACTGCTTGGCCAATCTGTGTATTCACCACCTCTACCTTCCCATGGCTAGCAGGAGCCAGGGCCCAGAGGTGAGGGCTAGACCCCACTCTGCTCATGCCGCATGCGTGACACGGGGCAGGTCATTACCCCACTGTTCTGGCTGAACAGCTGTAATCGTGTTTGGCCTCTCCCTGCCTCATAATGGTGACTCGGAGACTAATGAGGAAATGAGTGCTGAGTCTGTGAATGCCAGCTTTGTTCCGGGGCTGGTTCCTCAGATTATTCCACAAAGCCAGTGAGAAATAGCAAAGGTCAAAGATCCCCTGCTGTGAGGTGGAGGCTCCATGTTGCAGGAGGCGCCTCTCGAGGTATGGGTCTGAGCTCAGCGTCTGCATCACTGTGGCCAGGGCCCAGGGGACACAGTGACAAACTGTATTGCGGGAGGAGGGGGAGGCAATTGTTTTGCAGGTGCAGGCCACATGCCTGGGGAGTTTCACGTGGCGAGTCACCCACGGGAATGGACCTTGCTGGGTCTTTTGGAAGCTTCTTGCAGCAAACCCACAGACTGAACGGCACCTCTCAAGTTTAGGGGACCATGACCGATGCTGTTGTGTCTCTCCAGAGACGCTGCTTTTCAGGGTTGACTCCACTTGCTTTCCATGGTGGACTCTCCTACGCAATTTAATTTTTCGATCTTCCCTGGTTAGTCGACACACTGCAGGGCACCACCTCCAGGCTGCTGGTGGCTGAGGCCGGAGGTCTGGGAGGGCAGGAGGTGGTGGCCCTGCTTCATGGAGCCAACTTGGAGAGGCTGCTCCCCTTGGTGCTGTGGCTTTTCCAGCTGAAAATCTGGAGCTTCCTTGGTAGAAGTTCTGGATAGCGTTAAAACGATTTCCCCCAATAATCAGACTTGGGGGTAGAGCAATTTCTTTCCAGTTTAATTTCATTTGCTAGATAATAATTCCTATGGTTCAAAAATCAAAATAATAAAAATTAGTTACAATGAGAAATCTTGCCCCACCTGTGCCCTGGTTCTCCCAGTCCTCTCCCTTCTCTTGTACCCGCTGTGGTAAGGAACTTGTACTGGCTTCTTACGTAACCCTCTAGTATTTCTTTATGCAAATTAAATGATGTGTTTTCATTCTGCCACCTCCCTTAAGCATACAAAAGTTAGCATATGGTATACCCCATGTACCAGGCGGGCTGGGTGGGAAGCACATGGCAGACAGGAGCGGGATGACTGAGGAGGACTGGTGGTAATAAAAGGACTGTCAGCGGGGTGTGGACTGGGCGTGGGGAGGCAGTGAGGAATGGTGCAATCCCCAGGGCCAGTACCTGTGGGGAGCCAGAGGGACATAGAGAGAGAGAGAGGGCCCTGCGCAGAGGCTCGCTCCAGGTAGAGAGACCGCCTGCCGCAGTGCTGCAGGGAGGTAGCCAGGGAATAAATGCCCCACCTAGCTCCCTGCCCATCCTGTGTCTTCTGCAGGGCCCCTGACGGCCAACTCCCTGCAGAAGTCACAGGGTAAGGAGGCCTGTGGTGCAGTCTTCACAGCCAGCCTCCAGCGCACAGAGCATCCTGGAGAAGGTGTGGGTGGCTGCGGAGGGGCACGTGGGAATGCACAGCACGCCCTCCAGGGACCTTGCTCCTGTGATCACCAGGCAGTGCACCCTGGAGAGCTTCCCATGTTACTCACCGGTATGGATTTTAGCACTGTTCATGCTCCACTTCCTCACCTTCCCGCCCAGTCTTGCTGCCACACGGCTGCCCACCACTGCAGAGGGCATGACAACGTCCTGGTGTAACGTGGCCTGGGGTCCCAGTGTCCACCGGCCTGCTGGGGCACTCCTTTCTGGCCATCTGTCTCCCTGGGCTTCCGCTACAGCCACATTGCTATGGCCTCCCTCTCACCCTCCCTCCTTTTCCTCTCTCTCGTGAGACCCAGCCCCATGCCACGCTTGCCTGGCCCCCTCCAGCTCTGTTACCGTCCCTTTCTTCTGCTTTCTTCTACTTGCCTCACAGTGTCCCCAAGTCTGGCCCAATAACTCATTCTCTCAGACCACAGAGCTGTTTTCTCTCTAGCTGATTCCTGTGGGACCCCCTGGCCACTCCGTCCAATAGAAACATAATGAGCCATAAGAGCAATGGCAAATTTTCCGGTAGCTACACTTAAAAAAAGGATTAACGAGAACAGGTGAGATTAATCTTAATATATTCTCTTTAACCAAATATATCCAAATTATTATCATTTCAACACTTACTCACTATAAGATTATAATGAGCTATTTTCATTCTGGCATGTAATAAGGTACTTTAAATGTGGTGTATCTTTTGCACTTAAAGCACATCTTGATTTGGACTAACCACTTTTCCAGGGCTCGGTAACCACATGTGGCTAGAGGCTGCCATGTTGGTCAGAAGGGCCCTAGATTACAGAAAGACCTGCAGCCAGCTTTTTCAAAACAACCAGATTTCCCCAAACCCAACACCCAGTGGGCACAATGAGTTCGTGTTAGTGGACAACCCCTATGTCCTTGCCCCTTGCTTTTCTTGCCATGAAGGCCTCCACGCCCCCTTGTAGCTCACTGAGATGTTTCTAGAGGTGAGTTCCACGCTTTTCCTCCCCAGGCTCCTGTGTCTTTGTCCCCTGTTCCAAGGCCAGGGCCCCACCTCAGTTGCTGCTTCTGGAGCCTCTGGGGAGTGGTGGCACCTGCCCCAGAACCTCAGTCATGTTCCTCCAGGTGCCCCAGTGGCCCGAGCCTGGGAGCCCTCATTATACCAAAGCCACTTCGTGGAGATTTAAAAAGCGGTGTGATTACTATCCCCAGAGGAAATGAGAAGGACGTTATAGCCATACGAGAGTAGGCTGATATAGGTCAGGTGAGGTGGCTCACGCCTATAATCCCAGCACTTTGGGAAGCTGAGGTGGGAGGATCATTTGAGGCCAGGAGTTCGAGACCAGCCTGAGCAACATAGCAAGACTTCATCTCTACAAAAAATAGAAGAATTAAACGGGCATTTTGGCGCATGCCTGTAGTCTCAGCTACTCAGGAGGCCGAGCCAGGAGGATTGCTTGAGCCCTGGAATTTGAGGTTGCAGTGGGCTATGATGACACCACTGCACTATAGCCTGGGTGACAGAGTGAGACCCTGTCTCAAAAAAAAAAAAAAAAAAAAAAAAAGAGTAGGATAATACTAAAATAGAAACAATTAGAGATATTGAAATAAAAGTTTGAGTATTCAAACCTTTTTAAAAAAACTTAACAGTTAAGAATGGAAGACCTGAAGAGCAAGTTGTTACTTTCAAAAGCTGGTTGAGGTTTTTATCAGAAAGGGCACAAAGGGCACACAAAGGGGCAAAGACGTGAAGAGTATGAGAGGGAAATGAAGAGACGTAAGTCTAGAAGTTCGAACATTCATCTAACAGGATTCTCAAAGGAGGAAAAGAAATAATCCAAGAAACAATAAAAGGAAATGACTTTGAACTGAAGAAATCCTGGCAAGAAAAATCAAAGTAGACTCCTACTTCAACACTGATTTTTTCACCTTATCTTTGAAATCTTTTCATATTAGACATATAAACATCTACCTCATTATTTTTGATGGCTGCATAGAAGTCCATAATGTGTGCATGTACACACACTCACACCATAATTTATGTAATTATTTTTCTGTTGAAGACCACTTACGTGATTTCTAGTAATCACTATTAGAAACAATGGTCTAGTGAATATCCTTGTAAATACATCTTTGTGGACATGGGTGAGTATTTCTGCAGAATGGATACAAGCAGTAATGCTGAGTTACATTTACATTTTTCATTCACGGCTTCTGCCAAGATGCCCTCTGGAAGTTTGTTACAAATATCATAACATTTGTTAAATTGCTGATTTATCATATCATTGTCAACACTAGATATTAAGGTATATTTCATTTGATGGGTGAAAAGTATAATTTGCATTTCCCTAATGATGTGTAAGATTGAATTCTTTTCATCTATTTTTTAGCTATATTCATAATCTCTTATGTGAATTGTGTATGTTTTTTATCCATTTTTCTATTTATTGCCTTTTTAAAAAATGAGTTTTAGAAGCTTACTTTGTATTCTTGCCCAGCTCTCAGTGAATCCTTTTTTATTTGGCATTTTTGTTTAACCCTAGGACATTTTCTTCTACTGTATCTTTTTTATTTCCTTCTATCTGTCTCTGTGTTCTTGCCTCTGGAAATCCTATAAGAAAGATATATACAGTTTAATCTATACTTCGTGTCACTTAACTTTAAAAAAGATGGCATCTCTTTATTTTTATCTAATACGTTTAGGGAGAATCCCTTAGTTTGATCTTCCAGTTTACTAATTTGGTTTTCATTTGTCTATTCAGTCCATTTTTTTTTTAATTTTGGCAATCATAATTTTAATTTCTAAGAACTCTGGTTGTATCTTTTTCAAAGAGGCTTTATTTATTTTTTTAATGAATGTGATGTTCTCTTAACTCTCTGGGAGAGTTGCTTAAAGTTTTCTGCCGTTTTAGGAATAACTTCTGTTTTCTTAGAGTCAGTTCTATTTTTGTCTCTGGTACCTCTCTCAGGCTCTGGCTTTTCTGAAATGTCTGGCAATTCTTCCTTGTCTGTTGACATTTGTAGATGAACATATGGACTGAATAGTGTTGGTGGCTGGAGGACATTTTCTTACTACGTATGAAAATTCCATTGTTCTGGCAGGCAATGCAGTCTCTGATACAGCAGCCAGCCTCAGGTGACTGTGTGTACAGGGTGGCAGTTAGGGGGCAGTGGAAAAGAACTAGCTCAACCATCCTGCAGTCCACCCCTAGCACGCCCTTTCTCCGGGTGCCTGTTGCCTCTGTTCTGGAGTCCTGCTGGGAGCATGCTCTCTGTGATGATTGTGCATTCGTCTCTGCAGCATTACAGCTTCTGTTTCGTTTCACCATCAATCTGTTCTTTTATTTGTCTTGTATTGCCCTGAAATTCCTTAATCTTCTGGACCTTGACCCTGCTCCTCCTGACTGTGCACAACCACTATGACTCAACTTTTATTTCTGTATTTCTTCTGTTATTTCAGTGGGATTTTGGGAAAGAGGTAAACACCATTGTGTCCTTAGCCATGTTGAACTGTAAGACACTTATTCTGCATTTAGAATTGTTTCATGAAAAGAAGTGGCCAGAAGTGGCATAATTAGACCAAACAGCAGGAACATTTTTGAAATTGTTGATACCTATTTACAAAGTGGTTGCTAGACAGAGTAGTAGAACAGAGGGAAGGCAGTGGCTTTAGCAGCGAGAGAGCTGGGTTACAACCATAGTTCCTGCACTTAGCTGTACAATCTAAGTAATTTAGGGAAACTCTCTGAACCTCAGTTTCCTCATCAGTAAATTGGGGATGGTAATGGAATCAACATTTAAGAATACCATGAGGACAAATCTTATAAAGCATCTTTCCCAGAGCCCAGCCTTTAAAAGGTGCTTGATGAATGCTGTTAAGCATTCTTTCAAATGAGTGGCTTGTCAGCATCAAAAAATTGTGGATTCAACCAGGGTCTTGGAAAGACATTCCTTTTCATGCTCATTGGCATTTCATGATCTTAAATAAATCACTTCCCAGCCTGGTATCTCCATCTCCAAAGAGACAAGCGCCTTGCCTGCCTGCCTCTCTGTGAAAGCTTCTGTGAAGATTCGCTGTTACTTAGAAAGCCCTTAGAGATGCCCAGATAAAAATCCCTGTGCACACTTGGGGTTGTTTTAATTGGAATTATAAGTCCTGAGCCCCTGCCTCCGGCTCCAGACTGCGTTGCTACAAGATATATGCCTCCTTCTGAGCTTAGTCAGGTACAAACTGCTGTGGAAGAAAATGTCTGTTCCTTAGTCTGGGCCAAATTCCAGAAATTTAATTTCTTCCTCAGCTGGGATATTGTGATTTCCTTTTCCTATTTGACAACTTACTAATAAGAGTCCCCAGCAAACCTGCTACAGCCAGAGGACGGGCTGGAGGGGGCTCTCACTCCAAAGTCACCAGCTCAGGGTGCAGTGGCCTGGGGGTAACAGAAAGCATAAAGGATGAGAATATTTAAATGAAACCAGCTCAGTGGCAAAGAGAGGGAAAAAACCTGTGTACTTCTAGAACTAAGGCTGTCCCAGTGCCGTGGGCAGCTAGCGCCCTGCACCCTGAAATGTCATTGAGATGAGGCCCTGGCACAGTGGAATGAGGCAAAGTAGGTGGGATGGGAGCGGCAGGGGAGGGGTGAGGTCATGTGGAGGAAGAACCATAAAGTTGTAGGGCAACCACAAGGCCTGAAGAGTTTTATTTTTGTTTTGATTTAGTGAGCAATAAAAATAAGTAAATAAATGAATAAAAGAAAAGAGAACCAGAGTGCAGGGCATGAACTTGACCGACAGCTGGCCTTTGTGCAGCAGGAGTCAGCACTGTAAGGATCACTTCCCCCCTTCCTCTTTCCTGGCTCCATTCAGAGCAGGGCGTGGGCACCAAGCTGGGAGGGGCTGGCTGGAGGCAGGTGGGGCAGCAGGAAGTGCCTTGCAGAGGCTGAGCAAACAGGGCAAGGAGCACGGGGCATGGGTGAGTGCCTCAAGGACCCGGGATGCATTCACCAAAGCAGCCCTCACGTCCCCATTCCTTAACTGGCCCTTCCTCTGCTCCCCAAAGGGCTGTGTACAGCCAGCACAGGGAGTGTTCTCTGGGAGCCCTCCCCCACTAACAGGGATGACAATAATGGCGGCTGAATATTCCTTGACTTCTTGCCAGTGAGACAGGACACAGCGCAGAAACCTTGCTTGCTCACGGTCACACAGCTAGGAAGAGGGAAGCTGGCGTCAGACCCAGGTAGTTTCTGAAGTTTCTGCAAGGTGTAAGTAAAATGGCCAGAGAAGCTGTAGAAAAAGCAGAATCTAAGATTCCCAGAGTGCTCCCAGAGCATCTCGGCCTGTGCACCAGGGCGGAAAGGCCTATTTCGGGCTGGATTGGAGAGCAGGGAAGGACGGCTGTGGGCAAGTTCAGGCCAGGAGCGTCCTCGGGAAACGAATTCTGGCTCCATCGTCCCCAGTAAATGTCAGATTCTCCTCATATTTGGGGAGATTGGGAGTGAACGAAACAGAGAAGGACTGATTCTTTTTTTTTTTTTTTTTTTGAGACAGAGTCTCACTCTGTTGCCTGGGCTAGAGTGAGTGCCTAGAGTGAGTGCCGTGGCATCAGCCTAGCTCACAGCAACCTCAAACTCCTGGGCTTAAGCGATCCTCCTGCCTCAGCCTCCCGGGTAGCTGGAACTACAGGCATGTGCCACCATGCTCGGCTAATTTTTTGTATATATATTTTTAGTTGTCCATATAATTTCTTTCTATTTTTAGTAGAGATGGGGTCTCGCTCTTGCTCAGGCTGGTCTCGAACTCCTGACCTTGAGCGATCCACCCGCCTCGGCCTCCCAGAGTGCTAGGATTACAGGCGTGAGCCACCGCACCCGGCCAGGACTGATTCTTAAATGCTGTGGGGACTCCTTTCTCAGCTCCAGCAGCTCTCACGGGCCCCTGCCCAGGTGGCACCCCTGTCTCTCACTGTCCTTGTGCTTCACATCTAGGCTTCCTTGGTCTCCTCAAGCAACTGACTGTGGGTGCACATGTGCCTGCCCTCTTAGGGCTCACTCGTCGTAGACCTGAGTCCTCAGTACATGTACTTCTTTGGGAGGAATAACTAAATTTCTTTCTGATGGCAAACAACATAGCTGCCAGATGCAACATCAAATCAGGAAACGCATGAGTTTCATACTTGAGTCTTTCAAATGATACACCAGTAGGAGGGAGAGCTATTCAATCATTAAAACAAAAGCCAAGGACTCTTTTGTTCTATCTGGATAGGAAAATGCCACGGTTAAAGGTAACAAGGGAGGGTCTAGGCAGTGTGCAAAGCAGCCACCGTTTGTGTCAAATTCTCCCGAAGGATACTGAGGCAGCTGGGGGCCCTGGCTGCTCTCTGGAAAGAGAACTGGGTGGTGTGAAGGGATATATTTTCACTAGCGAGTTGTTTAGAGCTTTTGATTTTTATGCCATGTGATTTTATTACTTCTTCAAAGACTAAATAAGAATTTGAAAACGAATAGTTTATCATGCAGTACTCAGTGAAAATCACTCCTGTCCGGAAAGTATCTGGCCATGTAACCATTCTCGTTATATTAACAGTGGCTGAATACTTTTCGGACAGTCCTTGTATAACCTTCCATATTTTATTTTCTGAAGACAGACAGACACACACATTTTGTTTATTTCTACTAAATTGAGATCATATTATAATGAATTATAACCTGCTTTCCCCCCCATTTACTATATCATAGATGACTGTTCATATTAATATATATAAATTGCATTGGTAGTTTAAGTAGCTACAGAATAATTCATTGTATACTTTTACCATATTTTTCACTAATCTCCTATCACTTTTAACAACTTTATTTTATTTTATTTTATTTGGAGACAGAGTCTGGCTCTTTTGCCATGGCTAGAGTGCCGTGGCATCAGCCTAGCTCACAGCAACCTCAAATTCCTGGGCTCAAGTGATCCTCTTGCCTCAGCCTCCCGAGTAGCTGGGACTACAGGCATGGGCCACCATGCCCAGCTAATTTTTTCTATGTATTTTTAGTTGTCCAGATGATTTCTTTCTATTTTTTTTAGTAGAGACAGGGTCTCGCTCTTGCTCAGGCTGGTCTCGAACTCCTGAGCTCAAACCATCCCGCCTCAGCCTCCCAGAGTGGTAGGATTACAGGCGTGAGCCACCGCACCCAGCTTTAACAACTTTATTGACATTCACATGCCATGAATCATTCACTTACAGTGTAAAATTTAGTGAGTTTTCGTATATTCACAAAGCTGTGCAACCAGCACCGCAATCTAATTTTAAAACATTTTCATCATCCCAAAATGAAAACTAATAACCATTAGCAGTCATTCCCTCAACTTCCAGCTCCAGGCAATCATTGTCTCTATGGATTTGCCTATTCTGAATATTTCTTATAAATTAAATCATGTATGGCCTTTTGTGCCTAACTTCTTTCACTTGCATAATGTTTTCGAGTGTCATTAATGTTGCAACATGAACCAGTACTTCATGCCTTTTTATTGATGAATAATGTTCCATTGTATGGATATATCACAGTTTGCTTACCCATTCATCAATTGATTGACAGCTGGGCTTTTCCATTTTTGGATATTATATTATGCTGCTATGAACATTCATGTGCCAGTTTTTGTGTGAACATGTTTTCAATTTTCTAGAAGTGAAGTGGCTGGATTATATGGAAACAATGTGTTTAACTTTTTGAGGAACTGCCAAACTGTTTTCCAAAGCACCTACACCACTTTAAATTCCTGCCTGCAGCGTACAAGGTTTTCAATTTCTCCACATCCTCACCAACACTTGTTATTGTCTATGTTTTTTATTATAGCCATTCTAGTGCATGTGAAGTGGTGAGTGATTATGGTTTTTATTTACACTTCCCTAATGACTAACAATGTTGAACATCTTTCCATGTGCTTTTTGGCCATTGGTATATCTTCTTTGGATAAGTGTCTTTCAGATCCTTTGCCCATTTTTAAATTCGCTTATTTGTCTGCTACTGAGTTACAAGAGTTCTTACATGTTCTGGATATAAGTCCCTTATCAGATATATAATTGACAAATCTTTTATCTCCTTCTGTGGAGATAAAAGGGATTTATCATCCCAGCTGTAAAAATATGCTTTATGCTAGGATTTGGCAAGAGAAAGCCTTCAGTCACTTAAAATCTATATATTATTAAAGATTCTACTTTCAATCAAGTCAGAAACGTGACTCTGTAAAAATGGCTCGGAATTGTCCTCTGCCCGTCGCGGCTGCCAACTGCTTCCTGCCACATTCCCTGCCAAGCCAGCTCAGTGCTGAGAAGTGGCAAAGTCACGGCACCTGGACCGTGACACCATTAGGAAAATTTCCTTTCCTAATGGTGTCATTTGCAACAAAAACAGTTTTAATTTTGATGAATTTTAATGGATCTATTTTCATTTTATGAATTGTGCTTTTGGTGTTATGTATTAGAAACCATGGCCTAACCCAAAGTCGCAAAGATTTACTCCTATTTTCTACTGAGAGTTTTATAGTTTTAGCCCTTACATGTAGGTCTATTATATTATTTATTTTGAGTTAATTTTTGCATATGATGTGAGATAGAGGTCCAACTTTATTCTTTTGCATGTGGCTATCTATTTGTCCCAATACCATTTGTTAAAAAGACTATTCTTACTCATGGAATTGTCTTGGAACTCTTATTGAAAACCAATTGACCATAAAGGTAACAATTTATCTTTAGACTCTCAATTCTATTTCATTGATATAATTGTCTATCCTTATGCCTGTACCATACTGTCTTGATTACTGTAGCTTTGTTGTGTTTTGAAAACACAACATATAAATTCCCCAATCTTTTGCTTCATATTCAAGATTATTTTTGGCTATTCTGGGTTCTTTGTGTTCTCTTCTGAGTTTTGGGGTCAGCCTAGCAATTTCTGCGAAAGAGTAAGCTGGGATTTTGGTAGAGACTACATTGAATCTACATAAGATAGCTTCGGTATCAGGTTAATACTGGTTTCGTTTATTGAGTGAGGAAAAGTTCTCTCATCTGAACATTTTTTCACACGTTTGTTGGCCATTTGTATGACTTCTTTTGAAAAATGTCTGTTTGTGTCCTTTGCCCCCTTTTTAATGGGGTTATTTGACTTCTCTTTTTGAGTTGTTTGAGTTCATTGTAGATTCTGGATATTAATTCTTTGTCAGTTGCATAGTTTGTGAATATTTTCTCCCATTTTGTAGGTTGTCTGTTTACTCTGTTGATTATTTCTTTTGCTGTGTGGAAGCTTTAGTTTAATTAAGTCCCATTTTTCTATTTTTGTCTTTGTTGCATTTGCTTTTGAGGTCTTAATCATAAATTCTTTGCCTAGGCCAATATCCAGAAGAGTTTTTCCTAGGTTTTCTTCTAGAAATTTAATAGTTTCAGATCTTATATTTAAGTATTTAATCCATCTTGAATTCATTTTTGTATATGGTGAGAGACATGGGTCCAGTTTCATTCTTCTGCATATGGGTATGTAATTTTCCCAGCACCATTTATTGAATATGGTATCCTTTCCCCAGTGCTTTTTTTTTTTTTCTCTACTTTAAGATTAGTTGGTTGTATGTGGCATTATTTCTGGGTTTTCTATTCTGCTCCATTGATCTATGTGTCTATTTTCATACCAGTACCATGCTGTTTTGGTTACTGTAGCCTTATAGCATAATTTGAAGTGAGGTAATGTGATAGCTCCATCTTTGCTCTTTTTGCTTAGGATTACTGTGGCTATTTGGGCTCTTCATAAGGGTGAGTTCCCTAACCTCTGAGTGTCAATGTGTTCATTTTTTTTTTTTCTTTGGTGAGACAGAGTCTTGCTCTGCCACCTGGGCTAAAATGCAGTAGCATCATCATACCTCACTGCAACCTCAAACTCCTGGGCTCAAGCACTCTCCTGCCTCAGTCTCCTGAGTAACTGGGACTACAGGCACATGCACTGTGCCTGGCTAATTTTCCATTTTTTGTAGAGATGGGATCTCACCTTTGCTCAGGCTGGTCTCAGACTTCTGACCTCAAGCAATGCTCCCACCTCAGCCTCCCAGTGAACTAGGATTACAGGCATCAGCCACCACACCCAGCCAATTTGTTCTTTTATAAAATGGAAATCACAGTACACATCACTCACCGTGTTGGGGGAAAGATTAAATTGGCAATGCCTAAGACCTGATAAGCACCACTGGCACCATACTAAGCATTCATTTCAGCTCATAAAAAGTTTAAATTCTGCTCTTATCTTTCCTCTATCTTAAAGAGCCCCTGCCACCCACCCACCATCCTATTTCAAATAAGACATACCAAAGTTTTCACACATTTGGTCTTCTTTAAAGTCAAGCAGAGGTGCTTTGATGTGATGTGACATAAAGGCTGAGGTTGGGCCCCATTTTGCTTTCTCTTTTGGCGGATAGCTTGACCTGGCTGCCTTTGTTCTCCTCACACTACAGAAGCCTGGGCTGCAAAGTAAAACCAGGCTAAGCCCAAGGCTTCCCATCAACTCAACCTGAGTTTCTTCCACTCATGAAGTCTGCAGTGGCCTCAGCATCCTGAGCCAAGGGGCCAGGCACACTGTGTGGCTGTGCTGACACATCCTCTTTCCTCCGCAGCCCCGGAACCTGGGATGCTGGCGAGGGAGCAAGCGAGCCAGCGCTCAGAGAAGAGCCACCTACAGACAGACCTGCAGCCAGGACCCCACAAGGGCCACCACTTTGCCTCCACAAAGAACCAGGCCCTCTTCCTCAGTGTAACTGGTTCCAGAATGCAAAGCAGCCTCCGGAAAGGTCCAGGTGCCGTGACTTTGCCACTTCTCAGCGCTGAGCTGGTTTGGCAGGGAATGTGGCAGGAAGCAGTTGGCAGCCGTGACGGGCAGAGGACAATTCTGCGCCATTTTTACAGAGTCACGTTTCTGACTTGATTGAAAGTAGAATCTTTAATAATATATAGATTTTAAGTGACTGAAGGCTTGCTCTTGCCAAATCCTAGCATAAAGCATATTTTTACAGCTGGGATGATAAATCCCTGAAAGACGGCGCTTACCATGGAAACGCTGACACAGCCTTTCATCCCCTTCACAGTGATTAAAATCCTCATTTCAATTTGTTTTTCTTTATTTTTGAGCTGGAGTCATTTGCAAGCCCAAGAATACATCTCACAGTGAAAGAAAACTAAATGCTGCCCTCTGTCAGAAATAGGGTGGAACTATTCTTAACTCATTGGAGCGGAACAAATCTTGGCTGGGAGAACCATGGAAACGCAGGAGAACTGGCTTTCTTGCTAGGAAAGAAACTCCTGCAGGACTTACCTTGTTTCCTAGGGAAGGGAAGGCAGGCAAACAAGGTGTGTTATCAAACCAGAGGCCACTATGGGCAACTGGAGATTTATCCTTTGAGGAATTCTGGGAGCCAGTGTAGACAATGCACCTAACTGGTGTAGACAATGCACTGCAGGGTCATCCCGCTAAGGGGTGGGGAAGCTGGGGTGCTTATGTGCCAACTCTCATCTGTCATTGGTTTCAGGCTGCCTCCCCTCAATTCTTACGCATTTTTGCTGCTGGTCCTTGCGGGCTCTAATGGCCAGAGGAAGCCCCCAAGTGAAGAGATGCAGATCCTGGCAGCTGGAGGCCCAGCCCTTGTGATGCCGAGGCCCGAGTGGATGTGGGCAGCCCCTGACCTGTCTGCTGGACCCACCCTCCAGTGTCCCTTTCATTCTCCTCTGCACGGTTTGATTTGCAGGCATAGTTTACGCCCTTGGAATTCAGGGGATTCCCTCTGTTTAACCGCGGCCTTTAGCCTCTGCTGAACCAACAGCTCAGTGATCCTTTCAAC
>CM052436.1:128560225-128577171 GCA_028533085.1 Varecia variegata
CCGGGTCCATCCAGTCCCTCGGTGGGACCCTTGTGGCCAAGAGGACCAAATAGGCAAAAGGGCTTACAGCCAATTAAATATTTAGGCCAAACAGGACTGGAGGTAGACAGGCACTCATCAACACTTTAAACCCTTCTAGACAACATAAGGGAGAAAACCAAATGTCAAAGGCAAGGCTACAAAACTAATTTATCTAGCATTATTGAGCTACTGTATTCTTGGGTCTAGTGGGAGACTTGTACCAAATATAAGCACTGTTAACATTTAAGCTAAGGGAATTTAGAGACTTTTATTGTGTCACAATATTTTAGTCTCATTAGGAATTTATACTAAGGTGGCTGATAAATTATTTGTTACATCTCCTTTTACATAAACCTATAACTGATAACAATTATACTCAGGAAATTCTAAGTCTACAGGAAGCAGGAAAAATAAATTTTATGACTGGGATGGATGTCTGCACCATGTGGTCTGAAAAGACAAAATTTCTCAGTATATTTGTTTAGGCTTCTGTGTGCCCTTCCTTGACCTGGAGGGTCTAAACTAATTCAGTTCCTCTGAATTAATTGGCCCTTATAATCTCACAAGCCCGCTCTTCCGCGATAGTCCCTGGGCCTAGAGGGAGGATGTTTGAACATGGCATTGGCAGATTAAATAGTTCTAGGTTCTGGAGATATCAGGTAAACTTGCTATTTACTTAAAACTTGTCAGGACTCTGGAAAACAAAACAACAGAATCAGTAATGTTCCAAATAAAAAGTCATAAAAAATTGAGTTTGGTCCCATGCAATTAATTTCTCTTCTGTTTGAGGGTGAGTTAGGGATACTCATGGCCATATCGGCTTTCTAATTAAAGTCTTGGAAGGTTGTTTTATTTTACTCCAATGGTATATATCTCCAAAGTTATCAGAAGCCTGTATTCAAGAGAACTTGTCAGTCCTTTCCATGACTTTTCTTGAAGAAATAGACTTTGGACTTAGCCAGTTTTAAAACACTTTCTGAGATCAATCAAAGTAAAACAAAAACTCTTAGACTACTCATGGTTAAAGAGACAGCTGACAAATCAAGTTGGTTATTTTTATGGCACATGGCAATTAAACATAATAACCATAATCATTGTTGGTAACATACACCAAGATACATCACTGTTTTATAATATGGCAACACATATTAATAACATACTTATAGAAATACAACCTAAACAGAGTTAAATGTCATTTCATATTTGAGAACATTTCCTGTATGACTTTAATGTGCCAAATAAACCTAATGTCTGTCTCAGAATTTCAGTGGCCCTGATACACAAAAAGCTAGTTTAAGTTCAAAAAGGTGGATTTAGAATTTGAGTTTGGAAAGTTTGTCAAATATCAAAGGCTTAAAACATTCATTCAAATAAAATCACAAGCCACTATAAAGGAAGGGTCATTTATTTAACCAAGAGATATAGTCAGCAAAAGATCCTAAAGATGATACAGTGAGTTATATGGGTGTAACCTTAGCCCTTTTAAAGTTTAGTTTTTCTAGTTAGTCAAAACCTAACAAAGAGAGCACAGTAATTATCTTGATAAAGCATACAATCTTTGCTTCTTTTTAGGCCAGTTACCTAAAAGTAAGGACAAACCTCCTGTAGTGTGGGTTCTTTTTAATTAAAGGAAACATGTTATAGAATCAAATGAGTACATCATGTCATTTCATTAAGAGCAAATTAATATCTACAGAAAACTGTTTTAAACAAAATTTCTTTTTTTTAATTATAGCCAACTGGACCACATACAAAATTCCTTAATAAATTCCCTTTATAAATCCTATCCTCACCTGCACAAACTATCTACAAAACATGCCTACAAACTTTCCATTTAGCCCTTCTTATAAAATAGATTTCTATATTCATTGTCTTTTTACATCTTTCGCTTACAAGTTACTTCTATTTTGTTTTTATTTTCTTTCCAAATCCCTGTTTTGATTCAACCTCTGAATTAGACAAAATTATATATTTTAATAAGAACACATTTTATGCTTCCTTTATAATTTCTTATTAAAAGTATATCTTTTTTTTTTTTTTGAGACAGAGTCTCGATTTTGTTGCCCGGGCTAGAGTGAGTGCCGTGGTGTCAGCCTAGCTCACAGCAACCTCAAACTCCTGGGCTTATGCGATCCTACTGCCTCAGCCTCCCGAGTAGCTGGGACTACAAGCATGTGCCACCATGCCCGGCTAATTTTTTCTATATATATTTTTAGTTATCCATATAATTTCTTTCTATTTTTAGTAGAGACGGGGTCTCGCTCTTGCTCAGGCTGGTCTCGAACTCCTGACCTCAAGCAATCCACTCGCCTCGGCCTCCCAAGTGCTAGGATTACAGGCGTGAGCCACCGCGCCCGGCCTAAAAGTATATCTTATTCTTTGGTATACTTTATATAAAATCACATGCATTGACTAGAATTCTGATTTTTAGTAACTTTAAATTTGAGTGAAAGCTTCAAGAGCAGGAAGTCATGAATTTTTCATTGTAAGACACTTGTCATGAGAAAAGATTGCAGGTTACTATAAAATTATAGACATTAACTTAGCCAAACTAATAATCCAAATATTTTTAAAATGAAAAATCTTATTCTTTGGTAGAGAGGAGACTCAGTTTCTCAAACAGCTATGAGACCTAATATAGACAGACTGAAGCACAAGTTAATGAGGAGGCAGGCTGAATCCGTCTGTTTCCCTCCTTCCCCCATTTTTTCCAGTTTATTCAAAAGATGAACAAACAAATCTTTTGTTACTCCTAAATTCTTTTCTCATTCCTATTAATATCATATGAAAATCTAGGCCAAAAGAGAAAACCAGATTTTTCATTGTATTAGTGTATAATGATAAAGTTAATTTTAATAAAATTTTATAAGGAAATCCATCTAATTTTAACCAATTTGACTGTAAGTTAAGATTTTTATAAACCTTTTATAACCTTTGAATTTTACATACATTTAATTTTAATTATTATTTATTTATTTAATTTAAAGCAGCTTTAAAACCAATAAAGTAGACAAAATTATCTTTTTTAACAAAACTATTAATATTTATGTCTTATAACCTTTTTATGGAAAAAATGTGTCATATACAATTGTTTGCCTTCCATTTAGAAATTTCAATTCCATATATTAAGCATAATACCAACTCTTAGAAAAACTTAGGAAGTTAAAGTAACTTGGAACTGTTATCGGTCACCAATTTTATTAGCATTCCTAAATATATTTCACAATAAGATATCAAGGCATATAAACTTAAACTTACATTTCAGTGTATGTTATAAATCACTCAGACATTTCATGATCATCTTATCGTAACATGACTTTAAGATTTTAAAGTATATGAAAATTTCATTTGTGTTTTCCCATTGATATTTATCTAATTTATCTAACTTATTAATTTATTTTAGTAGTTCAATTAGATTCCACTTATTACTTTAAGTTATTTTTTATGCCATGTAAATTACATATATAATACAGAATGCAGTCGATATAGTTTTAATTTTTTTAAACTCATAAATATTAACCAAGAAAAACATGAGTATTTTAATGACTTGTTATTTTAAACAATGTAATATCATTTTTAAATTTTATAAACATAGTAGACATTTTAGAATACTCTGTTTAAAAGGTATTAGTTAGACACTTTCAAAACACCACATCCGAAAAAAAATTTATTGATATCATAGGGATCAAAGTGTCACTGGCCCCCAAAGTTTAGTCAAACTGAAGGTAGCAAAGGCCACTGTTCCCATAAACATTTGCTGAAAATTTTACTGACATGAAGAATAGGACTAAACTAAAAACATATACATGGATGTCTTCTGGATGAACACTCAAAGATGCAGGAAAATTGTTCCTTTTTATGTTTAAAGCATGGACAGCCATGTAGAAATATGACTGGACAGAAAGGGTGTGAGCTCATTCTAACAGGCTAAGTGGGGAACCCAGTAAGGCCTTTCTGTCTGGATTTTGTTTGGCCTCTTCTGACTGTGCCTTCCTTCCTTCTGGGTGTAGGGCAGGGCCCTTCCTGGAATGGGGGTTTTATAGTTAAACAAAGTAGGTCAGATAATTACTTTATGGCCAGTTTTTACATGAAATAATTTTAGGTTTTATGATTAGTTTTCAGAAAAAGGGGTCCTGGCCTTTATGACCTGCCTTGTGGAAGAGGGATTCTGATTTCTGTGGCTAGCTTCAGGGAAGAACTGGAAGAAGAGGCAGGCAGCCAATGCAAGGTTAGAGAATTTTTGCTTCTGAAACCTTCATTTTAGGATAGATTCTGAGCCCCATCAATGTGATATTACTTGACATTAGACTGAAAAAAAAAATTCAGCACCAACAATTAACACCTCAAATGTCACAGAAAGCTGAAACATTTTTTTTTTTTTAATGAGGGTAAAGATTAAGCTCTTTAAAAACCATCTAAGTGGTCTCAAAACATTTTTTCTCAACTTGGGTATAAACTTGAGTACATGTAATATTTCTAAATGAAGGCTTTTTTTTAGAATCTCTTTGGATTTTAACAATTATTCACTTTTTACCTTAAATTACCGTATAAAAATTAAAAATTTAGGAATTTTTTTCTGGGCAAAAACTTTGTTACAGCAACATAATGTACATATAACCAGGCCGATTGTAAAGAGTAAGAGAAAAATGGACAAGATCCAGGGAAAACTAAACCTTCCAATATAAGCTCTTCTAACTACAACTTCTAGGACAACTTTGAATCTCTAACGGTTCTGTTAATATCACATGACAGGGAGTTAGAAACACAGTTTGTGTGCCTTTCTACAGACATCATATCAGTGGAAAGAAACTGTATCTGCAGTTAGGATTAAAAGACCAAACCCCAAATATATTTATAAATCTTTGACCATAAGTTTGTTTTTGTGCTCTATCTACTTGGTGTTTTATTTATTCTAATTTGCTGACTCCTAGGCACGTGTACATTTTTAAAGCTAATCACATAGGTGTTTTTTGTTGGTAACTCAGATTTAGTGGTTATGATTAGACCAAATATTAAATTTACCTTACTTATCAAGAATCATACAAACACAGATCATTTTGTCTTTGGCTGAGTTTATAGTTTTATAATGTTTATTTCAAATGTTGACACCTTGAAAACATAAAAAATGTCCAGTAAAACCCAGGCAAAAACAAATGTATGCTGATAATTTGAAAACATTTTTACTTTTACTTTACTAATGCCTTTTTGTTTTTAAAAATACTCCAGCTTACTTAGCAAAGATTACTAAATTCATGTGAACCATTTGGTTTTGTTTAATTAATTTATCAGCGCTTCCTTATATTTAAGCCAGTCCACAACCATGTAGCATGAACATGTAATTCATGGACATACACAAAACATACCTAAACATATACACTCATGCACGCAAAGTTCTAATAGATTTTACCCTAGAACTCTAGCCATGAGATGGTAACACAACTCACCACTCTGTAAAACACAGCTGGATCCAAATTTCTTCCCATAAAACTGGAACTTGTTCACATGCCCAACTTTAGTTGCCCTGATTAGTAACCTAATTAGCCCTGGGAATCAAAGTTTTGAGAATAGAAGTTTCCATGGCAGTTTAAGTTTTAAAGAAACCCCTTTTACCCGTTTTGTTCTTCAGTTAAAAATTAGTTTTGAATGTTCACATTTTAGGTACAACTGGCAGCAGGATCTCCAGGTAGACTTTCAATTGTAAATATCATAAACAACGAGTTATCTTAACATGAATAGAAAAAGTTAGCAGGTTTTAGAGTAGCCAGAAAAGAAAAGAGAAATAGCATGAGAGACATTTTGATTTTATAGTGGTAGGTCGATCATTTGAGTTCTGCATTTTCCTTGATGTAATTTGCCCTTCCATAAACACTTGTGCACAGGGTTGGCTATAACCAGCTGGAGCGGTAGAAAACCTGGCATGCCTTTGAACCTTTTTATTTACAAAAGTATTTGCAAGTACAGGTGCTACAAATCAACTGGGGTGCCTGAAGGGGGTTCATTCTCCATATCTTTCCTCATTTTTGAAGGATTATTTTCCATTTTTCTTTAAAAGAAGCAACCAAACTATAGTCTAGGGTTAGGTGTCATGGATCAGAGTGTGCTGATTGTGGGAGGAGCTAATCAATGTGTCTCCACTGAGTTGCTCTCACCTTGTTACCTGTCTTAGTTTTTCTCTTTGGGAGTCTATTACCTATGAGAGGGCTCAAAATGCAAAGTGGTCAGCCCTTATATGTGTTTCCTGGACAATTCTTTTAATTGATTTGGCGTTCCCTATAGGGCCACTCATGCCTCAGGGAATCACCCCAGGCAACTCACTGTCAGGACCCTGGTCACCCAGGGCTGCCTTTTGGCTAGGAGGAATAAAATGTCCCTTGTCTTTGGAAGTGTGAAATTCAGCCTCTAGTTTATCTACAAACAAGACAGGTCAGTTTCCTCTTTCACAAATGCACAGAAAAGCCAATTGAGATTAATTTAGGACGAAAAGATAATGGAGAATAGCCTTTAGAATGCACCTCCAAATCTTCAATTGGGATCCCAAACAACAATTCCTAGGAAAAGAACACCTCAGAGTGAATGAAGACCCTCAACTAAAAATAGGAGGTCTAGAGCTCAGGAGGACTTACCAGTTCCACCAAAGAAGAAGCTCAGAACTGCAGGGCCCAGGAGGGCCATGCCAGTACCTGGCGCTGAGTTCGTTCTACATGTTTAGCAGTCGTGAATCTTCTCTGAGCCCCATGTCTGGGCGCCAATCTTGTCAATGGAAAAGAAGCCAAACTCTGTAAAATAATTTTAAAGATATTTATTCTGAGCCACATTTGAGGACCATGACCCAGAGCCATGCTCCAGCAACCTTGAGCAAGTGGACTCACTGCGCTTGGGTTACAGTTTGGTTTTATACAGTTCAGGGAGACAGGGGTTACAGGTAAAGTCATAAATCAATACAAGGAAGCATACATTGGTTTGGCCATCTCAAGCTGTGGGGCCAAAGGTGGGCCATCTCAAGCTGTAGGGGGCTTATAGGTTATAGGTGGGTTTAAAGATTCTTTCACTTATAATTTGTTAAAGACATGCAGCTTTGTCTAAAGGCTTGGAATGTTTTAAGATAAGGAAGTCTGTTAATCAGAGACAAGCCACTGGACATACATTTGTTGTGTAAATTGAGGACCTACAGGTGTGTCTTGCATACCCTTAGGCCTGGTAATGGGTTACAAAGGATGTCTCCAAGAAAGGAGGGGGGCATGATGAGGCATGTGTGACCTCCCTCCTTGTGGCAGGCCATGTAGTTATAGGACACCCTTGGCCAAGAGGGGGTCCACTGAGTCAGCTGGTGGGGGGAGCCTTAAAATTTTATTTTAGTTCACATCAGTTTTGCAGTGATCACTGAATTTTTCACCTCAAAAGATTCAGGATCTGTGTGCCTGTGGGACCAAGTGCACTTTCGTGGATGCAACTTCTCTCCAATGTCAGTACATAGAGAGTGATTACTAAGGGAAGCAAGAAAAACTGTAAATTAGACCCTTGCTTCCTAAGGAAGCCATGTCAAAAAGAAAACAGAAGCCACCTAGACAATGAGATGTGTCCAAAACAAAGCCATGGGGTGGGGGTGACACTATAAAGTTGTCTCATACATACTTCATCTGAATTTTATCACCATTTGTAATCAATTTCCAAGGCTTCATTGTACCCTTAAACTTTAGAAATTCAGTCTATTATACAAGTCAACTCATTGTTGCCCCATTGGAAGGAAGAGTGGAGACTATTTTCATGTTGATAAGAGAAAGAAGAAGGAGTCCCCTCAGGAGAGGAAAGTGTTCTGAGGAAACACCTGGAGCCTAATGGTAAGAAGTGGTGATACTTTGTCACTTGCCTTAACCCTTTGAAAGGTTCATCAAACCAGAACATAGAAATTCATGTAATTAATGAATACAACTTTTCTATTTTAAAAAACCAGAAGTTTTTCTAAACAAAAAAGAACAGAAATCAATGATATCTTATTATTCACCCATTTATGCCTCTTGGCCATTGTTCTCCAGTGGCTTCTGCTTTCTGCAACATGAAAACGGAAGTCATTACAGCTTCCTACCTGACATTATTTGTAAGTACTGCACTACAGGACACGTTTCAAGTAAGAACATTCTGGTTTGCAGATGAGGTATCTAGATTATTTTAACAACCTCTTTCTCCTCCAAGGCTCATCTCCTTCTGCATTTTTGAGTAGATTCTTCTGCCCTATTTTTTTTTTCACTGCATGATGTAAAGAGCTGTCTATGAAATGCCTTTCCCTAAAAGGCTCCCCCAGAGAGATCTGATCTGAAATGCATGAAAATGTTTTTTAAAAAGCTATTTTGCTTTTATTTCTGTCATAATAAAAAAATTATCACCACATATCACAATTACATAAGTTAGTAATTTGGGAAACTAATGTTTTTCAAATGACAAAGATTTTCTTTACATTTCACACTGAAGGTTCAAAAATTTATGTAAATATATTGCTTTTCACTTGACAAAGCCCTTATAACCTATATTGGCAGCCAAAAGCAATTCTAAACATAAAAAGGAACATATAAACATTGTATTAATAATTCCAAAAAAATATTTGCATACTTTTACTTGGGAAATTTGTTATTTCTTGCCCAAAACAATCACGTGTCAATCAGTTCACCTAAAGCAGAGGGAAAAAGCTGGCAGAAATCAGGGCTCCTTCAAGAGATAGAAACTATTGTCAGAGCCGGTTCCCCTCAGCCCCAGGAACAGAGAGGCGGAGTCGCCGAGGCTGCAAATGGCAAAGGAGTTTATTTACTAGCTCTAGCCAGGGTCCAAGTCCCCGAGCACCAACGCAGTGGCCTCTCCACGAACTAGGACCCCCACCCTGGGGTAAAATTAAGCTTTTATACTCTTTTACAGGTTTCACACAACACCTGCTGCAGGTTTCACATGACACGCTGGTTTCACACGGCACGCTGGGCACACCACCCCCCTTCCCCCTTAGTTCATTGGCTTCTTTAAAAGTTGCTGATCATGTGGGCTCCCAGTTGGTCCAGTTCCAAGCCATCGTTCCTGCTCTTGATTGGTCTCGTTCCAAGCCATCATTTTCCTATTTTAGGTGTACCATGCCCTGGGCAGTTTGGGCTCTGGGCCTTATCTTGTTTACACAAAACATGGGTGTTGTACTCAGGAATTTCTGTGTTGGGGGTAGCAAGCAGGAGCAAGCAGGTTTACAGAAGCAAAATGGCAGATTAAAACAGAATGGCAGGTTAATGATTTTTGGCATGATATTCATACTAGAACATTCCCCCCTTTTTCTTGTTTCTACGAGCACTCTTGCTCATACATGGGGTCCCGCATTTCTTCCATTTCTAAGCAGGCCTCATGGCTCAGCTTTTGGTACTGCTACCGCAGTACCATCAATTGTATGGTATTGATTCGCTCTTTCACGAAGGTAACTAATCTATTTAGAATACATGACCCGAAAGTGAGGATGAGCAGAAGCACAATTAGGGGTCCTAATAAAGTGGACAGCAAAGTAGTTAGCCAAGGGGAGCTATTGAACTACGACTCAAACCATTTTTTTCTTTGTTCACGCTCTCTTTTTCGCTTTGCCAGTCTTTTTCTGACTTTAGCCATGGAGTCTCTAACCACCCCAGCCTGGTTAGCGTAGAAGCAACATTCTTTTTCTAGGGCCACACATAGCCCTTCCCCCTGTTGGAGGAATATTAGGTCCAGTCCTCTCTGATTCTGCAGCACTATCTCAGACAGTGAGGTTAGCGACTTTTTTTTTTTTTAAAGGGAGATGGAGTTCTCGATTCTGGCTATATCTTCATCTATGGCGGCCCTTAAACTATCAAACCCCCTGTGTTGTATTGCTAAGGATGAGATACCTGTTCCTGCTCCTATTGCCCCTAGGCCGAAAAGGGTAGCTAAGGTTATTGCTGTAAAGGGCTCTCTTTTGTTTCTAGCCAACCCGATGCCTTCTATGCCCTTTGTCCATGCATTATATATTATACTTTTCTGATGGTAAATAACCTTAGGAAACACTATCACCATGATGCAGAATTTCTCTGACTCATTAAAGACAGACAGGCTGAGGCATGGAGTCAAGCCTGTTTTAGAACATACCCACCACCCATCGTGCGCCGGAATGATCCATTTTGTTCCTTCAGTTTGGTCTGCAGACGGGTGGACTCTGGCACAAAGCTGTGCATGGCCAGGGGGCACTCTTCCTATGCAGGTCCCACTTGCAGGACCCGGGGTCTCTTTTCCCGAACGGTTGAAGGGGGCAGCCATTCCTACTGCTTTATAGAAAGGGGGTTTAATATCACAGCATAACCAACAGGCTTCTGTAGCGTTGGGGTCAGAGCGGTTTAGTGCCTCATATGCTGCTGTTAGCATTTTCTATAGGGGATCTCCCGGCTCCTCTGCTCTAGGGGCTGCCGGTGTTTCTACTTTTGCCACTGGAGTTCTTGCTCTGGGGGCTACTTGAGTTTCCGCTTTCGCCACTGGGGTTCTTAAAAGTGAGAGTGGGGCGATAGTCGGTCGTGGGGTGTTTTGTTTCCCTATCAGCACGGTATTGGGTCCCACAGTGCTCCTAATGGGAGAAACTTTTAGTCTAATTTGCATCACAGTGCCAAATTGTGGGCGCTGATAGAGAAACAATCCCCAGGATAGTCCTGAGATCCACCGTCTGCCTTTCTTTCCTTCCTCTGTAAACCTCACACGTATTAGGTTACAGTTAGGGCCATATAATCTCCGTGTGCGTGGTCGGACATAAGACATTTCAATGGAAAGGGGAGTTACCTGCCACTTCCACTCTCCATCATTGGTGGTCACACACTCCCAGGCTGCACAGTAGAGAGACCCGACCCCCCCACACTTGCATCTCATTTCCCCTGTTCTAAATCCTGGACAAGCATAAAACCCACTGATGCTCATGGATATTTGCCTCTGAGACCACTTTTACGGTGGTTCTAGGTCTTTTAGAGAGTTCATTTTTGGTATTACAGGTGGAGGAGCACCGTATACTATCTCAAAGGGGGTTAGGCCTAAATGGTAGGGGGTGTTCCGGGCTCGGAACAGGGCGAAGAGAAGGAGGGTCACCCAGTCTCCGCCAGTCTCTAGGACCAATTTAGTCAAGGTCTCCTTTAGGGTTCTGTTCATTCTTTCTACCTGCCCTGAGCTCTGGGGATTATATGCACAGTGCAATTTCCAATCTGCCCCCAGAGCCCGGGCTAGCCCTTGACTAACTTGGCTTGTAAAGGCTGGCCCATTGTCAGACCTTATGCTCTGCGGCAGCCCATACCTGGGAACTATTTCTTCTAATATTTTCTTTGCCACTATTAAAGCAGTTTTTCTTTTAGTAGGAAAAGCCTCTACCTACCCTGAGAAGGTGTCTATCATGACCAGCAAGTACTTCTACCTATATTTCCCTGGTGTTACCTCCATAAAATCTATTTCCCAAAATAATCCCGGTTGCTTCCCCCATTCCTTGGTACCTGTATGGGTCCCTCTGATCCTCCCTGGCTGCATAACCTGGCAGACATGGCAGTTCTTGACAATGTTTTCTGCTGTCTTTCCTTGTGATTTGAATCTGAGTTGTGCAGTGTCCAGTAGCTGTAACATCTTTTTCTTGCCAAGATGCGTTGTCTGCTGCAAGTGTCCTAGTAGGTGGCTCCCCAAGGCTCCAGGAACTACTAGGCAGTGCTCCTCGTCTTGGAACCAGCCATCCTGATTCTGCGTCACCTTTAGTTTTTCTCTGGCCCAGTCCACGTCCGTACTGGGATAGTCCAGTCAGGGGGGTATCTCTCCCATCCCTGGGGGCGGCAAGCTCAAGCTCAAGTGTAGGACATCTGTCAGTAGGCCCTTCCGCGGCCCTCTTGGCCTTGGCGTCCATGGCCCGGTTGCCTCGAGCTTCTAGGGAGTCCTCCTTCTGGTGTTCCGGAGTGTGGACTATAGCCACTGCCTTAGGCAACAGGATGGCTTCCAGCAGTTGAAGTATTTCAGGCTTATGTTTGATTTCTTTGCCCTTTGCCATGATGAAGCCTCTTTTTTTTTTTTTTTTTTTAATAGAGGGCTCCGTGTATATGCACTGTCCTGAGGGCATAGCGGCTGTTGGTATACACCGTCAGCCTCTTTCCTTGGGCCCGGCGAAGGGCTTCTGTCAACGTGACCAGTTCAGCCTTCTGGGCAGAGGTCCCCTGTGGAAGGCGTGTAGCCCAGATAAGCTTGCCTTGCTTATCTACTATGGCCGCCCCTGCATACCTGTGTCCATCCCGGATGAAGCTGCTCCCGTCCGTGAACCAGGTCAGGTCGCTGTTCGCAAGGGGGCGATCTCGCAGGTCCTTCCGGGCCATCTGGGTCTCGGCCAAGATCTCAGGGCAGCTATGTTCAGGCGTTGCTGGCTCCGGGTCTGGCAGAAGCCTGGCTGGGTTCAGGATGGGAGGAGTCCGGAACTCAATGCGAGGAGCGTCCAACAGAAGTCCCTGGTAGTGAGTCAGCCTCGCATCTGTAATCCATCATCCTGGCGGCTGCTTCAGGATCCCCTCTATGGCGTGAGGGGTGGTAATGTGCAGATGCTGGCCCAGGGTGAGCTTGTCGGCGTCTCTGACCAGCAAGGCGGTAGCTGCGATGATCCGCAGGCACGCCGGCCATCCTGCCGCCACCGGATCTAACTTTTTGGACAAGTATGCCACCAGCTGCCTCTAAGGTCCTAGCGTCTGCATGAGCACTCCCTTGGCTATTCCCTATTCACTATCTTCTCCTTGCCCCGCTAGTAAGACTCTCTTAGGTGATGCTATCCTCCCTGGGCCCCCCTTTTTCTTTGGGCAGTCCCTGGCCCAATGCCTTCTATGCAATTTGCACACTGATCTTTCTCTAGCCTTCCCCTACGGGGTTGGCCCCTTCTTTCCTCACCGAACACCTCTCTCCCTGACGTGCTCCCTGTAGCTGCCAGAAGAATCTTGGCCATCTCCCTGCTGGCTTTTTTTTTTTTAGTTTCTCTAGCCTGGAACTTTCTGTCCTCTTGTCTAATTCTTTCTAGCCTTTCTTCCGGGGTCTCCCTGTTGTTGTAGACCTTTTTAGCCACCTCTAATAGATCCTGCAGTGTCTTCTCACATAACCTATCTATCTTCTGCACTTTCCTCCGTATATCGGGGGCTGCCTGGTTTACAAAGGCCATCATTACTGCCGCCTTGCTCTCATCCGCAATGGGATCCATAGGCGTATGCTGCCTAAAGGCATCCATTAGCCTTTCTAAATAGGCCGCTTGGCTCTCCTCCGGCCCCTGGCGAATATCTCCTACCTTAGCCAAATTTGTCGGCTTTCGTGCCGCCGCTTGGAGACCGGCCATTAGAGTCTGGCGGTGGACCCGGAGACGCTCCCTACCTTCAGCCTCGTTGTAGTCCCTGGGGGGTCGTTCGAGTGGAAACGCTCGGTCTATGATCCCTGGGTTAGTGGTGGGTCTGCCGTCATCTCCTGGAACCAGTTTCCGTGCTTCCCCCTGTATCCTTTCCCTTTCCTCAGTGGTGAAAAGAACTCTTAGCAGTTGCTGACAATCGTCCTAGGTCGGCTAGTGAGTGAACAAAACAGAATCTAAGAGGTTAATCAGATCTTTAGGATTGTCTGAGAAGTTGGCATTTTGAGACTTTCAATTATATAGATCATTAGTTGAGAATGGCCAACATTGATAAGCCTGCTCCCCATCTGCTCTCAGGGGCCCTATTGCACGCAGGGGGAGAGCCATTACTGGTTCTGGGTCTAGAATCCTGGTGGCCCGCTGCCGGGCCGCCCACCGGAGGAGCTGCCGCAGCTGGGGCTGGGACCACAGCGGGGTTATTTATTTATTTTCTGAGCACGACTCCCGGTTCCTCTTTATTTCTGGGGGAGGGGACGCGGAGGAGAGGCGCACACGAGCACCCACCCGGCACGCAGATCCGGCGCCACGAAATGGAGCCCTGCACACGCACACAGCTGGGATTAAGACCGATCATATGGGGAGGGCCGGGGGCGAGGCAGGAGAGGCAAGCCGCCGTCAGTGCCACCAGCCGCACTCGGCGTCCCCCGCGGCAGAGACGCGGCCGCCGCTGCTGCCGCTGCTTCCCTACGCCGAGCGCCGCTGCCGCCTGAGACATCCTGCTCCCACGCTCGCTGCGCCCTCCTACTCGTGGCGGCGTAGCGTCCGCGGGGCTCGGGGCGGTGCCGTCCCCCCTCCCCCGCGCCCACTCACCCCCCGTGGAGAGAGAAGAGAGATGAGCGGGGCCCGGGGTGGCGGTGGGGGACGACGGGCCCGCCCGCTGCTCCCGTCCACTCCCGACTGCCGGGCTCCACCCGGGCCCGCGCCCTAGGCTTCAAGGCTCACCGCAGCGGCCCTTTGAATGAAAATGAAACATAAAACACGGACAAAAGCGACGAAGCAAGCGACAAACTGACACCAAAAACAAATATGGAATGACGACAACGACAAGACAGTAATACGGACCGACAATGATGACAAGACGTTTCACAAATCCTTGACTCTCGGCCCTGTGGCCGACTTGGTTTCCCTCCCCCAAATTGGCCAATATTACTCAAAAGAATTCCACAAAGGCACAAACAGACAATATTAGACTGGCCCCCAGAAGCCAGAATACCAGGAAACCAGAAAAATAAAACCAGACTTTCTGCTGAGTGGCCCCGGTCTCATCCCTCTCGGGTGCCTCCCACTCTTTGGAAAAAAGAAAGGAAAGAAAATCAGAAATTTCAGCCGTAAAAACCGCTGAGTGGCCTCGGTCTCATCCCTCTCCGGTGCCTCCCACTCAAGCCAGAAATTTTAAGCCAGAAGACAACGACAAAACGTTCCACAATCCCCTAATTCTTGGCCCGAACGGACGACACTGTCAGGTCCGCAGCCGTCTCGGTTTCTCTCTCAAATGGACCGACCCTGTCCGGCCCGTGCCAGAAACCTCCTGAGGGGGCGGAGGGACGTCTCCCTTTCCGCTCCCGACCAGCGACCCTCCAGCGCGTCCGCCCAGGCCTTCTGCCAGTCACTTCCCAGGGCCCAATTACCTGCACCGTACAGATTTTCAAAGTCCTAACTCCTCCTTGGGTCTGGATTCTGTTCTGGGGGATTTCGGGATCCCGGACGAGCCCCCAAAATGTTAGAGCCGGTTCCCCTCGGCCCCAGGAACAGAGAGGCGGAGTCGCTGAGGCTGCAAATGGCAAAGGAGTTTATTTACTAGCTCGAGCTAGGGTCCAAGTCCCCGGGCACCAACGCAGTGGCCTCTCCACGAACTAGGACCCCGCCCTGGGGTAAAATTAAGCTTTTATACTCTTTTACAGGTTTCACACAACACCTGCTGCAGGTTTCACACAACAGGCTGGTTTCACACGACACGCTGGGCACACCACCCCCCTCCCCCCTTAGTTCATTGGCTTCTTTAATAGTTGCTGATCATGTGGGCTCCCGATTAGTCCAGTTCCAGGCCATCATTCCTGCTCTTGATTGGTCTCATTCCGAGCCATCATTTTCCTATCTTAGGTGTACCATGCCCTGGGCAGTTTGGGCTCTGGGCCTTATCTTGTTTACACAAAACATGGGTGTTGTACTCAGGAATTTCTGTGTTGGGGGTAGCAAGCAGGAGCAAGCAGGTTTACGAAAGCAAAATGGCAGATTAAAACAGAATGGCAGGTTAATGATTTTTGGCATGACATTCATACTATAACACTATGACTGTCTAAAAAGTTATAATTAATTTAAAATATACATTATTAACTATAATTCCACACTCAACACAGACCTGACATGAATATATTCCCAATTATCTTGAGTATTTGTTTCATTGCTTTACTTCACATGTTTTTCTGGTAACACAGTTGTTTTTCCATTTTGAATCAAAGTTTAATATTATCAATCAAGTATTATTAATTAGCTTTTCTCATTTTTTCACCCCTACTCCAATCCTTCAACACACCAAAAATACATGAACACCCCCTATATATCCCTTCTAGCAGAACACGTGTTTATAATTTTCAGGATAAAGAAAACTTAGTCCATATTGTTCTGTTATGAGAATCTTCCCAAGGCTACAGCAACACAAAGTAACCTGAGCCAGGATAACTTGCTTTGCCTTTTACTTTTGTTATCTGGGTTAGCAGCCAGTATGTACCTAGTACAGGGACACTACAATGACATGTTTTAAGTGTCTACATGCCAAATGAAACTTTCCTCTTTCTCTCTTCCATCTGCTTAGTAAAAAATAGAAGGATATAGATGATAGTGGATAGACAGGTAGATAATAGGTATATAAGCCACAAAATTTCTCACCAGTGACATTTTCCTAATCTGGCATTATTATATAACAGGTCCCATGAATTAACCCAAAGTCTATAAGGTTGTAATGTTAGCTCACATTTTTTGAGCATTAAAAAGAGCCCAGGCACTGGGCTAAGTCACTCACGTGTTAACTTTAATCCTCACAACAGCCTTACAAAGTGGGTATAGTTATTTCTCGTTTTGCAGGTGAACAACGAAGTTTTACTTAGGTTACATATATAACTCACTCGAAGTCACACACCAGACAGGTAAGTGGTAGACCTGGGGATATAACTCAGCTCTGTTTCACTCTAATGACTGTGCTTCTAACCTCTTAACAACGTTACTGCCCTTCCTACACAAGTATTTGCTATCATAGGAAATATTTAGGACACTAAAATCATCACCGATTGAGCTATGTTTCCAGAACAAAAGGAAAGTTCATACTCTTTAGGAGCTCTATCTAACCGTGAGATTCGGGCACTACGAATTGTTGCCTATTACTTTTGAGTGGCTCCAAATGGAATCATTTATTGTCAGGGGTTAGTGGCATTGTCTTACTCCAGTCACATGCCCATGAATTAAGTGAAAAACAGGAGTGGCCAGTAGTCACTCTTTAAAGATTTCCAAGACCTAACTTCCA
>CM052436.1:128577671-128599510 GCA_028533085.1 Varecia variegata
TACTCTTTAGGAGCTCTATCTAACCGTGAGATTCGGGCACTACGAATTGTTGCCTATTACTTTTGAGTGGCTCCAAATGGAATCATTTATTGTCAGGGGTTAGTGGCATTGTCTTACTCCAGTCACATGCCCATGAATTAAGTGAAAAACAGGAGTGGCCAGTAGTCACTCTTTAAAGATTTCCAAGACCTAACTTCCAACCTGTATTTCAGATCACTGGACATACCAGAAATCTACCTAGTATCAAATATTTTATAAATATTTCATATGGTCCTGGAAAAGGTATAAGCTTTAGAATAAGTTGAATTCAAGCCCAGGTGCCTTCATTTACTAGAGCTGAACATCACACAAGTCATAGTTTGTATCTTTGAATCCCAGTTTTCTCATTTATCAGTGAAGACCACAATGCCTATGGCAGAGGATTAAAGGAGCTAATATATGTATGTAAAGGGCCTGACAGAAGCTATGGCATTTAGCAGGTAGTCCAGTGTAATTTCTTCTCTCCCTCCATACTTTAAAATGCTGCTCTCAGAAAGAATACCTGGAAGTTTCTGCAGTCATTTTCCAAGCATTGTCTTACTTAGGTAGGGCAGCTATTACTTCCCCTGTTTCAGAAACGGGAGATGAAGCAACCTGCTCACGTTCATAGGTAGCACAACTGAGACCCAATCTGATTTCAAGGCAGTAAAGGGTCTGTTCTTCAGGGAGCTATTCCCATACAGAATAAAAATTGCCATGGGAAAAATTAAATACAAAAGATAACCTCCTAGGGTGAAGATCAAGTTAGTTAGAAGTAAAATGTTGCTAATTTTCCTATAAATATATGGATAAGAGCAGAGGTTGCGAACCAGGAGAATATTTCAATTCTAACTTCAGGGAAAAATTTAGATGGCTACTAATTTTTTGCTACTGTAACTGTTTTCAGTATATTGGATATGCACTGTGATGAATGATGGATACAGCCAGAACTCTCCTACTCCAAATCTATCATGCATCTGTAGAACAAATGACCTAGAAAAATATTTGGATGTCATGGTTCCTGTTTTGTTTCCATGTTTTTAAAGACGTAGACCTGCTGAACCTAAGAATCTATAGAGCCTAATACCCAAGTTGTAAAAAGTCACATTTTATTGGTTTTAGTTGCTCTTTTAAAAATATATACACAGCATAAATCACTGTGCACTGGCATCAAAATCAACAGGCCTAATCAAAGAGACTAAGCCTTGAGGAAATTCTCATTTTGCTTTTTGATAATCCAGTTCTGTAGGATTCCTGATTTTAAGTACAACACCTTTAGTTTTGATACATCTTACAATTTGTTATCACCATAAATTTTTCAACAGGAAATATAAGTAAATCCCATCATCCATTGTAGTTCTTTCTTATTTTACCCAAGGAAGCCCTATTGTCAACTTCTGTGTCATTATTTTGTGCACGCTTATCTTCACATATACAAACACTAAATTAAAACCAAAGGCAAAGGAACAGAAAAAGTTATCATTTTCAAAATTTAAGATTCTCCTTCTCCATATCTTCCCTTTGCCTCTTTTGTGATCTGAAAAATCGATAGCAATGATACGTTTCACAGGGATTCTCTTCTGAACACACTTGTTACTACCGGTCGACAAAAGAGAATGCTCACACTACTCCTCACTAAATCAAACAGAATATGCCCTTAAAAATTGTTCAGTGTATTAAACAATATAAAATAAATCAATAGACTAAAATACAGTCAGTTCTCCACTCACCTTTTTCTCCTAGTGGCACAACAAGGATCATAACTAGAAACTTCAGAATCTAGCACAGAGCAATTCAGTTTCCACCTTGTGTATTCTGCTCTGCAAACTGCAGAAAGTCAACTAATGAGACAAGACAGGTTTGAATGATCCCTCAACATCCATCTATTCTCAAGAAAGACTTCAAAGGCAATAGAATACCAATCTGGAATTGCTGAAGCGGTAAGAGCCAGGGACAGATTTTAGGGACAGCAGCACTGGGTGACCGCTCACTGGGCTGTTAAGCATAAAGAAAATCCACACTGGGGAAGAAAGGGGACCTGGTGGGGGCGGAGGGGCCCTCTTGTCTCCAGGGCTCCAGGCCGTGTTTCAGCTCACTCTACTGTGGCTCGGATGCCTCTGAAGGCCGAGGGCTGCTTCTTGCCGGCTCCCACCCAGACCTGTGAGTCCTCGCCTGGCTGACCTCCAGCACTCTGTGCTGTCAGGATCTGGAGAGCTCTGGGGCTTCTTGCTCTCCACTCTAAAGGCCATGACACATTTAAAAGGGACTCTCAGGTATTTTGAAATGTGCAGTACATTCTCACTGATGCTTGCACCCTGCTGTGCAGCAGATGTCAGGGCTTGTTCCTCCTGTCTGTCTGAAACTCTGTGCCCTGTGACCAACTGCCCATGCCCTCCCTCTGCCATCCCCCAGCCTCTCATCACCATCAAGCTACTGTACTTCTATGAGGTCAGCTTTGCAGATTCAACATGTAAGTGACATCATGCTGCATTTGCCTTTCTGAGGTAATGGTTATGTTAATTAGCTTTATGTCACCGTTCCACATAGTGCACATGTATATAAACTTCACGTTGTCCCCATACATGTATACAACTATGACTTGTCTATTAAAACTAATATCAGTAAAACCATAACACATACAATATATGCAGGAAGTGTAGCTGTAATGCCCTACATACTTGCTCTTGCTGCTTCAGCTGTCCACATTCTCTGGCACCACCTTGTTTAGCCTTCTACAGCAGATCTTTTGGGTGGGCAGATACAGCACATTCTTAACATAAACTTGGCAAATTTCCTAGCGAGCGCCTTTTGGCCCTGTCCCTCCTCAGAGGGAGAGGTCAAGGTTGTCCCATCTGGCTGCCCAGCTGGAGACAGGTGGCTTCCCTGGATGTTTCCTGGGGGAGGTGTCTCCTCCGGGCTCTTCCCCATGGCTGCTGGTGCTGTGGGTGGAGGAAGGCCCTGGGGCCATGCTGGGGGGCTGGCCTTGGATTGGAACTTGTCTGCAGGCTGGGTGGAGGACTGGCAGTCACTGTGGCTTTCCCAGTCACCTCTGGCGTCTCCTACTCCTTGATCCAAATGTCCCTCATAATTTCAGGAAGGGTGGGCCTCTCCCAGGTCAGGAACTTCTTCAACAATGTTTTCAATTGTTTAGAAAATGCATATCTCATACCTTCCATGGGTGATGTTACTTTTAAGTTCCTCCCAGTTGTCACCATGAAATGGAAGACTCCCAGCTGTCATGGTGTAGAGGACAACACCCAGGCTCCACATGTCCACCTTCCATCCCGTGTCTTCCTCACCCAGGAACATTCCAGGGGCACAAAACAAGGAGTTCCACAGGTGTTCAGCTTCTTCCCCTCACTAAATGTCACGGCAAAGCCAAAGTCAGCTACTTTGATGGTCTCCTTCTTATCAAGTAGAATGTTGGGGGGCTTCCAGTCCCAGTGGATGATGTGGTCCTCGTGGCAGTGCTGCACGGCAGCCAGGATCTGTGGGAACTGTGCCCAGGCCTCCTCTTCCTTCAGGTGGCAGTGTCTCACTATATGCCAGAAAAGGTCCCTGTCACTGGTGGACTCTGTGAATAAGGAGAGGTGTCTTCATTTCCAATGACATCCAGAAGCTTAAGGATCCTTGGATGATTCAGGGCCCTTGTGGCTTTAACCTCCATAGCAACACTTTCCAGGCTAGGGACAGTGTGCTTGGACATGATTTTGATGGCCACCTGGGTCCCGGTAGAAAGGTGCTGGGCCAGCATCACCTTGCCAAAGGTGCCCGAGCCAATTCTCTTGAGGAGCTTATAATTGTTAAGCCCCTCAGTGGATGAACTGGAGGCCATGACTTGCTCCATGGTCACCTCTAACTATGCTAACTCTACACTAACTATGCTAACTAACTAATCAACACTACTGGCCATACTAACTAGGCTAAGAGTACTAGAAATACTAACTATACTCACTACTCTGACAGTACTAACGATAGTAACTTTATGAAGTACTTTAACAATACAAATAAATAATACTAAATAGGCTAACATTACTCATTATGCTAACATTACAAAGAAACAATACTAAGTATACTCTCCTAACACTAATAAAAATCAATATTAACCATGGCATGCTAACACTACTAACAAACAATACTAACTATAGTATGGTAACAAGACTAACAAACAGTACTAACTCTGCTATGTTAACACAACTAACAAACAATGCTAACTATACGGACTACACTAACAATGCTAACTAACAAGGAAAAAGCAGTCTCACTACAGTCAAATTCCACAGGTCACCAACAAGCAGCTTTCTGGGCAATAAGGACGAAATACTAGGCCCAGCCAGGGCTCACACAGGTGTTGCTAGTTGGATAATAATGGCTCCTTATGAGGTCAGAGCGAGAAATGGGCCAATCACGGCTGGGTATAACCCACAGTGGTTTTTTTCCTTTTTTGGTCGCAAGAACATTTTCCTTTTAAAGAAAACAAGTGTTTTTTTGTTGACGCGGTTATAGAGATTGATATTTAGTTTATTAGAAATCGAAACCTGTAAAAGGCTTCAGGAACTTTCCATTTATAGTTTGAAAATCTGTAATAACTTTAGGCTTTTAAAGACCTTATAATGTCTACACTTGAAATATTCAATTTCTTTTTCTTTAAATTCTGATTGGTATCAGGGTGTTGCTATAACATAGCTGACATTATGATCCTCCTTTAAGTGTCACTGCTGGGGCAGTAAGAAGTGGGTAAGGGTCAGCTCTGCATCCCTGGGCCCAGCCAGCCTGGCCCAGAATGAGGGAGAATAAATGGCAGATGCCACAACCCAACCCTGGGCTGCAGGTCGAGCAGGGCTGACTCGATGGCTCCTACCCCAGGTGCAGCGAGAGGTTCCATGAAGGCTGTAACTGTTCCATGGAGCGAGAGGTTCCATGGACTGTAACTGTTCTGGTTCCTGTCCTGGCCTCCTTGGCCTGCAGTCGGATGAGCACTGTTGAGCAGGGCCTGGGGAGCCCTGCACACCTGGAACCTGGGTGCCAGGGTGGAGTCCCTTCCACGGCCACACCAGCGCATTGGCAACCAGCTGGCCCTCGGTTTCTCTTGGTCCAGAGGGATAACATTGCACCCCTCCTGGGGCAGATTTAGGGATGAAATAGGTCAGCAGGACCACCAACTGAGGTCCCACTGTGTGCCAGGCCCTGAGCTTGGGCCAGCACTGAGGGTGCCCACAGGACGCATCTCCTGGACCCCGACAACAGCCCATGGTGCAGCCTCAGCTCCACCGCACTGGTCTCCTGGCCATGCAGCAGTTATGCTCCTGCCCGTGGTACAGCCCTTAACTAGGACACTTTGGCCACCTCTCACTTGCTCCGCACAGGTAGGGCAAGGCCCCATCATCTGCATTTCAGGAGAGGAGGCTTAGAGGGGAACAGCCTCAACTGGCAGAACTGCAGGAACAGCAAAGGAGGGTTTTCTGCTGTGAACTCTGTGTCCTTTCTGATGTGTGTATGTGGTGCTGAGAACAGCCATGACCCAGCTCAGGAAGACCAACCCCTCTTGTCGGCCATGTGGAACTGCAGAGGCCAGGGCCCTGGCATCAATCCCTGGTCTGGGCTCTGGACAACCTCTGCTACGCTGGACAGGTGGCCGCTGTGAGCTGAACGCACAGCAGACCTGAGATGTGCACAAGGAACAGACTCTCTGCAAGTCCATTTCACTTTCAAATCCTGGCAGACTTACCCAGAGTAGCATCAGAGCCTGGCTCCACGGTGAAAACATCACGTACTGGGAAATCGGAGATGGCTTGCTGGAACTGCCACTGGCAGCTGAGAAGGGACTCTGGGTGCAAGGTCTTCATGACTTCCATCTGGGCCGGGAGCACTCACCTAGAGATAGCCAGGGAGAGAGGGTGTGGCCAGGCTTGCCTGCCAGCATGCCCAGGCCCAGGAGACTCAAAACCCCAGAAAAAGAGCAGGCCCCACAAGGCTGCCTGGGCCAAGAATGCCACCGGAGCCCACATGCCTTCCATGCAGTGAGTGCCCCAGGGTTGCCCAGAGCTGGCCAAAGGCTTTTATTTTGAAAGGAGCTCCCCTCCCCCGCCCCGCCCCGCACTTTCGGGAAAATGGAGAGGCTGGGCCGGGATGTGTGGCAGGGACTTCGCAAACTCTGCAAACCCCAGCAGCAGATCCCAGAGGCTGGCAGATCCCTGCAGATCCCGGGTGCGGAGCATCTCGGCGCTCATCGCTCGCCCAGGAGTTGACGCGGGACCACTGGGCGGCAGGGACCGTGTGGACCTACAGTCCCGGAAACCCGCCCAAGCCGGGAATCTTAGGGAACATGACAAGCTGGGGCGTCAGGGCCGGCCGGGAGCCGCCAGATGAGTCCGAGAGCCGGCTGAGCGCTCTAGCCAGGGAGCCGGCGGGGCCACCGCGGACCGAGGTCAAGGTGGGAACTGCGGGCGGGGTGGGGGCAGGGTGGCGGGGGGTGGGGGATGGAGCACGCGAGCGGCGGTTGGGGTGGCCACCTGACAGGTGGCCGCGAGCAGCGCGCACCAGCCGTGGACACGCTGAGCCTGCGCCTCCTCCCTGGGCTGGAGTTGTTCCGCGAAAGCTGCATGGGGCGGCGGCGGCTTTCATTTCTGCCCCCGAATTGGGGGCGATCGGCTTTACTGCCACCCTTGGCGAGTAGGACCGTCATAAGGCACCTTCCATTCCCCACCCGCACCCCTTGGCTGAGCCGGAATTCACGGGCTGCTCTGCGCAAGCTGCATGCAACCCTCGGGCAGGGAGAGGGGAGGATTCCGTGGGGCACCCAAGGCAGCCTCCTATGGGGCATCAAAGGACTCGCACCTCCCAAAGGATGACTCCCTCATGTAGTATTTGCTGCTGAGAGAAGAGAAGTGGAGCCCTGTGCAGGGCTCCCTAGGTAGAGGGACAGATGGCCAGTTTCGGCTCCGCAGTCTGCCTGGCCAGGACACTCCCTCGCAGGCACCTACTCTGCCCCAAGGCCTCTTTAATAGGGTGGAGGCCTCAGGATCACTCTGGGGGACTGTGGAGTTCCTCTTCCTCTGTCCCTCTCCTCCCCTGCACATGGTGCTGTCCCTCCGCCCCACCCTGGACCAGTGAAGGTGCTGCCAGGCCTCTCCTGGCTGGTTGCTCAGACGATGCTCATTTGGGGGTCTGGGATGGTGTGGCATTTGGGCGTGGGGGCTAGAGACTGTCTGGGAGGCTGAGAGCTGAGGCCACCTCTGGGGAGGGCACATGGGGTGGTTTTGTCTAACCAGCCGGGAAGCGTCACTGAGTCTCCAAGGCAACTTAACCAGAGAAGATGTCTCTAGGTAGAAACTCAGGCTCCACACATCTCACACAGATGCAGAGGTAGAGCCCAGTGTTTGCAGGAAAACAGCACTGGGGGTCATGGGCCAGTGGACTTGGAAGGTGGTGGGGTGGGGAGAGCGCTGGGCTACAGGACTGTCCACCCTGGGAGGCCACAAGGTGGAGGAGGTAGAGCCTAGCAGGGAGAGGGTGGAGTGAGGCCCAGAGAACCCCAGAGGCGTTGGGTGCTTGGAGGGGCTTGGCCTCCAAGAAAGAACCAGGATTGCTTGTAGATGGAGAAGGTAGCCACCCGTGAGGTGTGGCCTGAGAAATGCTGGGAAAGCCTAACTGGGCCCCACTGACCTACTGTTGGTGTCTAAAATTCCACTGCAGGACTCAGCGCTTAGCAAAGATTCCTGGGGAACATCTGGCTTTTTGAGTGGGGTGCTGGAGAGAGTAGAAGGTGGAGAAAAGTCTCCTACAGGCATGTCCCCACCCCCCCACCCAGAGTAGGCCAAGGTAGGATGAGCTCTGGAGGGCCCCTGGTGCACCAGGGGAAGCAGGCCAAGGGCACCTTAAGGTGGAAGGTGTAGGTGATGAGATAAACAAAGTCACTTAGAGCTGATGGACATGAGGATATGGACTTTCAGTTTCTTGTGTGTATGTCTTCCCAGCAACAGTTGCCACAGGATCACTACATACCACAGATGCTGCATAACACCAGGAAACAGGGCCTCATCTCCCTGTGTCCAAGTGCCCAGGTGATGGTGCACTGGGCATCACCTTGGGTGCAGGAGCATGGCCAGGGAGGCCATGGGTAAAGGGAATTCTGAAGGTGCACTGCTTGGACATCTGATTGCCTTGTTCTCATGACTGCAGCCCTCATTTAAGACACATGCACTCACACACAATGGTGGGGTAGGACCCAGGCATCTTGGATTTTCACATGGAGAATGAATGGATGCTGCCTTTCTCTGCCCTGCCCACATGGAAGTTTTGCTCCCCACATGAAGACAAATCTAGTGTTGGTGGGTGACCGCAGTGGATGTCAGGGATTGGGCTGCCCAATCTCTGCCCTACCCTCTTAGGGAGTTTTCTTTCCTGCACTGCTGAGACTGAAAGGCCACACATTCTGTTACCCAGACTCCCTTGCAGTCGGGCTCTGGGTGCAGACTGGATTCTACCATTTGGATGCACTCCTGAAAGGGCTGGAAGGAAGTGGTGGAGGCCGTCCTCCTGTACCTTTTAGCTATTATATTTCCAGTGCACAGGCAAAGAGGTGGAGATGAGAGGTGTTCTGTAGCAGGCTCCCATATCCCCTTCCTAGCTTCCTGGGTCCTCAGAGGCTGCTGCGGCAGATGTGGTGGCTGGACTCTGATTCCAATGCCGGGTCACCAGCTTTGTGATGGTTGAGAGGTGGCTGTGACAGTGGAGGCAGCCACAACAGTGACAACAACATCCTGATCCCTGCTCCATTTGTGATTCTTGAACTCACAACCCCACTGGCAGCCTCCAAGGTCATGGTATTCTCAGAATTATTCTTGAGGCCCAGCCTGGAGCATATAGTCCTCCAGCCCTTCCAATAATTTTTTTAAAAAAAACTTTCTATTTTGAAATAATTATAAATTCATGGAAGTTGCAAAGATAGTAAAGGGAGGTCCTGTGTAGCTGTCATCCAGTTTCCCCCAGTAGTTACATCTTCCCTAATTGCAGTACAATATAAAAACCAGGAACTTGACGTTGGTACAATGTGTGTGATTCCATAGTCTTTATCACATGTGTACATATCAACCTGAATTTCAACCACCATGGCAATCAAGATACCGTTCCAACACCATGAAGATCTCCTGCACCCCATATAATCACACTCACCCCTTTTACTCCCTCCCATCCCTAACCCCTGGCAACCACAAATCTGTTCTCCATCTCTGGCATTTGCAAGAATGTCATACAAATGCAATCACACAGCATATAAACTTTTGAGATTGGCTTTTTTTCCCCACTCCTCACAATGTCCTTGAGATCTGTCCAAGTTGTATTGTATGTCAGTAGTCCATTCCTTTTTATTGCCGAGTAGTCTTCCAGGGCATGGATGTACCACAGTTCAACAACTTACCTCCTGAAGGGCATTTGGGTCATTTCCATTTCTTTGCTATTGTCAGTAAAGCTGCCTGGAACATTTGTGTACAGGATTTTGTGTGAACATAATTTTCATTTCTCTGGGGTAAATGCCCAGTAGTCCAATTTCTGAGTCATATGGTTTTCATTTCTTAAAAAACTGCCAAACTATTTCCCAGAGTACCATTTTACATTCTTAGCAGCACTGAATATAAAAGATCCAGCTTCTCTGCTTTTCTGGCATTTCGGATCGTTGCTATTATGTTACCGGAGGCATGATTGAGTCCTCCCTCTCCACCAGTGTCTCTCTGTATTTCCACCTGGAAAATGGGGGTGCTCTGAGGATGCTGGGGGACCGTCAACCTCATGGTTATACAGTAACCCATCCCCCACCCCCATTCTCCATTAGTTGGAAAAGGTAGTGTTACCAAATATTCATCGTTTAATGGATATTCAAGTTTAAGTGGGTGTCCTGTATTTTTGTTGCCAAATCTAGCAAGCCTAGAAAAAGGTTGAACTACTTGAACCAGTCAAAAGTCTGACAGTACCACACTCAAAAACAGATCATTTGCGTACTTTTACTAGATACAAGCTCCCAGAAGCAAAGATTACATCTTTTTGTACTTTTTATTCCCAGGATCCAGGACAGAATTATCTCAAATTCTAAATTAATTATGTGTGACTTCATGAAGTTTTTTCTTTTTTGAAAAGAGAAATGAAAATCTTTTGGTTAAAGGACCCACACAAACAGCTTTCTGACTATATCACTGTTCAGTCGGCCGGGCGGGGGGCATTAAAAATGTTAATTGGAATTTATTTGGCTTTCAAAAACTCATACATAAAAACTAATGAAAACAGAAACAACACAGGAGGCTCAGGCCATGCCCCTTTAAGGTAACTCACTGTGCCCACCCGCTTTCCCACGCAGGCTCAGCGTGGCCCGAGCTGACTGCATGGCCACCTGCATTCTGCTGCTGGAGAGGGGCCTGGAGCCTCGCAGCCTGCACAGCTCCTGAGTGCAGCCTGGGTTCCCTGCCAGGCCATCACCCTCAGCCCTGTGGACAGGGAGGGCCCACGGCTGCAGCCCCGTGGAGACCAATGGTGGCAGCACATCTTTGCCTCTCTCCTGCCCTTCCCCGCATCTGGAAAGGGACTATTTGGAGACCTGAAACTTCCCTCCTGTCCTAAAGGGTGGAAGCCTTGACTGTAGGCCACACGGACTGCTGGGCAGTGCCTGGTGCACAGGTTAGCGCACCTGGAGTGGCTGGTACACCGGGATGTGGCTGAGTGGGGGTGGCTGGAGGCCTGGCCCTCCCCTGCTGCCACCTCACCTACAGCCAGCGAGGTGCCCTCAGCCGACTCCCGGGGGTTGGGGGAAGAGAAGCCAGAGGCCCAGGGCTGTGGAGATGTGGCCCAGTGAGCCCCGGTTACTTGTGACGGGCTTCCACCTCAGGAGCCTCCTGTGCATCCAGACCCCAGCTCTCAGGCTCTCCTGCTCTCGTCTTCACCTGACTCTTTGATGGGATGAAGTGCTAAGATGCAGGTTTAAAATAAACAGCATAGAGAACATGCAAATACCCTTAATGTTAAATGAACTCTTAAAGAAAAAATTTGCATGCTTAATTTCTGAAGTGTACAACACTGTGAACACGGGATGATGGAGATGAACTCTACCTTGTAGGGGTGTGGGTTACATGGAGGTATGTACTAGTCAGAACTCATGAGCTCCACACTGCAGATGTGTGCATTTCACCATAAATAAACACCAATAAAAGAAATGTTAAAAAACAAACAGTGGGAGCAGCAGCAGAAGAAATCCGGTACTACTCAGTGCTGCCACGGGAGCCCGGGCTGCTGGGCACAGGTCCAGCTCCTGCCACTTGACAATGTCACCTGGGAAAGGAGGCTGATTTCTCAGTGAGGCTACACAGTGCTCTACAGCCAACCAGATTCTGGTTTTCAAAGGATAATGTTCAGCGACATGGCAAAGTGTTCATGTTACAATGTTAAGAGATAAAAAAGCAGGACAAAGTTTCATAAAAATCAGGATCACTGATTTGTAAAAAACAATTTGGACAGAGACAGAAGTCCATTTATTCATTGAACCAATGAACCACTGACGGAGCTTTTGCTTTGCTGTGATTCACAAGTGTGATCACAAACTCACACTGGGCTCCCAGCAACCCCGTGAGGAGAGGTAAATGCCTTCCTGGGGGACCCTGGCGGGGTTGGCACGGTTGGGGGTCTGAGGGTATGACAGGCCTATCACCCGGGGAGCTGGAAGAGACACAAACTGGGTTTTCTAGGAGAGCTGGCCCTTGGGCTGACTTTTTCCTTTTTAATCAAGGTGTCCCATACAGACGGTGCAGAGTGTGTAACGTGCACTAATCTGACGATCACTTACATGGACGTGCAACCACCACCCAGATCCAGATGCCCTCCCAGTCTTTACCCCTTCCCAGTAACAATTCTGACTTCTATTGCCACAGATTTGCTTTCCTGTTCTAGGACTTCCTGTAAATGGAATCATACAGTATTTTAGGTGGTCTGCCTTCTTTCACTCCACATTATGTCTGAGATTCAAAAGGTTGCATGTACCCGTACTTCATTCTTTTCGGTCAAGTTGTTGTGTCCATCGTATGAATATACCTGTTGATGGACACGCTCGGGTTGTTTACAGTGTTTGGCTATTAAGAGTAGGGTGGTGAACATTTTAGACATTTCTTGTTGCTGACACAAGCACTCATTCCTCTTGGATATATATCGAGAAGTGGATCTGTCTGTGGCAACACAAAGACAAAAAAAGTAAAAAAAAAAAAAAAAAGAGAGAAGTGGAATTGCTGAGATAATAGGGTAGCCGAGTGTTCAGCTTTAGCAGAAACTGCCAGTTTTCCAAGTGGTTGTACCATTTCACTCCCCCTAACCCCACCAGCAGGGGTTGAGATTTCCAGTTCTGACTGGAGTCTTGATGTGTGGACTCACGTGGCAGTTTGTGGTGGTGGCAGGTGGAGGCTACAGTTAGGGAGAAGGATTCTTGGTAAGAGGAATGTCATGAAGGCACGTGGCAACTGTGAAAACGCGCCACTCAGATCTCTTGTAGCAGAGAAGGTGGGAGGGCCCTGCTGCTGTGCAGAACCCACCTCGGTACCAGCGCTGAGACCACACTTCTCAGCCACTCAGCGGGAGCAGCGGCGATACCTCTCTACTGCACACCTTTGGCTCAACAACTGGTCTGCCTGGTGAAAGGCTCTCAGCCTGAGACTCCACCTTCTAACCCCCCAAGGCCGCTTCACAGGAGCCCAGCCTGCAGCAGGTCTCCGGAGCGATAAAAGACTGACACTCCTCCTTCTCTCAGGACAAATCTGATCGTGGGTTAACTTTCTAGCTGTTTCCAGGGGAGCCAGACAGGCCAGTTAGCTGAACGTCAGGTGCGGTATTAGGCAGCACTGCTGATGGGAGTTTTCACCTCTGACTGATGAACATCTGAACTGGAAGGACTAAGAATAAGCTAAAACGTCTGGTAGGAAACCACAGCCTTAGGCTCCCCTAAGTGCAAGAACTCTTATATAACCCGGTATGTCCCTGGAGGGACCCTGGGAACTACAATTGTGGTTGTTGAAAAGATACTGGTTCCCAAGGGGCCTGGGGCTTCTGAGCCAAGGAGGCCCCCACAACCACTGATACGGATCTCATGTCCTCGCCCTTGGGCAGGTGCTGGGGGGGAGGGTAAGACAGTGGCCCCCGACTGATGCGAGGGCTCCTCCTGTGGCAGAAATCTGCAGATGTGGCTCTGCTGGCACACCGAGCGACCCGTCCTCCATCCTTCTAAGCGAATCTGACACCAGGTGTGGTCTGTCCAGGCTGCGTGAGTCTGAACGCCTGGCTCAGCCTGAGGAAACCCCCGTGGATCCGGCTCTTCCTCCCCACAGCCCTCCCCTCCTGCCTGCCAACCTGCTGGCCTCACGGTCCTTGACGTTTCCCCACCGAGGGCCTCGGGGCTCTGACTACTGGCTCCCCTTCCTACCACCCAATGAAAAGACTCAACCGAGATGCTTGTCACCATTTAATGATGTTCCCAACACTCCCTTCACTGGGACACAGGGAATTTCAGGGGGATGGAAGCTGATAAGCCCACCCACCCCAACAACCACATGATTACTTGTTTTCAAGAAAGCTGGATGCCAGAAGGACTCAGTAGGAAACAGTATGATCACTTAGCCAAAGAGGTTCCTTGGGATTCTTTCTTTCCTTCCTCCTCCTCCATTTTCTCCTCCCTGCTAAGAAACTTCTCCAGGGGTACAGATGATCAGGACAGGAGAAGGGGGGATCCCGTCTCTCTGGTGCAAAGAGGAGTGCTGCAAACACCACACCCCAGATGCAATGAGACGACAGGGAGGCACAGGCCTGGCACAGACCTGCTCAATAAATAACAAACAGAAGTCACCACAGCACCACCACAGTCGGCCTGAGGACACCGACTGGAGGAGCCACCCTCCTGAGGCCTGGGCAGCACGCTGGCTACGTGCTGCACACCAGCACATCTGCAAAGGGTCCCAGGAGGGTCTTGTTGAAGATGCAGCGGACCCACACCAGGTAGGTGGTGAAGGGCTTAATGTTCTCAGTGAAGGTGTGGTTCTGCAGGGCCAGGATGTAAGGCACGTAGGTGTTCTCCCCCTGCTCCTGCAGCCACACCTCATACTTTACCTCCCGCACCTTCAGGTACTTGAGGTTCCACGGGATCTGCCAGGAGACAGTGAGGCGGGCCTCGGAGGCACCCTGCACCGACGCCTGGCATCGCGCCTCCCGCACCTTGCCCGGGTACAGGCTGACTGTCCACCTCTGCTTCCGTGGCCCTGGCCGGCCCTTCACCACGCGCCGTATGGTTTGAATGAGGGATGGGATGTCTACCTTGGTGTCCTGGTAGATTCGGAAAAGCCACTCGGGGTTCCGGCAACAGAGATGCCGTGGGACCTCACGACTTTGCAGGATACGGGCCTGCTCAGCCTGGTCCAGGTGGGTGATGCCCCCCTGGTCCCAGGGCCGCTCAGGGTGCGTGACCGTGTTCTCTGGCATTGTGTTCCGCCAGGCCACATACTGGAGGGCCATACCAGGCAGCGTGGCCAGCGTTTTATAGGGGGTATAGTGGTCGGGATTGATGGCATATGGGAACAGCTCAACCACAGTGGCCCCACGGGGCAAGAAGAGGGCGGTGACCAGCTGGGCCCCATGCATGCTGACCAGCATGGAGGCATTGCTGACCAGACGCACAACATCTGCAAAGGTGTGGTCCTCCAGGGATACCGTCACTGTCTTCATCTGGAACTCCTGGGCCAGCGCCAGCAGCAGCTCTGCCTCGTTCAGGATGAGTCTGTTGTGGGTGCGGCTGAAGACCAGAATGTACTCCTCACCTAGGGGTGCTCCTGTGCGGCTCACATTCAGTTTTTCCATCATGAACTGTGCAAACTGCCGGATCTCATTGCCTGAGACAAGGATATTGGCCTTTGGGCCCTGGGGCTGGACGAAGCCATACTGGTACCAGGTGGTGACCTTGGAGAGGCCCACGAAAGCATGGGAGAAGCACAGTAGCCGGCCCAGGGTCTTCAGCTGTGCCCGCAGGAGGGGCTGTTTGGGGCTAAGAAGCTTGTAGAGGTCGAAGTGTGCACCCTCGCCCCAGCCCTCCATGAAGAAGAGCCGGGCCTCCTGGGCCAGGCCAGGGAACTGCCGCAGGGTGTAGAAGAGCGGCAGCAGGTCATCATGGAAGACATGCATGAGGTTGTCAGGGTTGAAGCGGTTGGCGATGACGGCCACGTCGGGCACAAACACTGGCTTGGGCATGAAGCGCAAGGCAGCAGCGGGCAGCTCCACGAAGTTGAAGTACTGGGTGTTGTGGTCCTCCACGGTGGACAGGTCGAGCAGGGCTGGCTGGAAGCGCCGGGAGCCCAGGTTGGGCAGCATGACGGAGGTGTTGCCGTGGAAGAAGATGAACTCCTCGGCCTCGCTGGAGTAGCAGAGCCACTTGAAGCGGCAGATGCGGTCTGTGTGTGTGCGGCCCGTGCACACCATGTGTGTGCCACCCTCCATCAGGATCTGCAGTGCCTTTGGGTACTCGATCCTCAGCGCTGGGGCTGGCTCTGGGGCCTGTCGGCTGAGGGCCAGCTCCTCTTCCAAAGTGGCTGCATGCTCGCGCAGCCGCACGTGCTTCCACAGGACTGCCGCCAGCACCGACACCAGGAGGGCATTGAGCACCGCTGACAGGTGCATCCTAATGCTGCTGTGGGGCCCTAGTGAGATGATGGCCGCTGGGAAGTGCCACAGGCCAGGTGGGCTTCACCCATCCCTATGGGTACCCAGAGGACCAGCAAAAGCCTGCAGGAGGAGAGAAGGAAAAGAAAAAGGGGTTGGCATAGTCTGCCTGGCACCATGACAAGCTCCCACTATGCACAGCCACTGTGCTAGACATGGTAGATTAGACCGTAGTTCAAAATATTCACTCCCCTCCACCACTTCCCTGGCTGGAGTATCTATCCTTAGACTTGACATTGGGCTTGGCCTCATAACCCGGTTTGGTCAATGCAATGTTAGCAGATAGAACATACTCAAAGGTTTGGAAAGTGCCTGGACTGGCTTTGCCCTCTTCATACTTATGACACTGCCATAAGAAGAATGTATTCAGGCTGACTCGGCCTCAAGAGGAGTGAGACAGTCGTGGAGCAGAGCTGCTCTGGCCAAGGCCTGTTTAGCTCAGCTGGCCCCAATGCCTGGGTTAGCCCAGCCAAGATCACCAGAGCCATCAGCCAATCCAGCCGAGGTCAGCCAACACACAGACATCTGAGGTGAATAAAGCTTATTATCGCATGTCAATTCTGGGGCTGTTTGTGAGACAGCACTGCTGCAGCAAAAGCTAACCAAGAGACACATCTGCAATGACAGGCCACAGGGAAAATCCCTGTCAGGGTCTGAGGTTCCTGGACTGCCAGGAAATTACTCTTTTCCTAAATGACAACTGGCATTGAAGGCCTGTGAACACTGTTCCCAGGTTACCCATCAAGACCCCACTGTACGCCTTCTGAGAGACACAGGAATGTATGGGCAGGGAGCAGACTGGCTAAGATCTGCTCCTGCTTAAAGCTCCTTTAGAAATCATGCCTGCTGGCTTTTAGAATCCCATGAAAGCATGGGTAGAAACTGGCCCCCTCAGTGAACAAGGAAGAGGATTGTTCCTCACCTTTGACAAATGTATCTTGAGGCAAAAATCCCAAAAGAGTTTTAAATACTCTCTCCCATATACACACACCTACAGAGAGGCCTGGCTGGGGGTGGGCATTTGCTACCTTTTTGTGCACTGTCACGGAGGGCACCACGCCTCCTCTGGGGCCCAGGACTATTGGGACAGCTGAAAAATCTCGCCCTCAGGGACACAGAAGCAGCACAGGTAACACTGCACTGGGGAGGGACCTATATGCTCCTTTCTTCCCTTGCAGCTGGCTTCTGATGCAATCTCCACCTCCCTGCGACCAAAAGTACCAAAGGGTGATCTTGCCCAGAAAGAGGTGTCTTTGGCCAGGTACCCTAAGAAGCAGAGTCAGAGACAAGGATTTGCATCTAAACACTTTGAAAAATCATCCCAAGAATACAGGAGAGTGGAAAAGTGAGACAGAGAGGGGACAAAAGCCAATACAGGGTACACCAGTGAGCAGGTCACTGCTTTGGGAAAGCTGGGATACATGTCTATCAGCTGTCCGGCTTAGGTGAAGGCCATTTGGAAGGCATGATTTCTTCCGGCCTACCCTCATCCAAGGCTGGGCACACACATATGCACATATTATAAAACACACACCCTCACACCCAGCAGGTGTAGTGTACTCTAGTGTTTTCTAGCCCATTAAAAAAAAAAAAAAAAAAACACTGGTCATGATCATCTTAATTGATTTTCCAACCTACTAATAGGGTTGGCAACTTGATGTTTAAAAAATACTGGTCTAGACCACAGGTTCTCAAACCTGCGTAATCCTCAAGGGGCACTTGCTAAAAACCCACATTCCCTGCACCAGTCCTGGAGGCCCCAGCTCAGTAGGTCTGGAGTAGGCTCGGGCATCTGCATTATTCGCTTCTCTGTGTTTTTCTTGCCGCCTTACGGATTACCTGAAGTTCACTTTGATTTGTCTATAGTGTTTTTTAATGTATCTCTTGGTGTAGAGTTTTTTAATAGTTAAAGCTCCTTTAGAAATCATACCTGCTGGCTTTTAGAATCCCATAAAAGCATGCGTAGAAACTTGCCCCCTCAGTGGTCAAGGAAGAGAATTGTGCCTGGGTGTCACCATTGACAAATGTTTTGTATATTGAAGCAAAAATCCCAAAAGGGTTTTAAATACCCTCTGCCACATGCACACCTACATTGTACATCTGTGATGTACCACAGTCTGCTGGTACTGCCGTTTGACCTTTGGGGAAGTGTACAAACCTCACCTCCATTTAGGTTCCTTTATCCTCTCCCCTTTACAATATATTTTAAATAAGATTGTCTTAAAAATACTTTAAAGATAATTAAAAGTACTTATTATCTTAAGTAGTAATACTTAAAAGTATGAATATTAATACTATTGCTATGAATATTAATGTTAATGATTAAGAGAACGGTTAATTATCGTAAATATATCCTCTATATACATTGTGATCCATATTGGACAGTGTTATCATTTTGGCTGCAGCTGTCAAATATGATTTTCTCAAGAAAAAAAGGATAGTCTATTACATTTACCCATATTTTACTCCTTTTGTTCTTTCTTCTTTCCTGATGTTACAGGTTTCCTTTCATTATCATATCCTTTCTTTGAAGAATTTCTGTTGGCCATTCTTTCAGGTTAGATCTGCTGGGAACAAATTCTTTTAGTTTTCTTTCCTGAAAATGTCTTGATTTCACCTTCATTCCTAAAGAATATTTTCACTGGGCATAGACTTTTTGGGTAACAATTTTTTTCTTTCAGCATATGAAAAATGATGCTGTGACACTTCCTCTGCCCCAGGACTTCTGGTGAAAAATTGCTATTAATGTCATTTGAACGACATTTCCCCTAGATGTGATACATAGTTTGTCTCTTTACTCTTAAAATTTTGTTTTGGTCTTGTTTTCAGAAGTTTGATTATAAAGTGTCTTGGCAGGGTTTCTTTGGGTTTACCCTCTTTGGGGTTTGCTCAGATTCCTGAATCTGTAGTTTTGTGTCTTTCACCAGATTTGGTAAATATTCAGCCATTATTTCTTTGAATACGCTTCCAGCCTCACACTGCTCTCCTAGCACTCTCCAATTACAAACAATGCTAGATTTAAAAAAAAATTTTTTTATTGTCCCATAGGTCTTTGAGGCTCTGTTAATCTTTTTCCAGTCTTTTTTCTCCCTGTTGTTCAGGTTGGATATGTTCCATCATTCTGTCTTCATGTTCACTGATTCTTTCCTTTGTCCTCTCCATTCTACATTGAGCCCACCCAGTAATTTAAAAATTTTAGTTATTCTATTTTTCAGTTCTACAATTTCCATTTAGTTTTTTGTATCTTCTTTGCTGACACTTATTCCGGATATTTTGGGTAGAATGCTATGACACTATGGATCTCCTTAAACTTCAGCAGGCTTCTGCTCAAACTGTGCTGGTGGGGCAAGGGAAGGCATTGACTCTTTGCTGTTGGGTGGGGGTAGAAGTCCAGGCCTCCCTACTTGGCTCTGTCAGCACCACGCTGGCTGGGAGGGGGAGGGTCACTCAACTGCTGAGTGAGGGTGGCAACCTAGGCTCTGCCGTTGGCTTCCACTGACACCACTGGGTAGGGATGGAAGTTGAGGCTCCACAGACACCTCAGGACACCTCAGGGGGACTAGTGGTGAGGGACATGTGTCAGCACTGAGCAGCAGTGAAAGTCCAGGCTTCCAATCAGGGTGGGGGGATGGGGGTGTGGGACATCTGGTTACCACTAGGCAAGGGGAGAAGTCCCCAGGGGTCCCCAACCTATGGTGAGTTGTATACTTATTTCATTATATATTACAATGTAATAATCATGGAAATAAAGTGCATAGTAAATGTAATGTGCTTGAACTCTCCTCCCCACCCCACCCCTGGTCTGTGGAAAAACGGTCTTCAATGGAAACGGTCCCTGGTGCCAAAAAGGTTGAGGACCGCTGGTCCAGGCTATCCATTTGGCCTTTACTAAAGCTGGGGGCAGGGAGAAGCATTTTTACCTGATGTTTTTCAGCAATAGGGTGTTTATGGTCAAAAATATTTCTGTTTTGCTAGACTGCTCCTTTTCCAGCCCTTTGACAAAGGAGACCAAGCTTCCTCGGGCTTTGTTTTAGTCTATGCCCACTGCCATTTCCGGGGTGTGGGCCTCTCTAGGGCACAGTGTGGGATATACAAAAGGCAAAAAGAAAACCCAGGGAACTCACCACTACGTTGTTCTGGGAGTTCCAGGGTCCCTGGTTGTTCCACATTCTTTTCTCCACTTTTCAGTCTTCTGATATTTTATATATAATTCTGGTGTTTTTAGCTATATTAGTGGGAGAGAAAGGGATAAATGTGTCTACTCCTTTTTGACCAGAACCTGAAGTCTCCTTGACATCTGCTTTTTTGCCAAGCTCCCAGGTGATTCTAGGGTACAGCCAGATTTGAGAAAACCAAATAGCTCTTAACCAAAGAACCAGGCCATGAATCACATTACCACTTGTCAGTATAAAAGTTTGGAAATGTTTTCCCATTTCTTTTGTATATAAATTCGAGTAGGCTCAATGTTATCCTTATAATCACATCACCACCACTCAGTTGCTTCTGATACACCTTCTCGAATTAGGAAGACGAGGATCACTGTTCATCTGTCAGAAGAACCCACACCCCCACTGCCTAGGCTGTGGGCAGCAGCGAGCAGCCTGTGTGTGTTATGCCCTATTAACAGCAGCTGGTAGGAGTTACTGTTCTGCTTTACTGCACTGTAAGATATCTTTGGGTTTTCAACATGTGAGTACACCCAAAGGAGTGTGCTCTACATGTGAATGTTCCCTATCACGTGCTACAGGGGAAAGAAAACTAGCCAAATGCTGCAGCCAGAACCTGCAGAACTTCAGACCAGGTCTGTCACTTTGCTGTGTGACACTGGACATGTCACCATGTCTCTCTGACCCTTAAGGCCTGGATGATCAGGATTAAACATCATGCTGGTCCTGGCTTCTCACCTGCTTAGCAACCAAATGCCAGGATGCCAGGAATAAACACAAGCCCAGCTATGCCAGGATCCAGAGGAATGGCTTCCTCTTTTGCTCTCAGGAAGGAAGGAGAGGTGACTTCCATGGCTCTCCCCAGAGAGTGGATACTCAGGCTTTCCAAATGATCTCTGCTTGGAAGATTACTTTGTCTGCAGGCAACACACAGCCTGACATTGGAATATTCCCCCAGTGGCTCGCCTGCAGAGGGATACTTACTCCTTGAAGCTGAGAGTCTGGCATTAGGCTCTGCCTGCAGTGATCTTGGCTTCCCTGGGAATAGGTGGGGTGTTCAAACTCCCAACCAGTGCCTACCCACATCCCGTGCCTGTGAGTTCTGATGTTAATTGTGAGGGCTGTGGACAGAGGTTCCTCCTCCCTGTCCTTCAAGGAGAGGCCACTCAAAGGTCACCTGCCATGGAGCCAAAGTGCCTGGAAACATTATTCCTGAGCTCCAAAATGAAGACCTAGGACATGGTGAGCTAGGGCTGCCTGGATCCTTGGGTACCCAGTGATTTGCAGACCCCGGTCTTTGGGGGTTGCCAAGGGTGGAGGTGGGTGGGGAGGCCAAGAACACCAGCCTCCATCTAGCTCCAAGCAGAACCAGGCCCCTTTAATCTGTTTTATATTTGGTGATATGTAGTGGGTTGAATAGTATCCCCCCAAAATTCATGTCTACTCAGAACCTCAGAATGTGACCTTATTTAGAAATAGGGTCTTTGCACGTGTAATTAGTTAAGGATCTTGATATAACACTTGATTAGGATGGGCCCTAAATCCAGTGAGAGTGCCCTTATAGGATATAGAAAAGGACACACAGAGAAACAGAGAAGGCCGTGTGAAGATGAAGACAGAGATTAAAGTGATGCAGTTATAAGCCAAAGAACACCCAGGATGACCAGAAACCACCAGAAGCAAAATGAAAAGGCAGCTAGAGCCTTCAGAGGGAGCATGGCCCTGCTGACACCTTAGTTTCAGACTTCTGGCTTCCAGAACTTGAGAGAATAAAGTTATTTCATTTTAAGCCACCAAATCTATGGTGATTTGTTGCAGCAGCCATAGGAAACTAACATAGGTACCGTAAGAATTCATTTGAGAAAGGGGTTCTTTGCTCGAGAGGGAATTCCACAGCTACAAAGGTTAACAAGCTCTAAGCAAGTCCTTCTC
>CM052436.1:128600010-128635284 GCA_028533085.1 Varecia variegata
TCCATGTACTCATGACCTCTCTAGCGATCACTCTGCCACCTGCCTCTCTCCTAGGCATCCCTGTCGTCCCTACCTGTTGACAGCAGGTAGGGATGTGGGGCGGTGGCCAGGATCCTCATCTGGGCCTGGCTGGCTGTGTATGCAGTGGCCAATCCCAGCCAAGTACTGAGCTTGGGGCCTTGGGGCAAAGCTCATGGGACCAGGAAACATGGGGTGGGGTCTTATGAGGCAAACAGGCAACTAGGCAGGGACCAGCCTTTAAGCCTGGGGGACGAGGGAGCTGTTTCTAATTAGATGCTGAGGCCCCCCTGCTGGCCCTGCCAGAATGGGGTTGAGAGAAGGCAGGGCAGACTGACCTACATGGACCTGCACTGGGCATTTTGGGTTCCTGAGTTACCCTGCCAAGGGGGAAAATGGGAAGAAAGGTTTTCTGGGAATGGACAGAGCAACATTTTGCTGGAAATAGCATGGTGGTTAAAGCATGGGTCCTGGCGGTCCAATTGCCTGGGTTTCTACCAGCTTCATCACTTATGAGCCAGGCAGCCTGCACCAACATCTAACAATGGGAATGGATGCATAAATGCCCATAAATAACCCACAGGTGGGTTAGCTTTGAGGCATGTTCTACACTGGCTCCCAAGGTTCCCCAGTGGGATTAAGCTCCAGCTGTCCACAGTGGTAACAGGCCTGATGCGCACCCTTTCGGCTGCCTCCCCTTCCCCGTCTCATGTCCCCACTCCCCTATTCATGTTCATCGGGACTCAGTACAAATCATCTACTTGCAATTGCATCACTGTCTCAGGATTTGCTCCTGGGGAACCTTAATTAACACAGATATTTTTGTATTTTGTCACTGTGGAGACACATGGAAAGACTCTCTTGCACTTCTACCTATGGTGAAGTAGCCAAGGTATGGCAATAGGAAGCCAGCAAGTGCTTGGGCTGTCAACAGTCACTATAAAACCCTCCAGTCTGCTTCCCACCTGCCTCTGTGTGTCTCCTCCTCCCCAGCTGCACTGCCGCAGCCCACAGAAGCCAGGGGGATGGAAGGAGCAGGCGCAATCTTCACAAAGGCTTTCAAAGATAACAGATGGAGGCAAAGAGTCCATTAATCAGCTCCTGGCTCTAAAGATGATCAAGAGGCCCTTCCCCATCACCACATCCAAATGTTCCTGGATAACAATCACACAATTCTCTAGCAAGAAAATCAAAATGGTGCAGAATAACTGGGCCAATGTGCTTACTGGGCAGCAGACCCAGTGAACTCCCTCTCCTTTGTCCAGGCCAATTTTTACTGCTCCTTGGGGTTCCTAGTGCCTCCAGAGGCTGCTAGTCACTGTGAGGACAGGGCAGTGGCAGGAAGGCAAGGGCAGAGAGAGAATCCAGGCCACCCTCCCAGGCCTCAGGCACCAAGACAGACTTAGAGCTAAGCTGCTGCCTTCTGCAGACCACAACTTGGTCAGACTGATGCTATCTGCTTGGTCCTGACGTTTGACTGATTGCTCAGGACAACCCCATGCACCAACAGCCTCCCCAGGACACTGGTGACAAGGGTAAGAACTCTTAGACGGAGGCCTCCTGTGCTACTTCAAGTGTCACCTGGCTCGGCTGAAACGGGCAGGTGCCAGAATCCTAGCATCACAAGAAATCTTACTCTGCAGTGACGGGGAACTCCCTCCCAGTCCTAAGTGGCCCCGCCTCCTTTGTATACTTACTCTGAGAGCTCAAAAGCTCAAAGGCAGAGCTGGAATTTGCCTCCCCCTCACGTGCTGCTTTTCATCCTCTCTCTCCCGGTGAACCTACTTCTGTGCAGCAGGGCAGGCTCCACCCTGTCTGTAGTCAGATGTGCAAGCACCATAGACCCACTGAGCTCCTGCCAGCCCGGCGCCATGCTGGGTCCCTCACACACACACACACACACACACACACACACACACACACAGCCTCACTGAATCCTTCCTTACTGCTGCTCAGCGGGAGGGTGTCCCCATCTTCCAGATAATTTCTTTTCTATTTTTATTAGAGACGGGGGTCTTGCTCTTGCTCAGGCTGGTCTCGAACTCCTGACCTCGAGCGATCCACCCGCCTCGGCCTCCCAGAGTGCTAGGATTACAGGCGTGAGCCACCGCGCCCGGCCTTGTCCCCATCTTCCATCCAGAGAAAGGCTCAGAGGCTGGGTTCGACCCCACACATCTCCACCTGTGCGGCCGCTCAGAGTCAAGGGCTGCCCAGAGGGAGTCCTGTCGTGAAGAGGTGGGATGGTGGTGCTTGGAGGCATGGGCCACCACGATGATACATTTTGTCTCCACCTACTGCCTTCCTGGAAACCTCCGCTGGTTCTTTAGGATCTGCAGGTGAGCATGAAGGTCCGGTGGTCTGTGAGGAGCAAAGGATGCCACGCCCCTCTGGGCTGACAGAACCTCCAACGGGATGGGGTCTCCACAGGACGAGGGGTCTTTGACATGAGCCATTCCACACAGAGAGAAACAGACGAGTCAGATCAGCCTTCTCCTGCTTGGGCAAGGACATGACAGGTGTCCTAACAATGAGTGGTGCTCCAGCCTTGCCCTGCTCCAGCCAGGACAGCCACTTGCCTTCAGTGGCGCCCAGCTCTCTGCCTACAGCGCCCCATTAGTGCTCAACCCAGCACTACGGTGTATCGCCATTCCCAGTGCTTAGACGAAGGACCTAAGGTCAGGGAGGTTCCATCACTTGCCCAAAGTCATGCAGGCATGAAGCCTGGATCTGAACCCAGTGTTCCTGGACTCTAAAGACCAGGCTGGAAACCATCCTCAAGACACAGAATACCTGATTTTAATTCAAGTGGGGCAAGGGGTGGGGAAGAGAAGCAACTCCTCAGGCATTCATGGGACTCAAACCAGGGAGGAGTAACACCGTGCTTTGTGGCCAGCTCCCTCTTAGACTAATGACAATGACCAGAGAATGCTCTTGCTGATTAGCCGGAGTCATCTAGCTCTGGAGCAGGGGGCAGCTCTCACAGGGGAGGGAGAGGGAGGGAATGCAGATGGGTGACCACATGTTCAGTGTTGAAACTCGAGAAGGAGACAGAAGGGCTTTAAAGAGGACCTGAAAATCTGGCTCCTTATTTGCTTGCTTTTCCTTTAGAAAAGTAGAGGAAACAAAACCAGGAAAAGCTGCCTCTTCCCATCACTCCATCTCGTGCCCTAAGTGAGTATGGCCCCCAGGCAGTGAGGCTCCTCCATTGCTACACCATCACCAGCTGGACACCCTGTGCTGTACCTCGTCCCAGCGCAGTGCCAAGGATGCAACCCGTACTTAAAATTGAGTCCCGGCTTACTGACAACTATTAAATAGGAACCCACTCTTACCTTGACACAATCAAAACCACCACCTCCAGCCCTTTATGTTCCAGGCAGTGTGCTAAAAACTGTATGTACATTTTTCACACCTAGTCCTCAAACCAAGGGGACAGAGGCTAACATATTCCTATTATCCCCACCTTACAGATAGGGACACAGAGGCTGGGAGAAGCTAAGTAAACGTGTCCAAGTCCCTCAGCCTATATGGAAAGGAGTTAGGATTTGAACACGGATCCTAAGCACTGTCTTATGCTAATAGCCCAGGCACCACGTGGACCTCATCTTCTCGGCATTCCTGGGCATAGTGGACCAGGGTCCTCAATCGTCACCACCTTTATCATTCTGGGCCTCCTCTACGGTGGGCACCAGACCCAACTGGTGTGTAGAACAAAGAAAGAGGTTGGTGGCTCAGCCAGGACAAAGCATGATATGGCAAGAATTTTTTCCAAAAGAAAGGAAAAAAAGAAATAAACAAGAGATTAAAAACATGCCTTAAAAAGCCCTTCAGAAACTGAGGCAGACAAAAAGGATGCTGCCAACTCATCCCCCAAACCACTTTATTAAGCTCCCAGAGTAGCTAAATATTATCAGATTCCCACGGACTTACTGGATCCTCCTTTCTGGGATCCCATCTGTTCAAGAAGCGTTGGAGGAAGGCGCTGATAACGCGCCACACCTGCAGACACCTTCAGCGGAGAAGGTGAAGGCCACTTGCCAGCAGGGGCTCACCATCCGAGACTGGCCTCACGCTGGTAACAGGCTCCACTTCTGGGGGCCCTGGCCAGCCCCAGACACAGGCACAGGAAAGCCCATAAGGGCCTGAGGTCTGATAAAGAATACGAGTGCCAGGAATTTCGGGCCTAGAGTACAAACACACATGCTCACTAGGGCCAGGAGCCAATGGGGAAAGGAAAGCCAAGGGTGGACCGTGTGACCCGGAGGCCAAGCACCAGCTGATGAGGGCCTGGCAGGAAATTGGCCTGGCGGTACTTATCTGTACCAGTCTACTTGGGCTGCTATACCACAGTATCACAGACTGGGTGGCTTAAACAACAGAAATTTACTTTCTACCGTTCTGGAGGCTGTAAGTTCAAGATCAAGATGCAGTCAGGATTGGTTTCTGGTGAGGCCTCTCCTCCTGGCCTATAGATGGTCTCTTCTGTATGTGTGCATGGAGAGGGGGGAGAAGGGGCTCTAGGATCTTTCTCTTCTCATTAGGAGGCCAGTCCTATCAGATTAGGGCCTCACGTTTATGACCTCATTTACCCTTCACTGTTACCTCCTTAAAGGCACTACCCTCAAATACAGTCACACTGGGGATTAGGGCTTCACCATATGAATCTTGGGAATACACAATTCAGTCCATAACAACACTCTTCTGGTTTTTCCAGAGAAGTTAGAAATCCATTTAAAATGTGAAATGTCCTAATTTGTAACTTCTGGCAACTATTCAAATTGAGTGAAGACAACGTGCACTAAGGGGTGGGGCTGCTAGCCTCACTGCTACCCGGTAAAAACTGGTGCTCACTTGTAAGCTCTGGTCTAAGGCAAATTCCCTCTCCTGCTGGCCTCACTGCCTGCACCTGGGTTCCCAGCTGCATGACTGCCAGAACCAGCTGTTCACCTGTCACTCCTCCATGAGCAGGGCTATGGAGGTGGGGGACTAGACTACTGCCAGCACCTGCCACACCAGGCTGCAGAAGATCTGCAGGGCCCAGGCCAGGAGATGTGGAAGGTTTTATATTAATATTACAGCAATGTGACCTTTAAGGTTGTTCATACGTCCAATTGAAAATTATAGATTCTTATTTTGTCATTGAAAATTGTTTTTTATCCCAAATGCAGACTGAATTATGGAAATTTCCAGTCTTGTATAGCTGTGTCTCACATACTGTGAATTAGTAAAAAGCAAACAAGTTTCACTAATTCAATTTTATCCTCAGAATGGTTTCTTCCCAATCCCTCCTTTTTTTTTGTTAGCAGAAGTTGTACAAGGAACTGGCATGAGTAACATAATGCTTACATGTGCTCCAAAATTAACTATTAATCTAATGCCATTCATAAATTGGGACATTTATATGATATCAGGTTTTCTGACAAAGATATTTACCCTTTGGCAAAATGTTGGCAGCCTCTGAGTGGTCCTTATAAAACTTGACAAGTTTAATTATTAAGGTATATGTAACATTTAGTTAAGAGTTCACAACCTCAGACTAAAACCTTGCCACTCCTTGCTTTAGTATAAAGAACAAAGTCAAGTCACAGCTGGAGGTGTTAATCCTCTGTCAATAGATAATGACTGTGACTCTATTGCCTTATTGAACCCATTCAAAGGGGGGAAAACCCCAATAGATTTCAAGCCTGTGCTACTCTGGTGAGATGGGTGACGTCAGTCTTTGCTGAGGACGAGCCAAGGCTTGAGTGGGAGGCAGGACAGCCTAGCCATGCAGGTGGAGGGGAGCCCAGCCTCCCACAAGCTTGCCTGCAACCCTCTCACCAATTTTTAGCCTCTAAACAATGCAGAAATCTTTGCTTGCCACACAGCCTGCCGTGTCATCTGGCTTCTTCATGGCACATATGGTTCATTTGGAAGCTACATCTGCCCGTGTTGGTCCTCTCTGGAACCACAGAGAGGCACTACTGTGTACCAAGACGGTCATAAACTGGGACACAAACAGGGAAGAGAACAGTGTGAACCTCTGTTGGGAGGCTCACACAGGTGACGCAGAACACGCCTGCACCAATTTTTCTAGGTGAAACTGCAAATTCAAATGAAAACAATTCTTACAGGGAATGCTCAGACCCCCATGTGTACACAGATCCAGATGAGACCTCGGGCCCAATTTGAGAGGGTCAAATTCATCAAGAGAGTCAGAAGACAGCCACTATAGGAAGCATAAAACATTCACAAAGAAACACAAGGAAGTGTTTGCAACACATAGGTACATGACAAGTAATCTCACTCACCCTCCAAGGAAGCCACCTGGAGGGTGAGTGAGTCTGGGACAAGGGTTTAGAGGTATGGTGGTGGTGGAGGATAAGATGAGCATCCCTGTTATGTGTGTACATGTCCCTGTTGATCTGATTGCTACAAATCTGTCCACAGCAGGCATCACTGTGCCCAGTCCTTATATGTGCCCAGCATGCCATGAAGCCTCCAAGCCATGGTCCTCCCTGACCCTAGGGAAGTGATGGCCAGGCCCATGCAGTTCAGTGGGCACTGCATACCCAGGCAGGTAGAGACTGGGGAGTCCAGTCTGCCTGCAGGCAGGCACGGGAAGTGCCAGGGAAGGCAGGGGGATAGAGTTGCCAAGAGACCTGGGCTTCACCAGCGGTGCCCCATGGGCTCAGATGACCCCTTGCAAAGCCCTCTTTAAGATGATGCCTTATGGTGGCCAGGTTACTAGTGGTCCCTGACAGACACTCAGGGAGCCTGGAACCCCACATCAGTGAGTAGGGGGAGGTGACAGGCCTTTGTGTGGGTTTTCCTTTGGTCTCATCACCATGGTGTCATCCTCAACTCCTCCCTTTCCTAATAATAGCAACATTACCATAGCTAACATCCACTGGCCAATCACTAGGTGCCAGATTCTCTGCTTCTCAATGATGATCCTCATTTTATAGATGGTAAAACCAAAGCTCGTAGAGGTTAGAAAGCCAAGTTTACACAGGAAGCAATGATGAGACTCTAAGCCTGGTAGACTGGATCTCTTTTTCTTCTTTTTATTTGGAAAAAATTTTCTTTTCTTTCTTTTTTTTTTTTTTTTTAGAGACAGGGTCAGGCTGGAGTGCAGTGCCATGATCATAGCTCACTGCAGCCATAAACTCCTGGGTTCAAGCAATCCTCCTGCTCAGCCTGCCGAGTAGCTGGGACTATAGGTATGAGCCACCATGCCATACTAATTTTTTTTTCATTTTCTTTTGAGATGCGGTCTCACTATATTTCCAGGGTAGTCTTGAACTCCTGGCCTCAAGCTATCCTCCAGCCTCAGCCTCCCAAGCAGAGGTGATTATAGGCCTGAGCCATCATGCTTGGCATTTGGAAATAATTTCAAACTTACAAAAAAGTTGCATGTAGAGCACAAAGAACTCTCCTATACTCTCACCTAGATTGGCCAACTGCTAATTTGACACATTTGTTTTATCATTCTCTCTTGCTATATAGTCAGTCCTCCATAATAACCACAGATTCTGCATCCCTGGGTTCAAACAACTGCATGCAGATTAAAAATATTCAAAAAACAACAAAAAATAACACAACAAAAATAATACCAATTTCAAAATAATACAGTATAACAACTACTTACATAGCATTTACACTGTATTAAGTATTATTAATATGAGTAATCTAGAGATGATTTCAAGTACATGTAGGTTATATGCAAATAGGATGGAGTCCTGGAACCAGTCCCCAAGGATACTGAGGGACAGCTGTATAAAAACTCTCTCTTTTCTGAATCATGTAAAAATAAGTTGGAGACATCTTGCCCATTTAGCCTTTAAGACTTTAGTGTGTATTTTCTAAAAATAAGAACATTCTCTTATACAACACAAATTCAGGAAATTAATATTGATATTATACTATTATTAATCTGTGGTCTCTATTCCCTGGGCCAGAATCCAATCCAGGATGAATCGTGGCATCCAGTTATCACATCTGTCTAGTCCCCCTCAATGTGCAGCTTCTCAGCCTCTCCTTGATTTTTATGGTCTTGACAATTTTTAAAAGTTAGGGCCAATTATTTGCTACTGTGTTCCTCAATGTGGGTTTGTCTGCTATTTCTCCATGATTAGATTCAGGTTATGCATTTTTGTCAGGAATTGGATTCTACACACTTAACCATTAATATGAACCTACTCTACATGAGTAGGTTCATAAGATTGGATGCTCCAAGAAGCAGGGCCACTTCCCTGGGGAAAAGAAGCCCGTGGCCTCATAGCACCCTTCAAACACCCGAGGAGCTGTGCAGCAAGAGGGAGGCTGATACAGAGGGGTGGGATGCAACCCTTTCTACCTAACTGGGCACATGTGCATGATGATGACACCAGCGACCCAGGCCCCAGGCGCAGGTGTGGACTGTGGGAACACAGGACTCCCGTTCTGCCCCTGCCCACTCGGCATGGCTGTGCAGGTTGCTCCAGGGACCTGAATGAAGTAAGGACTGCAGAGAGAAGTCATGGGGAGGAGAGCTCAGCCTGGTGGGCGGGAGGAGGGCTTCTCTACGGGTCAGAGTCTAGAGGGATCAGCTACTTTGCAGGGCAGTGAGCCGCTGCCTGGAAGTGGTCCAGCCAAATGAGGTCAACCTGTGAGGGCTATTCCACAGGTGGCAGGAGGGCTGGTCATGAGGTCACCCAAAGGAGGACTCACAGTGTGACTGATCCATGGACCAGCAGTATCAGCATCACCTGGGATGTGAGAAATGCAGAATCCTGGGCCCCACTCTAGACCTGCTGAACCATAATCTCTGAGAGTAGGACCCAGGAACCTGTGTTGTAATAAAGCTTCCCATGATTCTCACTGTGCTCAGTTTTAAGAACTGCTCTGAGGTTTTTCTAACACTCCACAATTTTGCAATAGCCAGCAAAGCATTTCTTTCCAGCCTAGGGTAAGCAACTGATTCAACTGAGGAGAACTACTTTCATCAATAAAGGATAACTAAATTCTGTTCCCAGCCTTTGCTAAGACAATGCACAAGCCTAAGTTCTAGGGCAGACTGAGAAGCCTGCCATACTCTCTGCCCACTTTTGAGAACGCCCCAACCCACTCTTTCCCACATTAACTGCATCCTTGTGGTGTGAAGCTGTCAAGAAACCAGGTCTCTAGGCCACGGTTACCTGCACTAAGGGCAGAGCCTGGGTCTAAAGCAGCCACCAGTGGGAGACATAAGGAGATGCCCATACCTAACCAGCCAGCAGAGAGAGGGTAGGTCCCCTGAGAAAGGAGCCCGTGAACAGAGCAAGGCTGGGCTGCTTCTCCAGTTCCTTACAATGGCTACTGCGCAACCTTCTTGGAAACTCTGGGACCCAGCACGACTGTGGCAACTCCTGATGCCACCCCAGGATGTGCCATGATTCCTCCACTGGCGAAGGACCCCTGGGTGTGTTTTATTAATAGGTGTGTCTAAAACAACCCAAGCGCCTTACCTGGTAATAACAGTAACAGTGGCAAACAGTAGACCAGGGACCCCAGCCCCTTCCTGAGGCTTGCGCAGGGTTGAGTTTAACAGCAAGGAAGAGGCCCTCTGTTATGCTTCTCAAAATAGGGAAAAGAGATAAATTCCTAGCATAAGATTGTACCAACAGCAGTTGCCACTGGCAGATTGAAAGATCTGATTCTCTTATGGGTGCTAGGCCTGGAGTATGTACCAGTGAGGATATGGGAAGCCCGAGAAAATGGAAGGATTGATCTTTGTCCAGACTAGCTAAGAAAGAGAGGATGTTGGCCTCTGGGGCAGGGGATGGAGGTGAATGGTACCATCATCTTACTTCACTGAGCACCTACTATGTGCCAGGCACTATGCTAAGCCCTTTTCCTGCCCTGTTTCATTTAAGCCTCACAAAAGAAATGCAGGTACTAGTATTATCCTGATTTTCTTTTGGCATGAGAAAACCCAGGATTGGTGGGATTAAGAACCTTGTTTAAGGTCTTACAGCTCAAGCAGGGGCACCAGGATTTGAATCTGCCTCTGACTCCAGGGGTCTTGTTCTTAAGTACTGTGCTCATCTGTCATCAGGCTTGCAGCAACAATCAGTGGCAGAGAAGCAGGGAAGACTTTAGAGCCGTGAGTTTTTATTAGTCAAGGGCAGAGCAGGTGTGGATGGCTCTGGAAACAGATCCACAGGTCCTAGACTGTAACGTAGCAACACAAGGCTTCTTGCTGTAATTTCTCCCCGCCCAGCCAGGCAGAGAGAGCTGGCTGTGGCAGGTGGCTTAGGAAACTGTGGCCATTCTCTTGCCCCAAGGAGAGTCTGGTTAGCACACTGGGGTGATAATTAGCCCACCTGCCCTGATGCTGTGCTGAGAAGGTTAAGCCATCAATTCAGAATGACAAAACCACTGCTTTTTAGAGCTAAAAGAGCCCTTAGAAATGATTTCCTCCAATTCTTTATGTTATAAAAAGAGGTCTTGAGAGGCAGTGTGAGCTCTCACAGGCAGCTAGGCTTAAAACGGTGTCGTGCTGACTCTCAGTCCAGGGCTCCTCCTGACATCCAGAGCTCAAGCAAGGGCTGCCCAAAGCAGAGACCGAGCCAGAGATGTATGCAGCTCCGGAACTCTTCCCAGAAGCTAAGCAAGGGCATTTCTTCTCATAACCACACTTCCCAGGTCCCACCCAGCCTGCACCCTCATCTGGCCCTGTGGTCCAGTGATGAGAGCCTAAAGAGGCTACAGGGCTTGCTTGGGCTGCCTCTTCTTAACACATCGTCCCCTGAACTCACCCAGGGCATGCCCCTGTCAGCTTCACCACTCACCAACACTAGACAAAGAGGAAATACACATGCTGCAGAGTCCTGCCTCTTACCTAAGAGGTGTGAGAAGACTCCCTGCTACAACACTGGAGGCTGCCCCAGGTCATAACTGTGCTTCAAGAATGGCAAAGACCACAGGCAGTAGAGTAGGAGAATTAGAGAGCACCAGTTCTAGAGCTGAAGATGCTAGGATGTTAAGTTCCTGTCCCTGTCACTTAGCAGCTACATGACCCTAGGCCAATGCCTAACCTCTCTAAGACTCCATTTCCTGGCCTGAAAACACAAATACACCTACTTCACAGGGTGGTATTCAAAGAGAATTCCACAAAGAGAATTCTCTTTGTGAATTCAAAGAGACAACCTAGGCAAAGCACTATGCTTGACAATTGTTTTTACAATATTATTGCTAATCATAATAATGACATAACAACTCCCATTATGCCATGTACAATGCTAAGTGCTTTACATGCATTATCTTAATTATTCCCTATTACAAACCTAAAGGAGGTGTTATTAATTCAATTTCACATTTAAGAACACATGCTTAGAGTCATTATGTGAATTGCCCAGTGTCGCACAGCTAAGTGGTGGGGCTCACATTCGAACCCAAGTCTGACTCCAAAGCCCATGATGACATCTGCGGGTTCTGCCTTTTACATTCATTATTTCATCCAATTTAAGAACCCCTGGGAATCACATGATCGGCAGGTCCTGGGGGAAAGTATCCCACTGACAACTAAGTTGAGCTTGAGAAGGACCCTTGGGGAATGAGGCATTTGGTAATTTAAATTTTGGATTAGCTCAATATTCACTGAAGACTTTGTTTATTACTAAACATTTTCTAAAACAAGGCTGAGAGCACGAACTTGCCAACCAGAATGCTTACATGGCCTCGGTGAACCCAGCCGGCAGCACCAGCCCCATGTCCTCCTCTGGGCTGAGAATCTCCACTCTCCCCTTCTCCTTGTCCTCCCAGGGGCCCAAGGTTCACCCTGGGGATGAAGGGACCTATGCTCTTTCTTAACTCTGCCACCACCTGGGACTCAGATTCCTCATATGTAATGTGAAAGGATGAGCTGGAAGATCTCCAAGATCCATGAGAGCCAGGGAGGGCAGCCAGTTCCAGTAAAGACGAACCTGGATTCTAAACTCAACTCTAACACTTTCTATCATTGGCAACCATGACTGGCTAGTATGTGCTACACACTCACTGTGCTGCAGATACTGGGCTGAGGACTTGCCTGGCATTATTTCATTTAATCCTCACAGCAACCTTGGTGATGAAGGTACTGTACTTTCATTCCCATTTCGCAAAGAAATAAACAAGAGGCTCAGAGAGGATGAGCGACTTGCTCTAGGGCACACAGATAGTAATGGACATATGTAACAGTAAACATTTGGTGAGGGAACCCTCCTCTGTATGTGCTCTTAGCTACTAAGTCCTACCAAGCTGGCCCCATAACCCTGAAGTCATGCCCTCTTATGCGGGCCGTTTCTTCCAAGAGTAGACTCTCAGGGATGGCTGGCACAAAGTAAGCGGGCACTGGCTTCTCACCACCTGATGCAGGACTCCGGCCTAAGGGTACCACACTTTTGCAGAGGACTCCCATCAGTGGCAGGGAGATGGGTTCTTACACACATGTATGGGGTCAGGAATCCATAGGGTTCCCCCTTCGGAGGCTACTCTGGCACTGTCAAGCAGGCCGCTGGCAGGCTCTTAAACCACTGGACACACAACAGGTGCCCTACTAAGCCCTGAGGAGTCCAGGGATCAGCTGCAGGTCTGCCCAGGTTCTGCCTTCCAAGGCAGCTGGAACGGCCCAGGGCCCCTCGGCGCACTTCGCCTGGCTCCCTGCCACCCTGCCAAATGTGCACCATCACCTCCCAAAGCAAAAGGGCATGGGGACCCGCTGCTAGTGCCCTACAAGAGCTAAGGGCACGTCCAAGGGCGCTGCCAGAGCCCGCGGCACCCCAACCCTGAGAGTCCACCCCCCACCCCGCCCACCTCCCGTGCCTCTTTCAGCCCGCAACACACGTCACTTCTCCGTTCTGCAAACTCCCCAGCTCCTGAAAGGCGTCCTAAAATCTCCCCTTCACCCTGGAGTCTGGCACCTGGTTGTCCCCTTCAGGGGAGGTCGGGGGCCGATCCCTCCACTTCAAACCCCAGGCGGATAGCGGAGTCGGCGTCAGCCCCAAGCGCGCGAGTCTCACCTGAAGCCCGGGCTCCGCCAGCTGAAGCCACCTCTGCCGACACGTACAGGAGGCCCTCGGCGACGCCAGCTTCCCCACACCGCCGCCGTTCCCGGCGCCGGCTCGGAGCGCCGGAGGCCCAGGCAGCGAGCGCAGGCTCCGCCGCGCCTCGGGGTCCACCGCCACAGCAGCCGCCGCGCTCGCAGGCTCCCGCCGTGCGCCTGCCCCGCCGGCGAGCCGGCGCGAGAACCTGCGCGCATGCGCAGGCCCGCGGGTTCAGAGCCCGGGTCGCGGCCAAAACCACCCCCTGGGCTCGCGGAGTCCTGGGAGTTGTAGTCCGCACTCGAGGACAGCCCGCCCCTGCAGCCTGCGGAATCCTGGGAGGTATAGCTTGCGACGGAGAGCCTGGTAGTTTTACTTGGTGTTAGGGTCACACAATTACGGGAGTTCTGATAACAAATTGAAACGCAAGTTCAACCAACAACCAAATGTCATTTGTAAAGTCAAAGTAATTAATACATTTACATGCTTTTAAAAAATATAATGATGCGGGGAACTTAAATACAAAAGCAGGATTCCTCTGCTGCCCCATGGCCGTCGCCTGCCCCCACCCTATCCCACCCTGGCTGTCCAGCTCCTCGAGGGCAGCTACTCCCAACTCTTACGGCTACTGCATCTGGCATTTACCACCGATTCTGAGAATATACATATGCCCCTATTTCTTGATTTATGAGTTTTAGACCTCTTGACTTTTTGCTAGGATAAATGAGAATTTAAGTCAATTTAGAGGTAGTCATATGATTACCTCCACTCCGACAGAATTATGAGATAACATTTCTATCAAATTGGAAAAACCCTGCCTTTAATTTTTAATTATTTTAAATGATAACTGCCTAAGCATTGAGGCAGTAAGTTGGTAAATTTATGCAGGATCAAGAACTGATTGTTAAAAGAGCCTTGCCGTCTCCCTCCCTCCTCTCTCTCACTCTCTCTGTCTCTCCCTCCCTCCCTCTCTGTCTCTGCCTGCTCTTGCCATGTGGTGGGCTCCCCTTCACCTTCCACGGTGACTGGTGAGTGGAAGCAGCTTGAGGCCCTCACCAGATATAGATGCTTCTGTACAGCCTACAGAACCATGAGCCGAATAAACCTCTTTTCTTTAAATGACCCAGCCTCAGGATTCCTTTACAGCAACACAAAAGGAATGACATTTGTCTTAATTGTGGTAGTGGTTACACAAATCTACACATGTGATAAAATGACATAGAACTATACACAGATTTTTTTTACCAGAGTCACATTCCTCATTTTGATATTGCACTATAACTACGTAATATGTAACCATTGGGGAAAACTGGATGAAGAGGTTCCATGGAACCTCTCTGTACTGTCTGTGCAACTATTCATGAATCTATAATTATTTCAAGATAAAAAGTAAAAAAAACAAAAGGACAAAAACTTGGAAACTGCTTAATTCCTCAGTTATACAAGTTTGATTAAATAAAGTCATGGATCGTCTCAGAAATCATCAAAGGATGTTGCAAAATAATATTTACTTAATGCTGGGGAAGATACTTCACACTATATAATATTTAATGAAAAAAGCACCAAACATTCAATATGATTCCTTTTTAAAGAAGAATATATCTGTACACAGAAAAGAGCTCAGAAGGATATTAGCAAAATGTCAGTGATAGATCACACAGTGTGGTAAGATTACAGGCTTTTTATCGTCATTTTGCTGGTTACCTGTATGTATTTATTTCTGAAATGAATATTATTGTTTTATGATTTTAAATATAAATTATTTTAAAAGCTTCTAAATTTTAAAAATTTCCTATGTTTGTGTTTGTGGTTCTCTACAGGAAAGCCAGTGATGGTCCGCTGATGGAAAGAGGCACCTGGAAGCCCAAAAGATCAGCTCCTTACTGGAGGGGACGGGAACTGGGTTCTGGCCAAAGCCGAGTCCCCTGGTTAGGATCCTACAGGACATGTCCTGTAGGTCTCCTGGGACCCAGTTTGCAGACAATGATCATGTTTCGTCTTAGGAGTCCATCATGTTTTGAAAACTAATCTGACTGTGGAGCATTAGACAGTGTTTATTTTCTGGTAGGAAGCTTTAATAGACTGGAAAAAACTAGTGCTTTCCTTTTATTAAATATCCAAGGTCTTGCCCAATACTTTCAGTAAATCAGTATTTATGCGGCACCAAGCTGAGTTGGGCATTCCTCAAGGCTGAGCCCTCTTCCTCTCTCTGGGGTCACATTCCTTTCTGTTTCTCTATGTGGATGACTTCCAAATCTACATCTCCAGTCCTGAGTTCCAGATCCACGTTCCCAACCCAAGTTGCTTGGGGCATATCTCCACCTGGCTGGCCTGCCAGCATCTTAAAACCTACATGATGAACATGATGGTGATGGTAAAGACTGGGATGATTTTTAAGTATGTCTGTGAATTATTTTACTATTTTTCTTTCAGAAGGTGGAGTCTAGTTCCCTTTCCCTTAAATATGGGCATAACTTAGTGACTCATCCCTAATGAACAGAATATGTCAGAAGCAATGCTACGTTGACTTCTGAAACCAGGTCATAACAATGGTATGGTCTCTCTCTCTCTCTCTCTCTCTCTTTCTCTCTCGTTGCCTCTGGAACAGACCCACCATGATTGTGAGGAAGCTCAGGCCATGCATGGGAAGGACACGAATGAGTGTATTTGTTTGCTAGGACTGCCATAACAGAAAACCACAGACTGGGTGATTTAAACAACAAAGATTTATTTCTCACAGTTCTAGAGACTGGAAATCCAAGATCAAGGTGTTAGTGGTCTGGTTTCTTCTGAGGCCTCTCTGCATGGCTCGTAGATTGCTGCCTTCTCACTGTGTCCTCTCCTGGCCTTTTCTCTGTTCATGCATGTCCTTGGTGTCTCCTATGTGTCCTAATCTCCTCTTTTTATAAGGATACTAATCAGATTGGATCAGGGCCTAATCTTAAACGTAATCACCTCATTTTAACTTAATTGTTCCTTAAAGGCCCTGTCTCCAAACACAGTCACATTCTGAGGTACTGAAGTTTAGAGCTTCCACATATGAATTTGGGGGGACATTGTTCTGTCCGTAACAATGGGTGTGCCAGCCAACAGCCCCAGCTAGGCCTTCAGCTGACAACCAGTATTAATTGCCAGATGAGTGGGCGAATGAGCCCTCAGATGATTCCAGCCACCTCAACTGATACCCTGGATGTCATATAGCAAAGCTAAGCTGTCCCTGTTCTGCCTTATCTAAATTTTTGACCCACAGAAACCACAATAAATAATTAATGATTTTTGTTATTTTTAGGCCAGTAAGTTTTAGAATATGATTATATAGCATTAGATAATTAAAATCATTCTCCTGTATTGTTGTCTATTGCTGTATAACAAATCACCCCAAAGCTTAGTGGCATAAAACAATAATAATTTCTTATATCTCACAGTTTCTTTGGGTCAGGAATCTGAAAGTGACTTGGCTGATTGGTTCTAGCTCAGGGTTTCTCATAAAGTTGCAGTCAGCTGTTGGCTGAGGCTACAGTCAACTGAGGGCTTCGTGAGTAAGCCTGGAGGATCTGCCTCCAGGATGGCGAGCTCAAAGGGCCAGAGAGTTTGCACCTCTCCGTAGGCCTCTCTATGCAACTGCTTGAGTGTCCTCACGACAAGAGGGTTCATTTCCTCCAGAGCAAGTGACCCAAGTGGTCAAAACAGAAGCTGCTATCCCTTTTCTGACCACTCTGGAGAAGCCTCAGAGCCTCACACACTGTCACTTCTGCAATCTTCTGTTGATCACATTGGTCAGCACTGATTCATTGTGGGAGGTGACCACACCGGGGCATGAATACCAAGGGGCAAGGATCATAGCAGACCTTCCTGTAGGCTGCCTACCACAATGATAATACGAAATACCATCTGCTCAGTGCCTATTATTGCTTGGCTATATATAAAAATTATCTCATTTAATCCTCACTACAACCTTATGTGGTAGATTATTTTTGTCCCCAGGTTACAGATGAGGAAATTAAGGCTAAGAGTCATTATATGTCTTGCCGAAGGCCACATAGGTAGCAAATGGAGACACAGAGACGGACTCCAGCTTGGGGGGATTCCACACTAGCCACTGTGGCCTGCCATCTCTCCCTTCCCATTCCACCCCCCCCCCATGCCACTCTGTCCTCCTCTGCTCCTTCTCCCTCCCCACCCACTGCCAAGTTGTGTAAATGTCCATCTTTCCCTCTCAACCTCTTCCAATCTTGCTTCTACTGTTCTGGCGCAGGGTGGTCCTATATGTTTTAGCCATTTCAAAAAATATAAGATAAAAAACATACTTGTCTGTTAAATTAATGAAAAACTCTAGCAACCTGTTATAACTCTGCTCAGTTTGAAATCCATGCATCTATTTGGGTCTTTAAAAGGAATCCTCAGACTCAAAGCAAATGGAGAAACAGGAAGCCAGATAATCCCAATGGAATCTGTGCCCACATCAGAAAAAATGAGGCCAAGGCAAAGCCCAAAAGACCTGGCTCAAGAGGAAAGGCAGGGCATGAGAGCTTTTCTCCAGCCATGCAGCCAGGGCTGCTTTCCCCAGATACGGCCCTGAATGAGGTTTTGAAGGGCTTTAAAGCAGTGCTTTTAAAAACATAATAATCACTTTTGAGAAAATATAATTTTTATAAATCCTTTCTACCCTATGTTTTTAGTTCAAGGTTGCATTTGGCCAGCTCATGGATGGCTTGGTAGCAGTTTTGCTAGCATTTGAGCTTATCAAGTCTATTTGCCATGGGGACACTCCACTTTCCCTCCCACGGTGAGCACTCACCACCCTGCAGGGCAGGGGGTGGAATCAGGGCACTGGGAAGACCCCTGCTATGCACTGACTTGCATAGATAATGAAAGGCTATCTGGGAGGAGGATAATTATAAAAGGCATATAAAAATGGAAGCTTAACCAATTGCAGTACCTTTAATAAAGTTAAGTTGTAGACATGTGCAATTTGCATAATTCCAATCATCCCATCTTTCATCTCTTCACCTCCAATACTGTCCTCCTTTTGCTCCTGCTGTTGTCTGCTATTAGAATTGTCTGGCCTATGCAGTCATGCAGAAAATTTTATTCTGAATGTGAGAGGGAGGGCAGACACATCTTCTAGTGGTGAACACTCAGAGTTACATTGACGAAAAGTGCATTGGTACACACGCCTGGGAAACAGAGGACTGCAAACCCCACGAACTGGCCTCTACATACCCTACAGGACTGTCCTGAGTCACTTGCTTGTATCTCTTTAGTGGTTCACTTATTCAAATAGACGCAGCCACCCTGAACATGGCTGCTTCTGAAATGTCTGACTCAGTAACTTACTTCACTTTCTCCAGCCCCACATCTTGAACTTCTGGAAACTTAATGGTCAGAAAGGGTGTACATCAGGCCTGACTATTGGCGAGAGTATGCAGGGAAAGGAAAGGCGTGCTCATACAATGTAGGTGAGAACATAGATCCGTGCGAGCAGCTAGGGACTGCATTGAGCTGTGAGCAGCAGAGGCCTGCCCGAGGTAGCTTAGAACAATTAGGACTTTGCTTACTGATGAGAAATAGCCCCGAACTGTTTGAAGGCTCTACAAGGGCTTTCGGGAATCCACACTCACCTGGCCTTTCTGCTCTCCCATCCTTGGTACACAGCTTCCCGCGAGGTGGGAAGAGACAGGGAGCACAAGTGTAAGTGGAGGTTCCCTTCTCTGAGACAAAGCACAAAAGTGGGGAGAGGAACGTAAATGTTTCCCCTTCAGCTGCAGCTCCCGCCCCTCAAAGCAATCACTCCACAGAAGTCAGAGGACAGGATGACTATCTCAGAGATTGAAGAGCGTTGCTTGATGGTCTGGAAATAACTATTTTCCTTTTGTATTAATACTTTTCCCCATAGAGGAAGCAGGGGAGGCGCTGCTCAGTAAGTGGCTGTTAACACTCAAGGCTCTTGGAGACAACGGAGTCCACCCTTCATCCTCAGGGGAGGAAGCCGAGACCCAGAGAGGCGTAGGGACAGTGGTGACAGGAATTTCCTGGGTCTGCTTATTGGAGATCGGCTGCCTTAAGACAGATTCCCAGACACTTTGAGGCCATCACAGTTACCCTGTTGACAGCAGTCGTCTCCCTCCATACTCAGAGGAGCAGCTGGCCACACTAAGTTGGCATTTCACGAGTGGGGGCTGCTCAGTCCTCCAGAAACTCAGGCCTGTGTGTTTCCTGTGTTTCCGGGCCCTGCCTGTTGAGCTGTAAAGATGCAGCACTAAAATGGTCGCTCAGAGGCAAAGGCTCTGCAGAGCCCTGGTGGCTCCATTCACTAACTGCTCCTCCTAAATGAAATCCTGAAAGCACCCCTGGAAGGGCATTGTTGGAGATTTGTATGGAAACAGCCCCATCTATGGGGAGGAATAAGGCTGAGTTATCTAACGACAGCCTTGTCCTTTCTCCAAATTCATGAGGCACTTGGGAAAGAAGAGCTCAAAGTTGTGATGTTATAGAGACAGGGGGGAAATGGCCATTTTTACAGTCCTGACTGTTCAAATAGCCACAGTGGAGTGGAGATTTCCATTTGAGAGTCATACTAGAGAAGTCAATTTGTCATTTTGTCCTGTGCTGTATGTTCCCGGAGGGATGTGTGTGCAAGTATAGCTGGTGCACCCCATCCTGCCCTCTCCCCGTGAAAACAGGAAAGGCCCCAGCAGGAAGGGAGACAATGTCATTGCCTGGGACATCTTTCCTCTCTACCTGACTCCCACGCAGTACCTTCCCTGGCTTCTCTGGTCCTCTCCCCAGTCCCTGGCTCTGGGGCCCTTTTCAGCTGAAGGATGCATTTTATGTGGGCTTGGGCACGGTGTGGGAGCCCTTTGGCATGTGCTACTGTGAAATATTTAACAATTTGAAAGAAGAAGCAGAGCCGAGTGAAATCCCAACGCGATGGCTCCATCACACTGGATTTGGGGCTCTTTCCCCAGCAGTCTGGGGACAACACCATGGGGTTATTTGGGTCTACCCCAACTCTGGGAAAGAGCTTGATGGCCCCTCTGCTTCCCTAGCCTCATCCATTCATGCCACAGACATTGTCCAAGCACCATATCTGTGCCAGGAACTGTGCTGACCCATGGAGATAGAAATGAGGCCAGACTGGGCAGGCATGGCCAGCAAGCCAGGGCTTGTCCCCAGCACAGCCATGACCTGGGGAAGTTCCACTGTGAAAGTAGGGGAGCGGCATTTAGAAAGACTCCAACAGCGCACAGGAATGAACAGAACATGTGGGGATGGAGAAGGAAGGTTTGGTGTAGAGAAGGCAGAACAGCGGGCATTTCTTCTTTAGCCCACCCAGCATCAGCTCTCCTTGTGGACATGCTCCCTGGAGTTCTTCCGGAAGGCCAGCCCTCCTCTACCTCAGTCCATAAGGCTGGAGCAGACTGGCCTTGTCCGCAGTGCTGGTCCTGGCCAGTTCTAGCAGTCCTGCCCTGCCCACAGGGTTCGGTTCAGAAGTGGGCACTGAGCCTCAGTTCTAGGCCCTGTGCTGTACCTCCGGGCAGAGAGAAGCCCCTTTCCCTGAGGTCATTAAGGATGTGAGCCTGGACATGCTGAGAGGCACCTAAGGTGAGACCCTGCTGGAGAATAAAAGAAATGGGGTAAAAAGATGGAGGAAAAATTAAAGAGAGTCAGAGAGTGAGCAACCCCTGAGCTCTGGACCCAGTCAGACATGAAGCTAAAATCCCTGGACTTTTCAGAATCATGAACCAATTGATTCCCTCCTCTCCTTTTTTTCCTTTTTGCTTGATCCAATTTGAGTAAGGTTTGCATCATTATTAAGAATGAGTCAAACTGATAAAGATAGGGCATTGGAAAAGGACAGAAAGTCATTTTCTCTCTCTCTCTTTTTTCTTTTTTTTTTTTTTTTTGAGCAGAGTCTTGCTCTGTCACTCTGGGTAGAGTGCAGTGGCATCATCATAGCTCACAGCAACCTCAAACTCCTGGGCTCAAGTGATCCTCCTGCCTCAGCCTCCTGAGTAGCTGAGACTACAGGTGCATGCCACCACGTCCAGCTAATTTTTTCTATTTTTAATATAGACAGTGTCTTGCTCTTGCTCAGGCTAGTCTCAAACTCCTGAGCTCAAGTGATCCTCCTGCCTTGGCTTCCCAGAGTGCTAGGATTACAAGTGTGAGCCACCGCACCTGGCCCAGAAAGTCATTTTCTCTCTTTCTTATCTTTCAAGTTCTTGAGAGATAAAGAGCTACCTTTGAAGAGCTCTAGGGAGCAAAGAGCATAACCAAGGGTGGACTGGCCCCTAATGTTGCTGGTGGTCTCTGAGAGAACCAGGAGGGACCCCACAGCTGAGAGCCAAGAGCAGGTGAGGTCAGAGATAGGAGGGCCACATCCGCATGTGCAGCAAGGGCTAGGGGAAGCCAGCTCAGAGAGCCCTCAACTCTGCGATGCCCATGCAGATTGGACCTGGGTAGCACAGAGACTTGTCCCCTTTTCAGATATGACTAGCTGGCTTGGTATTTACCATACGCTTTTCCCTAGTACTTTACCTTGGCTTTATGGCTAAGCCGGCAGCTCCTTATAAGTGAGGCTGTTGGAGGAGAACGGTTGGTGCTCAGGCTTGGAAACCAGACAGATCTGACCACAAATGCTGAGTAGCTGTGTGACCTTCTGAAGCCTCAGATTTTTCACTCAGAAAATGGAAATAGTGGCCGTGTGCAGGCATGATGGCACTTGTCAGCTGGGGGCTTCTTGCTGCCTTGAGAATCAAGGACGGTTACTCGATCCTCCCTACTCCCTGAGTGTCTCAGCCTGGCTGGTCACGAGGCTACCAGGGCTTCGGTGGACCTGCATTCTCATGGTCGCTGCTGTGAATCAGTCCAAACTGGAAACTTTGCCACTTCACAAGATCCCTCAAAAAGCCCTCGCTCCTATAAAGCGTTTGTGATAGTAATAGTGTAATAGACCTTACTGAAGAGCTGGTACTGAGAGTGGGGACACGCCACACACCACATAGCAAGCAACATCCAGATTAGATGTTCTTTGTCCACAGCCACGAAGGGGCCCTCTGTGACCGCTTCCTCCACTCCATGCCCTGTCTGCCTGTCTGCCTTCCTCTCCAGCCCTCTCCTCCTGCCCTCAGCTTCTCCAACACAATCGCTCCTTCCCTTTGCCTTATGCAGGGCAGTCTGTGTGGCTGTCTGGAGCCTTGGCATGAGCTGGCACCCAGGCCCTTGGGGTCACAACTTCTGCCCTGTGTCAGGGTTTTTAGTTGTAGACAATAAAATCCATTCTGGCTGGCTTAAGCAGAATGGGGTTTATTAAGAAATATTAGATGACTTACAGATTTGTTGGGATGAAGAAGGAACAGACTCTAGACTGGGCTTCCAGGAGGAAGTCCTCCAGCCACAATGACCATGAACCACACTGTGAGGGAACTGCTGCCACCCCGCCCAGAATCATGCAGCCCCTGCCATAAGCAGGAAGCTGGCTGCCCCTGCCAGCCTCAGAGAAGCCAAACTCCTCTCCACCCTCTCCCCTTGCAGGTACCATCTCACAGAGTTCCCTTCCTTCTTCCAAGCTGTAGGGTTCATCCTCTTGGTGCAACCCAGGTCTCAGGTGGACGTCTAGCTGCAAGCAGTATGGGAGATGCAGTTTGTAGGTCTCCATCTCCAGTGTGAGGAGGGGGTAGGAGTGAGTGCTCGGTGAGCCAGTCTGTGGTATCTGCTACCCTCACCAAACACCTCATGTTTTTAAAGGACAGCTCCTTTCATAGAAGAAAATCTATTGCCAGGTTTAAGACATTTTTTTCTCTATCTTACTATATGGCAGTGTAAAATTAAATAGAATAAGCTTGTGAAGCTATTGGCACAATGTCTATCATATATAAGAGTTCATTATATATTGTGAATAACTAGCAGCCAGTAGGTGGTAGGGAGGTACCTTTCCAGCTGGCCCTTCAGGGTCAGGGAGGATTTCCCCTACAAGCTGCTTAAGGAAAGAGAGAGACACACACACACAAAGAGAGAGAGAGAGAGAGTGAGAGAGGGAGGAAGGAAGAGAAGAGAGGGAGAGGACCCATCAATGAAAATGTTGATCTTTAACTTTTTCTCCCTGTGGTCCATTTCAGGTAACCCCGAATGTCTTTTAACTCTGCTGGAATGACCAGCTTCTCTTTGCATTGACTCCACCTATTGAGACCTCTGCACAAGTCAGCCCTTCGCAAGACTCCAGAGTCATCTGCAGTTCCTGATTTAGTTTCCATAGTGGATTTCCATCAGATTTCCATCAGCCTTCATAAACTTGTGATCCATTGTCCAGAGGCAGCAGGACTGAAGAATACATTATATCCAGGTGAAAACTCTGAGAACAAGCAGATAATGTCCCTGCCTTGGATGCTGCCCTGGAAAGCTTGGAAGATAGTAGTGACCGCTTGCTTGTTGTGTTCCCCACTAAGACTCAGCATTATTTTTTTAATAACCAACCTAAAAATATGCTGTGCATCACAGACGAATTCTATCAAGAAAACATTTGCAGATTAGGGTGGTGGTTAATCTGTGGAGCCCAGCTACAGGTGAGTCAACTTTCAACCAGATGCTACATGGAACAGCCTTGCCCACTGCTGGAAGTCTCCCACCAAATCAAGAGGGAGCTTCAGGCCTCTAGTTTTACGTGGGGAACACCCTTCTTCAACAATTTCCTTCATTTGGCGATACATCACTCCGGGTAGCTGTCAGTGTTTTGAAGGGTCTGCAATGTACATTTGGGCATTTAGGCTGAGTTAGATTCATCAAAGAGAAGGTTGCAGGCTTGCTGGCTTTCCTCCTTTATTTAAAAAAAAAAAAAAACTCTTCTAGTCTGATTGAATCTACTGGGTTCACAGCCAAGCTGGGTTGGGGCAATCATCTAAATGACAGACATAAAGTGACTCTGGGGTGGGGATGGGGGGAAGAAACCCTCTGTTTGTCCCACTCTAATCAGATTGCCATCACCCCTCCCCCTCAGTTCACAGGAGAAATTTCCAGCCCTTGGCCTGACTTTGAGGGCTGGAGACCAGGCTCTTAAATTTGCTCTGTCCTATATTTCTTCTGTCAAGTACTTGATCCTCTATTGTGAAAGGGACATTTTGTAAAAGCAAAAATAGCAAGAAGGCTGATTTGACAATGTGACCTAAAGAGCAAATGATCTCACTGGCATATTAAAATTCACCAGTTCAGAAAAGGAAGATTCCTGAAGATGAGGGAGGAGAATTCTTAAAACAACCAAAGACAGCTTATTATAGCAGAAGTCATTCCCTGGGGCAGGGAAGGAAATCCAATACAGGCTGCTCATTTTTCTACATCTCTCCCTTGAAGCTTTGCACATAGACCTTCGTCCATGCCCCTTCTCCCATTCCAGGCTTTCAAAGTCCAATTAACATACTAGATGCTGCGTAAAAACTGTCCAAATCATCCCCACCTATAAGGAGCTCTCTCTCCCCTCTATGATTTCCATTTCTTGGATCATTCTCTTAAATTGTGTTTGAGAGGGGTCACCAGGAAGTTCCAATCAAGGAGTAAGAAGTGAGACAAGGAAGAGAAGGAAACCAATACGGGGTTTCCTGGACTAAGCCACTGTGGCAAATGGTGGCTTAGTCCAGTGGGGAACTCTGGAGACTACACAGACTACTCCTCAAAGTCATCCTACCTGTGGGGTAGGAGTGGAACCTTTTATCTTCCAATCCCCATCCGTTTTGGCAGGAGCTGTTGCCAAGAGCATCAGCACATCCTTCTGCCCCACACCTGTGGACTGAACATTCCTGATAAAGCCTTCAGGTAGAGAATCTCAGGTACCTGGCTTAGGAAGCCTGCACTATACAAGGGAGTGGAGAGAGCTAAGGGGATGTGGGTAGGAATCAACAGCATCTGCTCTGCTTTCCTTCATTTATCCATTAATTTATCACTTTGTAGGAAGCCCTATGCCAGATACTATAGCTGGAATGGAGTACAAGACAGACACTGTCCATGATCTCCTGGAGTTTAACATCTAGCAGGGAAGATCAATGTTAACCAGAGAAGCACACAAGCATATAATAAAACCAGTGGCAAGATGAAGTGAAAGAGTAGAGCTGAGACCTCTGGGAGAGGTTGATGGGAAAACATACTCAGGTTTGAGAAATCATGGAAAGGGTCTTTGAGGAAGATGTGAGAGTTATCTAAGTAGAGGTGGGAGGGATACACCAGAACTCTCTTCATCTTGTAAAACTGAAACTCTATACCCTTTAGGCAATAATTTCCCATTCCTCCTTCTCCCTGCCCCCTGGCAACCGCCATTCTACTTTCTGTCTCTATGAGTTTGCCTATTCTAAGTACCTCATATAACTGGAATTAATCAGTATTTGTCCTTCTGTGATTGGCTTATTTCACTTAGCATAATATCCTCAAGTTTCAATATGATTAGATTTTGAGTTTTAAAACAGACTTTTTTTAAAAAAAGATAGCTGTTAGGCAGGGACTGGATCAAAGTGGATAGAGTGATGTCAGGCAGGTAGCTATAGATCCTCATGTTTGGAGCTCAAAGAAGGTGGTCTGAGCTGGAGACATGACCTTGAAAGTCTTTGGCTCTGATATATTATAAAATTACCTCATACTCTAATCGAATGCTTTGTGTGTGTACACCTTATGTTCCCATCTAGGTTGTAAGCTCTGTGCGTTCAGAGTTTTTAACTTATCCGTATGTCTATGCCACCACTCCATTATACCTACTTTAGTAGAAGCAGCATGATGAGGTGGGAAAAACATGCAATTTGGAATAAGACAGGCCTGGCTTCAACACCAGACTCTCCATTTACTAACTGCATGACCTCTGATAAATTACTTGTTTCCTCAACTGTAACATGGCTATAATAGTAATAGAATCTATTCGATAGGCTACTGAGGGGACTTAATGTGATAACGTGAGCTTTGTGCGTAGAAAGGTGCCTGGCATAAAGTAAGTACATAACGGAGGTTGGCTATAAACTTGTAGAACCTATCTAAGCCTCAATTTTCTCTTGTGTAAAATGTATGCAATGATACCTTCCTTTCAGACAGTTATTGCTGCACCACAAACCTCAAATTCAGGAGCTTACAATAAAAATGTATCACTGTAACTCACATGTCTATATGTCACCAAGGGCTAGCTCAGTTGGTCCTGGCTGGGCTCACTTATGCGTCCATGGGTTGGCTGGAACAGTTTAGCTGGGGTCGCTCTGTTCCACATGTCTCTCACCCTTGTCCTGGGGCCGACGGGCTTAGGAAAGCATGTCATTCTCATGGATATGGCAAAACTGCAAGAGCACAGGCCCAGCTGTGTAAAAGCCTTTTCACACCTCTGCTTGTATTATGTTGGCTAGCAATCAGATCGGCCAGAGAAAGTCACGTTGCTGAACTCAGAATCAAGAGATAGGAAAGTACAGTATGCCTCTTTGAAGTGAAAAGGCATATGACAAAGAATACGGAGACAGAGATAGGTCAAGAATTAGGGCATCGACACTGTCAGCAGTCTGGGGGGGGGAGCTGAAGAGGTGAAGACTAGAGTTCAGAGCTATTGTGACAGCAAGGACTGTAAGGCTGAGATCCTCTGAGAAGAGCAGTGCAGAGAAATGCGCTGCTTATTTTCTCAAAGCATTTACCAACTCAGTGTAGGCTTGGAGAAACTGGGCAGAAAGTGGCAGCTAGGAGGTTAAGGACATTAACAGAGATTTTGTAGCCTCAGAAAGATGGGGGATAAAAATTGGTTTTGAAGTCCTGCCACGAAGGAAAGACTCCAGTAAATATCTCAGGCTTTCAGTTGAAACCCTAGAGACCCACACCTTTGGAGTAAAGGTGAGCTGAAAATAAATCAGACCCCATAAAGACTGATACCCACCCTCAATCTGCAATTGGAGTAAAAATGATCTGTCCTAACTCTAACTGTCTGTCATAAGTTAAAGGCTCATTTAGGGTTTCTATAATATTTTATACATAATGTTTGGCATTCAGCCCAAATTCCCAGGATATCAAGAAACATCAGAAAAAAAATCAGGCAATAAAAACAGAACCAGAGGAGACCCAGATATTAGAGTTCTTAAACATGTTCTTTCAAATACCTGTGATTAATATGTTTAAGAAAGCAGATGACAAAATGGAGAATTTTTCTGGAGAATTGGAATATATTTTTAAAAGATTCAAATGGAAATTCTAGGATTGAAAAATATAAGAAAGGAAATTAAGAACTCAATTGATAGGTTTAAAAGCTTATTAGACACATCTGCAGACAGAATTAAGAATATGGAAGATAAGTCAGTAGATAATCTCCAGATGAACATGAAGAGAGAGATAAGGAAAAAATATAGAAAAGAGTTTAAGAGACAAATGAGATACGGTAAAAGGTCTGATATACAAGTAATTGGAACTCTGTAAAGTGGAGAGAACTGGTACAAAGGTGATATTTGAAGAGAAAATAACCAAATATTTTCCCAAACTGATGAAAGACATCAAGTATGATGAAGGATATTAAGAAGCAATATGAAATCTAACCAAGGTAACTACAAAGAAAACCATGCATAGGCAAATAATAGTAAAACTGCTGTAATCCAAAGTTAAAGAAAAAATCTTAAAAGCTAGGAAAGGAGAAAGACATATTGCCTTTAAAGAAGTAATATTAAGAATGACAACTGACTTCTTAAAATAAATAATGGAAGTTTTTAAACATTTTAACATTTTTAAAATAAAAATAAAATTTTTTTGTTAAAATTTTAAGATAAATTTAAAAATGTAAACATTTTTAAACACCGAAAGAAAATAACTACAAATATCAAATTCTATTCCAAGCAAAAATAGCCTTCAAAAATAGAGCTGTAATAAAGACATTTCCAGACAAACAATAACTGAGATAATTCATCACCGTCAGATCTGCAATAATAGCAATAGTGAAAGGTGTTTTCCAGGCAGAAGGATATGATCCCAGAGAGAAGTATTTCCATACTTCTTCATGAAAGAATGAAGAGCAAAAGTAAAGGTATATATGTAAGTAAATATAAAGGAATATTGACTGTCAAAAACCATTTTGATGATAATGTCTTGTGGAGTGTAAAGTATGTGTATTTGTGACAACAAATACAAAAAAGAGGAGTAAATTGAGTTAAAATGTTCCAAGAGCCTTACACAATTGAAGAAATGGTAAGAGTACTAATTTATATTAGGCTTTGAAGAGTGAAGGATGCATGTTGAAATCTCTTGGGTAACCACTAAAAGAATAATTGACAAGTCTTCATAGAAGGGAGAAAAATGAAATAACAACAATAACAAAGGTGATTAAATCAGAGACTGCAAGAAAGGAGAGAAGGGGAACATAACAGAGGTAAATCAAATATTAATATGGTAGATTTAAAGCCCTAAGATATCAGAAATCACATTTATTCATAAATGAATTAAATATTCCATTAAAAGACAAAGATGGTCAAATTGGATTAAGGAAAATAAAATCTAATTATATGCTGCTTACAGGAAAGCACAAGAATTGAAAATGCTACAAACACTGCAAGCAGTAACCAAATGCAAGTTGAAGATAAAGTGTATTAAGAATCAAGAAGTATAGCTGGAAAGAGAGGGACATTTTATTGTGACAAAAAGTCAATCCAGGAAGACATAACTCTATATTTTCATAGTAACAAAAAAAGAAAGAAAGCAGTTAATCAACCCTAATGTCCAATAATAGGAGAATAATTAAGTATTTTATGACACATCTGTATGACAGCATCTCATGAAACCATTTAAAATCATGCTTTTGAAAAATAACTACATGGGAGAATGCTTCTAATATAATTTTTTGTAGAGAAAATAGGATATGATTGGTCAACATACTCACATATGTAAGTTTGGGAGGTATAAAAAAACAGCACATATTTCAATAAGTGTCAATGGGTGAAATATATTTCTGTGGGTGGTAAAATTACAAGTGATTTTTATTTTATTTTTTTATACTCTCCAAAGTGTCTGCAATCAACTTATAATGCCTCTTGTTTTAGTCACGGAAAACATGATTTTAAAAGATTTATGGATGCCATAATAATTAAAAGCTGAAAAAGGCCCCCCTTGCCCAATTAAATCTTCTACATTCACAGAATTCTGAAAATAAGAGGAAATAATACCTCTGTTTTCCCAGGGGTCACATGGTAGACAGAAGCTGGTGGGTGGAGAGTTGGGCTGGACATAGTCCCCAGGGAACTCAGCCTGTTTGAATTGCAGACCCTGGAGCTCTAATGGTAAAATGACAGATGTCTGTAGCATAGTCTCCTTTCTGCAAGGCTTGTACTACTCAGGACATGCAAGTGTGGAAATAAAAGGCTTTTTGAAAAAGCTTTTATGCTTTCCTTATTGAAGCAATAATGGTCCTTGTGGGCAGGAGTAAAAGCCATTATAAGCTAAAACAACGCAATTTAAAATTACCCTTAATCTCACCATCCATAGAGCACCATAGTTAGCTTTTTTGCATATCACCTCCCAAAAGGTTTTCTCTGCTTGGGTACATGAATATGCTAAGAGAGGTCATACTATGCATGCTGTTTGGTAGCCTGCCCTTTTCACTTACAGATAGATCATGGGTGTCTTGGCAAGACTTGGGAAATGACAGCAATTCTCATGAGAATAGCAACTAGATTGGAAGGAGGGAGCTGACTCATCTACCTTGGCCAAAACCACTTTCCTTTAAGTGCCTTAGAGAAGAACACAGACACTTTAAAATTATCATTTTCTATTTTTAATAAGCCCTTAATTTTCTTTGTTGCTATGGGTGCATATTTTTACTTTGTTCAAAATTATTACGTTTTATTCCATTGAGATGAGTCTACTTATACCAGTAATGTAAGCTAATTGCTCACTCTTTAAAATCATAGAGAATTTTTTTATTTTTACAGGTTAAAGGGACTTAGCAATGATAAAGTCCAATGCATGTATTTCATAGGTCAGAAAATTGAGGTCCAAGATAGGTGATGGAACTGGACTTGGCAAATGACACATCTTAAGACCTCAGAAATGCTTTGCACATTTCCCAAATGCTTCTCTCTTGTGGGAATATCATAAACAGAAGATTTGGGTATGTTGTAACATTTGGACAAGAGAGGGACCCCTGAACATCCAATTAAAGTCCACCCGCATGTTCTGCCACACAATCTCCCCCCACTTCCTGCCTCCCATTTCATCATAACACGCCTGCTAAGTTCTCTCTCATTTCTGGGGATCCATGGAAAGCAAATCTCCTTTCCTACCTGAACCTCAGAGTACAGTTTCAACTGCTGAACTGTTAGGTAGATAGCGAGGAATTCCAGGTCTCCCAGGGATGAAAGTGGGCCACCACCCTGGTGCTGCTCCGCCTTAATCCTGTCCTGAGCTGCTGCCATACCTGGGGTAGGAGAGAATACTCTACGCATCTGCCCATCAGAGATTAGCACCAACTGCGAGAGGACACAGAGGACTACTTTCTAGCCCACAGGCCAAGCTGCATAGGTACCATAGAGTCCGGAAATTGACCTAGAACAACCCAAATGTATAGTAAGACTCAGGTCATGCAACTCCCAACTGTCCATTCAAAGTGGTTCCATGGTGAGGTCTGAGCCACAGGAAGGTCCCAATCCCAGCACTAGAAAACAAGATGCAGACCCCTAACCAGGCCCTTCCTTTTGCCCTCTTTTGCTACCAATGGGTCTGGTCATCATCTGTGGCATATACATCACGCTCTGTAAACCTATATCTTGCTCCTACTCTATAATCCTATCTTTCTCTCCTCGATAAACCTCATTTTCGTGCTTGCCTTACTTTGGTGCTTTTGGTCATTCTTTGACCACGAGCCAGCCGAGAACCGCCATTTCAGACTGAAACTTGATCGTTCCAGCAGCTAAGCCACCCAACTCCTATCCCATGAGCTCCACCCTCAGAAATATCCCAAGCGTGTGTCCCCCTTTTTCTTGCTCTTATTGCTTTTCTGGGGGCTAATTACTCCAGCTCATCCACCGTCAACCAGTCCTTCTTTATTCTTTACAATCCTCTTTTCCTAGTTCCCATGAGGTTCAAGATGTATTTATTGATTATTTATTACATGCCACGCTCTGTGCCTGCATCAGGAGACACATGGTGGTGGTAAGCAAGACAGGCACACTCCCTGCTGTGGTGGAGGTCACTGCCTACCGGTTGGTGGACAGAAAATCTGGTACCCAAATACAACACAGGATGTGGCAGGCACTGTCACCAGCAGTAACCCAGACCTGGGGGCTCAAGGAGGAGTTCCCTAAGGAAGTGACAGTTAAGCTGAGATTTTAAGAATAAGTAGATATTGGACAGACAAAGGGAGTTGGGGCGATGGTGGTGAAGAGTAGTATGTTAGGAAGAAGGAACAGAGTATGCAAAAAACTGCCAGTGAGTCAGAGCAAATAGATTGTTAGGAAATGGTAAAAAACTGTTATGGTTGGAGCCCAGGATAAAAGTGGGGAGCAGTGAGGCTAGAGAATAGGCAGGGGTCTCTCTTGGTCCTCACATTACCACTTGCATTAGTTATCTGTATTACAGCAAATTGCTCCAAAAGTTAGCAGCTTAAAACAACAAACATTCATTATCACAACTTCTATGGGTCAAAAATCTGGATGTGGCTTAGCTGGGTGCCTCTGACTCAAGGTCTCCTGCAAGGCTGCAATCAAGGTGTTGGACCAGGGTCTACTGCTACATCTGAAGATGGGGGGAGGATTCGCTGCCACCCTTGCTCATGCGGCTGAAAGGAGGTCTCAGGTTCTCCAGCTGTTGTCCAAAGACATCAGTTCCTTGCCTCATGGGCCTCTGAACAGGGCAGCTCACAACATGCAAGCTGAGCTTTCCAGGGCAAAGGCCTTGAGAGACAGTGTCAGACAGTGAGAGACAGTGAGAGAGGGCCAGCAAGACGGAGTCAGTCTATTTGTGACCTCATTTTGGAAGTGACATCCCATAACTTTTGCTACATTCTACATGTTAGAAGTGAGTCACTAGGTCCAGGACACATTTAAGGGAAAGGGATTACATAAGGATGTGTGTACCAGGAGATGGAGGTCATTGGGCCAGTTCAGAGACAGACTGCCACACTGTTCTTGGGTATAATTCATTCACATGGTGGCACAGACCTTAGGGAAATGCTTTCTTTCTTTTTTTTTTTGAGACAGAGTCTCGCTCTTTTGCCCTGGCTAGAGTGCTGTGGCATCAGCCTAGCTCACAGCAATCTCAAACTCCTGGGCTCAAGCAATCCTTCTGCCTCAGCCTCCGGAGTAGCTGGGACTACAGGCATGTGCCACCATGCCCGGCTAATTTTTTTCTCTATATATTTTTAGCTGTCCAAATCATTTCTTTCTATTTTTAGTAGAGACGGGGTCTCGCTCTTGCTCAGGCTGGTCTCGAACTCCTGACCTCGAGCGATCCTCCCCCCTTGGCCTCCCAGAGTGCTAGGATTACAGGCATCAGCCACGGCGCCCGGCTGGAAATGCTTTCTTGTTAGCAATCCCCGTCCATTTCACACACCCTTCCCTTGTATCGCTTTCTTCCTTGTAGCAAGAGAGCCTCTAAGCCTCACGTTCAGATTCACTCCTTGTCTGGGCTCAACCTGAAAAATTGAGGGAGAAGAGGGTTTTTTTAAAACAAAATTCCACTGTATGCTCTATCAAGTTGTCCCCTAGTATCTTGTGCTGTGTGCATCATGGCTCCAGAGCTATAGCGTTTTGAGTTCCCCTAATATGTCTCACTCATAGGTAGTAGTGTAGCTTGGAAATGATAACCTCTTCACCTACATATTTTCTTTTTCTGTGTTTAAAAATATTATCAGACTCTTTCACGGAGTCCTAGTTTTTGACATATAAAATCTAGATGAGCTTTATAAAGAAGGAACAAGCAAAGTCAGGAGCTTGCAGGAACACTGAAGCCAGGCACGTGGTGGGGCTGTGGGACTGGAGAGGGAGGCTGAGCAACAGCTAGAGGCCTCAGAGTGCTGCCGTCCGGGAAGGTGCCGGCATTCAGAGGGTGCCACACAAGCTTACAGCCCAGCATGTGCCCCAGAGATGATCGGTTGGAGAGAGGTTGACTCAAACGGATTACGCTTACAAAAGAGTGTTCTCCACAAGCCAGGATCAGCTTTTTAGTTTACATGGAGAAACATAAGTGCTGAGGCCCTGAATACTGTGTTCTCTGGCTTGATTAGGATGAACTGGAACAATATCTGGGTTGTGAGTAAACGGAATACAGCTGGAATGACGATGGGTGGAAATGGGACAAGGCCATATGGATACTCTCCATCTATTGTCTCAGCTTCTCTCCAATGTTGGCTTCATTTTTTTCCCTCACCATAGACCATCTTCCACCACATGGGAGAAAATGTAATCCTTAAGATATATGTTGGAAATGCCAGGCCGATGAAGAGGAACTGACTCTATTTCTCAATTCCTAAAAAATCCCTTGGAAGGGATCCCTCACCTCCCCAGGAGCAAGCAGCTGTCTCAGGAGTCGGGAGGGGCAGGATCGAATAAAAAAATGGCAGCTGCTGGGCAATAGCATGGGCATGACATTTGGAGCACGTGGTAGGAGCCCCCGAAGATGGCAGTGGTGATGGAATCCTCCAAAGGACCTCACTAGACCGTGGGCCTCACAAGCAAGCCTCTTCGGAGCACTTGAAGCAGTCACACATGCATACATTCCTGATTCACTCTCAACTTTTCCTCTCCACTGGATGAACATGCATGTGTTTTCAGTCATAATTTAGGTGCATTCATTTGTGTTTTGGATGTTTCTTCTCCAATATCCATTGCATTGGACATGTCAAATATGCACTGAGAATGAATAAAAATGGCTTCAGACTATGTAAAATGCACATAGTGTGGCTTCTCACCAAAATTGCTTACCCCACCTACACTCCTGGAAATAGTTGTCACAGGCGGATGTACTAGCCAAGCAATCCGCCCACAAGCAGATCCAGCCAATTAAAACCAGAGAAAGGGCGTAGAGAAGAGCCAAAGAGACGGGTGAAGAGCAAACTTGGGCGCATTAAAATAAAGACTGTGCTCACAGAGGCTGAAGAGAGCAGACACTGCAGCATCACTTCATGGTGGTTTTGAACAATGTGGAACTTAGAGAGAATTTTAGAGCTCCAGTGTCTTAGTCCTTTTTGTGCTACAATGACAGAATACCACAGACTGGGTAGTTTATATTGAACAGAAATTTATTGGCTCACAGTTCTGGAGGCCAGGAAGTCCAATATCAAGGTACTGGCATCTGGTGAGGGCCCTTCTTGCTGCATCATAACGTGATGGAAGGCATTACCTGGCAGAGGGGCAAAGAGAGAATGAGAGCAAGAGACAGTGAATTAACTCCCATGATAACTGCATTAGTTGTTACCATGACCTAAGCACCTCTTGAAAGTCTCACTTCCCAATATCATCACAGTGGCAATTAAATTCCAGCATGAGGTTTAGAGGGAACAGACATTCAGACCATAGTATCTGGTCCCAGTCCTTTACTTGCAGAGGAGGAAACTGAGGCCTGATGGACTTAAGTGACTGTCCAAGATGTCATAGAAGTCATAGGTGGCCAAGACTCTCCATGACTTAAGCACTAATGACATTTTCACATGGAGATATCATTGCATCCATTATCCCCACAAGCTCTTGAAGGAAGTATTATGAGTCCCATTTCCGAAATGGCCAAGTGGGAGAAGTGAAACTCAGAGATGTTGAGTGACTCGCTCAAGACGACACAGTGAATAGGTATTGAAGCAGGTTTCAAACCCATGACTCTATAGCAAAGGCAGAGAGTGACACAAAATGCAGAGAAATGAGGTTTAACACTGCCCAGGTGCAGGGGTCAGAAAAGTTTTTACAGAAGAGGTGACATCTGAATAGGTCTGGAGAGAGGGTGGGAGTCCCTGGGGGAAAAGAGAAGAGAGCTTTCTAGGAAGTGAACAGTACGAACAAAGACAGTGAGTTGTGGAAGAAGAGCTAGCAAATGGATTTGGGGGCTGGGGAGATGAGAGTGGAAAATGAGGCAGGGGTCAGCTCACCAGGGGCCTTAAAAGCCATATTAAGGGTGTTAGATTTTGTCCCTCAAATCAGAGCTTCTCAAACTGCAATGTGCCTGAGGATTATCTGGGAATCTTGCTAAAAATGCAGATTTTAAATCAGCAGGTTAAGAGGCAGAGTCCAAGAATCTGCATTTCTAGTGAGCTGTCACATGATACTGACGCTGC
>CM052436.1:128635784-128656279 GCA_028533085.1 Varecia variegata
TCCATATCTAAGGCAGGGAATGTGCAAGATGGTCCTGGGACACCTGGCTATGCTGAAAAAGGAGGAAATTTTCCACATTAGTAGGGTCTTATCAAAGACACCGAAGGGTCAACTTGAAGGGCCTTCTACTGGCTAAAAATGAAATAATTTGAATACAAAAAATTAATACAATAGACTGAAATTGCCATTGACTGAATCAAAACCCATGTTTATAATGATTCTTAAAAAAAAGAGACATTTACCAGTCAATCTTCAGATGTTACTGGGGATCCCAATAAAGAAAGGGAAAGCATCTGCATTTGTCCTGTCCCCCCTGCATGAACTGTTTTTCAGGGTAACCCAACAGGTGACGAAATTCTTTGTAGACAATTTCAACTAGTATATGAAGATGGAAGGATACAATTAGTAAATCTTATACAGCAATGTATTTAGGTAACAATACTCAGTGGATGCTGAAACCACTGGGTGAATGTCGATGAGGAACTTTACAAGGATAGATCAGGTGACAACACCTGAATCCACTGATAGATCTCAGCATTACTGAAAGGAAAACAACCAGACACTATGTGCCTACTCGTATGATGCAATGGGAAGTAGGCAGCACCATTTTAGAGGCATTCTTGACTATAATATTACCCAGACTCTAATCAAGCACTTATATTAAGAAGTTTTTATTATTTTGTTAGGTATAATAATGGCATGGTGGTCATATAATTTTTAAATGTCCTCATCTAAAATGTTAGAAATGTGTTCTGAAATAATTTGGGGTGAAATGACATGATGCCTAGGATTTGCACAAAATTACTCCTGCAAAAAACAAATATACAAAAGGATGGGTAGATGAAATGGGACAGACAAAATGTTGACAACTGTGAAAATTGGGTAGATAGAGGCTTCTTGTGTTATTGTGCTCCTATGGATGTTTGAAGGTTTTCATAATGAAAGAAGATATGAGCTACACAGTTCTAGAAGGGAGAAAGCAAGTTATGTTTGCTCCAAAAGGAATGAAAAGCAGCTGCATTTTATGTAGGATTCGAGAGCTGCCCACAGTCCTGACACCAAAGATCTAGCCCACAGGGAGCCATCGCAGCTCTTCGTCACAATGGCCACTCAGTATTTAACTCTCACTAGCTCATAATTAGCACCTGCAATTTATATAAAGCTTTTCTTAGTTATTCCTGCCTTCCCCACTTTCACTTTTTTTTTCTCCTTCTGGTTTCTCATTGTATGTATATACATTGTAGCTAGAGCTCATTGAAAGACTGATGTCCAATATTAGAGAAAATGCCTGATGTGCTGGGTAATCAAAATTTTAGAAATACATCATTTTCAAGTGATTTATTTAACAATTTTCTCTTTTCTGATAACTTGGTAAGTTAACATTGGGTATCCAACCTTAGCCAATAATCAGCCAATAGTGGCTATTAATCCCAATGAATATTAGATTCATACATGACTATTGTGCATCTATGCCATGATATGGTAACATGTAGGAAAAGTCAAAATAACTTATTAGAACAGTGCTTATATTTCCTTTTTCAATTTTCACCTATTTATAAAATAGAATCCCAGAAAATCTCTTTTAATTTCTCCAACCTAAGGCTACTCATTTTGCTGTGTTTTTCCCCCATGCACAAATCCTGTAATAGTTGTAGTGAACTTGCAGTTTATGGTCTTTCTGTTTTTGCTTAAGTTTATATCACAGGTATGTTTATCGTTCTACTGGAAACTATGACAATTTTTTTTCATTTTTATTGATGTATAATTCACATATCATAAAATCCATGCTTTTAAAATGTATAAGTTGGCGGTTTTTCTTATATTCACAAGGTTGTGCTACCACTACCACTATCTAATTCCAGAACATTTTTATCAAAATGATGTCCTGTACCCATTAGCAGTCACTTCCCATTTCTTCTACCACCAGCTCCTGGTAACCATTAATCTACTTTATATTCCATGGATTTACCTTTTCTGGATTTTTCCTATAAATGGAATCATACATTAAGAGGTATTTGGTGTCTGGTGTCCTTCAATTAACATAACATTTTCAAGGTTCATCTATGTTGTAAATGTATCAGGGCTGTATTCCTTTTTGTGGCTGAATATTATTCCATTGTATAGCTATACCATATTTTGTTTATTCATTTATCAGTTGATAGACATTTGGGTTGTTGCCACATTTGGCTATTATGATACTAAGAACATTTGTGTACAGGTTTTTTTGTGTGTGAACATATGCTTTCAATACTCTTTGGTATATATATCTAGGAGTAGAATGGCTGGGACATACGGAAACTCCATGTTTAAATTTTTGAGAAACTGTCAAACTGTTTGCCAAATCAGCTGCATCATTTTACATTCCCATCAACTGCATAAACATTCCAGTTTCTGCACATCCCTCCCAACATTTGATATTTTTCATCTTTTTTCATTATAGCCATCCAAGTGGACATGAAGTAGTAGCTCATTGTGCTTTGACTTTCATTTCACTAATGACTAATGATATCGAGCATCTTTTCATGTGCTGATTGGCACATGTCATATTGGCTGTGTATCGCTGTCATATTGGCTGTATGTCTATCTTCCTTTGGAGAGATGTGTATATAAATCCTTTGGCATTTTAACTGTATTATTTGTCTTTTAATCATTCAGTTGTAAGAATTCTTTATGTATTCTAGATAATAGACCCTTATCAGATATATGATTTACAAAAATTTTCTTCCATTCTGTGGGCTGTATTTTCACTTTCTTGATAGTGAGTCTGTCTTTATTTTTGGCTTTTGACAGTTTTATTATGATGTGTATGGGTGTGGATCTCTTTGAGTTTATCCTACTTGAAGTTTGGTGAGCTTCTTGGATGTGTAGATGATTTTTCATCAAGTTTGGGGCATTTTCAGCCACTGTTTCTTCAAACATTCTTATGCTTCTTTTTTTTCCTTCTTTGTCTCTGGGACTCCCGTTATGCCTATGTTGGTACACTTGATGGTGTCTGTCTTAGTCATTTGGGCTACTATAACAAAAATACCACAGACTGTATGCTTTAACAACATTTTATTTCTCACAGTTCTGGACCCTGGGAAGTCCAAGGTCAAGGTGCCAGCATCTAGTGAGGGCCTCTCCTGGTTTATAAACAGCTGTCTACTCATATGTCCTCACATGGCAGAAGGACAGAGAGAGGAAACAGGCTCTCTGATGACTCTTATAAGGGCACTAGTCCCATTCATGAGAGTTCCACCCTCATGACCTCATCTAATCCTCATTGCCTCCCAAAGGCCCTACCTCCTAACACCGTTGCATTGGGGAAAAGGGTTTCCACATGTGAATTTCGGGGTGACATTCAGTCCATAACAGTGTCCCACAGATCTCTGAGACTCTGTTCATTTTTTTTTCTGTTCCTCAGACTGAATAATCTCAATTGACCTATCTTCAAGTTTTTCAATTATTTACTTCTACTAGCTCAAATCTGCTGTTTAGAACCCCTTGTGAATTTTTCACTTTAGCAATTGTACTTTTTAAATCCAAAATTCCTATTTGGTTCTTTTTTTTCCCTAATAATTTCTATCTCTTTCTTGATATTTTCTGTTTATTGATACATCATTCTCACACTTTATCTTTACACCTGGTTTCCTTTAGTTCTTTGAACATATTTAAAATAACTGATTTAAAGTATTTTCTAACAAGTGTAATGCCTGGGTCTCAGTTTCTATTCATTGCCCTTTTTTCTAGGTTACAGGTCACACTTTTTGCTTCTTTGCATGTCTTGCAATTTTTTGTTGAAATGTGGTCACTTTAGATAATATAATTAAGGCAACTCTGAAAACCACATCCCCCCCAGGGATTTTTTATTGTTGCAGCTTGTTGTTGTTTGTGACTTTTCTTAATTAATTCTGCATTAGTTTAAATTTTTTGTTGTCTGTGGCCATTGGTGTCTCTGCTTTGTTAGTTTATTGGTTAGGTAATGTTTGGGTAGAGATTTCCTCAAATGTATGGAACCAGTAGTCTCCCAGACTTTGCCAAGGGTCTCTGTGACATGTGGGAGTACATCTTCAACACTCTGATTGGCAGAGGTGACAGCTTAGGGCTTTCAGAGGTCTTTCCTTAACATGTGCACAGCCCTGGGCATGCACATAGCCCTAGAGCACAGCCTCTAGATTTCCAGGAATAGGTCAGAGCTTTTCAAATCCTCTATATGACATCTCATTCCTCAGATTTCCCTTTTATGCTTTTGGCTAATCTATTGTTTGCCCTACTGTTCCCATTGCCTCAGGCAGCTGCATAGTTTAACAGGTGCTTCTCATCTTCTCCACAAATGCCCCTGAAGAAAAGGGTATTCGTGCTGGATGAGCTCTGTCTGAGTCAGGGAAAATAGAGCTTTGCAAGTACTGTGTTCCAGGGAAAACCAGACAAGTCAAATAATGACAATGCTCTGGTAATAAGTGTTGATGGAGCTCCAACCCTGCGCTATTCCCTTCAGTGGCTGCCTAGCTGCTAGTGTTGTGTTTGTTTGTTTGTTTTTTACCATGATTGTATGATGTTGTTTTTAAGGCTACTGCACAGCTAGATATGAGGGGATGGGAAAACAGTAGTCCCCCCTTATGTATGGTTTCACTTTGCACGGTTTGAGTTACCCTCAGTTAACTGTGATCCAAAAATAGGTGAGTACAGTACAATAAGATATTTTGAGAGAGACAGAAAAACCACATTCACATTACTTTTATTATAGTATATTGTTATGTGTTCTATTTTTATTATTAGTTATTATTACTCTTTTACTGGGTTTATAAATTAAACTTTATCATAGGTGTGTATGTATGGGAAAAAACATAGGGTGTATATATATATATATGTATATATATATATAGGGTTGGGTACTATCTGAAGTTTCAGGCATTCATTGGGGGTCTTGGAACATATCCCCTGAGGATGCGGCTGGGGGAGGGAGGGCTACTATAGAGCAAATTAAAATGTCACCAAATTCACTGTCCTTAACAAGATTCAGCTGTTTTTCTTGAATAAATGCTTTCTGGGTTGCCACAAGCCTTGTGTTCACTTCCAGAGTTCTGACAAAGCTTATTCTAATAATTTGTGTCAGTTTTCTCACTGTTTTTATGGATGGATTTTAGATCTCCTTACTCCACCATTTTCACTGATGTCACTCCTGCAACTTGTGAAAGTTAATAACAAAATGGAATCACTATGTCAAAGCCCTAATGAAAGTGAAGTCAGAGAGGGCCATAAAGAATCTCTCCTACTTTGTATCCCTGAACTACCTGCATGTCTTGCTCTACCTGGTAAACAGAACAAACAGAGCTTATTACAAGAATTTCCACTGGCTTGGAGTATTTCACATAAGATCCTTGTACCAAGACAGTCACCTAGCCACAGCTGTCTACCCCAGTGAACTAATGCCAACTCCTGCAATGAGGGCCTGAGATCAATGAGCTTTGTTTCAAAGTAGTTTGCATGGACTTCTCTTTGCCTTTAAAAATATCCCTTTGTCCTGAGTTTCTCTGGGTGTGCCTATGATTTTCATAGCATGTACACCCTGAGTTGCAATACTTTGCTATTCCCAATTAAAATCTTCTGTTCTAGAGAGCTTGTCTCTCTGAGTTCCTTTTTTAGGTTGACAAATTATTTTTTTGAACTAAAGTTGTTTGCATCTTATTATAGACTTAGGCCTGGCATGTGGATGAAAATTTGTTTGATTTTACAAACCAAAAAATGAGACCACTTCGAATTTTATAGCTGTTCCGAGGCTTACTGAGTTATTGACAAACTGATACCTGTAATTAATGGGTCACTTTATACCAAGAATTAAGGAATTATATATCTATTCTCCAGCAAAGGAGAGTACAGAGATTTGTGGAAATGCCAAGTCTTTAGAGTATCGAGTCACATTGCTCAGAACTTTGCCATAGAGAAGGTCAGCATTCATAGCTATCAAGTATAAACCACTATAAAAAGTCACATCATCTTTCTAAAAACATTTCATTCACATTAATTTTTATTTTTATTTTATTTATTTTTCCAAGGATAATAATCCCCATTTTATTTGCTGTGTACAGACTCTCAGGTGCTCGTTTCCCCCAGCCTGGGGAAGAGGAGGTGGGTTCTAGAGGAAGGAGGCATCAGAGTGAGGACACGTAGTTCAACAGAAGGTCCTGCTACCCTGAGCAAGCGGCATCCCTGTGGGCTGGAACTTGCCCTGTCTGCACTTCCTCCCCTCTACATGGGCTCTCCTATTTGACACCAGCTCACTCCCTCTTTCTGTGGACTGGCCATGGGCAGGAGACCCAACCTCCTCTCTTCAGTGTTTCAGCTTCTCTTCCTGCTCTATTCCTGGAGAGAGAGAATGCTAACACCCATAACCTCCCTCCCAAACCTCCTACAGAAGCCTCCTCACAACCCAGGGCGCACAACAGAGACTCCTGACAATTGCTAACACCGGCAACCCAAGGCCCCCAGAGCGGCTGCATCTGCTGGCACAAGTGTTGATCTGTGTAAGGCAGGGTTGGCGGTGCCATTGTGGCAGGATGTGGGCAAACAGGACTCTGGGGTGTGCCTGAAAGTGAAGGCAGAAAGGCCCAGGAAGCCAAGGACTTGGGCTTATCACAGAAGTCCACGTGGGCTCCAGACTTGAACATGTCCTTCGGCAGCAAGCTCAGCAGTTTCTGAGCTGACATGCTGCAATCCACCAGTTCCCCCTTTGTCTTCAGCTTCCGCAGCCTTTCTGGCAACTCTGGGTCCATGGAGGTCTCCCGGGCCAACTGCTGCATGTCCGTGTCCAGGGTACCTGCGTTGTCGATAAGTAGCAGTCGCTGCTGCCCCTTGGGCTTGGGGAGCTCGGGAAGGGCGCACGGCAGCTGCTGCAAGCCGGCCTTGGCGCCTAGGTCAGCCCGAGCTCAGCTCGGCCTCCAGCTGCCTCAGCGCCTCGCGCTACGGGCGCTTAGGAGCAGCACGGAGCCAGGTGACACCAGCACGGCCAGGAACGGGCCAGCTCTCGGCCAAGCTGCGGGAGGCCCAGTTCAGCACGCACAAGGCGCGCCCCAGGCAGCCCTCCATGCCGCCTTCCTCCGCCCCACATTAATTTTTAAAAGTGACCGTGGGGTTTCTGGGAATATGAAGTAGATGTACATTTCCCTATTCTTCCTGCTAAGTACAACTAAAATCCCTAGATACTACATACAGAATAAACATAAGATTCTGAAAGCTGGAGAGAAAGCAGACCAGCTAGGAACCTCAGGACTTAAGGAACAACATGGCGAGGCCCTTTATTTTTGCCTCCCATATCTCAGACTTGGAGCTGAAGAAGCTAACAGCCCAGAAACACCAACAGGAAAAAAAAAAAAAAAGCCCCAACAAAAGCCTGCTATCTCGAACCACAGGACCAGGAAAAGGGCAGCTTAGCAAGACATAAAAAATACACAAGAACTATTCTGCTCCAGCCAAAACCAAACGGTAAAACCACCTAAACCAGGAAAGGCCAAGTGGGGAGCCCAGACTTGCACACCTGTACGGGCGTAAGAGGCACCTCAACACTCCCACTGCCGTGGGTCCAGAGAAGGGCACGTGGGGAGCTGTGACTTTCATCTTTACAGGCTTATAATGGGTGTCCACCACCATGATGTCAAGGGAGGTCACATGGGGGGGGTCAAAACTTTCACTCATACCTGGCAGTAACAAGGCACTTCTCTCTCTGGGGTGGTGTCAGAAAAGTTCTAGTGGAAAGTCAGGACTTTCACCACCACCCAGCAGCACCAAGGCCAGGCCGATGGTACCATGAGTTGGGATCACACTGGGAGCCAGAACTCCAGGCTCTGCTCAGCAGTAACATATATTACCCCATCCTTGGGTGCCACCAGAGGCCAAGGTGGGGGTTCTAAATTTCTCCTCCACCTGGAAGTAATGAAGTAGCACTCTCACCTCTCTCTGACAGTGCAATGTTAGAGAAAACTAACTAAAACAGAAGGATGAAATAAGATCCAGAGTCTCAACATAATAGGAAAATGTCCAGATTGTGATTGAAAATCATTAATCGTAGCAAGAACCATGTGGATCCCAAAATGAATGAAAAACAGATGCCAACATCAAGATGTTAGAATTATCCGACAGAGATTTTTAGAGTAACCTATGATAGAAATGCTTCAGTGAGAAATTTTGAACACTGTTGACACAACAGAATAAACAGAAAGTCTCAGGAAACAAATAGAAAGGCTTCTCAAAGAATTAGAAAGGTCCATCAAAGGACTAGAAGAATAAAGAACTAAGTGGAAATTTTAGGACTTAAGAATACAATAACTAAAATAAAAAGTTTAGTGAATGGGCTAAACAACAGAGTGGTGAGGACAGAAGAAAAGATCAGTAAACTGAAAAACAGAACAATAGAAATTATCCAATGTAAACAACAGAAAGAAAATACACCAAAAAAGAAAATGAGCAGGGCCCCAGGGACCTATGGGACTGAAATAAAAGACATCTGTGTCATTGGTGTCCCAAAAGGAAAGAAGAAAGAAGGTAGGGCTGAAATAGTACTGAAAGAAATAAAGGCTGAATATTTCCCAAGTTTGGCAAGATTGGTCGTGGTGGCTCTCGCCTATAATCCTAGCAATCTGGGAGGCCAAGGTGGGAGGATTGCTTGCACTCAGGAGTTCCAGACCAGCCTGAGCAAGAGTGAGACCCTGTCTCTCTTAAAAATAGAAAAATTAGCTAGGTGTGGTAGTGCAGGCTGATAGTCCCAGCTACTCTGGAGACTGAAGCAGGAGGATCGCTTGAGCCCAAGACAGGAGTTAGAGGTTGCTGTGAGCTAGGCTGATGTCATGGCACTCTAGCCCGGGCAGCAGTGAGACTCTGTCTCAAAAAAAAAAAAAAAAAAAAATATATATATATATATACATATATATATATCTAGAGAGATAGATTCAAGGAGATGACAAATAAGCACATGAAAAGATTTTAAACATTATTAGCTATTAGGGAAATGCAAATTAAACCACAGTAAGATAACATTACATACCTGTCAGGACTACTAAAATAAAAAATAGTGACAACACCAAATCCTAGTGAAGATGTGGAGAAACTGGATCACTCATATATTCTGATGTCAATGTAAAATGACACCAGTCACTAATGCTCTGGAAAACAATTTTGCAGTTTCTTATAAAACTAAATATGCAACTACCCTAGGAGCCAGCAATGTTACTCTTGGACATTTATCCCAGAGAAATGAAAACTTATGTTCCCAAAAAATATCGTACCTGAATGTTTATAGCAGTTTTACTTGTAATAGCCCCAAACTGGAAACGCTCCTGATGTTTTTTGATGGGTGAATGGTTAAACAAATGGTGGTCCATGTACACCATGTAACATCACTGAGCAATAAAAATAACTACTGATACACAAACACTGGGATGAAATTTTAGGATTGTGTTGAATGAAAAATCCAATTCCAAATAGTTATATTCTGTATGATTTCATTTCCATAAAATTCTTGGAATGACAAAATTATAGAAATGGACAAACATGAGTAGTTTACAGGGGTCAAGGAGGAAGTAGGTTGGGAGGGAAGAGGGTGTGGCTATAGTGGCACAAGGAATCCTTACGGTAATGGAGAGGTTCTGTATCTTGACTGTATCGTTGTTGATATTCCGGTTGTGATATCGCACTATCGTTTTTCAAAATGTTACCATTGGGCAAAAGTAGGCAAAGAGGACATGGAATCTCCCTGGATTATTTCTTATGACTGCATGTGAGTCTACAATTATCTCAAAATACTTTTAATTAGAAAAATGAAAGAAACTACATGTAAATAAATTGTTACTTAAGATACATTTTTAAAAATTAAAATAATAAATTATTTCTACAATGAACATTAGGGGTCATAGTGACTCACCATAAATCTACCTTCTCTTTCTAAACTCTTTTTTTTAACATTTTCCATTTTTGCCTATAATCTATCCACTGAAGCTACCGTAATTCTGATCTGAGAATCAACTTCACCCCCAGGAAAAGAGAATATTAGAGGTTGAATCTGTAGTTTGGGAACCCTGCAGTCTCCCAACCTTACCTTACGCTGCCCTGTGCCCTCAGAAGACAGCCTGTATGGGCTGCATCAGTGACTTCCCTGTCTTCTGATTTTCAGCTGGATTTGGCCAATGAGAAATACGAACAGATTAGGGGACAGGAAGAGAATGAATTCAGTGTTTTTATTCCCCCACCTCCTGGTTGATATGGGGGTACAAAGGCCAAGCCCTCTTCCTCAATTTTGTATATTTTTTTCTTTTGGATTTCCGTACATCTTGGAATCAGTTTTACATAGCTCTAGAGGGTGATGACTCATGTAAGACAGATGGATAACTCATTTAAGCTGAGTTCTTTGTTGCAACTACATCACAGTGCAAGTTCTCCCTCTGCCCGAGTCTGCTTCCCTTACCCTTCATAGGTAGTGGTCCCAGAAGACCCACTCAATATAGCACCTGCATACAAATTTCAAAATTCCAGAGTCTAGTGGAATCTCAACCTACAGCAACTGGGTGTAGCCATTGAACTAGGGATAATTGTGTCCTGCATGACATTTGAGGCTCTGCAAGGGACACCCTTTGGTTTTACTGTCAGCTGCTTCATCAGCTTTTATGTGACCCAGGTGCTAGCCTTGCCAGGTCTGACTATCCCAGTGACATCTAAACCCCAGTCACAACATCCTGGGGCACTATGAGATACCACTGTGCTTTCTGAGTTTCAAAACATGTTTCCTCATGGCCAGTGTGGGTTTACAGTGAAGGGTTTGTTATCCAACTTTCTGAAAGTTGTATGAGATCCGCTAGCCCTGATTTGCCCAGGGCAGCCCATGTCATGGACGCTCTGATTAAGAGGAAGATCCCATTTCTCAGATGAGGAGACTAGTACCTGGGGTCACCATGTGACCCTACAGAGCAAGTTGAATTGTCCGGCCCTGAGTGTTCCAAGAGTGCCATGAAGCCCTTGCTTTTTCCCAAACATTAGGGCCTGTAAAATGATGGTCTACTGGACTGAAAATGTTACAACATCATATTTTAAAATGTCCATGGGATTATAGTGAGTGTATAAAATAAAGAATTGGTCTGTGGTCACATAAGATTGTGAAACACTGGGTTAAATAAAGGAAAAGGCTTCTTTGCCGCAAGGCTTCTTGTTTCTTTTAATATGCCATATCTGTCCATGTATTCAAAATTTATTTAGCCCCTAATATGTGGTAGGCCTTGTTTTGGTTACTTGGGATGTCGTGAACCAAACAGATAAAATTCTCTGAACTTATTACATTCTAATTGTATTGTGGTGGAGACAGCAAACATAGCAAATAGATAAATCATGTCATATGTTAGAAGGTGGTGAAAGCTATGGGGGAAAAATAGAGTAGAGTAAGGGGATGGAGAGTGTCAAGGGCAGGGTAGGGTGGGATTGAAAATTTAAATATGGAGGCCAAGATTAGGCCTCATTGAGAAAGTGACATTTATTTTAAAACTTGAAGGGACTGAGGGAATTAGCAGATGTCAGGGGAAGAAGAGTATTTCAGGTAGAGGAAGCAGCCAGTGCAAGGCCTTGAGGCAGGAACATGCCTTGAGGCAGGAACATGCCTTGTGTGTTTCAAGGAACAGCAAAGAGGCTAGTGTGACTAGTACAGAGAGGGAGCGGGAGGGAGGTGGGAGAGGAGGTCAGAGGGATGGGGAGAGATTACAGGCCCTGGTAAGGACTTTGGATCCACTCTGGCTGAAATGGGGAGCCACTGAAGGGCTTTGGCAGAAGAGTCACACGTCCACCTGGAAAACCCAAGAGAATCTTTAGACAAACAATCAGGACTGATAACTTTTTCTCAGACTGCTGGAGACAAGATCAACACACATACAAAAATCAGCAGTGTTTCTATATATCCAGCCACAAATAATTACAAAATATAATTTTAAAAAGGTACTAGCTAAATAGGAAAAACAATAACAAAACTATTTAGAAATGAAACCCAAAAAAGAGGAGCAAGACTTTTATGAACAAAATTCAAAACACTATTAAAAGACATAGGAACAAAAGCCTGAATAAATGGAAAAAATACTATGTTCATGGATAGGAAAATATAATATTCATAAAGATGTTTTCCCCCTGAAAATACAAAAATACAACGTAAGCTTAATCAAACTCTCAACAGAGTTTCTTTTCATTTTTTGAGGTAAGCTGATGCTAAAATTAATATGGAAAAGTAAAAGGTCAAGAAAAGTCAAGACAACTTTGAAGACTAAGGATTGAGGACTTACCCTACTATATATCAAAGCTTATTGTAAAGCTATGCTAATAAGATGTTGCCAAAGGAAGAAAACAGAGAGCCCAGAAACAGACCATACACACATGGAAAGGATATATGACGGAGATGATATTACACAGCAATAAAGGAAAGGTGGATTATTCGATAAATGATGCTGGGAATTTAGGTAATGCATGTGGGAATAAATAGAACCCTACCTAATGCCATATCCAAAAATAATTTATAGATGGGTTCAAAAAAGGGCTAAATGTAAAAGGCAAAACTTTAAAGTTTTGAAGACGATGAGAGAAAACTTTATAACACTGGGATAGGGAATATTTTCTCAAAGAAGTCACAAAAATATAAATCACATAGGAAAATAGTGACATTTTTGATATGTTAAATTTAAAATCTCCTGTTCTGCTGGTGAAGGAAAAATGTTGTTCAGGGTGCAGCCCCCCATCACAGAGTAGAGAGGTGGCTTGAAGCTGAGAGATGAGAGCCTAATTACCAGCCTGTATAGCAAACGATGCCACAAATAAATTAGAATAAAATAAAGCCATACACTGTTAGAAGCTGTTTGTGCATATATTACTAATAAAGGATTACTATCCGAATTTTCAGGGTAGTACTTCCACAAACTAATAAACAAACAACCAAAAATCCAAGGGAAAAGTAAGCAAAAGATATAAAAAGGCATATAAAAAGATATAAACGTGACAGATTATTCAACTTTTCTATTAACCAGGGAAATACAAATTTAAACAAAAATGAGATACTGCTCTTCAGATTGACAAATACATAAAACAAAACAAAGCTACCTGACAGTATTATAATAATATTGACAAGGATCCTGGGGATTAGTGGCTCTTAATTGTTGCTGGAGAAATGTAAATTGCTATGACCACTTTGTTGAGCAGTCTTGCAATATTTGATAAAGTTGAAGGCTTTGATAGCCTGTGTCCTAGAATTCTTGCAATTCTAGTTGAAGGTGTATGCCCTGAAACACTCTCACATCTGTGCATAAAGGGACACATACAAGGAGAGCTAATGTTTACAAAGGGGAAAAATTGAAAACAAATTAAATGTTCATCAATGGGAGAACTGATAAACAAATTATACAATATTCATACAGAGCAGCAGCTAAAGTTAATGAATTGGAACCATATGTGTAAACATAATCTTAAAAACATAATGTTAAATGAATAAAACCAATTGAAAAATCCTATGTACATTGTGATAGAGTATGACAAATATAAGGTTTTAGAACAGGCAAAACAGGAGTTAGAACTTACTGTAGATAAATATACATGTTTAAAACGTATAAAAATTTACATGAAAAAATAGAATCAATTTCAGGATAATGTTTCCCTTTGGAGAGGGAGTGGGGAAGAAGATGAGCGAAGAAGGCAGAGATACTTCAATTCTATCTGCAAGGTTTGTTCTTAAAACAAAACAGAACCCAAAAAGTAAATGAAGAAAAATGGACTTATCTGTCAAAATAAAAAATTTGCTATCTGGACTAAAAAAAAGGGACAAAACTGAAGGAGAAATTAGGGAGCAGAAAGATTGGGCTGAATGTAGTGGAGCAGAAATGCCCAGGGACAGTGGTGTGGACAAAGAGCTCTGACTGGCTCACTGAGCTTCCCAAAGTCCTGAGATGGTGCGGCCACACAGCCAAATGCTTCCTATGTCCCCAAGACAGAGGCATGAAAACACTAGCAGGGAGAAAATGCTAGTGGCCTCAAAGATGCTTTGAAGAGTAGCCCAAGGAGAAGCAGTAGCAGAAGCCAGTGCAGACGCCCTAACAGAGAACCAGATGGGAATGCAGAAGATCAGAGGGTCCCAGTGAGAAGAGAGGCAGACATCTGTGGGAGAACGGATGACGCAAGTTCAGCAAAGTCAGTGCTGGAAGGACCCAGTGCCAGCTTCCCCGGGTCACAGTACCTCAATGCTTCCTAACGCCTTACGTGGGATACCAGCCAAGGAACAAGGAGATACTTAAGAGTGTTGAATGGAAAAAACAAATCATGAATTGAATGGAAAAAACCCTGAACTGACTGACGTTAATTTTAATTAAGCAAAAACAAAGATTTATATTCGTAAGTGGTACAGAGGTATGGGATAGCAATTCATTTTAGAGTTAGGAGGAAAACAATCACATTTAATCAAGAGGAAGAAGGAAATAAAGAAGGAAAAAATGAGGGAAGGAAAAGAGATTAGAGCAGAGAGGGAGGAGGAAGATAACACGGTGGCAGGTACAGAGGGTTCACCTGGAGTCACCAACTTGGACCTCTCCACCATGGGTGGTGTAGTTACTGGTACTGCTGAGTGCCTGCCACCAGCTCGGGCCAACACTAATCCTTCAGTATCCACTATCCCCTGGGGGATTAATCAGTCTCCTGTGGCAGGTGGAGTCCACTGGATCCCTTTCACCATAGAGAAGGCAGAGATTTGTCCTCATTAGAAAAGATGAGATCCTGCATATGGATTTGCCTTCCCTGCCCACAGTGCTCCAGCAACCCCATCCACGGACTTACAAAATACCTGATTCACCACCATGGCATCACTCATTTCTTCCAACAGAGGGATTTGTTTTACTGAAAGAGAAGTGAAGCAATGGGCTCATGGCCATGGACTTCCCTGCTCCTGCCATATACCCATCACCCAGAAGCAGCTGCCCTGAGAGAAGAGTAGTATGGCCTCCTGGGGAGGGAGTAGTATGGCCGGGAGGCCATGAGCAGCTGGGGTGCTGTCCTATAGGATGTGATATATGCTTGAAACCAGCAGCCAGTGTCTTTACTATACCACCTGGAGACAGAGTGAGTCAAGGGGTGGCAGTGGCAGTGGTCCTTCTCATTAATGTACCTAATAATACATGCACAGAATTTTTGATTCCTCTCTCCACAAGCCTGGGCTCTATTGGTCTAGTTCTTAATCCCCAAGTGAAGAAGGCCTTCGTCACGGCACTCAACAGTGGGCCCATTGGAAGTTGGAACTGCCACCTGGCTATTTTGGGCTCTCGTGTTATCAAAACAAAGCAGAGATGAGATGGTGTAGACTCATTTCTCCCTGCTCCTCTGGGCCAAATACAACTATAAACTCTGGAAATGACCCAGGAGCCAACCAAAGGAGAACTCTGGTGGTAGAAAGAGGGAAGCTGACTGGGTAGGGACCCCGCAACTGAAGGAACAATGTAGCAACAGGACAACTTAAGTCTCCCCACCCAACAGAAGAAGGCGACCCAAGCACGGTGTTTCTCAATCCCCTACGTAGCAACAGAAGGTGGCACAGGTAGGCTTGCTCAGTCTTTGCCTGGACCAAAGGTGCCCGGTGGGGGGGCAGGAGCCTTATTAACAGTAAGTAGCCAGGGACAGCACTCACCTTCCCCACTGGTCCTGAGACTCACTTCCCCTACCAAGAGACACTTGGACAGTCAGGCGTCCCAGGCAAGAACAATCCCACTGTAGCAGGCAGCCCAGCCCAGGAAGCCTCTTTTTCCCTGTGGGTTGGAGACTTTCCTTTTCCACCTGGTAGCCCTGGCAGGTGTATCCCTCCATCAGTGCCATCCCAGAAAGCAATCTTTGTTTCTGTGGGCTGGACATCCTTTCTCCAACTAGAGGCACCAGGAGGTGGAAACCCTGCAGGCAGCATCAGCAGGAGTCAGTGAGAGCCCCAGTGGCTCTAGACACACCAGTAGACCAAATTGTGCTGCAAAGACTCTGAAGATTAGACTGTCCTTGGAACCACAGCCCAGAAAAGTAGACCAGGACTTGCAAGCTACATCTAAATTGGGCGATTGCCTGTTACAACAAAATAACTAAATAGGACCCAGAGTCCCCTAACATGACAGCTGACCTGTCCAGGAGATAATCGAAAATCACCTCTCATACCAAGAACCAGGACTATCACAACTTAAATGGGAAAAGACAACCAACCAGTACTAATAGATGACTCAGATGTTGGGATTATCAGGCAAGGATTTTAAAGCAACCATCATAAAAATGCTTTGGCAATAATTAAAAATTGTCCTGAAGCAAATGAAAAAAATAGAAAATTTCGGCAAGGAAATAGAAGTCATAAAAAAACAGCCAAATGGAAATTATAGAATTAAAAAATACAATAACAGAAATAAAAAACAGTGGCTATGACAGAGGATACAACCAGCAAACCTGAGGATGACAGATCAATAGAATTTGCCCAATATGAGTGACAGAGAGAAAATAGACTAAAAAAATAGATGAAAAAAGATGTCCTTTGATGGGTGAGTGGTTAAACAAAAGCTGTGGTTTATCTATACCATGCGATACTATGCTACTCAGTAGTAAAAAGAAACAAACTATTGACATGCACCTGGGTGACTCTCAAGGGCATTATACTGAGTGAAAAAAGCCAGTCCCAAAAGGTGACAGACTATATGATTCCCTTTATACAATATTCCTCAAAGGGCAAATTAGAGAAATAGAGACATTGTGGTGCTTGCCAGGGGTTCAGATGGGATCAGGGTGTGGGGGCTGGCAGGAGGGAGGTGGATGTAGTTGTAGAAGGAAACACTGGGTGTCCTTGCGGTGCTAGAACCGTTCTGTATCTTGACAGGTGCAGGATACACAAATCTACACATGGCATGGAATTGCATAGAACACACACACACACACACACACACACACACACGAATACAAGTAAAAGGGGAAATCTGGGTAAGATTGGTGCATTGTGTCAGTGTCACTGTCCTGGTTGTGACGTTGTACTGTAGCTCCACGGGGGGAGACTAGGTGAAGGGTGCATGGGATCTCTCTGTATTGCGTCCCATAACTGCATGGGAATCCACAACGATCTAAAAATGAAAAACAAAAGGGGGCTGCTGTAGGATCTGACTGTTTTGCCGGTCCTTGGTCCGTTTGTCCTCACTCCTTCCCTTTCCCTGCTTTCTCTGTGTCACATGGCTGGGGATGGACCCTGCAGGCTGCATTTCCCCAGCTCCCTTGATCTCAGGCTCTGGCTGAGTTCAGCCAGGGAGAGATCTTGGTGGAGACAACAGGCAGGAGGAGCATAAAAGCCACCAGGTCTTCCCCCTCACTCTCCATTTTAAGTGGCCTCTCCAGCAGTGGCCGACACTTCACTGTGGCTCCAGCTCCTGCCAGACAGGCTTCCCTGGAGCGGCCCTGCCCCCAGGCTCTGGTTCACTTCCAGCCTGGGAGTGGAGTGGCTCCCTCCCTGCTGTTGCTAACCTCTGGGTGCCTTACCGTCCCCTTGGCTTCTTGGCCCTTTCATTCTCTGATCAACAAATTCCTTGCAATAAATCCCATCTCTTTTAAATGCTTGAGTAGTTTCTATTTGCCTGTGGACCCTGACTGATATGGATAGCCTGGACCATGTGGTCTTGCTAAGGCCAAGTTAGGAGAGGAGAAAGGAGTGAGTGGGTTTCACACTCAGGAACCCAGCACAGCAGACATGGGCCCCTTTAGGGGATTGTATTGGATTGAATTGTGTTTCCCAAAAAGATATGTTGAAGTCTTAACACCTGATCCTTGTGAATGGGACCTTATTTGGAAATACAGTGGTCCTGTCTTATCCCTGGTTTTGCTTTCCACAGTTTCAGTTACCTGCGGTCTACCAGGGTCTGAAAATATTAAATGGAGATTTCCAGAAATAATTCATAGGTTTTAAATCACACACTGTTCTGAGTAGCATGATGAAATATTGTGCTGCCCTCACTCCATCTGGCCTGGAATGTGAATCCTCGCTGTGTCCAACACATCCATGCTGTGCACACTATCGGCCCATTAGTCATCAACATTGTCCACTCTGACATCCACCCTTCGACAACCTCATGGCTCAATGATCCAAGATCACCTGAAGCAGACGGTGCTCCTTCTGATATATTGTCAGAAGGTCAACAGTAGCGTTAACACCATGTCACAGTGCCTACCTCCTTCACCTTGCTTCATCTCATCACATACACCTTGTATCACCTCACATCATCACAAGAAGAAAGGTGAGTACAGTACAGTAACGTATTTTGAGAGAGAGAAAGAGAGTGAGAGAGAGAACATTCACATAACGTTTATCACAGTATATTGTTATAGTTGTTCTATTTTATTATTAGTTGTTGGTAATCTCTTATTGTGCCTAATCTATAAATTAAACTTTATCATAGGAATGTATAGGAAAAAGCATAGTGTATGTAGGTACTATCTAAGGTTTCAGGCATTCACTGGGGGTCTTGGAATGTATCCCCTGAAGATAAGGGGGGACTCCTGTAGGACCTTTGCAGATGGAATCTGTTGAGATGAGGGCATATTGGATTCGGGTGGGCCCTCCTTGAATCCAATGGCTAGTGCCTTTATAAGAGAAAGGGGAAAGAGATTTGGATACAGAGACACAGATACACAGGGGAGGAGGCCAAGTGAAGATGGAGGCAGAGTGATGCTTTTGCAAGCCAAGGAACACCAAGGACTGCCAGCAACCACCAGGAGATAGGAGAGAGGCATGGAATAGATTCTCCCTCAGAGGCTCCATGAGGAATGATCCCCGTCAACACCTTAATTTCCAACTTCTAGCCTCCAGAATTAGAAAGAATATATTTTGTTGTTTTAAGCCACCCGGTTTGTGGTACTTTGTTATGGCAGCCCTAGGAAACAGATATGAAGGGCGGGTAGTTCAGTCCTGGCACGGGCCTCAGCCTGGTGACAGCCCAGTGTTTGTTGTTCTATTTCCTATGCAACCCGACTATATTATTGATTAGAGGAGGTTGTGCTGATCGTCAATGCAGGGAGAAACTTCATAAACCCCCAAGGGATAGTGAAGACTAGATGACAAATGTAGACTAGTGACGACTGCTACCAAATAAAGAAAGCAGGATGTGTCACTGGACCTGACCCAAGGCAGACAGAAGGATCCCAGGAGTTGTGCTAAGCCTGAGAAGGAACCTGTAACACTTGAGTGGTGGCAAGGATGTGGTGGGATTCTGTACCTGATATGTCAGTGCCCTGTCTGTATCTCCTCGACCCTCCCTGGACATCCCCTGCTGCTGTCGTGGGCAGTTCGTGGGCACACTGCCAGTGTCTTACCACAGTACCTGTGACTCACTGACTGGGGTGCTCTATGCTTGCAGAACTGTGCGTGACCTGTATGGGGGATGGGCCAGAAGTTCTAGGGAGTCAATGACTCCAGGAGCAGCCTTCAATTAATAAAGAGAAAGAGTTGGTAGATAAATACCTAAGCTTCCTGGCCTCTTGAAAGGACACTTCTGAAGTGTGGTCTGCATAGTCACTTAGGGGATCCCCAGAGGGACTGAGCCCCAGATGTTCACAGTACCAGTACCCATTGCCAATCTGATCATCACCCCATTCTCTACTGGCATTCCTTCCTCTTCTTTGACTCCCTGACATCCTCCCTTACCATGCTTTCTTGGGACCACCTCCTGCTATGGTCTGAATGCTGTGTTCCCACAAAATTTGTATATTGAAACCTAACCCCTTCTCTTTTTAAACTTGAAATTAAAAAAAAAGAACCTAATACCCAGAACAATAGTATTAAGATGTGGGGCCTTTAGGAGATGATTAGCTCATGAGGGCAGAGCCTTCAGAAATGGGATTAGTGCCCTTATAAAAAAGGCCCAAAGGAGCTTGTTCATCCTTTCTGCCATGTGAGGACACAGAACGCACCCCACCCAAGAATAGCAGGCCCTCACCAGACACTGAATCTGCTGGTGCTTTGATCTTGGACTTCCCAGCCTCCAGAGCTATGAGCAATAAATTTCTATTGTTTAAAAATTACCCAGGGCAAAGTATTTTGTTATAGTAGCCTGAACAGACTAAGACAACTTCCAAATAAACTATTTGTACCCAAATACTAGTGTCAGGATCCGCTTTTTGGGGAATCCAAACTGATTCAGATTCTGCGACACTCTCAGCCTGAGTAAGGTGAGGGCATGACCATTCTGGTTGTCAGCCCTGGGAGATGTTCAAATGTCAGTGGAGATGTCCAGGCTGCAGATTTTTCATGACCTTCTATTTTTTTTTTCTTTTTTTTTTTTTTGTTTTATTATTTCTTTTTTCATTTTACTTAGCTTGAAGTGAAATATTTTCATGACCTTCTATAGACATGTGTTGCCACTTTTCCCTTCACTGCCATTCATGCTTTTATGTGGCTTGGTCATATTTCAACAGGAGAGATGCATTATGAACCTAGAGTGGAAGTGAAGCTTGGAGGTGAGATGTGAAAT
>CM052436.1:128656779-128690945 GCA_028533085.1 Varecia variegata
TGTAATCCTAGCACTCTGGGAGGCCGAGGCGGGTGGATCGCTCAAGGTCAGGAGTTCGAGACCAGCCTGAGCAAGAGCGAGACCCTGTCTCTACTAAAAATAGAAAGAAATGATCTGGCCAACTAAAAATATATATAGAAAAAATTAGCCGGGCATGGTGGCGCATGCCTGTAGTCCCAGCTACTCGGGAGGCTGAGGCAGAAGGATCGCTTGAGCCCAGGAGTTTGAGGTTGCTGTGAGTTAGGCTGATGCCACGGCACTCACTCTAGCCCGGGCAACAAAAGCGAGACTCTGTCTCAAAAAAAAAAAAAAAAAAAAAAAAGTGCATATACTTTTAATATACCATATAAAGCACTAAAGTGATTTTTTTTGACACACAGATCCAGACCTTTAAAATCAAGTCTGACTTACTGCAGTTTCTAACCAGGAGTGCATATTATTCCTTATTGAAAAATAGTTTTATTTGCTTATTTTTACTTATAAATTAAAAAGATACTGGAGAATCTAGTGATATATTTTTTAAAATTCTGCAATTAAACTTTCTGCACAATTTAAGATTATAGGGACTAAGATTATAAACAGTAGCTAATTCCAAATGAGCTGCAGATAACTTCCAAAGGATAATCAAGGTTTCTGGGCAAACTTTCTGTTTAAAGAGAAAAATTTTTTCCCTGATGAATTATAATCATTGACCCTGATACCAATAATCATTCCAAGTCATTTTACTTTGTGTCTCCATTTTCTCTTCCATAAAAAGTTGGTAAAATAACATTCTAGAAAGATATTTCACCTGTCTTAAAAAAATTATACCCAAGAATAAATTTTTGAAAAGGTTATGGGTCTTTAAATGTTAGCCTAATTTATGATTATGTAATTATCCATCTTTTCAGGTATTTAATTACATATTGAAAAGCTATTTATTCTTTTCAGAAATAATCTAAGGTCATTCCCCTGACATTATGTTCAAATGTTTATATGCTAGGCAAACTGTTAAACTTTGAATACAGCCATGTACCACATAATGACTTTTGGTCACCAATAGAATGCATACAATGGTGGTCCCATAGATTATAATAGCGTATTTTTACTGTACCTTTTCTAAGTTTAGATACATTACTATAAACTGTTATGTTACAATTGCCTACAGTAACATGCTGACATGCCTAGGAGTAAGAAGCCATACCATATAGCCTAGGTGTGTAGTTGGCTATACCATCTAGGTTTGTGTAAGTATACTCTATAATGTTCATATAATGATGAAATCACCTAATGAGGCATTTTTCATATTGTATCCCCACTGTTACGTGACATATGACTGTATCTAACAGCTAATGGACAGTGGGTTACAAATTGGGAGTCAGGTGACCTGAGCATAAATTTAAATGCTCCCAATTAATTTTTTTTCTTTTTCTCATATTTTTTTGGGACAGGTACTCTGTCACCTGGGCTAGAGTACCATGGTGTCAGCCTAGCTCACAGCAAGGGCTCAAGCAATCCTCCTGCCTCAGCCTCCTGAGTAGCTGGGACTACAGGCACGCACCACCAAGCCTGGCTAATTTTTCCTATTTTTAGTAGAGATGGAATCTCGTTCTTGCTCAGGCTGGTCTTGAACTCCTGACCTCAAGCAATCCTCCCTCCTTGGCCTCCCAGAGTGCTAGGATTACAGGCATGAGCCACCATGCCTGGCCTTAAATGCTCCTAATTTATAACTTTTTTTCCATAGTCTGTATCCAAAGTCCTGGACAAAGCCGATACAAAAATGGTTGCTACCCTGACACTTGCTTGTATCTACCCTAAGCCCAGGAGAGATCAATGCATGGGGGATGCAGCCATCCCATCATAAACATGTTTTTACCTTCCCAGCATGTATTTCTTTCATCTAATAACAGCACCCTGATTCTTTCCATGGGAACCCTCCCCACTTTCATCTCAGTGGTTTGGATGGGGGTCCCAGTTGGGCAGGGACCTAGTCCTGGCTAAACAGAATATTATTCACTCTTTTCAACAGTGTTTGGTTCACAGATGGACACATGACCTAAGCCAGACCCATGAACTATAATTCTGGGACTTCCTCTGAAACAATTAGGGAAGAGACATTATCTTTCCACTAGAGTTGCTAAACCATACAGTGTTCTCCGGCATTACCAAGTTCTACTGCATAGATAAGGCCTCCTGAGTGTGTAGCCAAACACAGGAAGGGGGAACAGGGGAACAGAGGTGAGAAGGGGAGGGTGGTGAGAAGAAATATCTGATACTTTTGGATTTCTTGGATCCAGATATGCCTACAGTTACCACTTTCAGACTTTTCTGATGTGAGGCAATTCCTTCCCTCTTTTCTCAGGCCAGTTTGTTTTGTGTTGTTTCTTGCAAACAAATGAGTCCTGACTGTACACCTCAGGTAGAAGCTGAGAATGATTCCAGGAAATGGTCGGAAAATTTAGTCAAAGATGTAAATGTACAATTGGGAGGTGAGACTGGAGCAAAGTGTGCAGGAGGCCAGACAGGAATATTCTGACTGCGGCCTGAACTCCGGCCAAGCAGAGAAGAGCTTCTTAGTGTAGAACATGGAATGCCCAAAAGGAGACACATACATAGCCAGGCTCTTATTAGCACTGTGACTTTGAGCAAGTACACTACCAACCTTTGGGTTAGTATAAGACAAGGATAATACCAATTTTTGAGGTGGTTATCATGAAATGTAAATGAAACAACAGTGTTATTCAGTGCCAGGCATTTTATGTTTTTAAAATATTAGCTTCTTTCAATTCTTCTAGATATTACTTTAAAAATTAAAAAAAAAATTTTTGTACAAACAGGGTCTCACTATGTTGCCCAGACTGGTCTCGAACTCCTGTCCTCAAGCTACCCTTCTGCCTCAGCCTCCCAAAGTGCTGGGATTATAGGTGTGAGCCACCAGCCTGGCTAGATATTACTTTTAGATGTCATATTTAAAACATCATATATTTCTGATAAATTACTTAACATTTCTACATATTTACCTATCTATCTTATCTCATAGATTGCTATGAAGGAACAAATGAAAAACCCCACTTAAAAAGCTTACTCTAGTGGCTAGCACATAAGTGTGTAATAAGAATTATGTAGGAAGTACCTAGTAGGGTGGTGAAGAAAACAGGTTCTGGAGTTAAACTTCCCAGGTTCAAATATATTCAAACCAAAATCGTGTCTAGGAAATCATATGATTAGAGTCCTAGCCTCCATTACTAATCCACCTCAGGTGGAGATAAGCTAACAGCTGATCCAAACTTCTTTCATTCATCATCAAATATTACCTTATTGCCTGTTATATGCATGTGCTGGGATTTAGAAACCAGTCAGAAAAATATAAAGGAGGACACAAAGAATGGGATTACTATCGTTTCTTGCCTTGTCATAACATAAGCTTTACTTTTTCTTTTTATGTATCAAAGCATAGAATTGGTCATGCAAGAGTGGAGAACAAATGCAAAATGATCAGTGCAAAATAATGTACTAGAAAATAGACCCTTGATGCACTGGGTGAAGATTTCAAGTTTTTTAACAGAAAACTTGAGAAAATTTTTTTATAAACTGTGGTTATCCAAAAAGTGAAAATGGAAACAGGAGACAGACGGCTGAAGAGCAAATATACTTCGTTGGCTACTATTGTCTGCAATAATTTCTCTCTTCTCTGAACTAGGCCTGCACTTATTGTTAATGGCATGAACTTTGGAATCCAAATGGCGTAGAGCGTAGGCTGTCTGTGTTAAATGTGTAGGTCTCATCTTGCTAACAAACATATGTCTCAAGGAAAGGCATGGTCATGAGGTTTGGGGTGTGGCATGGTGATGGGGGTGATGTTCCTATCCATAGTCTAGGCACAGAGCAGGTGCTTAGGAAATATTTTTTGATTGCTTGATTGCAGCTGTTGATAAGCTTCAATTGGAAATTTGACTTGTCTGAGTCACATTCTGTATCAAAGTCCCAGAAACTGAAGTAGGAGAATGTATAATATTCTAGGCTTAAAACCTGGGCCATTATTCTGAATTTTAAGGAAGTGTTGTGAAGATCTTCATTCCTTTTTCGGTTGTGCTGAAACCCCAGCTACAAGCATCTTTGCACTTGGCCTCCAGCCTCATAAGTTTGTTTTTGCTCCAAGCAGCTATTAGAATACTGTGAGCCAGATAATTCTCATCAAGCCCCAGTTGAAATCTTAAAAATAATGTTTGAAGCTGGTTTCAGAAACCTGAAAATGGTTAGATCCTACTCTTAGCTCAAGAAAATCAATTAGTTTATTTTCTACTTGACTTTCAATAATGATACTATGATATGCTTGTTTCTAAGACGAACATTTGAATGTTCTTTTTGCGTTTTCACACAGTAGCCAAAAGCAAACCAGATACAGTTATTTTTACAATATCTTTAGTTTTTCATGTCTTAATTCCTATGTGTGCATATGTCTGTGAAGGTGGGGTTTGGAGCAAGCAATCTGTTTTGACCTTTTGTAAGACTGGTTTTATGATCCATGAACATATGGAAGAAAACTAGTTGAAGGCACTTTTAGGCTTGTCATTTAAATATTTCAAGCATGTTTTATCTTCTTGGTAAGAAAGACTATAAGCACCTTTAGAAAGGAATCCTGTCTACTTTCTTTAATTCTATCCTGAGCTGTGCATATACACAGGTAGCTACAGCACTGTTGGATTGAGTTTTAATCTCCTGATTTTCATTTTGCCCATCAACTGTAGGTCTAAGGATCAATTAAAATGATTCGTCTTGCCACCTCTCTCCCTGCTTTTTAAAATAGGCAAGTATTTATTTTAATGTACATTTTGCAAATATAACAAGCACACCAAACTACATGATTTTGTGAACACTGATGATTAAGATGATTTTAAATGTGATACTTATATAACTTGATTTGTTTTAAATAAGGTTAATATTTAAAATGAAGTGAGTTAATATAAAGAAATACATTAGGCACACAGTTTTACACATTGTTCTTGCATAGGACAAAGAAAAATATGACTCAAGATTGGAAATAGGTTTACAGAATTCACACACAATTGTTTTGTGTAATAGCACTGATACTTAGTTAAAATTAATCATAATCACGCCTGTAATCCTAGCACTTGGGAGGCCGAGGCGGGTGGATCGCTTGAAGTCAGGAGTTCGAGACCAGCCTGAGCAAGAGTGAGACCCCGTCTCTACTAAAAATAGAAAGAAATTATCTGGCCAACTAAAATATATAGAAAAAAAAAAATTAGCCAGGCATGGTGGCGCGTGCCTGTAGTCCCAGCTACTCGGGAGGCTGAGGCAGTAGGATCGCTTGAGCCCAGGAGTTTGAGGTTGCAGTGAGCTAGGCTGACGCCACGGCACTCACTCTAGCCCGGGCAACAAAAGCGAGACTCTGTCTCAAAAAAAAAAAAAAAAAATTAATCATAAGATGACTCATTTGTAAACACTTTATGGGTAGAGAGTGTGTTTTTCTATTCCTGTATCCTCTGCACCCCAACTCACTACCTTACATACATTTAGTTCTCAATAAATATTTGTTGAATTTAATTAAGAATGGACTAGAACAGTGGTATTTTGTGTTCATGTTAGATACCTGTAGGTAAGAAAAAAACAAGGCAGCAACCAAGTGTTTTCTATATTTTCATGTAAGCTCAGGGGCTCAAGCTCAATATAGTTTTTCGACATCCTCATGTGTGTCTTCACCATTTTATCTTCTAGGCTGAGCCTAACACAGCACTCAATTATTTGTTCAATAAAGAAAAGATGTATCAGTGTTTTTGACCAAGAATTCAGCAATGCTTGGTTTTGAATAAGTTTTGAGCGACCAGTGTTTAATTGGGCCAGCCAACCATATTATTAACCATAAACTGCCAAAGGTAGTTTAAGGAATAAAAACCAGTTTTGACATTAATATCCCGCTCTACTCTTTGAAAACTGCTATAAATCTATTATCTTATTTGATCCTCCCAACAACTGTAGGAAGAAGAATGGGCAGATAGGGTTCAATATTGATAACAGATCATGAAAAGGGCTATATATATGTTTTAATTATGATTCTCATTTTTCAGATGAAGAAACTGAAATGACTAAGCCCTGAACTTAGCTCTCCAACTTCTAAGTCCAGTGCTCTTTCCACTTCAAAATTCTTTTTTCTTTTTTTTTTCCTTTTTTGGTCATTCCTTATTCCTTAGGCAACTTTTAAGCCAAAGTCAGAGGGATGAGAAAGAGAAGAAAGGGCTTTGAGAACTAGTAGTGAACATTTATTGAGTTCTTACAGTTAATCAGAAATTGTATTTTACTTATAATTCTCAAAGCAATCTGGAAGAGAGGCACTATTATTTCTATTATTTAAACTGTACACAGGAGGACTTTAAAGCTTTAGCCAAAGCTAATTTATATTTGCCCAAGAGCTCACAGCACGAGGAAGACCTCAACTAAGTCTGACTCTAGCAGCTAAGTTTTTAACCATGATATTAGGCTGCGTTCCATTAAAAGGCCCCACGGCTTATTTTACAAATGAGACATCTGAGGCCAGAAAGGTAGGAGATTTGCTCCGTATCCCTCATTGAATTGTGAGGACAGAAATTGGACAAAAACCCAGGTTTTCAGGGCCCTTTCTAAGGGATCTCACGAAGCCTCTGGTTTTGCACCTTATGGATCTGCCAGTCTACAGACAGAAGAGGGTAATAAACTTGCTAAGGTCATAGGGCGGGTTAATAGAAAAAGACTGAAATCTGTCCACTAAGACCTACTCCCACCCTCCAATAGTAGTGCAACAGCGTTAAGAAAAAAAAGTCCAGAGGCTGGGAGACCGCCTCAGTAACAGTCAGACCCAGAAGTACGACCACGTGGGGGAGCTCCGCCCCCTACCTGGAAGGGCCCGGGCCGGGCCCCCGGGGGCCACGCGCTCACAGGCAGGTTTTCTAGGCCGCGCGCGACATCCAGCTGCTCTGGCGGAACCTCAGGCTCCTCTTCAAACGCTGCCATCTGGAAAGGCCGCTTCTTCTCCACCGCTTCCACAAACAGTTAACGCGCCTCACGCTGCACCTACTACCCTGACAGGCTCGAGCTCGCAAAGGCTGCTGGGACTTGTGAGTCCCGCGGCCCCACGGCCTCATGGGAGTTGTAGTTGTCGCCTCCTCGCAAGCGACCAGTGAGGGGGCGTCTCGTCTGTCGCTTAGCTTTCCTTGACTTTTTCGGTCTGGCTCCCTGGTTGATTTGAGCCAGAAGCACAACAGATAATTACAAAACCGTGTAAGGCACGGACAAAACTTCGGTAACACGAAATAAAGGGCTTTAGTTTTCCGTGGGAGCATCAGGGAGAGGGCTTTGGAGGCGAGGCCACTTGTGCAGGTTTTCGAGGACTTCGTAGACGTTTGCTGGCGTGGAGGGAAGGGTCGCGTTCTAAGCCGAGGGGAGAAATGCACACCAGGGTTTCCAAAGAGCTGGAACCTGCGTGGAAGTTGGAGGACACCTTATGGGGCACCGTAAGGAATTTGTGTTGGGTACGCCCACCCCCTGAGGAGAGGTCTGTTCCCGGTTATTCTGTTTCCCCCTCCCCCCTTCATCCTCCCTTTCCCCACCCCACAAAAACTCTCCTCCCTGCCAGAGGATTCTGGGAGCCTCAAAATTGCAGAATCCAGTGGAATATTTTAAATCTTGACAAAGCTCTCTGACATGATTGTCCTACTTTTCCTTGAACCCCTGTCGCCTCCATTCCTGTGGCTTCAAATATTAATATAAAGGATTAGGCCGTCAGACTAACCCTGAGCGGATGTTTCTCCTTGAATCCAGTTATGCATATCCAGCTAAGTATTGGGCGTTTTGCGTTCTGCCCTATAGGCTCCTCAAGCTCAAAACAACCGGAATTGACTTCTGCAAATCTTGCTTTTCCTTCTTTAAAATCAACTGGGAGAATAATTTGTTCAGGATCTATAGAGCCACCAAAGCAACAAACCAGTTTTGCTGTATTCTTTTCCTTATACTCTCATGCTGAGGACCTCATGGCCAAATCTTATTGATTCCACCTTCATGATATTTTATTTTCATTCCTTCTTAGGTATTCTCAGACTCTCATTTCTTGCTTGGATTATTGAAGTCATTTTCTTCAAGTCTGTCATTCTCCATACCCCCAAATCACCCTTACTGTCACTCCTATAATGATCTTTTGAAGATTTATTATGCTTTGCTCCTTAAAGCCCTGTTTGCTCAATTTTCTCTCAGTTAAAGTCTACCTTCTATATTCTGCCTTATAAGGCCCATGAAGATCCAGACCATACTTATTTCTTTGGTCTCTTGTTGCTGTTCTCTGTTTTGAACCCTTTGTTGTGTTGATATTTTTTAAACAAGCCATGCTACTTGCACCTCTGTGCCTTTGTTCACATTGTGTACTGTCTGTCTATGCAGCTCGTGTCCCCTTCTCTATATCTTTCCTGACCTCGTGAGGGTGGGGAACCTATGGCTTCAAGGCCACACGTGGCCCTCCAGATCCCCAAGTATGGCCCCTTGACCGAATCCAAACTTCACAGAAGAAATCCCTTTATTAAAAGGATTTGTTCTATAAAATTTGGATTCAGTCAAAAGGCAGCAGGTTCCCCACATGGGGAAAGATCCAGAAGGCTATGTGACTCCAAGGCTGCAGGTTCTCCAGCCCTCATAAAAATTATACATTTATGGGGGGGCCAGGGAGAGAAGGAGAAATATTTTGTTTTAAATGATTTTGGTACATTTATTTGCTAGTCTTTTGATATAGGTGGAGTGGAGTGGAGGGAGGGAGGAAGAGGTACTGTATGATTAGAGTTTCATGTCAAGCTTAGTCTGAGTTCCAGTTTTGGTATCTTTAAAGTGGGCCAGGAACTAAAAGATAGTGAAGCAATCTGAGATCATGATTTTTTTCCCCTCAGTCTTTTATACTTTTCTCACCTACACCCACTGCAATGGCAAAACACTTTTTAGTGACTTGCTTTTTTAAAAATCTTTTCAGAATATTCTACTTCATTTCCCTAGGGGGGGAAAACTCTTTGTATTCATAGTTCATCATCTTTTCCTCAGATAATTATAATAACAGTTATACCTGGTGTTAAGAAGTTTGGGAACAGACCCTAAGATCAGGCTTATAAATGCGGGTATCCATGACCAAGTACTACAGTCACATTTTTTTACTGAAGTACACATCTGATATAAAAATTCTTTTTTTGAGAGCAGGTTTAGAGGGGAAGATAGGGAATTCATTCTCTATAGAAAAAAGCAAAGTGTAATGGTTAGGGGCACAGGATCTGGAATCAGCCATGCCTAAGTTTGTATTCCTACTTTGCCAGTTTCTGACCACATGCAAAAATAGCTAACATTTATTGAGTTATTATTATGTGCCAGATACTGTTTAAGCACTTTACATGTACTAATTCATTTAATTCCCATAATAAGGTACTCGAAACACCCACCACAGGGTCATTTTAGATTCAATTAAACATTCAAACTCACAGGACTATCATTGGCCACACTTGGCATTTAGTTTCACTTAAGGTTATAGGACAGGAGCCATAGCCTGTCCTATAGTCTCCCTGACCAGCAGAGAAGCTTCAGGTGTTCCCCTTGTGTGGGAATAGCGTTTGTAGCTATCCACACCTCAGGTCACAGAGCTGTTGGGAGCTTTCTTGTTTGTCTTCCCAGAGTGTGGCTCAAATGCAAGAAGAAGAGATCCTCATTAATAGGATGTGGGGGCGTCCTGAATTAGAAGTCTTACTCCATAGGAGCCACAGACTTTAAGGTAGTCGTGTAGTAAATATTTTATCAGATATAGTTGTACATCTGCTCTTCCTTAAAAGAGGAGATAGGGCCAGGTGCGGTAGCTCATGCTTGTAATCCTAGCATTCTGGGAGGCTGGGGAGGATTGCTTGAGCTCAGGAGTTTGAGAGCAGCCTGAGCAAGAGCCAGACCCATCTCTAATAAAATTAGAAAAATTACCTAGGCAGAATAGTGGCACAGGCATGTAGTCCCAGCTACTTAAGAGGCTGAGGCAGGAGGATCGCTTGAGCTCAGGAGTTTGAGGTTGCAGTGAGCTACGATGACACCACTGCACTCTACCCACGGTGACAGAGCGAGACTCTCTGTCTCTGTCTCTCTGTCTCTCTGTCTCTCTCTCTCTCAAAAAAAGGAGTTAGTAACTTATGTAATACAATTAGCTGGTTGTAGTATAATTAAGAAACATAGGAAAATTTAGGTAAAGTGCTATGGAACTTCAAAAGTAGGAAAGATTACTTCTAACTGGGGAGATCAGAGAATGCTCCATGAAGAAGAGACCATTTGCCATAAGCCTTGAAGGATGGGTAGGATTTGGGCATTCCAGCCAGAAGGAACAGCAGGAGCAAAGGAATAAAGAGAAAGATGTGTATGGGAAAGAGTAATTTCAGATTGGCTGGAGATAAAGTTCCTCTCATTTTTCAGGAATTACGAACAATAAGGGAATTTTGCAGATATTCAGAGGACATGCTGTTCTTTCATTTTAAGAGAATCTTTTGAACACTGATTACATGTATGGTGCCGTTTACCAATTTGGGGAATGTACACATAAAAAGACATGGTGCCCTGGGAAAGCTTGTAATCTAACAAATAACTATATACTTACAGAAAGTAATAAGAACTCTAAGAATGTTATAAAGAAAGAATTATGGGAGCCATGAGGAGAACCACAATCCTGCATTTGTAGACTATTGTGCCATTTTTATTTTTTGACTGTTTCTTGGTAATAATGTCTGCCCTTTGGAAAAATGTTTTGAAGGATCCATTTTATTTTATTTTTTCTGAAGCTGCCAGTGATGGTGCTTCCAGAATAAGATACTTAGTTCTTCTTGTCCGTTCAGTTTAATTTGCTTTTATCTTGCTGGCAAAGGATCCAAAAGTATTTTATAGAATGTGAGATTAAAATAATGAGCGGATATTTGCAGGCTGATATAACCAATCTTCAGAATGCCAAGCAGTCAGTTTTTCATCTTTTCCAGGTCTAGAAACCTATCTTATTTTTTCTAGACACCTGTTCTTCACTGACCAGGAAACTTGATCTTCAAAATTTGTTCTGAAAACCATTATAGATGATGGAAAAAAATGTAGTTTTGCACATTAATGAGTTGCTCAAATAGATTGTTATAAATGGGCCCTGGATCTGAATATTACATTGATTATTCAGAATTCTTTTGGCTTTTTCACTGGCAGAAGAGAAACTAATGAGATCAGAAATTTTAAAAAAGAAAAGAAAAAGAAAACAATACAATATGGTAAAACTCTGACATTCTGTAAGTTAAGTTATCTGGCTAAATTATGGGATATGACTATATGATCTTTCCATTTTTTGACAAAAATGGTCTTTAATTGGACAGTTTTCAAAGTTTTTTTTTTTTTTTGCCAGAGTTTTTAGGAAGTTCTATATGGCTTTGAATTCAGAAGCCATTCGTTCATCAAAGTCTCACTGGCATTATTTCAGCCTAATCTTCTGGGATGTACTTTATAGCCAGTGATGAAAGGTCTAAAGTCAGTAGAAGTTATATATTGTTAACATAATGACATCATGAATAGAATAGTTTGGAATATCCTAGCCTTCCAGTAAGAACTATCACTATTAAATATTAAGTAGGAGTGCTATAGGCACTGGATCCTCTTATGAAAAAAGATTGGAGTAAATGAAATAATTTTGAGAATAAAACATGATAGTTGATACTTTTGGGGATTTCTGTCCAGCTCAGTGACTATTTCCCTTGTAAGAACATGCCAGCACCCACCTGGCCCATTCATGTGGGTGGGCTCACTGGCAGTCATGTTTATATTACACAGTTAACCCCTAAGCCTTGGCCCAAGCTTTTACCTTCCTGGTGTACACCTGATTCAATCTTGGCCAACTGGATTCTCTTGGTGAGGAGTTGAGATCAAATAACAGCTAAAACTGTATTTCTGTATTTTGGGAGCTGAGCAGTGGCTTTATTTGGTATGTGGAGGAGAAGCAAAGGAAAATCAGCCTACCAAAAGACACATAAAGCAGAGTGACAAGGAGAGATGAACTCTTAGTTACTGACAGCTGTCTATTTCTGGTTCCAGTCTCTTTTTTTTGATTCACCCGACATAACTGTAACCTTACAATAAATTGTTCCTTTGGGGTTAGGTGAAGTCAGAGTAGCTTCAGTTATTTTAAAGAATTTTAATCAGTGAAAGTAGTGTGCACATTATTACTACTATTATTATTATTAGAAAGTGTGGGTTGGATAATTAGCTACTATGCTCTGTACAGAAGTTAGTCGATATTTATGAATTTTTGCTCATTTCAAAAGTTGGATAAGCTATGTTTATTTTACCACTTTACCGTTCTGATGTGTCTTCAGTAAAGAATGCCTCTCTGAAATTTACATCAAACAGTAGTAAAAAATATGAAATTTCTATCTAATGGAAGGAATAATAATACCACAATAATAAAAACTACTTATATAGCATATAATTTGTGCCCAGTATTGTTGAAAGATAGCAAAATGGAAGCTAAAAAATCTTTTTCGTAGCTGAAATTTTATGTCAAAGTGTATGGTATATGGGTCATTTTACAATAAGAAAAAATATGGCAATTGATTAAAATAACTTGAGTTATATTTTACAAAATTATAATCCCGTGTTATTTTTGCCTTCCAAAAGATAGAAGTTTGTGTTTTTGAACTTACACTGCGAGTAGTATACACTGTTTTCAGTAGTATAAAAAACTCTTATATCTTTTCCTATGTTTTTATCATTGCATTATGGTTTATAAAATCACAGAATATTTTTTTTATTTTTTTATTTCAGGAAATTATGGGAGTACAAACATTTTGGTTACATGTTATGACTTTGCCACATCCCAACCATGATTTGAGATGTGCCTTTCCCCCCCCTACAATGCTCACCACGTCCATTAGTTGTGAGTTTACCCACCCCCAACCCCCCAGTCCCTAAAGAGATAAAAGAATCATGTATTTACTTAACCTGAAATGTCACCAGCAAAGAATTAATTTCACTCATGAGAAACAGGAAGAAATTTATTATCACATGTATTCAAATACTATTACCAAGACTCTGAGAACAGATTTGCTCTGTTTGCAGTTTGACCATAAAAAGCTCAGCCTGGAGTTACGTTCACACGTTTTCATTTCCATTTTATGTTATAGATAGTAAGCTTTGCATACTACCTAGAAGAATATCATCTATAATCAAAACTATTTTTTTTCATACTAGATCTTTCTTCTCAATACCTGAAATCCCCATCATTGGAACTTCTCTGATTTTGGTGAGCATTGCCATCTCCATGTAATGTTCTTTTAGAACTATAGTACTCCTGGGAATGAAAGAAATGATAAACAGAGATATGTTTTGGCATATTGCTTTCCTTCCTGACAAGGAGATACTTGGGGCAGCCTGAGAACTTGGAGGAATTGGTAAGGAGGAGGAAAAGAATGCCTGACATATCAAATTAACATTCATTAAACACTTACCTCATTCTTCAGTATTGTCCAGAAATTTCTGTTGTAATAGAAATGTTCTGTATCTTTGCTAACACAGTAGCCACCAGCCACATGTGATTACCAAATACTTGAAATATAGCTAGTGTGACTGAACTACTGAATTAAAATTTTTATTTTTAATTAATTGAAATTTGATTTAAATAGCCACATATAGCTAGTTACAACTGTATTGGACAGCACATTTCTAGACACTGTACTAAATACTATATATATTTGTAATTTAATCTTCACAATTCCATGAAGTAGGCAGATCTGAGAATTGAAGTTCAGATAAATTAAGTTTTTGGTTTTTTTTTTAATATATTCTACATATTTGAGTGGTAGAGGAGGATTTGGGCCCAGGTCCGAAACTCTGCTTCTCTGAAGATAAAGTTTCTCATTGTTTGTGTTGCTAAGCCTTAGTCATATTCCGAGACTGCCTTTCTTCTGACTGCTGTGGAGGAAGTAAAGGATTAGAAATTATGAAATTAAAAAAAATGCAGTTATTCATCTTATTTGAATGAATAGTAATTTATGTAATGAAGGGCATTGTGTAACTTGAGAGATGATTTTCCTAAGGGCTGGACCCTCAGGCTTAGAAAATACAACAGATTAGTCTGCTTCAAAGAAAACATCGATCTCACTGTTGAATGTCCCGGTCTTGGAGCCTGACTACTGAGAACAGTCTATTAGGCTGCTAAGGTTTCCACCTTGTGACATTCAACTGTTATTACTATAATTTTATTAATTGTGAGTTACCTGAATAAGGGGGCTGAGTAATAGAAATCTATTGCATATGTGATTATGTCTCTCTCAGTAGTAATAAAAATGCTGAGAAAATCACCAATTTATGAATAGCCGTAGAAGTGATTTCTATCTATCTAGTTCTATTCTCTTTCTTTTTGGCCTTTTTATACGTAAATGAAGGCAACAAACTGCTCTATGCCTGTGCCATTTGGGAGAGGCAAAATAGGTGGCTCTGTGAACTCCAGCATTTTTTAGCTTCATAATGGAAGACCAGGAGGTTATTTTTTTATTGGAAATTGAACTTTCTTTGCAATAGTAGGAGGAGTTTTTCAGTGTCATTTTAATCCTAACTCTTCCACTTCCAGTTATTTATTATAATTATACTATGTGGTTAATGAACAATGGGTCATATCATGCAGATCTGAATTCCCTTCTTCTCTAATCCTGACTCTAGCTTTAATACCTCAGTTGGAAAGTCTCGCTTTTCATTTAGCTGTTCCTTTTTAATTTTAATTTGCAGTATTTTTTTAAGTCAATTATTTTCAAACACATTTGCTTTAGTGAAGTTTCAGCTCTGGAAGCTGAATTTCATGTTTTAGAATTCACTCATGAGTTCATCTTAGAAGAACATTGAATATAATTTGCTTTTTACAGAGCCTAGAAATTAGTGGGTTGATGACACAGGAAACCACTTCTTTCTGTAGATGAAATAAGTGCATCTTTCTTCATCTCTTAGCAAATGAGGTAAAGTTTTCCCCCAAAGAGGGTTTTTATTTTTAGTTGGTAAATTAAATAAGAAGTTCAGATGGTGCTTTCCAGACTCTAGATGTTGTAGGTATTTGTTGCTGGGGCTTTTGTCTTAATGAAATCTGGCAGTACCTGCTCAGATGAGACAGCTGGTTTTACCTTTTCTCTGGCACTGAGTCCAGCCATCTGCTCTAGGTTTGGCTTACAAACACAAAGGGAAAGTATAAAGTATAGTCAATGTGGTGACAGCTGGTTGAAAAAAGAATCATCATGTTTGACAGTGTCCTTTGGAACAGACCAGGAGGTGAATCACATACAGTATATTGCCTCATTGTATAGATGCCTATAGGTTAGTTGGAATTTTAATTTCTGACTCACCCACCTTATTTCCACTTCTTGGATGAAGCCCTTCCTGTCATGTGCTGCATCAGCCACGTGTTCTTAGGTAAGGGCACCGTGTAGACCAACATTGCAGTAGATATTCCACTAGACAAAATGCCTTGCATTTAACCAATGTCTTGTAGACATGCTGTGTGTATTTTTAAATTAGAAATGATCATGGACAGTATTTGTATATTCTAGGGCAAATGGTCATCTTAGAGGAAAGCCAATATTTAAAACTTTTTTCCTCATTTAGCTATTCCTTTGTAATTTTAATTTGCAATTTTTTAAAGTCAAATCTTTTTAAATATATTTGCTTTAGTAAAGATTCAGATGAGGAAATAATAAGTAAAGAAAATTTTATTTCTGATGAGTAGATTTACATTTGAACAATTGGAGTTTATTCCAAACCATCTGGAATAAATCCTATTCCATGCCTGTTTTTGCAACTAATTAGTTGTTTCGATTTTTGGTTTTGTTTTTTAGCAAGGAAATGAAGCTACTGGCAGATCATTAAACATAGCTATTAGAAGCAACCATGTCTCCAAAGAAATAACCATGTTAGGATTGGGGTGAGGTAGGTAAAGAGAGGTGAGAGGGACCAAAAGAGATTAGCCCATAGAGGAAAGTGTGCTAAAGACCTTTGGTAGAAGGTTATTTAAGATAGAAGTCATTCTAATACAGATCAGAGGAACAGGGAGAAAGTATACATTTGCAAATGTGGCCTACATCAGTCTTAAATGGCAAGGACATTTCTTGCTTCCCTTTTTGGAAAATGTCAGGAATTCATGGCAATTCAGTTTTCAGTTTTGCACTTGGAAACTTAATTTTGTCCTTCCCCAAAGGTCTGTATAAAGAACCCATTTTTTGCCAAGGGCCAAACAGGAGCATGGGATCAATGAAAGAAGTGATAAAAAGCTACTTCATTTCCTTCCCTTGGAGAAATATAAAACGCTTATTCACTAAATATGAAACCAAATTATCTGTTATTCACCACAAACCTTTTCTGGAACAAAGTGAGCCATAACTTATTTATTTTGCATTATGAAATAAAATGGTAAAAGGAGGAAGGAGAGAGAAAGGCACTTTAGAGTGAATCAGAATGGGAGAGAAATACAGGAGACAAGAAAAGAGATAGAGACAGGGCAGAGGCGAGAGAGATTGATTTAGAGTAGAGAGAGAGAAAGAGGTTGATTTAGAGCAAGAATAAGACAGGAGGACAGGGCAAAGAAAAACATCTGGATTATTTATAAGTAAAGAGTTTATGTTCCCTGTAATAGTTTGACCTATTGTTAATCTGGGACTACCATCAGTGTTAACATATCTTAAAATTTTCCATTGAAATTCTTGATTTTATTTGTCATTTAACAATGAAATATTCATTGAGGATTTATTACTTGCAAGGCAATGGGATAGGATTATGGGAAATAATTATCATATTTGGTGAGCACATGCTATGTGCCAACCATTAGACAAAGTCTTTTATGTGGGTTATTTTTTCCTTGCAACAGTCCGTGTGAGGTAGGCACGATCATCACCTCTCCCTACCACATACTACATGTAGAGACAATGAGATGGGAGATGTTAAAGCTGATAAACAAATTCTTAAAAGTGTTCGATTTTCAGTGTTTTCTGATCTCCATTGTGTAAATGAACCTACCATGGCTAATTTCAAGCTACCAATACTTTAACAACTGACTTGCAAGTTTTCTGAATATTAAATTATTGGTTAGAACAGGTATGGCTGGCTTCAGCACACCTCTGAAGATGATTGCCCACATGTCCTCAAAATACTTATAGTCCAGGCAGGCCGTGGTGGCTCACGCCTGTAATCTTAGCACTCTGGGAGGCCGAGGCAGGTGGATTGTTTGAGCTCAGGAGTTTGAGCCCAGCCTGAGCAAGAGTGAGACCCCGTCTCTACTAAAAAAATAGAAAGAAATTATATGGACAACTAAAAATATATATAGAAAAATTAGCCGGGCATGGTGGTGCCTGCCTGTAGTCCCAGCTACTTGGGAGGCTGAGGCAGGAGGATTGCTTGAGCCCGGGAGTTTGAGGTTGCTGTGAGCTAGGCTGACTCCATGGCACTCTAGCCTGGGCAACAGAGTGAGACTCTGTCTCAAAAAAAAAAATATTTAATAAACCATGCTGTTAACAGATATGCTGTCATCTAGACTCTCGCTCTGTTGTGTAGATCAAAACCTTGGCCTTGGCCTTGGCCTTGACCCTTCTCCTTCTTTCACACCCCACCATGGGCTTCTCAACCTTTAGTGTGTATATGAATCACGTGGGGAGCGTGTGGAAATGCAGGTTCTGATTCCGTGTGTGGGGCTGGGGCAGCACCTAAGATTCTGCATTTCCAGTCAGTTCCCAGATGACGTGGATGCTGCTGTTCCACGAACCACACTCTAAGCACCCAGGATTTTGACTCGTGCTGTCCAATTGAAAGATTATGTAATACAAGCCACACATGTAACATAACATTTCCTAGTTGTCACATCAAAAGGTGAAAAGAGATGACATTAAATTTAATAAGATATTTTATTTAATTTAATTTATGCCAAATAGTATCATTTCAATATGTAATCAATATAAAATACTGAGATACTTTACATTTCTTTTCTGTAATGAGTCTTTGAAATCTGGAGTTTGTTTTACACTTATAGCACATCACAGTTCAGACTAGCGACATTTGAAGCACTCTTGTGGCTTGTGGCTCCCGGTTTGGAAGACGCAGATCTAAATCTGACTTGAATACCTCTGGTGCTAGGGAACTCACTACCTTTTGGGAAGTCCACTCCATACCTGCATGATCTGAGTTGGGAGTTGACCGTAGGACTAGCTGGGGAGACCCAGCTTGACTCCCTGGGTCCCCAAGCCAATTGGCATTCTATGTGAGTCAAGCACCTCACATCCTCTGCCTCAGGTAGACCCACAGCAGCCCTCAGATGGTTTCTGTGGTTCTCAATCTCCACTTTTCTTGTTGAAGAACCTGGCTCAGGGACGCTGAGTGATATCCTCAGGGAGACCCTGCCAGGAGGTGGCAGAGGTGGGACTTGAATTCAGGACTTTGAAAACCTCTTCTCCATCTACTGTAAGAGGCTCTGGTTCCGAACTTTAGTGTGACATGGTTTCAGAGGACCTTCCAGGTTGACTCACACTCCTGCAGATACACTTACTTCTATTTCTGTGGTGAATTACATTTATAGATATGTGAATGTTGAAACTTCCCTGCGTGTCTGGGATGAAGCCCACTTGGTCGTGATGGATTATTTTTTTTTTTTATAAGCACCTGAATTCAGTTTACTAGGATTTTATTGAGCATTTTTGCATCTATATTCCTAATGGATATTGGTCTGTAGTTTTCTTCTTTTGTTTTGGTATGAGGGCGATGTGGACTTTGTAAAATGTTTGTGGAGGATTCCTTCCTTCTCAATGTTGTGGAATCATTCTGCAGGGCAGACACCTGTCCTTCTTTGTAGGTCTGGTTAAATTCAGGTGTAAAACCATCTGGTCCAGGACTTTTTTTAAAGGAGGTTTATTATTGCTGCTGCAATTTTGGTACTTGATATTGGTCTGTTCAGAAACACTATTTCTTCCTGATTGAGCCTAGGGAGGCTGTGTGTTTCTAAGAGTTTGTCCATTTCCTCCATGTTTTGAAGTTTATGTGTATAAACCTTTTTATAGTATTCACAGATATTTTATATTTCCATGGTATCAGTTGTAATTTCTCCTTTTTCATTCCTGATTAGGCTTATTAGAGTCCTTTCTTTTCTGCTTCTGGTTAATCTAGCAAGAAGTGTATCAATTTTGTTTATCTTTTCAAAGAACCAACTTTTCATTGTATTAATCTTCCATATAGTTTTATTTTTTTTTTTTGAGACAGAGTCTCACTCTGTTGCCTGGGCTAGAGTGCCGTGGCGTCAGCCTAGCTCACAGCAACCTCAAACTCCTGGGCTCAAGCGATCCTTCCGCCTCAGCCTCCCGAGTAGCTGGGACTACAGGCATGCGCCACCATGCCTGGCTAATTTTTCTATGTATATATTTTTAGCTGTCCATATATTTCTTTCTATTTTTTTTTTAGTAGAAACAGGGTCTCGCTCTTGCTCAGGCTGGTCTCGAACTCCTGAGCTCAAACAATCCACCCGCCTCGGCCTCCCAGAGTGCTAGGATTACAAGCGTGAGCCACCGCGCCCGGCCCATATAGTTTTCTTTATTATCGATTTCATTTAGTTCTGCTCTGATCTTGGGTATTTCTTTTCTTCCGCTGGGTTTGGGATTGATTTGCTGATCCTTTTCCCGTTCTTTGAGACGATTCATTAGATTGTTGTTTGTGATCTTTCTGTTTTTTTGATGTAGGCATTTGTGGATATAAATTTTCCTCTCAGGACTGCTTTAACTGTGTCCCACAGACTTTGATAACTTGTGTCTTCTTTATCATGTAGTTGAAACAATCTTTTGATTTCCAACTTAATTTCTTTTTTTCTTTTTTTTTTTTTTTTTTGAGACAGAGTCTCACTCTGTTGCCCGGGCTAGAATGCCATGGAGTCAGCCTAGCTCACAGCAACCTCAAACTCCCGGGCTCAAGCAATCCTCCTGCCTCAGCCTCCCAGGTAGCTGGGACTACAGGCACACACCACCATGCCTGGCTAATTTTTTCTGGTTTTAGTTGTTTGGCTAATTTATTTCTATTTATAGTAGAGATGGAGTCTCGCTCTTGCTCAGGCCGGTATTGAACTCCTGAGCTCAAATGATCCACCTGCCTCGGTCTCCCAGAGTGCTAGGATTACAGGCATGAGCCACCGTGCCCGGCCCTTAATTTCTTCCTTTTCAGCAGAATGTTGTTTCATTTCCATGACTTCATGTAGAGATGAGAGTTTCTGTTGGAGTTGATTTCTAATTTTATTCCACTGTGGTCTGAGAAGTTCCATAAAAATAGAAAAATAATTTCTATTTTTTTAAATTTGTTGAGACATGCTTTGTAGCCTAGGATATGGTCAATCTTAGAGAATGTCCCATGAGCTGATGAGAAAAACATATGTTCAGTGGTTTTTGGATAGAATGTTCTGTAACTGTCAGTCAGGACCATTTGTTCAGAGTTCTGTTTAAGTCTGTTGTTTCTTTGTTTATTTTCTGTTTGGAGGATCTGTCCTGTTCTGTCAGAGGTGGGTTGAAGTTTCTGGCTATTATAGTGGTGCTGTTTATCATTTTGTTTAGATCAAATAGGATTTGGTTTATGAATCTGGGTGCACCTGAGTTACGTGCATAAATATTTAGAATTGTATGTCTTCTTGTTGAATAGTACCCTTCACCATTATATAGTGACCATCTTTGTTTTTCATTACTTTTGTTGAAGACTAAATTATCTGAAATCAGAACTGCTACGCCAGCTTTCTTTTGGCTTCCATTTACGTGGAATATTTTCCTCCATCCCTTCACCTCAAGTCTAAATGCATCCTTGTGGGTTAGATATGTTTCCTGAAGACAGCAGATACTTGTATTGTGTATATTTATCCATTCGGCCAGCCTATATCTCTTTAGTGGGCAGTTCAAGCCATTCACATTTATTGAAAGAATGGTTAAGTGAGGCCGATGTCTGTTCATCCTGTTGAGTTAAACTTTGTTACTTTGTTTTCTCTCTTGAGCCATTGTGGTATCTGGCCTTTGACCTTTACCTTTCGGACGATTTTACACTGGTGAGTGTTTACTGTCTTTATCCAAACGTAAGGCTGTTTTGAGTACTTCCGGGAGGGCAAGTCTTATCTTGATGAATTCCCTCAGTCTTTGCTTGTCTGAGGTCTTTATTTCTCCTTCATATAAGAAACTTAGTTTTACAGGATACAAGATTCTAGGCTGGGCATTATTCTGTTTGAGAAGAGTGAGAGTGGGGCCCCAGTCTCTTCTGGCTTGTAAGGTCTCAGTTGAGAAGTCTGCAGATAGTCTGATGGTTTTCCTTTGAGGGTTACCTGCTTCTTTTGCCCTACAGCTCATAGGAGGGCCTCTTTCATGTTTATTTTGGCCAGTATGATGACAGTGTGTCATGGTGTCTTCCTGTTTGCAGTCAATCTCCCAGGATTCCTCTGACCTTCTTGTACCTGGATATCTAGATTTCTAGCAAGGCCAGGGAAATTGTCCTCCATTATATCCTCAAATAGTTTATCCAACCCTTGTGTGTTTTCTTCTTCACCCTCAGGTATGACTGTGATTATCGTGTTAGGCCTCTTCACATAATCACATATTTCTTGCAGGCTTTACGCTTTTCTCTTATTTCTCTGCTCTATCTCTGCAACTGACTTGTTTAATTGAAAGATGTTACCTTCAATCCATGAGATTCTTTCTTCTGTTTGATCTACCCTATTCTTGAGGCTTTCCAGTGTGTTTTGTAATTCCTTCAATAAATTTTTCATTTCCTGAAGTTCTATTTCATTTTTCCTTAATATTTCAATTTCTTTAGTGAATTTTCATGCAAGTCCAAGATTTTTGTGTGTGTGTGTTTGTGTGGTTTCTTTGTGTTAGGTATCCATTTTCTCTTGCATATCCTTGAGTTTTCTCACAATCCATGTTCGAAATTCTTCTGTCATTTCAGTGTTCTGTATTTGGTTGATATCCATTGCTAGACAGGAGGTGTTCGCCTTTGGGGGTGTCCTTTCAGTGTGATTCTTCATACTTCCAATGTTCTTTTGCTGATTCCTTCCCATCTGGAGCAGCTGTTGCTTCTTACCTCTGGATTTTCATTTAGATAATGACATGCCCAGTTTAGTCTCTTAGCTAGTAGGTGGTTCTTGTGGGTGAGATTCTACCACACCCTGTATGATGAGTCAGTAAATTTAGCAAAAGGGCATGCAAATTGACCTCCTGCAGTAGGCGGGGCTTGCTGGAAGGAGCAAGCTGCAATGTTGTTTTTGTGTCATGTAACCAGCTCTCTTTTCTCTGGTGAGGCACTCTAGTGCCACAGGTGGTGGATGGGACTCTGGGACTTCCAGGTGTGTTCTTATTGTCTACCTCAACAGGGTGAGGTGGGGGAGTGAGGCTGGCAGGGCTGGGTTGGGTGAGCCTGCCCTCAAGCTCTACAAATACTTTTAGCAGGGGTCAAAGGTCTGTTCTCTGCTTCTGGGCAAAGCTGCCAGGGAGGGGCTGAAATGGCCCCACTCAATTGAAAAGTCTGCTTTTGGAGGTGGGGTTTTCTGAGACCTGCAGTCTGGCAGTCTGGAGCAGGTCCCTCCTCTCCAGCCTCCCCTATTCTGTGGTTTTTCCCGGGCCTCTGCCAGCATGCAGGACCTCAAGCGAGCAGAGCTGCCCTGACTGTGATGCTCAGGATCATGGCATGAGCTGGGAGCATGGCCCTCCCATGGGAGGAGGGTTGCCCCTCGAGTGCGCTGCAGCTAGGACGCACTCTGATCTGCCCCTGAAGGCACATACACCTCAGTAGGCTAGTTCACAAATATCCCATCTGTGACCCCAGGCAATGCAATCAAGACCTGGGTGTACAGGATCTGGCCTGCTGTCCTATCCTCCGAGCCCTGTAGATTAATCCCTGACCCTGCCATGGGAAAGAATGCTGGTCTCAAGTCGCCCACGGGGTGCCCAAGCTGTATCAATGTCTCTCTGTCCTGGGTTTGCCCTGCTCTACTGGAATCAGCAGTCAAGCAGCACCAGTGAGGGCCAGCGGGTAGGGAGATCACAGTCTGAGTAACACTCAGTCCACTGTAGGGCCCCAAGAGGAAAGGTCCCATTCCCTGTGGATGCCTCTGGGTGGTGGCTAAATTGTCTCTCTCAGCAGCGGCAGGTAGGGGAGGAGAAGAGGAGAAGGAAGCAATATGGTGCTTTTGCATTGGCTCGGATCCAAGGAAGCAATATGGTGCTTTTGCATTGGCTCGGATCCATGGGGAGGGATGCGGCCCGATGCAGCTGGGAGCCCGGTGCCATGTCCGCAAGAGGTTCACTGCTCACTGGAGACAGCAGTCTCTGGCCTGGTCTCGGCAAGGCGCTCCAGCAGCTCGAGAGCCCATCAGCAGTCTGGCAGTCCGAGATGCAAGAGAGAGGAAATTAAACTGCTCCACCTACCCTTGTTGCTGATCTCCAAGCCTCTCAGGGTTTAGTCTGCAGATGAGTCCCAATCCCAGCGTAGCCCCCAGCATGGCCCCATGGCCTCCCCTTCCACCCGCAGCACCAGCAGCCATGAGGAAGAACAAGGAGGAGACACCTTTCTCCAGGCTGGGCAGCCAGATGGGAAGACCTCGATCTCTCCCTCTGAAGAGGGCCAGGGCTGGAAGGGGCTTGCTAGGAGATTTGCCAACTTTATGTTAAGAGTATGCCATACCCTGATGGACCAAAAGATCTCCTGCAGACGACTAAACAATCTGGTGCCAGTGAATGTGGACAGCTGAAGAAGCAAGAGCAAGTATGTGGGGCGGTCCAGCCATGCTTCCTGCATCTTATTTTATTTATTACGGTTTTGCTGAAATTGTTTTTAATAGAAAAGTCACAGATGTATACATGTATGGGGTACGATGTGAAGTTTCTATATATGTGCACTATGTGGAATGGTGACGTAAAGCTAATTAACATATCCATCACCTCAGAAAGGCAAATGCAGCATGATGTCACTTACGTGTGGAATCTGCAAAGCTGACCTCATAGAAGTACAGTAGCTTGATGGTGATGAGAGGCTGGGGGATGGCAGAGGGAGGCCATGGGTATTTGGTCACAGGGCAGAGTTTCAGACCGACAGGAGGAAGAAGCCCTGACATCTGTTGCACACCAGGGTGCAAGAGTCAATGACCATGTCCTACACATTTGAAAATGCCAGAGAGTCCCGTTCAAACATCTCCTTGCCTTTAGAACAGAGAGCAAGAATACCCTGAGTTCCCCAGAACCTGACAACACAGAGTGTGAGCTCTGGCCGGGCGTGGTGGCTCACGCCTGTAATCCTAGCACTCTGGGAGGCTGAGGCAGGAGGATCGTTTGAGCTCAGGAGTTCGAGACCAGCCTGAGCAAGAGCGAGACCCCGTCTCTACTAAAAGTAGAAAGAAATTATCTGGACAACTAAAAATATATATAGAAAAATTAGCCAGGCATGGTGGCGCATGCCTGTAGTCCCAGCTACTCGGGAGGCTGAGGCAGTTGGATCGCTTGAGCCCAGGAGTTTGAGGTTGCTGTGAGCTAGGCTGATGCCACGGCACTCTAGCCTGGGCAACAGAGTGAGACTCTGTCTCAAAAAAAAAAAAAAAAAAGTGAGAAACTAAGAGGGCTCCTCAAATCTAGGTGATCTTGAGCTGAGCAAAGCAATGCTGAGAAACCAACCTGGAGGGGCGCAGGGGGTCTGCCACAGCCTGAGCCTGCCCAAGAAGGAGCTGAACCCAAGGGCAGTAGCTTATTTGGGCTGAAAACCTGGGTTCTCAGTGGTTTCCGCCAGGGTACGTGCAGCCAAGGGGTGGGGCAGGATGCACCACTGAGGAGGGGGAGATATCCTTAAAACTCCATGTAGTTTCTCTTTAAAATTTACTATTTCTTGTGGCATGTTTTATCACGTATGTTGGCATATCAGAAGATGGCGTGCATAAATATGTGTATGATGTGTGAATAACAAATATGCACACATTTGGAGTGCATGCTCTATGGTTTCTTTTTTGGTGACCTCGTGGTGCCATCAAAAATGCTGGGGAACCCCTGTTCTGAAGGACCAAGCGTGGAAGTCTGTGGATGGATTCTCACCAGGACCCTGAAACTAAATGGCCTTTTGAAAGTGTTCTGTTCTGAGTAATGGGAATAATTTTAAGACTCCTCACATTTTTTTATCTAGAAATGTGAATCCTTCAGTTTATTTAGAGGAAATGAAAGCAATAACTTCTTTCGCTCACCCCCATCCTTATCCTCCCCTGTCTGCCCCTCCCCATTGACTGAGTTGCCCATTGCCGGCACCATGGCATTCCCTCCTTCCGGAGTGCTGTCCTGGCTGGTCACGTCTCCCACCTGCCCCCTGAAACCACACACAACTATGCCATTTCCTTCCCACTCCTAGGCTTTTGCTCACAAATTCCGTCTGCCTCTGCTTAGCTGCATTGTGTTCATCTTTCAAGCCCCCACGGAGGGCCAACATCCCTGTGGTGTCTCCTTTCACACCCTGGTAAGGATTTTCCTCTAGTGCCATTGTTGTCTGTGTAGCTCCTATTAGAGTCCACCCAGTTCTAGTGCTGCCTGGCTTTCCCTGTGAGCCAGGAGTGTCTGAGGTAGGACCCGGTTCCCCGCACCTCTCCCTGCTTCCTAACCCAGAGGGGAGACATCCAACAGCCCCTGTGAGCTGAGAGGACAAGGGCCGCATGGCTGAATGCACCTGCCGCGTCTGCACTGAAAGCTGGGCTCCCCGCACACTGTTTGGTTGTGAAAAGCTTCGAAGTGAAAAATGGTGTTTCCCACTTCACCCATTTGCCATTTCTCTCCTCATTCATATTAACGTGTGATCCTAACTCATTCTGTAGCAAAGAACATGCTGCTTCTGAAACTGAAAAAAATGTGTGTTTCCTAAGTAACCGGGACTTGATCAACAAGTCATGAACAAATGACCCCAGGTGAGCCTGGCCTCGGCAGACGTCACCACTGCTGCGGTTGACACACAGGGCGCTGGTGAGGGACAGGCAGCTCTGCAGAGCTAGGCGGGGCAGGGGCCAGGACGTACTGGCGCAGGGCTGAGAGGCGCCCTCAGGACAGAGTCCCTTGACTTGCAGAGGGGTGAGGGCAGCAGGCTGGGCAGTTTGTGGGTCAAGAAGGATCCTGTCAAGGCTTGGGATTAGACAGTTAGGACCTGCCTGAAGTTGGGCCCTAGTTCACATTTGCGCTCGCTCCTAGGTTGTGTAGTCCATGCTCTGGGGGCCGTTCACCCCCAGTCTCACTGGGCTTTCACTCCAACTTCTGACTTCCCAGCACCACGTGGCTGCTGAAATTCCTGAGCAGGCCTTTAGCCTCCCAGCTGCTGGGTTGTTTGTTTTTTGTTTTTTCCTTTGGAACAGCACCCTGTGCATGCACATCTTGGGAATCAGCCAATGGGCTTGAGGAAAAATTGAATGCAGAATTTTAGGCCTCTTCTATTCCATTCCCTTCTTTCTTTCTGGGATTTTTCCTTCAAATTCCAGGTGCTCAGGCAGCCTCAAATTCTGACTTCTGTCTCCTCAGTCAAGTGAAATTATCACATTCTGCATTGCTTTATTTCCTGGACTGCAATTTAGGCACCGTCCTCTAGTAAAACTGGGGTGCATGGGGCTCACCCCACGGCGTCCTTCCTCCCAAAGACCAGCTCCTCGTGGCCTGTCCATGTTGGGTGCTCTCCAGTGCTTTCTAGCATTTGTCTTCTGGTTTTTGCCCAGTTTTTATAGCTATTTTGGGGGATAGGATTGGTCTAGTCCTAGCTACTCTGCAATGGCCAGAACCAGAAAGACTTTTGCAAGTTGTTACTACAAACTTGAAATAGAGTTGTCAGATTTCTCACTTCTGATCAAGGCTACTGTCTTCTAACATGAGAGTAGAAGTGAACACTGAGCCAGCCAACTAGAACAGTTCCTTCCTAAACACCACTTTCACGCAAGGCAGTGCTGTCTAATAGAGACAGAGACTGTCAGTCACATATGTAAGTTCAATATTTTCAGTGACCACATTTTAAAAGTAAGTAAAAGCAGGTGAAACTAATTTTTATAATCCATTTTATTTACCCCAATGTATGCAAAATATTATCATTTTCACATGTAATCAGCATCAAAATTCTGAGTGATTTTCTTCTTTTCATACTAAGTCTTTGAAATAGAGTATGCATTTTTATGCTTACAACACAATTTGGATGTTACCTTTTTATGGGAAATACTTGATCTGTGTTTAGAATTCATAAAATTTACAATTGAAAAATTAGGTTCACACGTGCAAGTCGTTCATGGATAATTAAAGTTGTCCAATAGCTGAATAGAGACTCCATTTTAAAAGTTAAAGGAATTTAAATAAAATTAAATATCAGTTTCTCAGTCACCCTAGCCACATTTCAAGTGCTTATTAGCCGTGAGTGGCTAGTGGCTACCACAGATCTGGGTCACTTGAGTGAAAGAGGACTTTGCATTTGTGGGCTCCCAGGGAATCCCCAGGCCACTCATATTTGACTGCCTGTGACTGTCTTCTCTGGCCCTGTGGTTGCCAAACCCCCAGCCAGATTTTCCTCATCATTCATTGTGATTAACTTCTAAACACTTTACTATAGATACTGGGGTGTAGGGGTGTGTGTGTGTGTGTGTGTGTGTGTGTGTGTGTGTCTGTCTGTGTGTCTGCTAAAGTTTCTTCTATACCCTGTGGGCAGTTGCACACATCCCAGAGGCGGGCAATTAGCATTCGTTAGCACCTAATTGGAATCCTTACTCAAGGCAGCTGTGGTGAGTTTCAAATAAATATTTCTGCAAGGGGGTGATTGTTACTAGATAAAAGATATTAGAAATGACTTTTTATTGGTGAAATAAGTGATGTTCACCATATGTGATTGTTCAGGTATCTCCCCCCTCACCATGAACGGAGTATAAGAATCTGAAGTGCCCAGTGGCCTGACACTTTGAGAAGAGTGCCCTAGGTTTAAAACCCTATCCCTGTGTTCCCCACTAAACAGAGCATACGGTGGCCTGATACGGTGTTCCCACCATCAGAGCACAGTCCTATCTGCCTGGGGGACATATGCAGGAGCACATCTGGGCCACCTGAACACCTGAAGGCTCACAGACCAGGTGGCAGGACCAGGACCTGCTTGCCAATGACTGACTACTGCCTTGGCAGAATCCAGTCTTTGCGCCTTGGTAGCAAGATCTGGGGGAAGGCAGCCAACACCTGCTCATGAGCACAGGGAGACCTGGTTAGTAGTGGTGATGGCCTGACTGGCTTTGGGTGAGTCTAGATGCTGTTTACTGGGTTATGTTTTCTTGAACTTGTGGAGGTAACAAAATATGTTAATAACAACACAGGGCTAGAAACAGTTCAAGTTTAATGTAGGAAATGATCTTTCCTTAAAAACAATCTGGCCATTAGTCCTCAAGGAATTCCCCCCCTAAAAATCTTTTATCCTTAAGTCACTCACATCTCCTTTAGTTGCAAGGTTTTCCTTTTTCCTACAGGCTCAGATGTCACTTCCCAAATTCATGTTATATGTGGCTCAGAACAGCCGTCTGTATTAATCACAGTTCTCAGAGAAACAAAAGCAATAGGGTATACAGATGCTCTTCAACCTACAATGGGATTATGTCCCAATAAACTCAACATAAATTAAAAATATCATAAGTCACAAATGCATTTAATACATCTAACCTACTGAATGTCATAGCTTAGCTTAGCCTAGCCTACCTTAAACGTGCTCAGAACAACATGGGGAGAGAATATCATACCACAAATCTTTAGCCCAGGAAAAGATCAAAATTCAGATTTTGAAGTATGGTTTCTACTGAATGCATATCACTTTTGCATCATTGAAAGGTCAAAAATTTGTAAGTAGAACCATCATAAGTCAGGAACCATCTGTATATAGACTTATAAGAAGGGATTTACTATGGAAATGAGCTCACGTGATTATAGAGGCTGAGAATTCCCACAGCCTGAAATCTGCAAGCTGGAGAACCAGGAAAGCCAGTGGTGTGATTCAGTCTGAGTCTGAAGGCCTGAGACCTGAGGGGGGTGGGAAACTGCAATTGTGAGTCCCAGAGTCCAAAGGCAGGCGGGCAGGAGAAGATGGATGCCCCAGCTCCAGAAGAGAGCAAATTCATTCTTCTTCCACCATTTCGTTCTATCTGGGCATCTACGTGATGTCTGCCCATGCTGGTCAGGGTTATCGTCTTTACTCAGTCTACTCATTCAGATACAAATCTGCCAGGAAACACTCACAGACATATCCGGAAATAATGTTTTACCAGCCATCTGAGCACCCCGTAGCCCAGTTGACACCTAAAATTGACCATCACACCTTCCTAGACTTACCTTCCCAGCTCGAGCATAACTAGGGCCTGAGCTTGTCTTTCATTTCCTCAAACTCACTAACAGGGAAAGAACTGGCAGGTGCTTTCTCAATTTTTACTGTTCTTCTCAGAGTTTTCCAGGCTATTTTGCTTGTTTATTCTCTGACATATATTTTAGAATCAACTTGTCTAGTTCTAGATTAAAAAAAAGAAAGAAATTTAAAGAAAAAGAAAGCCTACTAGTATTTTATTGTGATCACATTAAATTTATAGATTAATGTAGGGAAAATTGGAATTTTTATTATGCTGAATCTTCCTATTCAAGAATATGGTATAGCACTCTGGGAGGCCAAGGCAGGAGGATTGCTTGAGTTCAGGAATTTGAGACCAGCCTGAACAAGAGTGAGACCCTGTCTCTACTAAAAAAAAAAAAAAATAGAAAGAAACTATCTGGCCAACTAAAAATATATATAGAAAAAATTAGCCGGGCATGGTGGCGCACGCCTGTAGTCCCAGCTACTCAGGAGACTGAGGCAGGAGGATTGCTTGAGCCCAGGAGTTTGAGGTTGCTGTGAGTTAGACTGATGCCACAGCACTCCAGCCTGGGCAACAGAGAGAGACTCTGTCTCAAAAAAAAATAAAAAATAGAATATGGTGTATCATTCCCTTTGTAAAAGGCTTTTGGGTCCCTCATATGTGTTTTAACATCTTCCATCTATGGGTTTTGGATACATATTATCAGGAATTTTTATATATTATAAATTGGTTTCTCTCATTATATCTTCTAGCTATTTTTACGGTGTGTGAAGGCTTTTGGTTTTTATATATTTTATATCCCACTATCTTCCTGATGTCTATTATTTTTTGTCATAATGTTTCAGCTGATTCTCTTGGGTTTCCCAGGTGGGCAATCACATCATCTGCAAAATGTGTTCATTTTACCTGCTTTCTAACTTTAGTACCTCTATTTTCTTTCTTTTCTCTAATTGTGTAGTAGTAGTGGAGATTTTAGAGGGGATGTCTCCAGTTTTTCCTTGTTAAGTGCAATGTTGACTTTGAATGTGCTCATCAATTTCTATTTCATTAAGTATTTTCAAATCAAGAGTGGGCATTCAAGACCATTGGAACAAAATGCAAAGTCCATAAATAGATTCATATGCAAATTTAGTATACAATGAAGGCATCATCTCACATTTGTGTGGAAAGGGTAGACTTTTTAATAAGTGTTTTTAGTATAACCTGATAGCCATATGGTAAAATATAAAATTAGAACTATTCCTCAGCCATATGCCAGGATAGATTCCAAATGAACTAGGGATTTAAATGTAAATAATAAAACCTTACAAGTATTAGGCCGGGCACGGTGGCTCACGCCTGTAATCCTAGGACTCTGGGAAGCAGAGGCAGGTGGATCGCTCAAGGTCAGGAGTTAGAGACCAGCCTGAGCAAGAGTGAGACCCCCGTCTCTACTAAAAATAGAAAGAAATTATATGGACAGCTAAAAATACATATAGAAAAAATTAGCCGGGCATGGTGGCACATGCCTGTAGTCCCAGCTACTCGGGAGGCTGAGGCAGTAGGATCGCTTAAGCCCAGGAGTTTGAGGTTGCTGTGAGCTAGGCTGACGCCACGGCACTCACTCTAGCCTGGGCAACAAAGCAAGACTCTGTCTCAAAAAAAAAAAAAAAAAACCTTACAAGTATTAGAAAAAATGGGCGAATTCCCTGTGGTATGCCCCGCCAGCAAAGCCCATGTCCTAATCCCCAGAACCTGTGAATGTGTTACCTTACATGGCACAAAGGACTTTGCAGATGTCATTAAGGTTATGGACCTTGAGATAGATTATCCTGGATTATCCAGAGGGATCCAATATAATCACATGAGTCCTGAAAAGTGGAGACTCTTTCCTGGCTCTAGTCAGAGAGATGTGACTACAGAAGGGTCAGAGAGATGCAATGTTGCTGGCCTTGGACATGAAGGAGGAGGCCAGCTGCCCAAAAGCGTGGGGATTGCCTCCCGAAGCTGGAAAAGCCAAGAAAACATTTTCTCCCACAGCCTCTAGAAAGGAATGCAGCCCTGCTGACACCTTGACTTTAGCCCAGTGAGACCTGTACTGGACTTCTGACCTACAGAACTGTAAGAATAAATTTGTGTTGTTGCAAACCACTACATTGTGATTGTTTACAGCAGTAATTAGAAATTAATATATGTTTCTCTGCCCGTAAAGCAAAGGGATCTTCTCTTTCCCCTACCCTGAGTCACAATCTGACTTCTGACTGCCCCTTCCTAAATTCTTATTCAGTAGGGATGTTGGAAATAGTGGCACAAATAGGGGAGTCATAGAGGGTGCACCCCCAAGACCCAGGTGGGAAGGACAGAGCTGGATTGACGACCTCTGGTCCAGCAAGTTGCATTTGAACAAATAAATATCTGGTTACTGGAAACTTCAGAGATAGAAGCGGGAACTTTAGAAGATTAATGTAATCCCCTGGGAAGGAGTATTACTTTGTCAGAATAAATTACTAAATATGTAGCCTGCCACGTGTCCCCTCTCAGCCCCAGGGAATTTGGCTTCTGCAAGATTCTAATGACCTAAATTGTGATGCCACCATAATTATAGTATTATTAATATTTAATGACTGTATTGTCCTCTGTTCTATGAGAGTATTTTAAAAGTAAAATTGGCAAAGGTAAAGATGAGAAATTAGCCCTAAAGTATTATCACTTAGCTCACTAGAGAACTGAAACCTAATACAAGGTCTCAAAGAGCTTTGGTTCACATGGAATGTGTTTGTGAACCAGGCTTGACATTTGATTTCACAAAAGTAAGAAAAAATAATTTCTTAAAACGGTGGTAAAAAGTACATAACATAAACCATTAACCATTTTTAAGTGGTCGGTTCAGCCATGTAAGTACATTCACACTGTTGTGAAACAGATCTTCAGAACTTTTTAATCTTGCAGAACTAAAACTCTATACCCATTAAAAACCAACTCCCGGCCGGCCATGGTGGCTCATGCCTATAATCCTAGCACTCTGGGAGGCCAAGGTGGGAGGATCGCTTGAGGTCAGGAGTTCGAGACCAGCCTGAGCAAGAGCGAGACCCCCTCTCTACTAAAAATAGAAAAAAATGATTTGGACAGCTAAAAAATATATATATAGAAAAAATTAGCCCGGCATGGTGGCACATGCCTGTAGTCCCAGCTACTTGGGAGGCTGAGGCAGTAAAATCGTTTGAGCCCAGGAGTTTGAGGTTGCTGTGAGCTAGGCTGATGCCACGGCACTCTAGCCCGGGCAACAGAGCGAGACTCTGTCTAAAAAAAAAACAACAAAAAAACCAACTCCCTAGTCCCTCCTCCCCCCAGCCCCTGGTAACCACCATTCTACTTTCTGTCTCTCTGCATTTGACTACATTAGATACCACAAGTAGAGTCATACAGTGTTTGTCTTTCTGTGGCCAGCTTATTTCACTTAGCCTAATGTCCTCGAGGTTCATCCATTTTGTACCATGTGTCAGAATTTCTCTTCTTCAAGGCTAAATAGTATTCTATTGAATGTATCATTATACATCGTATTTTGTTTATCCACTCATCCATTGATGGACGTTTTGGTTGCTTCCGCTTCTTGGGTGCTGTGAATAGTGCTGCCATGAACATGAGTGTACAAATACCTCTTTGAGGCCCTGCTTTCAATTCTTTTTACATACACCCAGAAGTGGGATTATTGGATCACATGGTGGTTCTGTGTTTAATTTTTTGAGGAACTATTATATTGTTTTATCCATAGTGATGAAACCATTTTACAATCCCACAAACAATGCACAAGTGTTCCAGTTTCTCCACATACTCACCAACACTTATTTTGGGGTTTTGTTTGTTTTATCATAGCCCTACTAATGGGTATGAAGTGATATCCTGTAGTGGTTTTGATTTGCATTTCTAGAAGAAAATGTCATTTTTATGAGGCAAGTTCATATTTTCAAAGCAATGTCACAAATCATATTTCTATATCTCAGCACAGAGATAGCCATTAAGAACACAGCAGAAATTTGTGGATAAATTCTGCATAGACTTGCTGTTCATTTTGCAACATTTGAGCACAGTCGATATCTGCATTAGGCAAACTCTAGGAACTTAAAATCTAATAGCGGGGACAAGACAGATACAAACACATGCCAATTAGTAAGAGAGACAAGCATTTTCCACTCATATTACTTTAATGTTCATACATCTATTCTGTTTTCCAAATTACGTATCAGTCCATATGCATCATGTAAATTTTTCAAATCTCTATATTTCCACTAAGATGCATATTCTACTTTAGAATCTTTCTGAATTTTTACATTCATATGAATAAATTAAATAGTATCTCTACAAACATTCAAATAATATATATATTTTGGGTTTTTATGTAACACAAATAATTATATATCAATGCAGTATTCTTTCCATTTATTTATATGTGACACTGAGACAAGGTTTTTGCACAAAAGACTGTTTTTATTTTAATAAAATTTACATGAATTATGGACAATCTATTTATGTGGACTTACCCCTTTTTCAGATATATTTTCCATTTGGCTATATATAACATCTACCTTGGCATGAACTAAAATTCCAAAATCATTCAGGTAGTACAGTTAATGAATTTGAATTATATTTTTGAAGTGTTAAAAAGAAAAAGGTAATTTTTTAAGGTTCAATTAAAGTGATTTCTTATTTTCCTACGCTTCATCTTTTAACCTACTTCTCAGAGTTTGATTTTAAGTTGACACAATTCTCTACTGAAGCATTACCATGTGGTTTTAGAACATTCTGCCTGTTTTGT
>CM052436.1:128691445-128774870 GCA_028533085.1 Varecia variegata
CTGGTTCTTCAGACAAGAGAAAATAAAAGTCACCCTTCATTTCTACCCCAGAATAACTTCCAAAAACCTGAACTGTGCTGTCCAGTATGGTGACCACATATGCTCAGGGACCCGTTTCCCCTGCTTTTTCTCTGCGCTGCTCAAGAAACACAGAGAGCCTTGACTGCTCTGTGACCCGGCCAGCTACACGTTTCCCCTGCAGGCTTGAACCCAAGCCCAGGCCTTGAACATTCTCAAGCACTGATAAGGGTGTTTAGGCTGTTGCTGGAAACACTGGAAGATCAACCATGTTGCTAAACAGAAGCCAGCCCCGCCCCCAGCCAAATTCCTCAAACCATCATATGAACGTCTTAACCCAACCCCTTCACTGGCCATGTGCTTTGATAGAACATCCCTTGTCTCACTGTCCATCACAAGGAGCTACAGCACATTCTGTAGGTAAGTTCCCCTAATAAATGTCTGGACTGGTCACCCTGGCATTTAGTGCTTCTTTTTCTGGAATCCCCAACAGGGTGCCATCTCGGGATGGTTTGGGACACTCCCTCATGGGAATTACCCTGCTGTCACTTTGGGGGCTACTCTAGCCTCGAGTGTGGCCTGACAAAACAATGTGGCTATTTAAATTTAATTTAAAATTTAGTTCTTCAGTCACACCAGACACTGTTCAGACGCTCAAGAACCACGTGTCTGGAGGTTGCTGCACTGGACAGCAGACATAGAACATTCCCGTCACCGTAGGAGGCTCCATGGGGCAACATGGCACCGGGGCACAGAGGTGTTGACTCATATGTGAATATGTAACTGTGTGCATATTTCCCTTCTTACTCACAAAGACTACTTGTTTAAGCTTATCTTCAAGACCACCAGTCATAATCCTGTTTATTTTAGCACAAGACAGTGGTATAAAAATAAGAGACTGTGCACAATCTCGCTAAATCACGTAGTGTGATCTAAGAGCCCGAAGCCCCATAATGAATCCCATCTTGGCCAACGTCAGACGCCAGCCCGTGGGCTCCCTCTGGACCGAAGCATCTTTGCAAGGGCATAGTTCTCCTTTGGTAGCTACAAGGAAGCCTTGCTAGGGACTCATCAGTGTAGACTAGTCCTCTCCATTACACTACATGGCCACCTTTAGGGAAGGGGCACTGAGGGCATTGTTTCTGCTCTTTACTCTGAGGTCAGTCCCAGGACCCCCGAGGTGGCCACTCAGGACAGGATGGCCACCCATGCAGGCCATTCAAGGCATGAACAGCCAGGCCCACACTTCCTCAGCTAGGGCTACCCCCGTACCATCTGAGCATCTCGGGCCCAAAGCATGGGCAGACATTCCAGCCTTTTTACCTTCGAGGACCAGATTGTACCTAAAGTCTCTCCTGAGAGCCAACACTTGCCAAAATATAATTTAAAACATATGGAAATAGCAATTGATATAAGCCCAAGGAAAACTATTCTTAGTAAAATTAAAACTCTTTCAAAATAATAAATTCTCTTCTGACTAGCCCAATATAAATGCTCTTTTCACAATCCCTTTATCCCTTAATTCCTAAAAACAATGCACTCAACTTCAGAATTTGGTCTTTAAGCTATAATTTTAAAAATAAGACATTTTAAAAAATATTAAATGTGCATTATTTGGAAACAAGTGTATGCAAATGAACCTGTCAATATCAATATTTAAACCAATTTATCAATTCTCCAGTCCATGGAGGGAGGTATTCATATATTTGAAATTTGAAAATCATTTTTCTTAACTACTATAATAGTGGTTTCTAGACTTTGTCCTTAAGCACAAGCCATTATTCCTATAGGACATGACCCATAACACAAAGATTTAAAGCTCCACAGGACAGTGAGATTTGGCAGTCTTCTGATGGACGATATCAAAGCTGAAGGCTAAAAGATACTTTGGTGGTATAGCTGGGAACAGATTCTGTAACAAAAAGAAAAAATATGCTCAACCATTCACCATTTTATTATGAAATATAACTACACGGTATGGCCTATGTCAATACACAAATTATCGGCACTTCGTGCTTTAAGTATAGAGATAATGCATAGGTGGTAAATGACACATTTATCACCATTGAAGTCAGCCATCACAAACGTGCAGTCAAGCTTTAGAAATGTTTAGATCTAAGATAGAGTCTTTAACTCTTATTCTTTTGCAATCTTTCCAACCGACTCACACAACTACGTCAAGATCTCAGACACTGCATGACCCTATAGAAATAAAAGCCGACAGATAGAAACAGATGGACTTGGGATTGTGGATTCCAGGTGGAAGGGAGAAGTTCGGACTATTCCTACACCAAGCTGGATCTTACTAGGTAAACCTTCTCCCAAGCTTGTTCTTCCTGCTAGTTAGCGGCCCTCTCTCTCCCTTCCCAGCTAAATCGTGTCAAAGGATGTCTGTAGAGCAACAGTTCTTGGGCACAAGGCATCAACGCCACCTGGAAGCATGTTAGAAATGCACCTTCTCAGCCCTACCCAGACCTGATGGGCAAAACCCTGATTCTTAAGTTCAGTGAAGTGTGAGGACCAGTGAGGGCTTCACGTCCCCATCAGTCTTGAGTTGCATGCGCGGTTGCAGGCCCAGGTGGACTAAACCTACTTTTTTTCCTGATACCCATTGACTCTATGACTGACGCAGACATTGGTTGAATGAGGAAGGAGAGAAAAGAGGGAAGATACCACGATAAAGAAAGGAAAGCAAACAAATTCTTAAAAATTCAAAGCACATGCCTGACCATATATAGGTTGAATCATAAGAAACTGGCATTTTTATAGGTCAAAACCAGCTAAATACTAGCAATACTAATATTAATATATGAAAGATAATTATTATGATTATAAATATTAAATTATGACATCATCTTGATATTGAGTATTAGCAATAGGATTATCCATTATTGAGAAATAATTAAAATTATTATAATTATTTAGAAATAAGTGAATGGAGTCAAAATCTATCACTAATTTTTAAAAGCAAATTATTTTTAAATAACAAATTTTTATTTAAATAATGATTTTATTTATTAATAAGTAATATTTTATAATGAACTTGTTCATTAATATTTATTTTATAATGAATTTATTTTTTAAATTAATTAACTTTAAAAGCAAATTATTATTCCTGGCCACATAGAGCCAAAATTTAATACCTATTCTCTCTAATCCATTTTTGTATTGTTACATAATAGCTCTAAAATATAATTATGAATTAAATGAGTAAAATAGAACAATAAAGTTTTTCACAAAAGGAAAATCATACACCATTGAGTACTAATAAAAAAAAGAGAAAAGAACAAAAACAAAAAAGATTAGGGATAGCTAAATAGATTAAAGGTAACTGTATAGAAATTTTCTTAATTTAGTTGAAAAATTTTTTAATTTATCAAATAAATGGAATTTTTCATTAGTGCCATTGAATCTCTGAATATCCGAATGTGACTAATCATCTTTAAACATCTCCTGATGAAGGAGGAGCATGCTCTTGTGCATGATATTTCCTGAGGGTGACAGAGGGAACCGGCCCAGAGATCTCGTCTTCACAGGCACAGGGGCCAGTGCTACAGTCTCCCCAAACCCACAGCAACGGCATCTCTCTTACTGTCAGGTCCACACCTAACTTACCAAGGAAAAGAACTTAAAAATTAAGTGACAACTCAAAGGCATTCAGATACAGAAAGGAGGAGGTGATTAGAAGACCAAACAGCCTTTTAGGCCTCCTTCCCCCGTGTATGTCCGCATGTGACAGGAGGAGGGGGCTCTACGCCTTCCGGCACATCAGTAGGATCTCAGGACTCCTTTGAAAACAGCCACTGGAATCTGGCTCTGGGAAAAACACGTCCCACCCTTTCCTGAGGGACCTGACCTCCCACACTCCTCTATATTGTCACCATCCTGCGGAAAAGCAAAACTAAATGGATCCATTCACTAATCTGCCATTTTGTGTCTTTCCTCTTGGGACTTTTTTTTATATAATTGTCCCTTGATTTTATATGAAATTTTCAAAAGTTGAATTTAGGCCAGGCGTGGTGGCTCACGCCTGTAATCCTAGCACTCTCAGAGGCTGAGGCAGGAGGATCGCTCAAGGTCAGGAGTTCGAGACCAGCCTAAGCAAGAGCGAGACCCCCGTCTCTACTAAAAATAGAAAGAAATGATTTGGACAGCTAAAAATATATATATAGAGAAAAAATTAGCCAGGCATGGTGGCGCATGCCTGTAGTCCCAGCTACTCGGGAGGCTGAGGCAGTAGGATCGCTTGAGCCCAGGAGTTTGAGGTTGCTGTGAGCTAGGCTGACGCCACGGCACTCACTCTAGCCCAGGCAACAGAGCGAGACTCTGTCTCCAAAAAAAAAAAAAAAAAAAGTTGAATTTAAATGGATTTTTGAAATGGAATCGTATTTTCCCATTAACGTCTAATACCATTTTGTCAATACTATTTAGTTAAAGCTCATGTATGGTTAATAAGGCAATCCTCACATTCTAAGGGTGTGTTTCTCAGCCTTCCTGTCAAACAGTTGATGATATATCGAGCAATCAAATGGACTAGGAAAATTTGATATTTTAAGGGAATGTGTCATTTTGGTTTGGTTTTGGGGAGGGTAAATGGAAAAATATTTACAAAGTAACCTGCTCCCTAACCAATTAACTTTTTGTCAATTTGACTTAATAAATGTGTGGCATAAGTGAGTGAAATTCTGGACATTCATTTTAAATAATTTTAAATATGAGTAACCCACCTCTTTCTTTGAGATCTTCAATATAGGCTTTCATAAATTCTTTATCAAAATGTCGGCGATCCTGTTCACTTTCCATTATCTCGTCACCATCTTGACATTGTGTATTGTCGATAGGATTGTCCATAAGGCTTACAAATCTATTCAAGAAAGTATGGAAAATATGACATTATCACCTGTGCATTTTTAATTGCGAATTTTCTCACATCAGAAGACAACCTCTGTGGTAGTAAACCCCAACATCTGGCTTATCCTTGAAAGTCACCATTGATGACATAATACGAGTATCACCAGTGGAATCCCAAATCCAACAGGATGCGGAGTCAGTTTTAAGGCAGAGACTGTCCAGAGCCCTGATGAGGGAACGAGAGGAACTTAGTCACAGAGAAGAGAGGAGACACCAAGTGGACAAAAACACACCCTCTCAGTCAGATCCTTACAACTTCATGTCGTCTTGCAGTGTTGATGTTACCCTCAATTAGGGACATCGAACTTAAAATGATGTCGCTAAATTACAAAGGACTCAGAGAAAATCTCCACAAAAGGAGTATTTAAAAAATACACTACTGCTACAAAAAAAGCAGCATTTGCTCTTCTGTCTTCACGATTTTTTAAGATGTTTTGGTGTGAAAGACGATATAATTGTTTCAATTCAACATTGGAAATCTCTCAAACAGTCTTTGGCTGCAGTTGTAGGCCCTGCAGTCTCGAGGTGTTAGCTGCTCTCCCTAGTTTGTAGAAGAGTGCTCTATATATGGGAGATAGAGCCACACACGTGTCATGTTTTAGTATATTTCCCTCTTCGTTTGCCTTTTAATTTTATTTAATGTCTGAATATGGAGAAAGTAAAAAAGATTTTATTTTTAATGTAGATAAAATAATTCAACTTTTCCTTTACAATTTTTCATTGAATTAATTTTTATCATTCTTCCCTATCCAAAAATAGGAAACATATCTATATTTTATTCTTCAATTTTTCTTTTTTTTTTGGAGATGGGGTCTTGCTCTGGTGCCTGGGCTAGAGTGCCACAGCATCAGCCTAGCTCACAGCAACCTCAAACTCCTGGGCTTAAGCAATCCTCCTGCCTCAGCCTCCCGAGTAGCTGGGACTACACGCGTGTGCCACCATGCCCGGCTAATTTTTTTTTTTCTGTATATTCTTAGTTGTCCAGCTAATTTCTTTCTATTTTTTAATAGAGGGGGTCTCACTCTTACTCAGGCTGGTCTTTAACTCCTGACCTCAAGTGATCCTCCCGCCTCCGCCTCCCAGAGTGCTAGGATTACAGGCATGAGCCACCGCACCCGGCCCTATTTTTCAAATTTTTTATCAAAGTAATCACTGTACATAATTTACATTTTGCAAAGTATAATGTACTTTTTTGTGAAACAGTATTCTCTCACCCTTCCCTGCATTACTCTTGGATCCCAGAGGCAATCTCTCTTTCATGGGTCAATCGCTATTTTTACTTAATCTATTTAAAATATATTTTACCTTAGGACAAATACTTTAATGTCAGTCAATCAAATGGTGGTATTCCTCTCCTTCTCTTCACTTCTCCTACCTTCACACCTTCCAATTTTTATCTATTCTTTTACTTTAACATTTTATTATGAAAATTTTCAAATATTCAGAAAAATAGAAAAATTTTATAGTGAACAACCATGTACACACCTCCCAGGCTCCACTTTTGACATCTGATGGCCGGGCATGGTGGCTCACATCTATAATCCTAGCACTCTGAGAGGCCGAGGCGGGAGGATCACTTGAGCTCAGGAGTTCAAGACCAGCCTGAGCAAGAGTGAGACCCCGTCTCTACTAAAAATTGAAAAAATTAGCCAGGTGTAGTGGTGCATGCCTGTAATCCCAGCTACTCAGGAGGCTGAGGCAGGAGGATTGCTTCAGTCCCAGGAGTTTGAGGTTGCTGTGAGCTACGATGACGCCACTGCACTCTACCCAGGGCAACAGAGTGAGACTCTGTCTCCGTAAAAAAAATAAAAATAAAAAATAACTGGCTATACTTGCTTTACCACATATTCACACATCCATCCACAAATCAGCCATCTTTCTTTTAATTTTTTTTTTTTTTTTTTTAGAGACAGAGTCTCACTCTGTCAACAGGGTCTTACTCTGTCACCCAGGCCAGAGTACAGTGACACTATCATAGCTCACTGCAGCCTCAAACTCCAGGGCTCAACCGATCCTCCTGCCTCAGCCTCCCAAGTAGCTGGGACTACAGGCTACACCATGCCCCACTAACCATCTTATCTTTTTGATGCATCTCAAAGCATATCATAGACATTCTATCCTTTTACATTAAGGTCAATACTATACTCATTCTGATGTGTAACCTCATCTAACTTTTATTTTGCCTGCAGTTTGATTCTAAAATTGAAAATGAATAAACAATATTTACATTTTTGTGACCATTATGTGGTAAGGCTTGGTGATGCCATATATTTGGGAATGAGACACAGACATGCTGGTTGGGCACCCTGGGTGTGCGGGCAGTGCTGGCCAAGGGGCGGGCCTCATGTGGGTGGTCACCCAGGCAGGGGGTTAGCGGGTGCTCTGAGGCATCTCCAAACACGAAACTACATGGTCCTTTCTCCGTGGGTCACCCTCGGGGAAACCCCGGGCCTTTGGTCTGGGGGCCGGCCTGCTGGTGCAGAGTGCTCTGCCCACTGGAATCGAGGAGGAGGCTGGGGGAGGCTGCCTGTTACTGTGGAAATTTTCCCTTTTTCCTTCTGTTTCTAGCACCATGTTTGTGTCTGTACTCCCTGTACCTGGAATTTCTGACCACCAGGCTTCTTCAGAGCTCTTCAGGGCAGACCGGCCTACTCTCCGGCTTGCTCTCTGGGCATGGGCTTGTTTCATCCCATTGTCACCAGTCACCGCTGTCCTGTCTGCTTTATGTCTCGCATAAACGTGCTGAGATGTCTCACCCTGTGAAGGCCTCCCCTTGCTCTCTCCATCACTGCAAAGTTTACACATTTTACGTTTTCTCCTTCCATGTTAATGGGCCCTCAGGAGGGACAGGTGCGAAACACATGGTCAAGCCACCATCATTAACACGGTATTTCTTATTCCCTCTGTAACTTCCTTTTTATACTGAACTTGTGGCTTGATCTAGATTTCTGCCTTTATTCTTTATATACCATGTATTTATGACATCCACTGTATATGGCATACATAGCTATGTGCTACAAAGCTTTCTTATGCTATAAAATGAAGAATAGGCTTTCTCTTTTTTTCCTAACTAGCCAGTTTCCTCAATATTGTATGAAATCATCCATACTTTCCTCACTGGTTTATGAGAATTCCTGTATCCTGTATTAGGGCTGATTTCAGGACTACCTAATCTCTTCCAGTAATTTATCTATAAATCGTTGCCCCACATCACATCACTTGCCAAGAATTACAAATACATTATAATTCTTGGTAAGGCAAGTTCTGTCACATTACTCTTGTTTTTTAAAATTATCATTACTGTCCTTTGCCTTTTTCCTTTTACATATACTTTCAAATTCATTTTTCAAGTTCCAAAGAAGAAATTCCATTGGAGTTATAATACGATTAAAATTATATCATACTTAGGTATAATTTTGGGAAGAAATCACCTTTACTATCTTTTTACTCAGAAAAGATACTGTATGTCTTTTCCAAATATTCACAGTTTCTTTGATATCCTTTGGGAAGACATTTTAGTCCCCTTCATATAAGAGAACTATTTTTTACTAGGGTTTTTCCTAGATATTTCGTATTTTTGGTTACTGCTATTAATGCCATCATTTCGTCCTTTATTTTTCTATAGGTTATTTCTGAGAAATCAGTAACCTATTTAATTTTTTATGCAAACTTGCATCTAGTCTTTTTATTGAACTTTCAATAATTCAATAAGCTTTCATCTGATTCTCTTAGATTTCTGAATCCTACAATTATGTCATTTGAAATTACTTTAGTTAGATGACAGTTTTACTCTGACTGCTATTGGATGCAAAGCTGCCAAATGGGGAAGGGACGGATCCTGCTGCCCTCTCACCAGTGCGCCTCTTCTTATCCAAACGACATTCCTAACCCAGCCAAGGACAGTGGGAGACCCATTCTGGAGGACAGAGTGGGGTGGGCAGGGGGGAGATGTCTTACACCCCTGTTAATCTTGTACTTAACACAGATGTGAAGTTGGTCTCTCTTTCCAATAGTCAAACCTCTTTGTTTGCCATGCATTTTATTGCAAGGGCAGGAAGATAAGACTGGACTCTATGCTGATAGTGAGCATTCACCACTGAGAGAGCATGGGGTCCCAGGGAAATATTCCCTCCAGTGGGGGTTTTAACAAGCACCTGGTATTCAAGGCAGATGGGTCTCTAGACACAGAGACACGGTGGCTCTTACTAGAGCCATCTCCTGTGAAGGCTCCAAGCTGCTAGGGATAGACAAAATGGTCTCAGGGTAGAGGTGATGGGGGAACCCCAAGGCTCCAAATTCTGGCAGGATGCGCTACCAGGGAGCTGTCCGCTGCCTTAGAGTCATTGTAGGGGAGGGTGGAGCTGGGGACTTTCAATTCCATTTCCTTCTCACCCCAAACTGGAGTCTGTTTATATCAAATTTGCATGGATGGCTTCTCTTAGTTATCGGTGGTTTAGTTTAAGGAAATGGAAAGAAGGGTGAGGCCACCAGGGAGCATTTGTTCAACAGCTGCTGCCCCCTCCAGGCCAGCAAGGACATGAGTGCTGAGCGACAGACTGGGGTCCCCGGGCATGTGCCCCACTGCACCTTCAACCAGCATGGAGCATCTGTCCAGAAATCCTCTGAGCCATACGCCAAAAACTTCAAAATCCTGTAAAGTCACCAGAAGTTCTGTGAACTGGGCTCAGGTGCTCAGGGTACGAGAACCATCTAATCCAGTTCCTGAGACGGCTGCCCCGGCTCCAAAGCTCCTAACTCCTTACCTGTGTCTGAATGCGTCTCTCTGGGGATCTCTGGTCTACTCACTTTAACGGTGTGGATGAGTCACAAAGGGCAGTCGGGAGCTCCACCAGATGGTCCCCGCTGACGACCAACAGGGTGAGCTTCTTTAGGTTAAGCATGGAGTGAGGAAGATAGGTCAGCCTGTTTTTGTACAAGAGAAAGCTCTGCAGTTCTTCCAGCCTAAGAAGTGAACAGAACCAGAGAACACCAAGACTCAGCTTCACAGCTAAGAAAACCAGTGTGAATTACAAGCAAATTCCAGTAGGAAATCCCTACTTTGTTTATATATGTGACTTTTATGAAAACAAACTTACTTTAAATTTTAAATTAATAAAGTCATGCCAGGTGACCCATTTTTTTAAAGTTTTTACTGACTTATTCACCAATTAAAGACACATACAGCAGCAGGATAAGCACACTGACTATCATGGGGCCTCAAAAATCAGTGTATCCCCTCTCCAAGTGTCTCCTGCACTTAAAGGGTCAACAGGACACAGGAAAGAAATCTTACTGGAGTTGGAATGAGAGTAAACAGAGTTTGGCAATGTGTTTCCTTTTGTATATCTTAAAAGCACAGTTATGCTTCTCCCATCATATTTTCCAACAGGAAAGACAGGAAGAAAACTGTAGAGTGAAAAGAAAATATGTTTTACTCTGTTTTCTATTTTATTCTAACTCAGTGAAATATTTTTCTTTCATTCATTTTTAAAATTGTGGCTAATTCCACAAATATTTCATAAACTCCCCCTTGTGTTTCAAACTAAAACAATTTCCATTTATTCTCAAAAACCCAGACAGCATCGATACACATCAAATGTACCAGGAGCAGAGACAGGTCATGCAAGACGGGATTCAGGCCTAAGCTGCTGTTGGCTTCTGTGTCATGATAGCTTGCTCATGCTTCTTTATTAAAAAGGTTGTAGATTCCAGAAGGCAAGAGACTGTGTTTCATTCACCACTTTACACCCATCCCACTCTCCGGGCCTGCCATACAGGAGCCAAATAATATTATAAATGAATAAATGAGTGAATCTTATGTGATTCAGTATAATAATTATTTTTTAAACATGAAATAGCTACAAGAATATAATTTGAAAGCCTTGCTAAGCATATCAATTTTGTCTGATAGATTATGTATAGTAAATCAATAAATGAAATAAAAATTGTCCTCACTGATATCCTAAACATAGAATGATATGTTTCTATTCTATACATAATAAATTTACTTTTCTACTTCTGTGGAGTAAAGGAAAGTTAATGATGCCAGCCTATGGAAGAATGAAACAAATTAAAGTTGGCCAAGACAATGAAGATGTGTTCAAATGCACACATACATGTATAGATGTGATGCAGATTGGAAATTGTCTTATTCTGTAATTTCCTGGAAACAATAAACTCTGCAAAATTAGTTGATTTCAAAGAACACTCATGTGCTACCCATGTTTAAAATGTTAACAGTGTTCAAGGAGTTAGTAACTAATTCATATACCTCACCTGCAGAATGCAAGTAGCTACCTGTCTATATCTTGTGGCAGGTCATTCAGGTTATTGTTGCTGATATCCAACCACTGCAAATTAGACATCCGCAGGACACATATCGGGACACTTGAAAACTTGTTTGCTGAGATATCTACAAATGTAACTTGCTTCAAATTACTTAACTAGAAAAGAACAACAAAATATTCTAATTACATTTATGAGAATGATAATTAAGTTCAATTAATAATTTTTAGATTGATATTTCTTCCCTAAAGGCATTTCTATGAATATATGCAAAACAGATCAATATAGTCTGTATTTTGGAGCGCCTACTATGTGTCATTCACTGTTTACATGCTGGGGAAGCTAAGATAAATAGCACACTGTGGCTGCCCTCTAGGAGTTTATACTTTCATAAATAAGCAATGCAATTTTACATAGTAAGAACTAACATAAAGAAGCTTTCAACTTGCCATGTTTGGTAACACGGGTAAATATCTAATCTGCCCAACAACGCAGCGGGCTAAGGGCCAGGGATCAACAAAGAGCCCACAGAGAATGGAGTATTATAATCGGGTCCTGAGGTTCCTTGACAGGTGGAAAGGTAGGGAAGGAAACCGAGATGGTGGAACAGCATGTGCAAAGTCACAGAAGACAGAAAGTGCAAGTCTGAAAGAGTAGAATGACTTAGGGGAGACTGCATTAACAAATCTTGGCAACTCTTAAGCTGACCCACATTTGGGTTGGTAAAGTAACATGGCAAATGATCATCTCTACTGTTTATGTTTCATGTCCATAATTTTTATTTGTAACATGGTAACTGAAATAGGTGTGGAAATATATTTTTATTTCAAATGCAATGGGAAGAGCATCTCATGTTTGGATTTGGTTTTGTAAGTTTGGTAGTACTAGGAAACATAGAAGGAGCTACCTTTCATTGACTTATTTGGAGAATTCATGAATAAAATCTGAGCTGCCTCTTGAGATAACACTTTCAAAATCGTTACAGAATATGGAGCCAGTTGGACCAATAGGAGGTATTACTGAAATGTACAGCAAAAGTAGTAGATTTATGTCTCTATTCAGCTTAATATAAAATCCAATTCCATAGTGCTGAATTTGCTTTAGTAAGACACAGGCCACTAAGCATCCTTTGGAATGGGGACATTCTAATTTTGCTCCTTTTTGAATTTCGAAAATGAATGTGAAGACAGTAACGTGATGCTGAATAATCAGTTGAGAGAGAGACTTTGGGTGCCCAGAACTCAGTCTGAAGTGTCTGTGTTGCCAGGGTTATCAGATCAGCAGAAAAATCAAGACTAAATTTACTATCACTCGCTCTCCTTTCTTCTTTTTATAATAAATGTATAAAATGCATTTTTAGACTATAAAATAATTTATTGAGGTATTTAAAGCAAATAATTTTTTTTTTTTTCTTTTTAAGACAGAGTCTCACTCTGTTGCCCTGGCTAGAGTGAGTGCCGTGGCGTCAGCCTAGCTCACAGCAACCTCAAACTCCTGGGCTCAAGCGATCCTACTGCCTCAGCCTCCCAGGTAGCTGGGACTACAGGCATGTGCCACCACGCCCGGCTAATTTTTTCTATATATATTTTTAGTTGGCCAGATAATTTGTTTCAATTTTTTAGTAGAGACGGGGTCTCGCTCTTGCTCAGGCTGGTCTCGAACTCCTGACCTTGAGCGATCCACCTGCCTCGGCCTCCCAGAGTGCTAGGATTACAGGCGTGAGTCACCGCGCCTGGCCTAAAGCAAATAATTTTAAACTTTTGTGAAAATCAGAGTAAGAAAAATCCCAGTGGCATTGAACTAGCAAGGAGAAAAATTACTTGGATATAAATTCATTTCCCCACTAGCTACTTTCATCAACGGCAAAGGAAAACATTCATAAACTCTTTTGGAAAGTGTTTATATTTGTCTGAAAATTCCAGTGTTGTACAGATCAAAATCTGACCCTCGGTCAGAATAAACAGAACACTTTTTTAATACAAAAATGGACATGTAGCTAGGAAGTTTTATAATCTTTACCTTTGTCTCAGAATTCCTGATTGTTCCTTCACTTAACCATCTATGAGGGCATTCATTCTACCTGCTATTTATTTGAATTTTAAATCAGAATTGTGTCAATTATTTGTGTAAGTAACAGCCTATGAAGACAGACAAATTTTAGCAAATGCAGAGGCACATGAAGATGCTGAGAGTGCTGGGGAGGCCTTACCTGCTGGAACACCCTAACTGAATCAGAGGACTCGTAATGGGCAGAGGTGCTGGAGCTGGCAGCAGTGAGTTTGAGATCACTAAGTACAGTGCTGGATTTTAAAGGCTGTATTAGAAATGCTAGGCAATAAGGAATCAAGGCAGACTTGTGAATGGGAAGAAGATATGATAAAAGTTGTTTGAATCATTTAAAATTCATCTGATGTTCATCCATTTATTCTATTCACTAATTCAACAGATATTTAGTAAGTGCCTACTATGTGCCACGCACTGTCCTGAGCACTGGAGATGTGAGTAAACGAGGCAAAGACCTGCTCTTGTATAGGACTGGTGGAGGGGACAGCAACAAATCAATGTGAGTATAAGAACATATCTGTGCAATGATGAAAACCAAAGTGGGACAAAGGTTAAATGAATCAACAAATAGAGCTTCTCAATAAGCACACAGGAATTATAAACAAACAAATGGAAATTTGGAAGTTAAAGAGTATAAGTGGCAGAGGAAAGAATTAGTGAACTTAAAGATAGATCAATAGAAATTATTCAGTCTAAAGAGCGGAGAGAGGCCCGGCGCGGTGGCTCACGCCTGTAATTCTAGCATTCTGGGAGGCCGAGGCGGGCGGATCGTTTGAGCTCAGGAAGTTCGAGACCAGCCTGAGCAAGAGCAAGATGCCGTCTCTACTAAAAAAAATAGAAAGAAATTATATGGACAGCTAAAAATATATATAGAAAAATTAGCTGGGCATGGTGGCACATGCCTGTAGTCCCAGCTACTTGGGAGGCTGAGGCAGTAGGATTGCTTGAGCCCAGGAGTTTGAGGTTGCTGTGAGCTAGGCTGACGCCACGGCACTCTAGCCCGGGCAACAGAGTGAGACTCTGTCTCAAAAAAAAAAAAAAAAAAAATTATTTAAGAAAAGAAATATTGTTAGGGACAAAAGGGGACATTTCATGATATTAATAATAAAAGGGTCAATACATAAGAAAGACATAACAATGATAAATGTATATGCACCTAACAACCCAAAATACATGAAGCAAAAACTGATTAAGAGGGCAAAGAGACAAATAAACAATTATAATTGGACATTTCAATACCCTACTCGTAGTAGTAGATAAAATAACTAAACAGAAAATGTGCAAAAACATAGAAGATTTGAAGAACCAATTTGACCTAATTGACATACAATTGATTTTTGTTATTCACAGTAGTTATGTTCTATGAAATCACCATAAACACTGAATTACCAAATACTGAATCATTGCTCTTAGGGGAAACAGAGATAGGTACCTGAGGGCCTCTAGTCACATTTATGTCAACCAATCAATACATACCCTTGCTTTCTGTGTGTTTCTGTTTAAAGACACTTTATTTAATATATTTATGGACAACAGCACAATAACTCATGCCAGAACAAAGCTTATCTAACATACATTAGGTAACACTTTAGTCCTATGCTTGTGACCATTTTTAACCAGTGGGATCAACAACAAAAATGCAAAAAAAAAAAAAAAAAAACCATGGCACTAATTAGACACAAAGAATGTTTCTTTACAGTGTAAGAGCTGAAACAAGGCAGAACATTGCTTTGCTTGACCTCAGCTAGAAATGTGCACAAGTGACTCAAATGTTGCACCACTCTGCATATGTCCAAAAATGACCATGGAAGCACCACCACAACTATTGATTTAGGGATTGTAAATAAATTTCAACAAGTAAGCAAATTTGAAAATATGAAATTTGTGAATAATGAGGATCAGCTGTATACAGACCACTCTATCCAATAACAGTAGATACAAATTATCTTCAAGAGCACATGGCATATTCTGTAGACTAGACTACATGCTGGACCATAAAATAAGTCTGGATAAATTTAAAGACCTGAAATCACACAAAGCATGTTCCCAAACCACAGTGGAATTGAATTAGAAATCAACAACATAAATAAATAGGGGAAATCCCCAGAGATTTGAAAATTAAGCAACACACTTCTAAATAGCTTACAGGCCAAAGAAGAAATCATAAGGAAAGCTAGAAAATACTTTGAACCAAATGAAAATTTTAAAACAACATATCAAAGTGCATGAGCTGCAGCTAAAGCCATGCTTAAAGAAAAATTCATAAATCTAAATGCCCATATGACAAAAGAAGAAAAGCCCAAATCAATATCCTAAGCTTCCTACTTACGAAACAAGAAAAAAAAAAAGCCACTGAAATCCAAAGAAAACAGAAAAAAGGAAATAATAAAGGATTACAGTAGAAATCAGTAAAATAGAAAACAAAATTACTAGAGAAAATCAATGAAACCAAAAGTTGGCTCTGTATAAAGATCAATAAAAATGAAAAGCCTTTAGTTAGCTCAACCAAGGGAAAAATGAAAGAAGACAGAAATTACCAAAATCAAGAAGGAGAGCCAGGCACAGTGGCGTGCACCTGTGGTCCCAGCTACTCAGGAGGCTGAGGCGGGAAGATCGCTTGAGCCCAGGAGTTTGTGGCCAGCCTGGCCAACATAATGAGACCCCATCCCTAAAAATTAATTAATTAATTAGTTTTTTTTAAAGAATAAAAGAGGGATACATTACTACTGACACTTTCTGACAACATAGAAATAAATAAATTAAATCAAAGTGCAGAAATTTTTATTCACTTACTTCAAAGGGCAGCTCAGTTAATTCTAGATTCCCAGAACAATCCAGTCTCTCTAGATTTTCACAATCTCCCAGTTCTGGGGGAATGCTCCTCAGATGGTTGAAACTCACATTGAGTTCTCTAAGGTTCTTCAAACAACCTGTCATTAGAAAAAGTTAACAGCCACTGAGTAGGTCTTTTAAGAACAAAAACAAAACCTAAGAGGTAAAACATATCAATAATGATGGGGAAGTCACTAAATGTATTTTGCATTTGTTTTTTAAGCACTCCTTATTAAATGTCTGCTCATCTTTTATCCTAAGCATTTTGGTCCTTGATCATAGCTGTCTATCTATTCATTTATTTATTGCTTACTCTTTAGTCGTTTAATCCTTTGTGAAACTGTAGGCAAGGAGAGTGTAGGCGATTTGCCCTCCCTGTACCTTGGGTCAGAGCCAGCACCCATAAGATTGCAAACTAGTTTGAAATTACATTGTGAATTAAATAACAGGCAGTCGCTTTGAAGAGTGGCACAGCTTCTAGGAAATACAGTGACCAGAGGTAGCCTAATGGTAGGCTCTAATGAGAAGTGAGCTACGTACTGAAATACACATAAAACTCTATATATGTGGTAAATGATTCAAAGAAGCAAATTGTGTATAGATTACATGTAATTCACCATGCATCTTTGGCTTCATATTTGCATTGATTTAATTATAGCATGCTTCCTGAAAAATACACTATAAGACTCTTTCATAGGCAGAACCACATGTAGAACCATGTGTTTGTTCTACAGAGCCACAGCCCCAGCCCTCAGGAGCCTCTGCCTTCCAGATGAAGCCAGGGGAGGGGCAGTGGGGACATGTGGCATTCCTCACAGTACTTTCTTAAACCAAGCCACCTCCAAGGCAAGGGGGCATAACCTCAGGGATCCAGTGTGATCGGCCGGGCCCAGAACAGAAGGCAGGCCTGGCAGGGCAGGGTACAGGTCTGGGGACACAAACGTTCTGGGGATGACAAGAGAGGAGTCGTGGCTCGCCAAGCTTTGAAATAGTGATGTAGCACTGCGTCTAAGGCGCCTTGTTTCCCACCAGGTTGCCCTGCCCAGACGGGGCTGCCCGCCCACCCCATGCAAGGTTTCCTCGTCAGCATCCCAGGCTTGGCACACACCCTCGGCCAAACCCTACAGAGCACGACCTCATGCCCTAAGTCCCGAGGAAGAAAAAAGTTCCCCCATCTGGAAAAGAAACAAGTTCATAAAGCAATTGACAAAGAATCAGAAAACACATCCTCCCCAGGTCCAGCCTTTGTGATCGACAGACCTGCTTTTGCATCTGGTTTGTCACTTATTGGCCATGTCAAATTGACATATTATTTAACCTCTCTAAGCCCGGTTTCCTCACCTGTAGAATGTGTACATCTGTAGGGCAGCTCAGATAATGAAAGGCAATAACAGATGTCACATACTTGGCTTAATGCCCAGCTCTCATCAGCTACCACCCACCCTGCTCCGGGAGGGCAAACAGGGTGCTATTCACGTCATGTCCTGTTTGGGGTCATAAACTTTGACCCTGCTGACCTGCAAGAAATGTGGTGACAGTGTGGCTTAATGGTTTAATGTGCCAAGTGCCTGGAGGGCTCTGGAAGAAAACAAGCATGACTGTCTGAGTTAGAGGTGCTGCAGAGCTCCCAGCGCCCACAGCAGGACACAGCAGGAGTCCCGAGCTTGCAGGCAAAGCTGGAGAGAAGGGGGCTGATGAGAGTGGGTGGAGCACCCCAGATGATGAGCAGGAGCTCAGAGGCTGCCCAGTGAGCAGAGGACTCTGGACAAGACCTTGAATGAGGAAAGCAGCTGCAGAACAGAAAAGTCAAACTCTTTCAGCTGGAAGGAGCAAGAGGAAAACATCTCAGGGCTGGGGGAAGTGGCAGGAAGGGGGCAGGGAGCACGCAGCGGCACCCACGGGTTCAGCCAAACTGCCTATCCGGCGCTGGTGGGGCTGCTGCTGAGGGGCACCGGGGACCCAGGTTTAGGAATTAGGTCTGGCACTAGGCTGACTGGGGTCTTTGCTGCTTGGTGTCCTGGAGGACGACGATGCTCAGGACCAGCTGAGCAGGAGAAATGCAGCCACTGAGAGGGGTGCACAGAAGACAGGGGGCAGGAGAGAGGGGAAGAAGAGGACAGTGCACATCGAGGGGGGCGCCCTGGGTGCCAGGTGCTGGGCTGGGCTCCCCCGCACTGTATTTCATTTGATCCCTGCAGCCCTTGTGGCTTACTAACGCTATGATTGTGCTGGTCAATCTGGGAAGATTATTTTGTTAAAACTTATTTTATTCTTTGGTATTTTGAATATGTTCATTTTAAAAATAAAATAAAAATATAGACACACCAATTTAACATCTTCTAAAAATAAAATCTGCCTATACATTCAATTTGAAATTTGTGCTGCATTTCCCTATTCTGTAGTTGCCTTTAGAAATCCTGATAAACATCTAATATGTGCTTTTACAAAATATAAAAGACAAACAAAAATGTATTAATAAAAATAAAAGGATTTGTTCTGTAAAATTTGGATTCAGTCAAAAGGCCGCACTAAAGGACCTAGAAGGCCACATGTGGCCTTAAGGCCGCAGGTTCCCCACTCCTGGGACTAAGTCATCTAATGTCACTGGGACCTGCCCTCTCCAATCTGTACAATGAAGGGGCAGGAGGTAAATTACCCCTAACAAGTCAAAGATGGTACTTTTCAGTTATAAAATTTCTAAGGTCCTTCCTACATTTGCAGAAACTGGGCAAGGAAACAGAAGTATTTGTCCTTGCTGGGTCTAGAATTTGAATTACAAGCTAATAAGTTTGCCTGTTGCTGTTTCATGGATATTGGCAGAAGACACGAGACTCCTGGTCAGAGAGGGCATATTTATGACAGTTCCCCTTAGAACCGAGTCCACCAAGCACGAGGAGATGGCCTGGACAGACGTATACACACACTGCATCGCAGCTGAAGAACACTGAGCTTGGGGAACGTGCCGCTTTTACAGCAAGTGGTGAGTGAGTCTGCGCTTTGTCTGGGGGAAGACGTCACCTCATCCCTCCAGGTAATTAGCTGCATAAACAACCCTGAGACTGGCCTGGACAAAAGGGTGGCCAGGTCTTTGTAGTCCAGACACGCTTGGCAAGACATGTATGAACACCAGAGGCCCAACAAGCCACCCTTTGTTCCGTATCGTCTTGGCTTCTGGTAAATTCTCACATAAGTGTGCCACTCCTCAGGTCCTAGGGCATGTGTTGTACGAGGGGAGCTCTGTGCAGCCCCCAGACCTATGCTCCTCGAGCCCCAGGAGAAAGAAGCAATCAGGATCACTGCAGTCTTCATTTTAAGACGATGCAACTGAATAATTTTGATCTATTAAAAAGACATAAATAAGCTAAGCTAGACTTATCAGTGGACTAATATATAGGAACAATATATTTTATTCTATGTTTACAATAATCATATTATTGCATGTTTATATTTCTAAAACTAAAAAGAAATAAAAAGTTCCTAAAAAAAGTATTGCTCACTCATGAAACTTCCAGTTTCTGAGCAATTGGCAAACACCTGTGTGTGCTGAATGATACAGGTGAGATCATGGCCTTGCTGCCCGAAGGGGACGCTGTGAACAAGCAGCTCCAGGGACCCTCCACACAGCCCCGGCCAGCAGGTGGGAGAGGACACGTGGTGTCTGCACAGCGTGGCCTGTCAGATAGCAGCCTGCTTTCCACACGCAAGGGGCCCGCAGACTCCTGCTAAGTGACGTACCGATTTCAGCCGGAAGATGCGAGATTTGGTTTTTTGGCAGATCCAGAACTCTCATTGCTTGAAACAGCTCAATATAGGTAGGAATGATTTGAATCAGAGTATTGCTTATGTGCCATTCTCTCAGGTGCGTCTGCTCCTTCAACGAATCCGGGAACTCCTAAAATAAAATGAATGACATCCATCAGAACTAACCCCTCGGGGTGCACAAAATCATGTAAAACCAAGTATTTATTTAAAAACAAGAAGCGAGAGAGCAGACACGAGGGCGTTAGATCTAACCGCCAGCGATCCAGCCATTTCAAAAAGAAGCAAAGACACTGCCACTGTCATTCACTTCACAGCAGAGCGGCCCGATTTCAAAGCTGCCGTGAATTCAGATTAAAATCAAATCCTAAAGAACAAAACCAGGCTCACATTCACAGCCACAAAACATAGTATTTATTTACAACACACCAATTTAACATCTTCTAAAAATAAAATCTGTCCATACATTCAATTTTGCAATTTGTGCTACATTTCCCTCACTCTGTAGTTGCTTTTAGAAATCCTTCATAGACATCTAATATTTGCTGCACCAAATTTCCAGATGTCCTTATGAGACCGTGATAAGGAAAGAGCACCAGAAAGGCAGTCAGCGGGGAGACCCAGCGGGGAGACTGAGTGCCGGCCCAGGCCCCAGTGTCCTCCAGGCTGCCACTCCCTGAGTCTTCACTTCCCAAGTGATGGTGAGGAACTCAGCAGTCCCCCAGGGCCTCACCTGCTCTGGGATACATTGTGCCAGTGTTTGGAAGTGTTTAAAGGCTTTAGGGGGCTACCTGTCTGGTCGAAAACACCCAATTCGCCAGGTGTTACGGAGCCCCCACTGCAGGAGGGGCGTGCTCGGCACTGAAGGGCAGGACACAGACGGGGCGCGCAGGCCCCTGACCGCAGAAGCTGCCCAGGGAGCACCGTCAGCAAAGTGGCTGGAGCACAGGGATGGGGTAGAAAACTCCATGAGGGCACAGGGGGCGTGTGGAGGGAGCAAGCAGAACCCACAGTGACGCTTTGTTTACTGCTCATACTTGTCATGTGCTCTGTGGCACTGCTGTTGGGCGAGGCGCTAAGCTTTCGGCTTACAAGAGCACTTCACTCCAGTACTAGCCCACACAACAGTACCCTGCAATAGGTAAAGTGGACATTATTAAGGCACATTTGAAAGAGGAAAACTGAAACCCAAAGATGTTTAAATCAATCACAGTAAGAACCGGCTATGTAGTTTGCAGGGCCCGGTGTGAAATGAAAATGCAAGCACCTTGTTAAAAATTAAGAATTTCAAGATGATGGCCACAGAGCATTAAACCAAGCACGGGGCCCTGTGCGACTGATTCTACAGCTGACTGCCTGGTTACTGCCTGCCCCCGGCACTCAGCCCCAGCAACCGTCCCCACCCCTTCGATCTGAATGGACCCACGCCACAGCAGATGGTCTGCCCCTGGTCTGCCCCGGGAGCTGTGACAAAACGAAGAGTTGGCTCATCAGGGGACAGACTGCAGGCTCACAACCACACTCTCCTCATGGAAGCTTCCATGAACAGACTCCCTCCTAAATAACTTTTCCCATTCCACTCTTCCAATTCTGGCGCACTTGAAAGTTGATTATACTTTCTAAACTGTGTTCATGACTATTTTTAATAACGTGAAAAAAGTATTGGGGTACCATATTAAATAGAAATAACAGAAATAGTGTAAAAATGACAGATTGAATATGCACATATAATTTTGCTCTTCCCCAAAATTCCATTAAAGCTGACAGCACAGGAACTTTTTAGACAGCACACACCTTGCAAAAGACAAAAAGAAAGGAAAGCTGGAAGATGGTAACCCAGCTTTCGGGTCTGCTCAGTCTTGGCCCAGCAGAGGAAACGACTGCGATACAACCCGGACTTCTCCCCAGAAGCCCCCAGAGGCTCAGGCAGTGGAAGAGCCATGTACACCTGGCAGTGAGAGCTGAAGGCAGGGCCCAAAGAAGGGGGTCAGGTTCCAAGTCTAAGGACCAGAACCTTGACCCCCATCCATGGCACAGATCAGCTGCCTTCTGCCCCCACTCTTAGGAGACTGAGGCCTATTCGTTGGGGGAGAGAAACAGAGTCCCTGGATTGGGGTCCCGCGGGGACAGCTGGGGCAGGGGAGGTGGCCGTCAGATGATGAATGCTGAGATTTTCCCTGTCTCGGGAACTGAGAGGATCCTTCTCTGTGGCCTCTCACCAGCTGCAGACAAAGCACCAACATGCACAGGGCAGGGGAGGCAGCAGTGAGTGGGGAGCTCTGCGGTGACACCCTCAAAAACTAAGTGTGCCCAACACACACTCAGAGCTCCTTAGTGCTCTGGAAAACCCAGTGTCTCCAGACTTCCAGGAAAATCCAGGCGTGCCTTTCTTCTTGTCCCAGCATAGGTAGTATCCCCGTACCTGCTGATCACAATGATAGGGATGCAGGAGAAAGAATATCGAAGAGGTTTTACAGCAGTAGCCTCTCATTTTGGAAGGACCATATGCCTAACAGAATATTCACTCATTTAATCCTCACAACAGCCGTCAGAGAGCGTCAGAGGAAGCATCAGCATCATTTTACTGACGACGACGACTAAACACATGGAAGTAAACTGCCGCGAGTCACACAATTAAGACAGAACAGCCCCAGGATCATCCCAAACATTTACTCTCCCAGTCCAAATGCTTTCAGCCACAAGGTGAGAGGGTAACAGAGATGGAGGGCAGGTCCCAGAGAACCCTGTCCCGATGAAATGGGCAGTGGTCTGAGCTCCTCCACCCGGGCAGCTTCTCCAAACACGCAGACTCACCCTGCGCGCCCCGGGCTCCCTCAACCAGAAACTGTCAGCTCACAGGCAACCCCTGGCGACACCTCCCCAAGCAAAGCAGCGGGTGGGGGGCTGGCGGGAGCCAGGGCACCACCTGTAAACACTTGAGGAAAGAAAGAGGGGGCATCTTTGCCACGGCCTCAGACTCGCAGGACAGGAAATCTGGGTAGAGGGCTGCTGAAATTCCTTTGCCAACCCAGGGCACTGCGGCACTGCGGCAAGGCAGTGAGTCTTTGGATGCATGAAAGGCTAAGTTGTTTTAATTGAATTTTTAAAAAGGCAAAGAGTTATTTTAAATGCTGGAGGGAAAACAACAGAATGAAGCATCTTTAAAGACTGTGCCATCCTGGGGAGGGCCGCAGGGTCCCAGCCGCTTGGCCTGGGAGGGACCCAACTGGATCCCACCGTGGTCTCCAGGACTAATCCAAGTTTCATGGAGGGAGAGATGGGAGAACCTGGTTCAAAGCCGGCAGTCGGCTCCTCCCCGCCCTCTGGAAAGCTCTCCACAGGCAAGCGCACTCACTTGGCCCAGGCCGACGCCTTGAGCTCAGCGGAGCAGCAGTCATCATCAGCCACGGCGAGGCGTCAAGCAACATTTGCTGCAGACAGAGAAACACATCGACTCACCTTCCAGTGATCCCCCGAGAGCTCAAACACAAACCTACTGCTCCGTTTGCTGCTGTCCTTGGAAAGCAAACTCTGCCTTGTGAGAGTGTTCTTTTCGATCCTTTCCAGAAGCCGCACGCTGGTGTCTATGAAGCCATTCTTGCAGTACTCGGCCTGGGGGATGCCTTTCCTCCTACACTCGGCCACGAAGTTCCACTCCTCCTTTATCCTGAAACGGGCAGCAGAGGCCAGTTACTGTCCTGGGGAATTGTTGCTCTGTAGATTAATGTTGCTGTATAGAGACAGAAATGATTTCAGTTTTGCAGGGCTTTGCCCTGAAGGAATATGTGAAAGTGTTAGTTCACATACCAAAAGCTGCCTCGCCTCAGGAGGGCATCTCACAGATCAGCAGCACTGTCCATGGTGACGCTGGCTTTCTCAGACCTGTCGGCTTGCACCTTGCCTCTGTACAGCAAAGCTTGGTACGGAGCCACCGGCTGAGAACTGATCTAAGAGTGCCCTCCCGACAGACAGACACCTGCGGCTAAAAGCAATTAGCCTAAGGGACAGTTCCTGCTTCACTCCTGACTACTTGTCTCAATCCACAAAAACTAGATAAAGAAATATAGAGCCACTATACTTCTGTTTAACCTTTCTGCTAAGTGATAGCTTTATCTTAGAACTTAGAAGTTTGTCTTAGAAAGATTTTGTAACCATTTGCTCATGTAGATAGAGTTAATTAAGGGATCTCTAGAAGCTTTGGGGGAGACTTTTAACCTAAAATGAACTACCTGTTATTATGTAAATCTGTTACCCCTGGCAACCAATCACTGTACCTATAAATACTGATGCGAGACTTCACTCGTGGCCTCACAGCTCACGGGAATGCTGGAGGTCTCCCCATCCCACCACCTGCCTGGAGAAGCTACTCAGGGCCCCCCGGGGGCAGGTGCCCTCCTCCTACTACTGGAGCCAGATTTCCCTGCACCGGCTGCTTAAGCACTCTCCTCCTCTCTCCTCCCTGCTGAGGGGCGGGGAGGGAGGGGGCAGGCAGGGGAAACCCTAAACCCTTCTGTGGATTATTAGTAACTTTGACTAGAAAAGTAGAGGAGGTGAGTTAGATGGAATTTCTGGCCAAAATTTCTACCAAAATTACCTATGCATTTCATTACAATCTCTTTTGAAGTTATATTGTACCAACCTAAACTTTTAAAAAGTGCAGGGCCCCAGGAATTTGCTGATCTTTCAAGTGCCTTTGAATAGAAACAGAGGAGCCCCAGTTCATAAATCACCTGACTGGAATGTCCTCTATCAGCCACCTTGGGAAATTTCACACCTGTAAATGAAAAAAGGTCCAGCCAGACACTGGAGCTGGCTCAGGACTCAGCCTCCCACAAACCCTCAGTTTGTGTCCTATCATGTTACAGCTTTTCACACTTGCAGCTTATCCTCCCAGCTTGACCCTAAGCTCCATGATGACAATGGGCATGTCTGGCTGCCCTGAGATGCCCACACAGCTGTTAGAACAGTGCTCTGCACCTGGTGGGCTTTTCTCTATTTAGGGATTTGTTTTCTGTTTGAGGCCTTTAACATATTCTCTGTGTTGCAAAACCAAGATTCTTTGTGGTTTTTCTTCAAAACTGTCAACACAGATGTTGTCCGCCTCAAAATAAGGTAGCCCACATCTGATAGGGACTTTGATGCGTTCCACACGCTGGAGGACATTCCAGACTCTACTCAGCTGAGCTGGAACTTGGTGGCAGTCAGGATCCAAGGGTTCTGGGGGCTGTTTTTAGAAACAGGCCACAGATGCCAACCTAGTCTCTACATGGCCTAAGGCAGTACCAATGCTAAATAAGTGTGAAATAAACACAGGGCTGGCTGCCCAGGTCTATGTGTAAATGCCATCTTCTTAATCAGACATTTTGCTCTTGAGAAACCACTTTGCATATTCCTGGAGTTTCCTGCTTGCCACTAAGCCGAGGGAAGCAGGAACATTTGCAAAAAAATATTTTGCTGACAGCACTGGCTGGCACAGCCACACGGGTCCCAATCACAGGGAGCTGCGCTGGGGAAATCACCCAGCAGTCAACTAGTTAGGGCTTCAGGATTGACATGGGAAGTCTGTGAGGAATGTCATAAAAGTGGTAAATTAAAAAAATACCAGCACACGAAGGGATATGAATTTAATACCAGAAGAAAGTGCAAAAAGAATTAGAACTAGTCTCCTCTGGCAGATTTTGCAGGAGCTTGAGATTGTTGCTTTTCATTATTAATAAGCTTTTCTATATGATTTAAATATTTTAATAGCTATATGATAAAAATACATTTTATTAATAAATATCTACCTGTACATTTAGATCTGACTGTAGCAGCCAGGGATCAGGGAATACCCTCAGTCTAAGACTCGCTGCCTGGCCTTCCGTCAGAAGCAATTCCTCCGAAATTGCAGCAATCAACAGCACAGCCGCTGCAAGTGCTTGTATTCACTGAGCACTTTTCACGTTAATGACTTTAACTTTTCTATCCTCATTTCTTAGACTGAACCTGAAGGTAGCTTCTGGCAATGTAATGAAATGATACCAGTTAAGCCCTCTATAATACATCTTTCCTATATCACAAATTACAAATCGATATAAATATGTCACATATCTTGGTACAGCCAACATAAAATGGAAAAAAAAGGAAATTAGACATACCCCATTAAAAATAATTATATGCCAAATCTATTTTGTATTTCTTTCTTAAATATTTTATGTCTTATTCCCTCTGAAACCTGATAAGAAAGGCAAGATGAGAATATAAACATTTTTTAAAATTCCATTCTCTTCCTTAAGGGTAATTAAAATAAATAAAATGTCACCGTTTTTGTACTTTATTGCCCATATAATTAAATATGAAATTTTTCCCTTGAATCAATTTTAGTAGAACATGAAATATGAGATAAGCATAAAAAACAATGCCATTAGGGCTCTACTAATTAAATCAATAAATGTGCAAACAAATACTTTTTCCTTAGGAAATGAACCCATAATCCCAGCCCAGATGGCAATTAGCCTGATTGAATAAGAAATTCCTCACTGAGAGCCTAACAATAGCTCTTCTATTTCTCCCTCTAGATGCTTGAGTTTCAAAATGATATTCTGTATTTTATCTCTACTTATAACTTTTAAGTGTTGGCATATACTTAATGGAACAAATACAGCATTACAAGACGAAATGCCATGAAGTGAAGTAACAGAACAAGCTGGAGGGTTTTACTTGTTTTAGGAAATTTAAATTAACAAGATACCTACCTTTTATAATCAGGCATTCATCAGTTTTTCAATATACTAATTTCTGCACAGGAAACAGATCCTGAGAAACTAAGTTGACCTTCAAATAGTACTAATAATCACAATATGAATCATATTATGGAAACTCAAAAACACCTGGGAAGAAGGCAAATTTCTGAAGATCCTGAGCTTCAGGAACCTAAATGTTCCTTCTTTAAACACCCACATTCCTCCTTATCTGCCCAGCCAACTTGGAGCTGGAGATGCCTAACAAATCCCTGAGAAGTTTTCTGTCTTAGGTTAAGATGAGACACAGCACAAGCTCAGTGACGCTGAGCCTAGTGCAGGGTCAATGCTGTGTGCATGAGCTGTGTGGAGATGTGTACCACCACAGTGACAGAGCTGAAGGGTGGATACAGTCCAAAGCAGGTTAGAGAACACAGCTTGCAGACCCCAATCTCCCATCTCTGCAGATGGCTCCTGTTCCAAGAACCTCAGGAGGTTCCATCAGCAACAAACACTTCCTTAAACCTCCTCCACCCCAGGGCTTGGGTCCCCATGCAGCAAGGTTGCTCTGCCCCAGAGTGACCCCAGACGGTAGGAGTGGGGAGGACGCTGAGGCAGGGCTGAGAGCCACTTTGGGCTCGTGGGGCTCTAGGACCTTGTGTGATTATGCGAGTGTCAGTCTCTCAGATCCATGGCCATGGGGGTTGTCTGGTTTGACAGTTTCAATTCTTAAATTCAAGATTCATATCATATTGAATAATCTCAGATGAGTGCCAAGTGAAAAGATGTTTCAACTGTCTGTGATTATAGCATTACGTACAGGAAAAAGCTTGGCTAAATCCTCCATTTACCATCTTGGCGAACTTGGGAAAGTTACTTAGGTCCTAACTTCCTCATCTGCAAATTAGGGATGATGATAACCACCTAGAACCACTGTGAGACAACAGTAGCAGCTTAGTTATCAAGCATAATCAGAATAGGTATTCATTCAATCCAAAAATCTGATAAAAGTGGAGAACCAAGAATATAGATACATTCACACTGTACACATTTTGTTTTTAACTTAAAGCATAAAAATACAGTGTCATTTGCCAACTTGACATAGGGTCAGGGACTTCCTTTGAGAATGGGTCTGCCAATCAAAATCACATTGTACCTTTCTTGTGAAAGCGACACCCATAACGCATCATCCAAGAGTTCCAGTTTTGGATCTTTCCAAAGGAATAAAAATAAAAATCAACTTAACAGACCTATGCAAAGCCACCTGAATGTACAACTTTTCTAGCTTGTCAATGCTTTTATCAGCCTTACACGGTGCTAATCCAATCGTACGGCTGTCATTAATGTTTATCATAAATGTAGTTTTTCCAAAGCACTCAATTTGGTTTTCATGATAACTCTCTTTTACTCATATTTCATGAGTTTATATGTTAGTCAAATTACATAATTTAAATCCAAGTAAAAATGACACCAACACAATGAATCTTATCGAGAATTCAGTTCAATGGGGGAGGACTGAGGTCCATCACAGAGGGTGGCCCGAGCTGCCTGGGCTGCCACCCAGTGGCTTACCCGGGTGTGGCATGCATCAGGCAGCCTGGTGAGTTCAGTGAAAACCAGCTGAGCACTTTTCCACAGCGTTTAGTGTAGAGGAATTTATTGTGTCATCGCTGTCTTCCCTGTGCCTAGCACAGTGCCTGGATTGTACATAGGTCCCTGTAATTATGGGTACTACTGTTACAGGAATCCAGTGTCCATCTTGGGCAACAGTGCGAGGTTCTGAAGTCCAATGAGGAAAATGTCACCTACAGTGAGAAATTTCGGAAGAAAAGCATCCTCCTCCACAACACAACTGTTGCCTCCCCCAAACCGCACTCACTAAACGAGCCACAAGACCAGGGACAGAAAGCACGTACTTTTCCAATGCACTCTTCTCGAGCCTTTCTTCCTCCTTCTTCTGCCGAGCTTTGTGCTTCCTGACGCGAGTTTCCCACAAGGCTCTGATGACAGAAATGTCAAACACGACCACTTTATGTCCCATTTTGGGAGCATGGAATTACCTGTTTAAAAATATATATATATATATGTCAGCTTCATACACAGACAGACGAGAACAGTTTGAACATGCACTTTGAACTGAAACACGAATGCATCACCTGGCTTAAGGAATGATGGTCTGCCTTACTACTTCCAGGATGGCAGTTTGCTAATGTTCTTAGGGTCTGATAGTGCTCTGTGTCAGTCAGTCTTAGTTCAATGCTCACCCTGGGGTCGTCTCTAGAACATCAGGCTTGTCTCCCCATCCCTCAGCTGGACTCTGGGTTCCCAAAGTCCCCGGGCATCCCCCAAGCCTCATGGGTCCACATTCCATTCAATTTACCAGTGTCTGCACCTAATCTTCCCAGTGGGCTGTAACAGACTCACCGACAGTTAGATGAATTAATCACAGCACAAACACACACACACACACACACACACATGTACACACAAACACATTCTCTTTCCTTCTCTCTCAAGTAGAATAGAACTTCTTAGTTGTATTTAAACCTCCATAAAAACAAAGGCTGACATATACAGTATTGTGATTACTTTTCTACTTAATTGAGAATGATCAAGAAAAGTCCCCTTTCATTCAATACAATTTCTTCTAAATATATTTGAGTGTTCTTTCTTTCCTTTAAGTACAGGACATGAGGAACATAACTGGGATTTCCTTCCATCCTCCTCCCAACATCTTCCCTCTGTGAAGCTGACACAACTCACTCCTCTGCCTCAGGTCATCTTTGTGACCTCCAGCCCCTCCCCTCCCCACCCTCTCCACCCTCTACTATCTGAGGCTAGGAGCCAGCTACCATTAAGCAATAACACCAAACATCATCACACCGAGCCCCCTCAGCACCTGCCCACCTAGGACTGACCACACTGCCTGGAAACGTCCTCCGAGTTTCCTGCAGCATGAATCCTCACAAGCTTTCTACTTGAATTTCCAAGCACAAAGAAAGTCAGACTCAGACACACTTGGCCATCGGATCTTAGTGGGACTTTAGAGATGATTTTGTCTCTACTTTAAATTTCACCAAATGAAACCTGGGAGGCCCAGAAAAATTGTATGCCTGCATCCTTGGCACCTAGCACAGTGCCTGGCACATGGCATAAATAAATATTTATTGAATAAATATTTGTTGAATAAATGGGTGAGTGAATCAATAAGTAAATAAAACATCTGCATCCAGATCGCTTCACTCTCAGGCCACTAAATGAGCTTTCTCTCTTCTTTCTATTTTCCCACTTTATGTTCACTATTTAAGTGATTGTTTGTTCATTGCAAAAAAAAAAAGGGAGAAAAACATTATCAGGACATGAAAGTTCATTTCAATTTCACTCCACTAAGCTTATGTCCCTTATCTAAGTAAAATAGGTTTCTAGATATTGTTTTGAACTTTTATTGTTTTGAACTTCCCCTACCAGCAGCATCAAAATCTGGTTAAATCCATTTTCTGATTTGCACAAACACACAGAGTGTCAGTTAGTAAATAACAGGGATGGTGAATATATGTTTTTTTCTCCAATTTCAGACACTTCTAAATAGCAGTCAGTAGCGATATGAAACCAAATATTTAATTTTCTGACTCAAGTGTGTGCTCTCTATAAATGTCTTGCCAATACCAATGGGAGAACTGGCTTATGTTTGCACAGCTGAACATTCAAAGCCCATAATTTTAGTCTGAAGAGCTAATAATGCTGAAACCAATTTATTCCCTTCTTTCCTTCCATTTCTGTCTGGGGCTGCCTTTTGTTTCTTAAAACTCCTTTACCTAAAGGAGATTTTCGACAAAGGTGCAAATGGTACACAAGTTTGTGTGTGGACATTTGTTTTCAATTCTCTTGGGTAAATACAGAGCAGTAGAATTGCTAGGTTATGTGATAACTCTATGCTTAACCTCTTTAGGAACTGCCAGACTGGTTCCAGAGGAGTTGCATCATTTTACATTCCCCCCACCAGAGTACGAGGGTTCTGGTTTCTCCACATCCTCTACAACACTTGTTATTACCTTTTTTATTATAGCCATCCTAGTGGATGTGAAGTGGTATCTCATTATTTGGATTTGCATTTTCCTAATGATGTTGAGCATTTTTTATATGCTTATTGGGCATTTATATATCTTCTTTGGAGAAATATCTATTCAGATCCTTTGCCCATTTTTAATTGGGTTAATTTATCTTTTTATTTATTGTTGAATTGTAATAGTACTTCATATATTCTAGATACAGCTCTCTTACCAGATATATGATTTGCAAAACAATTTCTTCCATTTTGTGAATTTTCACTTTCTTGATTCTATCCTTCTACCTTTAACCTAAATATATACTTATACCTAATGTGAAATTTTGTAGACAGAATATTGTTGGATCATTTATTTAACCTATTCTGACTATCTCTGTATTTTAACTGGTGTGATTAGGCCATTTATTTTTAATATAATTACTCATTTGTTTGGATTTAGGTTTGCCAATTTATTGTTTTCCATTTGATCCTTCTTTTGTTTTCCTCTTTTACACTTTCCTGCCTTCTTTTCTCTGAATGTTTTTTAGTATTCCATTTTATTTTCTCTAGTATGTGTTTTACTATGTCTCTTTGGGTAGTTTTTTGTTGTTGTTGTTGTTTTTGTTGTTACGGTTGGCCTAGGAATTACAAGATACATACGTACCTTTTCATGGTCTACTTAGAAACAATATTTCACCACTTCAGGCAACATGTAGAAACGTTATCACCATATAGGTCCCCCTGTGCTTCCACCTTTATGTTGTAGTTGTCTTATGTGTTATTTTAGTCAACGTTATGTTTTGGCTTCCAATCATCAAACTTATTTTAAAGAACTCACGAGGAGAAAACTAGCCCACTGTATTTACCCTGATATTTACCGTATCTGTTGCTTTTCCTTCTTTGCTGGTGTTCAAGTTTCTCTCTGGTATCATTTACCTTCTATCTAAAAATCTTCCCTTAACAATTATTTTAGAGGAAGTATGCTGAAAAATTCTTTTTTCCTTTATCTAAGGATGTCTTTTTCTTACCTCCATTCCTGAAGATGATTTTTGCTGGATATAAAATTCTGAGTTGACCGTTTTTTTTTCTTTCAGCACTTTAAAAATGTTGTGCCACTTTCTTCTGGCATCTGTGGTTTCTGATGAGAAATCTGCAGTGATTTGAACCATATTCTCCTAGAGGGGAATGCATCATTTTTCCCTTGCTACTTTCAAGATGATTTTCTTTGTCTTTGGTTTTCTTCAGGTTAATTATGATGTGTCCAGGCATTGGTTTCCTTGGATTTATCCTGTTTTGGATTCGCTCAGCTTGTTTATCAGTTGGCTTATATTTTTTGCCAAATTTGGGAATTTTTCAGCCATTATTTCTTCACATTTTTTTTTCTGCACTACGCTCTTTCTTGCCTCCTCCTGGAAATTTGATGACACAAATATTAGACCTTTCTGTACTCTTCCATAGATTCTTGAGGGCCTCTTCATTTTTTATAAATCTTTTCTTCCTTTTTTCAGGTTGGTAATATCCTGTAATCTACCTTCAAGTTTCCTAACTCTTCCTTATGTCATCTCCATTATGTTTACAAGCCTATCCACTGAGTATTTTATTTCAATTATTGTCTATTTTATTTCTAAAATTTCCCTTTGGTCCTTTATATCTTTTATTTCTTTGGTGATATTTTCTATCTTTCCATTCACATCCCAGGGCTGAGTGAGAGTACCCAAGAAAGGACAAACTTGGAATGGGTTCCGACCTCATTTCAGAAGTTGTGGTTCAGCCCACCAGATAGCAAATAAGTCCTCTGGTTTGGTTAGGCTGCTCTGGAATTGCTGGACAACCAATAGACCACCGCCCAGAATGCAGGTGGGGGAACAGCTGATAGGCAACTGCTGGCATGAGCATGTAGTGGAAGTCCAGGAGCTGGAAAGGGAAGAAGGCCTTCCGAGTATGTGGACCACACAGGGACTTGCAGAAGTAGTGGCAGCTTGGAGTGTGACCCTCAGGACCACAGACAACTGTGCACAGGTTATGTGGAGGCTTGCAGAGAGAGACAGAATAGAGGCAGAGGTGGGAGGACTTCAGAGTACATGGGCTGCACAAGGGCTCTGTTTTCTGGGTCAAGAGAGAGAGCTGTAGAAAGGTTATTGCCAGGCTAAGGCTGCAATGTCGCAAAGGGACTGCATTTTGAGCCTACAGCTGGGGCAGGTTCCAATAGATGTTCTCATACACGTACTGCTGATCCCCAGCCCACACCAGAAAAGTCAGGAAGCCTCTTACTACCTTGTCTCTCCAGTGCCTTCTACTAGGAAAGCTTAACATCAGTGTTCACTTTAAAGGAAAAATATTTAAAGGAATTCCATCGCATATCACAGAATACATACATTGGATGGTGCATTCAGAACTGCGTGGCAATAAGTTGACAGCTGACACAGTAATCAGTTTGGTTAAGTTCAGACTTCAAATTCCAACCTGCCTTGTGTGGGTTGTGATTCCTACATCAGTTCAGTTTTCAGTCTTTGTGGTGCTATGCACCTGTGTTCCACGTGCGACACCCACTCATGGAGGACAAGAGGGGTGGTCTATCCTGGCAGTGTTAAGTTCTGACAGTCTTCGGCATGCTGGTCAGATCCACACATGCACAGCTCAGGGAGTTCCTAAACAAACTTATGGAGCTGTTTTCCTGAGCTCCTCCCGCTCTGTGATCTCCCTACTGCTTTCCAGATTCATGGGCTCTCTTTTCAGTCCTCTGGCCAGAAACCTGGCGGGGGTAGTTACCCTGCTCTGCCATGCACTTCCTGCAACTACACCCATATTCAGAGCCAAGCAGCAGGAGGATTGTGAGAGGCAAAAAAGCAATGAGGGTTTGCTCCACTCTTTTGGGGACTACAGCTCCTCTGGTCAGAAAGGAAGGTTTGCTGCATGTTCTCACTTAGATGTGGAATCTTAAAAAGTTGAACTCATAGAAGTAGAGAATAGAATGTAGTGGGGCAAGGAGGGGATTGTTGGTCAAAGGGTACAAAGTTTCAGGTAGACAGCAGGAATAAGTTTTGAGATCTACCAAACATCAGGGTGCCTATAGTCAATAATAATGTATTGCATATTTCAAAATAACTAAGAGAGTAAATTGTAAATGTCTCACCATAAAAATGATAGGCAAATGAGGTGATGGATATGTTAATTAGCTTGATTTAGTTATTTCACATTGTATACGTATATCAAAACATCACCTTATACCCCATAAATGTGATAATTATGATTTGTCAATTAAAAATAATAATAAAAAATAAAAATAAATTAACTTTTAAATTTTTTTAATTAAAAAAGAAAGGAAACTTCCCATCTGTTTTAGGTGTCTGATCTCCCCCTACCACCACCACCATCACTGCTACTATCACAATTTTCTGTGGCTGGAGCATGAGAAAACAGAGAAAAGAAAAAGAAAAAGGAAAAACAGGGATTTTCCCCATTCTCTGAGCATTAGGAGTCCCACTTCCTACTCCCTGAGCAAAACTAGAAAGCTTCTCCCAGAGCTCCCTCTATAGGTGTCCTTGTGCCCAATTCTGGGTTTCAAGCCACCTTGAGTCCAGGCTTTGGAATTACACAGGGAAAAAAATGGGAAACACTACGGGTTGTGTGACACTGAATTCTGGTGTCCTTTCCTTATCCTCTTGCAACCATTTACTTTTCCGTATTTGTATCACTGCTCCATGTAGTCTGTCCAGGTTTTATAGTGTGAGAGACAGGGCGGCGTGTGCCTACGCCATCTCACCCAGAACCAGAAACCTCTGCATTTCATTTTTCTTTTCCCACTTTTCTTACTCTGTTATTTTCAGCTCAGGAGCACCTACTCTGCAAAGGTCTTGGGCTTTGGCTTTTGACATAAAAGCCTCCATAAAGAAATGCCTAACATGAGCCTGAAAACAGAAGATCAAAGTCCATAGCCAATAATGGGGAAAAATTAAAAAGAAAGATTGTCAGCATAATTTCTTGGAGGAAATCTCTGCCGAGAACCCAAGTCTACACATGAAAGTAAACCAAAAAGCCGAAGTACAGTTAAATGCATTTGGGCCGTGCGGCCAGCCCGGCCAGCCAGAGTGACTGAAGCTAGAACTGCTAGCTACCCACAGGGCGCATGCTCTCTAGATCAACCAGACACAACTCAGATTCTTTCATTTCCTCGTCCAGGCTCTTTCACTGAGGTCCTTTCATTTCCTTAGGCCAGTCAGCCCTCGAGAAGTAACCAGATCTCTATGTTAACTGCCCCTACATTAAAAAATATCATTGCTTATTAAATTCTACACATTAATTTAGAGAAATGTAATTCAAGTTTCTATCTTAGGGAAAGGCCTCTTCTTGATTGATGCCTTTGTGTTCTAAATATTTGATCATGTCAACAAAAATGACTTAATCATCTGAAAAAAATCCAGGAATATATGAAATTTAATTACCAAAGGCCTTGATATATTTTTAAATAGCTATACACCATTACGACTCTGAGTATTTTGGTGGGAAAGAGTGTATCCTGTGTCTGTCATCTAGCCACATTCACCATTTTCCCTGTGCTTTACAAAGCAGAGAAGGAAGTTCTGTTCTAAAACCTCCTTTGAATTAAGGGGGCTTTGAATGTGCCAGGATGAAGTCAGGGTCTTGCCTGTAAGATGAAATTCTGTTTGCAAATGTGAGTGATGAAAACTGGATACTCCAAGAACAGTAGGTGATGACCACATCTACTAGAGACATATTAACACATGTTATGTCCAGAGGTGCTGGGAAGCTAAGAAATACAAGCTCCCGAGTGCCAGGTCCAGCCCAGCTCCTGGCATCCTGTGCAGAAAAGGGCTGAGTCCAGAGGCTTCTCTAGACAGCTGGACAAGTTCGACCTTAACCCAGGAGGTAGTAGCTCCGTTGGCGGGTGCTTAGGAAAGAGGTTTTTCCACTGAGAGCCCATGAGTCAGTCCAGGGCCGGCAGAGACCCTCTAAGCAGGGGTGAGGCCACACTGGGGAGCAGAGAAGAGGCAGATGTCAGGGACAGATGCAGATACCAGTCCCTCAGCAGCTTGGGACAGACAAAGTCGCCTGGCAAATTTACAAAGTTAATCTCTTCTTTGTAGAATGAACTCTAGTCAACACAATCTTTTAGGCAAATACAGAAAATGTAATGTCTTAAGAACTAACTTTCTCCAGGACTATAGAAATGTCCCCATAATATACTACACCAAAACAGAAAAGGGAAAAATTAATCTATAGGACCCAGTGTGGGAGACCCTCAATACAAATAAAGCAATAGCATCTTAGAGGAAAATTTACAACCAAGTAGACTCTCCCCAGGCAGCGCAAAGCTTTAGCCTGGGTCCTTACTGAATCTGACAGCAAAGAGTCACGGTTCCAAGATGGCATCTAATTCCAGTTCCCTGCTGTGGGTCTGGGTTTGTGTGGTTATAGCAGAATTGTGAGAACAAGCCTCCCTGGCCTTGAGCTACACTGTCCACAGTCACAGAGCATCCTCCAGAGAAGAAAACACCTGAGACCATGAGACAGAAGGAAAACAATGGCATTCCTCACTGGAAAGGAAAGGACCCTGGGGCACAGAGTGTGGTCAGGCACATTCCTCTCCTGTCCAGGGACTGCCAGGTACTTACGGTGTGGCAGCTCCCACGTCAAAATGTTAACCATCACAGACTCGCAAAGGTTAGGTTCACAATGGAAAGAAAATACCGTCTAGAAAAACCTTTTGCATCGATGCAGGAGTCAGCAAATGTTTTCAGTAAAGGACAAGATGGTAAATATTTTAGGCTTCACATGCTATTAGGCAAAATCAAAGACATTATATAGGAATTTACATAAGAAAAGAGAAAACTCCTGGCCTGCCCTCCCCACTTGCCCTGAGTGGGCCATCCCGAGTGGTGAGCAGGTTTCGTGCCCAGTCGCCGTCTGCTGGACACGTTCTCAGGACAAGAGCGACTGCCCAAGAGGGAAGAAGCCGGCAGGCCTGGTGAGCAGAGGGGTAGGGTTGGGGATGGCAGGCGAAGCCTGCTGCAGTCAGGTTCACCCTCTGACCCGGTGACACCCAGAGAGATGCCCGTGTGTCCTTCTCTCCTCCAGGCATCTCAAGTTGGCTGGCTGGAGGCAAGGTGACCTGCTAAGTCACCACCTCCTGAGCTGAGATTCCACTGCTTGGTGTCCGGCAACTGCCAACGATGGAGACTCCAATGTGTAGATGGCAACCAGCGTGGGCCCTGGCCTACAGCAAGACACAGCTGGCCAGGGAGCCGGGCACTGAGAGTAGTCACAGAAGGGGACACCTCAGCTTGGTCCCCAGCTGTCCCAGCAGTGCCCACGTGCCATACAAAACAGGTGCCAGGCCTTTGCAGTATAGTTTGCTGATCCTAGCGTTAGCAGATAATAAAACATAAAATATTTTGCTTTAGTGGATATGACGAGCTAACCTGTACCCACAAATTCTTTTACATTCTTCCTTTTAAAAAGGCGGAGCTTGGGCCAGGTGCGGTGGCTCACGCCTGTAATCCTAGCACTTTGGGAGGCCGAGGCAGGAGGATCGTTTGAGCTCAGGAGTTCGAGACCAGCCTGAGCAAGAGCAAGACCCCATCTCTACTAAAAATAGAAAGAAATTATATGAACAACTAAAAATATATACAGAAAAAATCAGCCGGACATGGTGGTGCATGCCTGTAGTCCCAGCTACTCGGGAGGCTGAGGCAGGGGGATCGCTTGAACCCAGGAGTTTGAGGTTGCTATGAGCTAGGCTGACGCCACGGCACTCTAGCCCAGGCAACAGAGTGAGACTCTGTCTCAAAAAAAATAAAAAATAAAATAAATAAATAAATAAATAAATAAAAAGGTGGAGCTTAATTCCTCTCGCCTTGAGGTGGGCTGGACTTAATGACTCACTTGTAATGGATACAATGTGATGAAAGTGATGGTGTGTGACTTCCCAGACTAGGTCCTAAGAGATATTGCTCGCTCTCTCCCTTGGATCACTCCCTCTGGGGGAATTCAGCCACCATGTCACAAGGATGCTCAAGCAGCCCTTGTGGAGAAGCGTACTGAGGAGAGGAAATAAGGCCTCCTGCCCATAGCCATGTGAGTGGGCTCCCTTACACGCAGAGCCTCCAGCCCCAGTCAAGCCTTCAGATGAGTGCAGCCCCAGCCAACATCTTGACTGCAACTTCGTGAGACACCCTGAGCCAGAAACACTCAGCTACACTGCCTCAGATGTCTGACTCTCAGAAACTGTGAGATAATAAATGTATGTTATTTTAAGTTGAAATGTTTAGAGGTAATTTGTTATACAGCAATACATAACTAAGACAGGGGACAGTAAAATACAAGGCACTTATAAAAATCATCAGTCTTAACTTACAGTGACATCTGGCATCTATATCCCTGTATCCAGCCGCTTCCGTGACATAAGCACTTGGATGTCTCATGCATATCTCAAAGAAACATAATGACCTCCAAACTTATTCCTTTAGAATCTACCCTTCCCTGGGCCTGCCTTAATTCCTCACGTCAGGAATGACTACATCATTATCTGCAGGTCAGTTCTTTTTCTTTCTGTTCCCTCACTCTGCCCACCCACCATGCAGACATGTGCGTGCATGCATGTATACACAAACACACACACACACACACACACACACACACACACGTACTCATCCACCCATCCAATTATCTATCACCCAGGTCTTAGAAGACATGCATTTCTCACCACCCAGGGTCACATCTTGCCTCAGTTGTGCAAAAGTCTTCTAACTAGTCTCGTGGCTTCCCACTCACCCATATCCAATCCACTTTCCACTCAACAGTGACAGTCATTTTCCAACAAAAACTAGATCATGCTGCCACAGGGCTCAAATCCTCCCGAGACTTCCCTGTGGAATGAGAGTGAGATCCCAGCTCTCCATAGGGGCAGTGAACCCCTGGCATGATCTGTCCTCAGCCAGCACTCCCCCCACCCCACCTCACCCCTACTGCTCCCCTCCTCAGTGCACGTCCACCCTGCACTTCTTTCCCCTCAGAGCTCAGAGCACGCTGCCCCCTGGGCCTAGACCACTCTTCCCCATTCCCATGGCCTCCTCCCCACACCCCCGAACTCAGCTTAAATGTTTTCTCCTCAGTTGCCTTCCGGCCTCCTCCTCTAAATAAGACCCTCCCATTACGTTCTCTGTCCATCTGTGGCTTATTCACATGACAGCACTTAATGCGAGTTAAGTATATGATTGTTTAATTATTAATATATTTCAAATGTCCACGGATGAAGCCACAGTTTACTGATAGGAGCAGCTACCGGGAAGTCCCCAGAAGCCTGGCGTCCATCAACTCAGCCACCCAACACTGAGCAGGCCACACAGTGGCAGATGTAGTCTCTAGCACCTCGCACAAGCCCCTGCACAGAGAGGGCTGCCGTGGACATTAAATGAGGAGGCTCTGAGTCCTGCAAGGGCTACAGATGCCAGGCTCCTGCTTCCGACCTCAATACAGAAACCTTGTGTATTGCGCCATTTTACTTGGTGTGTATTTCTTTTTCCAATTCCTAGGAATCCTAAATAACTGACATTTACGGGCAGCCAAATACGGAAAAACTGAGGTCTTGTCCATGCCTCCCAATTCCCAGTCTCGAGGGGAGAACATGCGCATAAAGGGATGTGTCTCAGTGCAGCATACTGATTGGGAGCCAAGAGGAGGGACGCCTGGGGAGGGGTGGGGGAGAGTCCCACAAGGACAGTGAGGAAGGGAAAGGGCCATCAGTGCGGGTTTGGCTGGATAACTTCTGTGCCCCCCTCCCCAACCCGGTTATATCAGTATCACTTTACAGAACCATCCACTCGCCTGAGCCAGAGGGCATGACTGGAAAAACATGTCCCCTGGCACCAGAGCACTAGTCTCCACTCAGAAGTCATATGCGGGGGGAGGGGGGACTTTCTGGTGACCTAGTCCTCTCCCTTCTTGTCAAGTGACAGACTGCGCTGGGAGGCAGGAGGTGCAGAGTGGGTGCAGGGCAAACAGAGCATCATGAAGCATTGGAGGAGTCTGGGAGGAGGTGCTCCCTCTGGAGGTGGGGAGGGCTGAGGGGAGGAAGGCAAAATGGTGCCAGGGGAGAGAGGCCTGGCTCCCTCCTCCCTTCCTGCCCCTCAGGGACCTCAGGACCCCGCACCCCCATCCCCTTGGGCTGCCCAGTTCCAGGCCACAACACACTTCCAAGCGTGCCCTCGCTGTGAAGACCCATATCAGCAGCCTTGCCAGATTCAAGAGAACTGTAACCAACGGAATTTCTGGAGACACCAAGTACAATGAGGGCAATAATATGGCAGCCAAGGAGCTTTGGTGACTCAAATTCCATTCTATCCTCACATAAGGCCACTGCCTGGACCCCAAAGTTGGAATGCAGAGTGAGCTTTCTGATAGAAACTGTGGGAGAAGGGCCAGGTGCGCTCATGCCTGTAATCCTAGCACTTTGGGAGGCCGAGGCGGGAGGATCACTTTAGGCCAAGAGTGTGAGACCAGCCTGAGTAAAAGCAAGACCCCACACAGAGAGGTGTGCCTTGGCCATCTGTTTTTTTCTACAAAAAGTAGAAAAATTAGCTCGGACTGGTGGTACACACGTGTAGTCCCAGCTACTCAGGAGTTTGAGGCAGGAGGATCACTTTAGCCCAGGAATTTGAGGCTGCAGTGGGCTGTGATGACACCACTGCACTCTAGCCCAGGCAACAGAGAAAGACCCTGTCTCAAAATAAAAAGAGAAGCAAAGGGGTAAGTATGGGCCACATATTCAAGTAAAGTTAGTATAGTCAGCCAAATCATTTATGCCACATGATCAGTTTCCCTGGGGACACCTGATTATTTTTATGGAAATTTGTTAAGCTAGAAAATCCAGCCCAGGAGAGAGAAGCTCCAGATAGGATTAAGAAGTCCTAATCAGAGCCAGATTGCAGGGCTGGAGCTCTGCCTACTGGCTTATTGGCGGCATGGCCCGGAGAACGTGGCCTAACCTCTCTGAACCCCGGTGTTCTCCTGCGGACACGACGCAACAGCAGCACCAAGCTCACCAGGTCGGTAAGAGGGTTACATGTGAACATTTGTGCCAACTGCTTAGACAGTACCTGGCACCTAGTAAGGCTCAAAAAAGGTCAATTATTTAAAGGAAAAAAAGGAAAGAAATTAAGACAGGGCCATTGTCAATAATTAAATGTAAGATAAAAACAAGAGGTCCTTGAGCATCTGAGGGTTTTTCTTCACCCTGCACGGTTAGCAGAGGATCTTTGGAATAATGGTGAACTCCCTCCCATCCCTGAGTTCTGCGGGGGCTTGGTCCAGCAGAAGAGCCAGCAGCTGAGCCGCTTAAAGCCAGACAGCTCTCTGGGTCTCCAATCACTTTCCACCCTGGATCCCACCCTGACCGCCTAGCCCCACCCAAGGGCCCTGAGACGCTCCTCCCGCTCAGGGTCAGGTGTCACTCATACCTTTCAGGGCGCCAGAGGATACAACCAAAGTTGATTTATCTCCCCCGGACAGCGCTTTGGACCAGAACGTGCCCCAGGGCAGGTCGCAGGAGAAGCCCGCTAAGCGGGCTCCAGAGTCACCCCTGCGCCCGCCCCAGCGTCCCCCCTTCCTCCCGGTTCAGTTGTAGCCCTTGACCTAAGACACAGGTCAATACCTAGTCCTCAGCCCCTATCCCATTAGGGACACTTAGCCCTGGGCTGGTTCGAGGACACCACGGCCCCAGGGGAGGACGTAAATTAGCGGAGTGCCCGGCGCTCCCCGCAGGTGGCGCGCCCCGCCCTCCCCTCTCCCGCAGTCCCTTCTCCTTCCAGGAAGGCCACCGCGACCACCGCCCTTACCTCCACCTCCCCGGAGTCGGCGCGTAATCCGCTGTTTACACCCGCAGAGCAGCACCCCCGAGCCGGAAGAGCCCGCGCTGCCCGGAGCCTGCCGTGCCTGTGCGCTAACAGGCTATATTTGTAAGCGGATAACATGATCTGGAGGACATGTGCTGATAAACTATCTATCTATTCTATGTGACTCAGCCCAGCCTGAGACAAAACAGATTTCTCCGGGGAGGGTCTGGCACAGAGCGGACCGCGGCCGGCCAGCGTGAGCCCTGGAACCAGGAATGGCTGCATGTCTGCCACACACGGTTGCGCCCTTTCACGTTGGAAATCGGGACTAAAACAGGGCCAGAGCTGGGACCGGTTCCGTGTCTTAGCACTCTAAGCCAGGAACCAAAGAAGCAGGATCACAACGCCACATGACCAAGGGAACGTAAGTTTTTCCAATGTTGGAAGAAATGGACGTGGAAGGTCTCGATTGCATCCTTATATTTCTTTCTTTTTAATTTCCTAAAATGTATGTGAGTTTAGGCTCTCTCTAGAGAGCTTACTAATTGGGCAAATACGTTTTGCTGATAGCCAACATTGTGAAATCTGACAATAATCAGTAATCAAGCCCCTTGCTGCGCCCAGGAGTCCTCACAACCCCTTCCTGCCCTTTCATGGCACCGGCTGCTCACATACCTTGGCCCTAAAACTGAGAAATACCTTTTGTCTGATATATACAAATAATTCTAATTACAGAAATTACTTTAGTTTAAAAGGACTATTTTCTGTACGGAACATTTTCTGTTTGTTGACATTTATAATTAAATTATTTAAATGTATATACTGAGTTGTTAATAGGGGACAATAAATCTTTGTGACTGTATTAAATCATACCTCTGAAGGGTTGGATGTGCTTTTTTATTACTTAGGGTAGAGCTTTAAAATTATTTTTCTTTTTTGGATAAATAATGTAAGTTACCTACTTATTAGATAGTGTTTAATTTGGTTTTTGTTTGGTTTTATTTTGTTTTGTTCCTGGCATTCTGAACCAAAAAAAAAAAAAAAAATCGAAGAGGCAGTTTCAGTTTAGATACTACTTAAATATTATTTCAATTTATGAGAGACCTAAATATTCAAAAGCTTAATCATATTTAAATGGGGAAAAAATTTCCATAAATGCATTCAAAATGCAGTGGGATGTCTGGATGATGCTAGTGTTAAAGGAGAGGGCCATTGCACAGCCCTCCCAGGCCCCTCAGACTATACTGTCCACCCAAATAGGGTGAGAAATTTAACAAATAAAAATATAGGACACAATTAGATTTGAATTTCAGATAAACAACAAATAAGTTTTTAATATAAGTATGTCTCAAATACTACAAGGGACATACTTATACTAAAAACTTCTTTGTTGTTTATCTGAAATTTAAATCTAACTGGATATCCTGTATTTTATCTGGTAACCCTACATCCAAAACCACCCAGGATCTTACTAAAATGCAGAGTGTGTCTCGCAGGAAACCAGAGACAGGCTGAGAGTCTGTACCTCTAACCATCACACGGTGAGTGGTAAGGGCTTGGAGTTAGCACAGTCTGGTGCTAACCGGTACCCAGGGATACCCAGGACCGGTTCCTCACTAGCATGGCTTAGAGGGCCCCTCTCCTCCTAGGAGGCTCTCACTCAGTAAGCCTGGGGTGCAGTTCAGGGGTCAGTATTTTTGGCATGCTCCACAGTTGATTCTGATTCATAGTTAGGGATGTGAACCAGGAGGTATTTTAAAATACAGAATGTACTCATGTTCATGTAAGGAATTGTTACTACCATATTAAATTCACTGTGCAGAGATTTCTGTGTCTCTGGGCTGGGTGTATCCAGAAAGACCTTCCAGTTTCTCAGAAGCCGGGGGGCAGCAGGTAGGACTGTGCCCTGTGGTCTTCCCGGTGCTCCCACACAGCTGGAATCAGCCCAACTCATACACAGCCTTATAATTACCAACCTCAGCTAGTGTCCAAGAGCTCAAGACTTTTTATGCCAGTCAGCTCCAGCTGGGCTCAGAGCCTCTGCTGAAATGCAGTCCAAAGACCCTGCTTCAGCTCCTCCAGGGGGATGTGTACCTATTTGCCGCACATCCAAAGGGATTCCGCATACACACTCAGCCAGACATCCGTGGGAGGACCAAATGCTTTCCTCACAGCCATTCTGAGTCTAGTGCTCCTGTCAGAACGTGAGTCACAGGCACAGCAAAGCATTCTTCCAAGAAAATCCCTGGTTTCACCAACCCCTCACCACCCCCCTCATATTATGACATAATTATAGAAGAATGAAAAACTCGAAAGTTTACAAACATTGCATTCCACTTCAGTGATCATTACTAAATGCCTCCCCCTGATGTGGGAGCAGGTGGCCAGGGCTCCTGGCTCGGTACCCCACATTTGCAGTCTAAAAACCCGGAGCACAGCACCCTGGGCTAAGCAGGGTGCACTGGCCCTCATGGGTCACATGCCACACTCCTAAACAGCAGAGCTACAGTGTCTAACACAGCAGCCACAGCCACATGGCGTTACTAATCACTCGAGAAGTGGCTAGGCCAAACTGAGATGAATTCTAAGTACGAAATACACATCTATTTCAAAGACTTACTATTTTTTAAAATAAAATATGTCATTTGTTTTTTATTTTAATGACATAATTAAATGATAATATTTGGGATATATTGGGTCAAATAAAATATATTGTTAAAGTTATTTCACTTGTTTTTCTGTACTTTGTTAATGTGGCTACTAGAAAATTTAAACTTACACACCAGGCTGGCATGCCATTTCAACTGGGCGGCACTGCCCTGAGTCAGAGAATCTAGACTTGGACAACCCCAGTGGGAAATTCTCGGACAGGGGCTCCCGTTATCACAAAGACTGGCCACAGGGAGCACTAAGGATCCCGACTCAGAGCAGAATGCTGTGCCCTTCTCTCCAAGATTCATATTTACTTAGTTTTTCTCTGGGAGGAAGTCAAACCTCTCCAAAAATATAATCGTAGTCAACTGGAAGAGGCCAGAACTCAGAACTGAGCCAGTCCCACCCCTGTGAGCAAGGCCACATGCACTCTGAAAGCTGCACACATCCACCTGGTGCACCAGCAGTCTCGACGTAATGCTGACCATCGCCCCCTGGAGGATGACTTTGCCAACGCATTGGATCTATTGCAAAACCCAGGGGACAGTTTGGTCATTGCCACTCAGCCAAACTAATTATCAAGAGCGCCAATCCTAAAACTCCCGTTGGAGACTCTTCAGGTTATAGTGGTGGAATCATGGTTAGAAAGCTATTTTTGTTTAATTTTATCTTTTTTTTTTCAAATTTTGGTATGACTATTACAGGGTTAAAATGAAACACATACACAAAGCCAATAAATGAAAAATTAAAAACCACACTCACAAAAGTCATAGCTAAAATTTTTTAAGTGCCTACTTTGTGCCTGGCACAGTTCTAGGTGCATGAGAACATTACATCAAAAATTGGAAAATATGAGAAGCAAGTAGAAGGAGATAAAATATGCTACTCTCCTTACATAGCAGACTGTCTCCAGAACTTTCTATGTGTTAGCTAATGTGGGAAACAACACTGAAAGGGAGACATTATTCAAGTCATTTTACTGTCCAGGAAATGAGGCCCAAGGGGTTAAGTTCCTTGCCCAAGGATTCCCTGCCCTCAGGTGGACACCGTCACTGGCCCCAGGCTTGTGAGGCACAAAGCCAGTGATTTTTCTGAGATTATGTGCTGCATCCAGAAGACTGTTTACCCTTATACACAAGTCTCTAGTTTCTAAGCTCCTAGGAGACTAGAAACTGCACATTTCCTTCAAAACCAGCCTCCACCACCTCTCCCACGCCACGGAACCATCACAGACCCTGCAGATTCTGCCTTCTCCCCGTCAACCTGCCCCTCCCACCCCAACACTCAAGTGTCACTCAAGGCCTATGCATTTCCCGGCTGCTGTAGTGCAACCGTCTCCCCAGCTTCTCTCACCAGCCTGCTGTCCCGTTGACACCAAAGAGATCTTGCCAAACACACAGACCTGCTCAGGACACTCTCCTGCTTGAGCTCTCAGCAAAACTACAGTAAGAAGACAAACTCTTTGTACACAAGGTCTCTGTGACCCGTCTCTGCTGGGCCCCAGGCAGAACCTGTCACCAGCATCACCACTGCTTGCCCCCATCACACTTGGTCAGCCCAGGGCCCGTCCCTTCCTCTGCCCTCCTTCAGCCAGGCCCATTCATGCTTCCTTGCCTTTGCCCTGCAAATACCTGTTCCCCTCTCTGACTCCTAGAAAAGTGACCCATCATTTCTTTTGGCCACCACAGCATACTCAGCACAGACCCTCTAATAGTAAGTAAACTCACCATATTACATGTCCGTTTCCTCTTGACTGTGAGGCCTTGAGAACAGGACATGTTCATTGTCATTTGTCCAACTCTTGGTAGTCGTAGCACCTAGCCTATTACCTGGGACGAGGTAGGAATAATGAATGAATAAGTGAAAGAGTGCACGCTGCTTGACCCTGCCCCAGGAGGAAGAAGTATGTAGAAAGGCAGTAACATTCTCAAAAGCCTACCATGTGCCAGAGCTTTAGAAGATGTTTATCTTAGGGCATCTCTGTGGGGTAGGTGTGCATATCCCCATTTTGCAGATAATGAAACTGAGGTCAAGTAACCTAAGGCAGGTTAAATGTGCCCAGGAGTATGCACTCATCTCACTCCCTGACACTAAACATGCTTGTTGAGAAAGTCCAAGAAGCGTGGCCTTAGGTGCTGTTATCAGTCTGGCACAGCAGCGACCCAGGAACACTGGCACACTGAACATCTGAAAGTAAAGCTTCACAAACCAAGTCCAGGCCAATGGCAACTCTTGGGTCAGACCTCACCTGGGGCCCGAATGGAGCCTGAGGAAAAACCTTCTCAGGAAAACCCAGATGGCTTATCCAGAAACTAGATCATAAAACAGATTTCAGATCTGGTGATTTTCATGGCTGCATAAGGAGAAAGGAAAATGGGAAATACATATTCAGAAATCAAGAGAGAAAAGTGCCATTTTTTCCCTTTATTAAAACCTTAATAAATTCACTATGGCCTTGTTCCAGCTAGAAGGATCCGGTTTTAGACAAGCTAGTCCATTTTGTGTCATGTGCTGTCTTTCCAATTAATTTCCCTCACGGCCTTCTGCTGGTACTTACTGCTATCAGAGCTATCATCAGCGTGCGCCTCTTCACATACTGAATGAAGAGCTGACTGACGTAAGCAAAGTGCCAGGGTCTCCCCAACAAGGCCAGGGAAGACCAGGTGGTGAGCTTGTCTCAAGGTCAGGATGAGGAGGGGGCAGAGAGATCCCAGCTGGGGACAAGTCCAGTCATAGGGGCCCTGACCATAGGGCTGTTGGTGAATCGTCAAGATAAGAGAAGAGACCACAGAGACTGGACCAGAATCAAACAGGAAACAGGTGGAACCAAGAAAGTGAGTAGCAACAATAGTAAAGGAAGGCAGAAAACTCAACTTAATCTGGCTTAAATAAACCACCTGCAGTGATTATTGACTTATGCAGGCTGAACAGCTCCGGTACAGCCTGCTTGAGTATCATTCTTGGGAGAATTGTCTGGGGAAAAAGGAATAGGGAGCAACTGCTTAATGAGTATGGAGCTTTAATTTCAGGTGATGAAAATGTTTTGGGATTAGATAGAAGTAGTGTTTACATAACACTGTGAATGCACTAAATGCTACTGAATTGTTCGCTTTAGAATGGTTGGGTTTATGCTGTGTAAATTTCATCTCAATTTCAAAATAAAAGGTTAAAAATGTATATATTATATGTAACAAATATAATTATTCATCAGTAACATGATTCTATGTGTAGATAACCCAAAAGAATCTACAGGTTAATTTTGGGACTTGATAAGTGTTAGGGGCTAAATTGTGTCCCCCTCAAAATTCATGTTGAAGCCCTAATCCCCAGTACCTCAGAAATGACTGAATTTGGAGATTGACCCTTTGAAGAGGTAATTGAAGTAAAATGAGGTCATATGAGTGGGCCCTAACCCAATATGTCTGGTGTCCTTATGAAAAGAGGAGAATAGGACAGAGACATGTACACACAGAGGCGAGACCATGTGAGGACACAGTGAGAAGACAACCATATGCAAGCCAAGGAGAGAGGTCTCAGAAGAAACAAAACCTGCTGATACCTTGAACTTGGACTTCTGCTTCCAGAATTATGAGAAAATAAATTTCTGTTGTTATGTTTTAAATTTAGACACGAGACTAGCAACAAAGAAGCCATCAAGGGTGAGTGGTGGGCAAGGGAGCAAAGCTTCATCTGTATTTATGGCCCTTCCCCATTACTGGCATCACTGCCTGAAACCAAACAGGTCCCTGGTACCAAAAAGGTTGAGGACCGCTGGTTTAAGCCACTCAGCCTGTGGTATTTGTTGTGGCAGCCATAGCAAACTAATATAAAAAGTAAACCTCACGAGAGTATTGAATACAAGGTCAACACACAAATCAGCAACTGAAACCACCCTTTATAAAATTAATAAAAGCAGGCTGTGCTAGGGGCCTGAACTCTGCAAAGGTATAGGCATAGTTTAAAATTATATATATGTGTGTATATATGGCCAGCCATTGTTCCCTGGCTTGCTTCATGGTCATAAGATTCATAGCTTTCTCAAGTGCTCTCATAGATAACATCACCATTGTGAAACCTAAGACTGGCCGTGGGATATTTTCCAGACTCTGCATTCTGGTAGGACTGACTGACACCAAGCAGACCAGTGGCCATACTCAGGAACTGACCCAACAGGTCCTGAGACCCTCTACTTGGAAACCGAGTCAGCACACAATTTCTGCTTCCCAACCCTATGAGTTTGTCCCCAGCCTATCAGCAGACCCAATTCCCTGGCTCTGTGTCTGCCAAACCATCTTTAAAAACCCTGGCTCAAAAATTCTCAAGGCGAAGGATGAATTCGAGAAATTTTTCCTATCTCCTCACTCAGCGCCCTGCAATATTAAGCTCTTTCTCCACTGCAACCCCTGCTGTCTCCGTGTATTGGCTTCCTCTTGAGCAGCAGCAATGAACCTGGCTGGACAGTAACACAACCACAAAAATGGAAGTAAAAGATATCATTTAGTTTAGTATTTTAAAAAATAATATAACAAAACTGTACAATACCTCTATACAGAAAACTATGTAAATTATCGAAGAAAATTAAACGAGATCTAAACAAATCTTCATGGACTGAAAAACTCAATATCATATAGATGTTAATTCCAAGTCTTCTCTAAAGAGTCAATGTGCCCTAGTAAAAATTCCAGCAGAATTTTTTAGAAATTGATTTAAAAACCATTTGGAAATGTAAAAGGCCAGGAATAGTCAAGGTAATCTTGAATATGAAGAATTCACTATGCCAAATACCAAGAACTATAAAAAGCTACAGAAATGAAGACAGGTGGTATTGGTACAATAAGAGACAAATAGATCCCTTGAACATACTAAGACACACAGAAACAAACTCGCAATACATGAACAGTTGATTGCTGATGAAAATGGCATTATAAAGCAGTAATACAAGAATGAGTTTGTCAATAAATGGTACTAAATCTTGGTATAGTATGCAATGGAATAGTAAAAAATAATGAATATGAGCAAACTTCTCTAAACAACATGAATGACTCATACCAGCATGTTGAATGAAAAGAAGCATACACATACACATTTATGATTATGTAAATTTCAAAACCATAGAAAAACCAATCAGAAAAGCAGAGAGCTTTGAGGAGGAGGGAGAAGGTGGTGACTGTGAAGAGGTGGACTTCTGAGCTTCCAGTGGTTGCATGATACTCACTGTGGAATCATTCATTAACATGTAAGCCTTACTAGTCACACAATTTTATGAACACATGATATACTCCAATAAAAAAGTTTAAAAGTGTTTGTATTCATTTTATATTGCTGTGTAATAAATTCTCACAAACTTACAGGCTTATAATTATACAATATCCATTTATTATCTCACAGTTTCCGTAGGTCAGAAGTCCAGCCTGGCTCAAATGAGTTTCCACCGAGGAAGGCACACTTCAAAGGGCCCAGGGTTGTTTGCATACAGGACATCTTCTCGCTGGATACCTTTCTTTACTCCATTTCTGATGATAGCTTGGTCACAGTACCCAGCCTCCCTCCTTCCTCTTGCATTTAATCCAGTTCAAAGCCATTAAGAGCTGTGAAGAATGACTGTACGTGATCAAATACAAAATCCACTTAAGAAGCACTTTTAAATGATATTCTCCAGGTCTTGTGAAAACCAAGTGCTACCCCAGCTTGCCATCCCAAATCTAAGCCCTAGGAGTCTGTCTGCCCATTCATCCATCTGTCTGATGGAGCCACTTGGCCTTGACCTGGTCAGCAGGAAGTCAGGAAGTGGCCACCTCCTCCCTATCTGATCACACTAAAATGGCACTTGGCTTAGATTACCGGGCCTGTCTCATCTCAGGGGAGGGGAAAAAGGAGCAGGAGCCCAATCTTGGAAATCTCTGTCTACTCTACTGTGCTCAGAACAGAATAGCTGGCCAGTAAATATTTGTTGAATTTAATTGGAAACAGGAAGATCTGGGTATAAAAGAATTCTAAATCATAACTACATCTAAAACTCTAAATCAGACTTTCCATGCCCTACCATGGTTCCCAGTAAGTGCATCAAGATTATCTTGTCTTATACATGGTGAACACTCTTGAATAATTTTTTTTTTTTTTTGAGACAGAGTCTCCCTGTGTTGCCTGGGCTAGAGTGCCGTGGCGTCAGCCTAGCTCACAGCAACCTCAAACACCTGGGTTCAAGCAATCCTTCTGCCTCAGCCTCCCGAGTAGCTGGGACTACAGGCATGTGCCACCATGCCTGGCTAATTTTTCTATATATATTTTAGCTGTCCATATAATTTCTTTCTATTTTTAGTAGAGATGGGGTCTTGCTCTTGCTCAGGCTGGTCTCGAACTCCTGAGCTCAAACGATCCACCCTCCTCAGCCTCCCAGAGTGCTAGGATTACAGGCATGAGCCACCACGCCCGGCCCACTCTTGAATAATTTGCCCAGAATTTGGCATATCAGTGATGGCTTGGAGTACATACTTAGGATTTGTCTTTCTTTCCTTCTTGTTGGGAGAATGGGGTACTCTTTGTTACATTTCCAGGCTCAGGATTGGGGAAACAACTTGTTTTCCTGTGGCCTTTCTCAAAGACCTTGCCCTCGCCCCACCTCTACTTTAGAAAATAGGGCTGAGACTTAACGTTTCTGTCTGTCACTGATGTGCCCCATGGAGTAAGATTTAGCCAAAAGAAAACCAGCACAGGCAGATGCTACACTAACGGCTGGGGAAGCCAGGATTTCTGCAGGCCAGGTTTCTGGAACTCTTAGTCCTGGGTGATAGGAGATAGAGGCCAGAGTTGGTGAAAGACAAAAAAAAAAAAAAAAAAAAAAGTTTACAATACAGTGTTGACAAGGTAAACTCTGAGGCAGTGGATACCAGGATGGGGTTCTCAGCACAGCTGGAAGCCAGGGTAGGGAGAATGGTGTCAGCAAGCACTTCCCAAAGCAAATGACATTTGGCCTGCGTCTCAAAGAAGGCAATTCAAGTGGCTTCTAAGAACTACCAGCCAGGTCATAGAAGATGAAATACAAATACCCAATAGACACAAGGAACAATGCAAATCCAAACAACAATGAAATACTATTTTTCACATGCCATATTAGCAAAACCTAAGATGCTTATTGCAGCCAGAGCAATAAGTACATGGGAAATGAGCTCTCAACATCGGAGGAGGGGAGGATGCTGGTGAAGCCCTTTTAGAAAATAATAACCCTTTAATCAAGCAATTCCAGTGCTAGAAATTTGCCAGATGGATATGCTCTTAAGCATTGACTAAGATATATGAACAAGGAAGTACATTACAAAATGTAGAAACATGTCGTGTCCATTCATTGATAAAATTTATTATGTCTATATAGGAAGAAATATAATATAATATAATATAATATAGCTCCTACGCCAAAGGAAAACATTTCAGCCCTTTTCCATTCCTCTTACACCATTTCTATAACAATACAGCTCTAAAATAACTCATTTGAGCACACCTCCCCTACTGACGCTGCAGATTTTTGCATGCAGGAATCTGTCCTTTTAAACCCCACACAGAGACCAGTGGCAAATACAATAGGTTTCCAGCTGCTATTTGTTAAGTTTGCCATTGAGCACAGAAAGCCATTAACTTGTTAATGAACTAGGTAGGGCATGCTGGGTGGATAACACTTCCGTCAGGAGTGTTACCCAGGTATTATCAGAAGTTGCTGGGTGCTCAGCTTGATGGGATTAGAGAGGCCCCGTCGTTCCTCAGCTGGAGGGTACGTATATGTACATAATTCCTCAGCTCTGTCTCTGCTCTCTTCCATCTTCTCGCCTGCTCAAACTTTCTGGGGACAATGACAGCGGTAAGACGAAAGGTGTCCAGGAGCCCTATGATAACAGGATGCTTTTACCTTAAAACACGGTCATTGTGCTACAAAAATGGCTGTTCTTTTCAACTCTTTAGTTGGAATTTAATTCTACATATTCTCAACCATTGAGACGAGGTTGAATTGGCTTTTTAATGTAAGGCTGGTGGCAGGTAACCCTCCCTTCCCTAAAGAAAAAAGAAGAAGCCCCTCCTATTCCTCAATACCCGCCCTAAAGCTGAAACAAAGAAATTCCTCACTCTTCCCGCCGAAACCTTCCCTCCAGAGAAAATCCCATCCTCCAGCCCTAAAAATGTATACAAGCCCACCTAGACTTCTGGGCGGGGCGACTTCTCTGGTTCCACTCGTGGGACCCGTGAAGCTCGCCTGGGTCCCTCTCTTGGGACTTGTTACCCCCACCCGGGAGCGCCCCAATAAAGCCTCTTTACTTATCCCTTTCAACTCTGCTCGTCTTTCTTTCTCTGGCGCCAGCCACTCCAAAAAACCTTACATTTAAGACTAAAATTGGTCCCATTCTCCAAGTTTGTTTTCTTTCTTGGACTTTAGACAGACACTGGGAGTCTGTCCTTTGATTGCAATGTTTTTGGTTCCATTATTCTTAGTTAGTTGGCTGGTTTTAGGTCAAATACCTATTTGTGTGATTTTAAGCACAATTCTGTCTCTCTTGCTCCAGTTTTTAATTTACAACAGCGCTAGGGCAATACTGGAATGTCGGAGACCGAGACCATTGTTTTTCACTTTCAGCTATTAGTGCCCTTCATAAGGGAGGAGGGGAAGGGCTGCTTGTGATTGGGGAACCCCCATTCTGCGGTGCTCCCCAGCCCTAGCCCTGACCGTTTGGCACAGTGCACGCTGGCCAGAGGCTGGGCAGCTTCAGCCAGGTTCAGCAGTGATGGAGCAGAGGTGTCTGTTGGCTGTCCTGGGGTAGCCATTCAATTCCCCCATCTGGAGGCAGCAGTAACTTTTTGCAATCACAATTATAATCATTAATTACTGTTCTTTCTCCCCAACGTGGCAGTGGGGTCCTCCTCACCACTGTTTCCCCAGAGCCCAGCCCTGGTCTACAAGAAACCTAGCAGTAGACTCGCTCAATACCTGTTAAATGAATGGCCTTTGCATCTCCAGCCCAATAGCACCACAGCCCTACCCTTCTTTTTCTCCCCTCCCCATCACAAAACCTTGCCCAGGCTCTGTCTACCCTGGGCCCCCTTTACTTTCTCCACTCTTTGTACCCGTGGGAAATGGGGATCTTTTCAGTGGGTTCTGGTCCTTGGATGAGAGGGATGTGGGAGAAAGGCTGGCATCCTTGGGTTCCGGGCTGAACTCAGCCCAGCCATGCCAACATCACTAGACTGGGGATCTCAGTCCCTTCCTCTGAAAACGAAGAGGTGATATGTAGGGTTCCTAGTTCAAGCTCTAAAAGTTCCAAAACAGCCCCTTTAGATAAGGAAGTGGCAGTGCAGGGATGTGTGTCCTACTACCAGTTCTGCCATGGGTTGGCCTAGTCTCCAAAAAGACATTTAAATCCCCAAATGGAACTACTTGTCTCGTCTATAAGGTGAGACTAATAATGTTGATGCTACTTACCTACTTAGCACAGTGGACAGGACTGTGCTGCAGAAAGTGCCCTGAACGTACTGTATTAAATGAGGTCTTTAAGCCTCCTCAGCTCCAGGGTTACCGGGTTAGCCTTCTCCTCTGCTGAGCCCTCCCCCACCTCCCACCTCCTAGAGCTGCAGGCCAAGTTCCTCAGTCCCCTACGGGTCTCAGCTGGCGACTTGAAGCATTTAAACTGAAAAGGCCACCCCAGGAGGAGTTGAAGTGCAGCAGGAATTAGTCAGTTGCCCTTGAGTTGAAAATGTTGCTGCATCCTAACATTGATTGCAGAGGGCCCTGTTCCCTCAATAAAGATAATTTTAAGTTTAATGCTCCCAAGATCAGGTGTAGCAGTAAATAAAAGCTCTTCTCAGTAGTACCTGTGAATCCCAGGCATTCACACAGGTAGGCAGTGACGCTGGAATGGCCTCAATTGCTACCAATTCTTTCTGCCCGGCCTAAATCCAATAAGCAGAAATGGATGTAAACGGGTTTGTATAAAAGCTTCACATTTGTGTGCCTGGCCAATTAAAAGCCAGACTTTCCTTTAGAAATTGGAATTAGATGAGGTTTAGAAAGTACTCGTGACTTTGCACGTGTTTAGTAACAAGTTAACCCGGAGGGCTAAGATGTTAGAAGACTCCCGCTAGCGGACGCGCCTCTCCATCTGGAGCGTCTGGGCCCACCAACTAAACACTTTCTCGGTTCCATGTGACACATTGAATCTGGGGTAATTCCCGGTGTCGTGGAGAGGGGCGGCGTGGAGATGCAAGAGGCCGCACCATGGGCGCTGGGAGACAGAGAAAAGCCAGGACACGACCCGTGGCAAGGCTGAAATGGCCTCCCTTGCCGGCTCCCATGCTTCCAGAACTTTGTCCTGGAGCAGGCCTGGCAGCCCCACTGCAGAGCCCCAGCGGCCGCGCCCCGGGCGGCCCTCCCCTCGCCCGGCAGCTGCGCCGGCCCCGCTCCCTCCCAGCCTCCGCTTGCAATTGAGGTCGCCTGGAATGTACACGTCACTGCACCAAGTCGGGAGCCCCCTGGGATGCCCTCCTGACCCTGAACTTCTCGGTTGCAAAATGCCTAGTCTTACCCCTCACACACCTAGCTCCTCGCCGCGGAGACGCGCCTTTCTTGGCCACCTGAGTCTCCCCCGGGTGGAGGACCCGGCTCAACACACTTTTCTTGGAAAAACAAAGATGGAAGCAAATTTCAAGCAATAAAACTTGGCAATAAAATACCGAATGTCTTGAGAGGACCATTCGTGGTGTTCAGGTTTTCCTAATTAAAGCAATCACTTTCCACCACTCCTCCAACCATGAATCACCAAGTTGATAGAGTAATAGATTTACCTTTTTTTCAAAAGTGAATCTGGTATTTTTACCCTGCAAGCAAGGATAGAGCTATTAAGACTAATTAAGCACAGTTTTACAAGACTCCACCTTTTCCATTCTCTCGATTGTTTCGGGTGCTTTACGGCCTCTGGCCGCCCTTCCCCGCAGAGTTCGGGCATTGTAATGCTCCGGGCCGCCACCTCCCTGCCCGCCCGAGGGCCCTCCCCGCCCCCAGGGGTTTGCTGTGGAGCCGGGAGAATTCCCGGAAGGCTGAGTCCCGGGCTCAAAACACTCCTTAGGGTCAAGAAGCCCCCAGTTTCCCGGGACACCTTGGCTCCTGCTTTTCCTGAGACCTTTTGGGGAAAGCATATTTCTCATCTGGGTATTTTTCATTTTAAATTGCCACTTTCACTTTAGTAAATTAATTTTTCCTTTGGGTGTTTTGACAATGACTTTCTGAATTAAGCCATGCTAACATTTTTTTTTTCCCTACACTGTTAAGAGCTATGGACTACAGGAAGATGGCACGCTTCTCTTCCAGGTATGAGCTAATCTTGAATGTGACTTTTTGACTGCTAGAGATTATTATAATAGTTTAGGAAATAATGTTCTACATCTATTGCTTGGACTTTGTCTTGCTCAAACCTTAAAAGTTGCCAGCGCCACTGCTGTTTTTCCTGAAAGACCTGGAACTTCACACAGTTATATCTAACTTTGCCATTGGCTTTTAACATTTTCAATCATATTAATGTCTTTGCCTATGAAATAGTGTTTTCCTAGTTTTGTGTAACCAAAGATCAATATTACAACCAAATTAAAAATCCACTTCTGAACGGGTTAAAGGTATAGACAGATTTGATACTTTGCAAAACCATTAAGAATAATAGTAAAAAAATTTTTTTTAACCTGAAAACATTTTGACTGATTGAAATGAAATAGTTTGTAAAATGTGATTTGTCATTAACATGGAATGTCATGCAACCATTTTAAAATTCTTACATGAAAACCGTGCGGGAGGAAAAATATATAATGTATATTAATATATACTATAAAATATATACAATGTGAAATAGAAGATAAAAGATTTATATCTACTTAAAATTATGCACATATGAAGACAGGGCCTAAGAAATAATATATATTGAAAAGAACTGTATATTGGTGACTTATTTTCAACATTTTTCTTGGTTACATGAGTTAGCCTTTAAAATAAGAAAGAAAAAAGAAAAAAAGAAACGTGGCACTCTGCAATTTCTCCTTAGTGGGCTGTGGTCTTGTCCTCGTGCTGAGAGAACCCAGGTGCTAATTTGTAGGGTTTCATTTCCTTTGTTTTGCTAACTAATGTCTGATTTCCTCTTCCTAGTGTGATTTTGATCATGGCCTTTTCCAAAGCTTTTGAACTGGAATTAGTTGCTGGTGAGAGACTTTTTGTTCTTTTGATCACTAACAATGTTTATGTGGCCTGAAATGCAGACTCCTTGAGTTGATTTTGTCGTTAAGGGTCGGCCCACAAACTTACACATCCATCTCAGGGAGACCTGGCCTTCAGAAATGACAGCATTTGGTTCCTGGAGGAGCCTGCAGTTCGTCGTTGGTCTTCCATGTTCGTGCCATCTGTGGGAATACAGAACAGTAAGACCTGCCTGCCTTAAATCGTCTTTGTCCTCGTCCTTCACGTGTCTCGGGAGTATCTTTTTAACACTCTTTCACCTAAGAGAGTGGGCAGCTGATTTTGGAACTGGGCAGGTGGTTGGACTGCTTTTGGTTTTAGAGGTGAGACAGGCATTGTGTCACTTCCTCTGGAGGAACTCCCCAGGAGTTCCTCACTTCCCTGGGGAACTCCTGGAACCACCAGGCCTGTGCATGAAAATGATTTCTCTGCTCAAAGGCACAGGTAGCAAAAGGGACACTCAATTGCAGAGTCTTATTCTGTGAGGTTTGCAATTTGTAGACATCTGCGAACACATTGGGGAGATTAAGTCCTTGGCGTTGTATGAACCTTGCTTACCAGAATGGTTTTGCCATCCCTCCACCCTCAGCCACGTCTTACCTTTCAGAGAAGGAGCTAAACAGAACCCGCTGTCTGAATGGGGGAACCTGCATGCTGGGGTCCTTTTGTGCCTCCCCCCGCTCTTTCTACAGCCGGAGCTGCGAGTATGATGCACGCGAAGAGTAAGCCGTTCACAGGGGCAGGGAGGGGTGGAGAGGAGAGGGAAGGAGAATGGAAATTTCAAATCCATGGGCATTGCCTTGGCTGTCCGTTCTCAGGAACTGTGGGACTATGCCCCATGACACCTGGCTGCCCAAGAAGTGCTCCATGTACAAATGCTGGCAAGATGAGCTCCGCTGCCTTCCTCAGCCATTTCTACCTGGGTGTGGTAAGCAGAAGTTCTCCTCTATCTTTCGCCCTTTCCGGTGACTTAGATTCCTTTTGGGGTGCTCAGTTAACGGGGTCTCTCCTTGTACCTCATGGCTTGCTAGAGCCTGGCAACAGACGTTCTGCTTGTGAGAGCCTTGAGGACTCCAGATGACATAGTCACCTTGGCGTGCTTGATACTTACTTCCTCAGAAATGTGGCTAGTCCTGCTGCCTCTTTGACATGTTATCACATATGAACTTTTATTGAGGAAAATAAACAAGGCTTGGTCTCCTGTTTAACCAAGAGTTGCTCTCTGGTGTTCCTTTCCTTTGTGCACGGGGAGTCAAACTATCTCCAGGATGGGTGATGCACTTAGAACCCACCCCCACAGCAGATTGACCTCAGCACTCATCCTTTAGGAGCTTCGTCCTGGGGCCTAAAAGGCCCTGTCACAGCCCCCTCCTCACCCCGGCCCCCAGGCCGTGATTGGTCCCAGAATGCTTTCACCTTATGGATTTTTTTTTTTAACTGATTTAAGGGAAGCAATGAAAAGAAGTGCAGGACCTGGAGTGGAGAGAGAGCAAGAGCAGAGCAGAGGGTACTCTCCCCACCCTGACCTGAGCCAGCTTTCTAGGGCCACTCGAGTTCAGAGGCCTCTTAGAGTTTTGGCCCGTGGAGATGATAGAAATGGAAAATATTCAAGTCCAGGAAGTAAATGAAAGCAAATACTTCACTGAGTACAGATGGGGCCCCAACCCAGACAGGGATTGTGTCTTTGCCATTTGCATCCTGGGTGTCAGGCCCAGGACAGGCTTTTGGTAAGTGTGGGTTGAGTGATGACCATGTTTTCCTAGAACTTGGAGCCCAGGATTTGTTGTCCCCTTATGAGAGCCTCACCAAGTTCTGCCCATCCCTGCAATTCAAGGCATCACCTGCTGATAGGGTCCAGGTGTGAGAGTGTCCTGGGGAGAGCAAGTTAACAGTAGGCCTGTGGCAACTTTTGTTAAAAGAGTGTTTTAGGGCAGTCTGAATTTATGTGGTCAGTACTGCTGACCCCACAAGCATACTGTCCTCATCAAATGGTGGGCCCAAACCAATTTTTGGCTCATGTAGATATGCCATGTGTGTGGGCAGCAGGATAAACTGCTGGGGAGTTTACTTTAATAACCAGGTGCCCCTTCCCTTCCAGGCAGCCATGTGATGGTTGAGCACCTCGATGCTTCCCGGACTCCAGAAATACCACTGTCTGCATGGATCACTTTTATGTTAGCTGGCATCTGCCTTTCTCTACAAAGTTACTATTAATTGACATTTGACTTTTTCTGGAAGTACAAGTTCAGATACCATGCAAATTTCATGACCAGTAAAGACTGCTGTTCCAATGTGCTAACTGAAAGATAATCATTTGTCAGTTGCCTTAAAATAATGAATACATTTCTATAACGGTACCTAACACTTCCTAAAGTAGCAGCTACTTCTTACCTCTGCCCTGCCCTCTCCCCAGACGTTCTTTTTTCCCAAAAATAGTCAGCTATCTCTACATGGTGCCCAAGTCCTATGTTTCTTGATATATGTAACTCTAGCAAGGCCTTCTTATTAGTATTTTCTTTTAAACAATTGAATTCTGTCTTCAGATTATTGAAGGCTAATCGTAATGTGGAACTGAGGATAAAGTTTTTTGTTTTTTTTTTGAGACAGAGTCTTGCTTTGTTGCCCAGGCTAGAGTGAGTGCCGTGGCGTCAGCCTAGCTCACAGCAACCACAAACTCCTGGGCTCAAGCGATCCTACTGCCTCAGCCTCCCGAGTAGCTGGGACTACAGGTGTGCGCCACCATGCCCGGCTAATTTTGTCTATGTATATATTTTTAGTTGGTCAGATAATTTCTTTCTATTTTTAGTAGAGACGGGGTCTCGCTCTTGGCTCAGGCTGGTGTCGAACTCCTGAGCTCAAACAATCTGCCCGCCTGGGCCTCCCAAGTGCTAGGATTACAGGCGTGAGCCACCATGCCCAGCCGAGGATAAAGTTTTGGGTAGAGTTGATGAAAATCAATGAAGATAGTATCTTTAAAAGAAAAGAAAGACTTTAAGAGGAGGAAATGGAGGGCAGGACCAGAGTGATGGAATGATGGAAGTCTGTCTGCACGTGTTCCAGGGAGATCGGGTAGGAAAGAGAAGCACGTGGGAGAGACGGATTAGAAAAGATAAAACGGGCTACTTGCTGGGTGATTAGGTGGGAGTAGGGAAGCAAGTTAAAAGGCTAAGTTGGGCAAGTTTCCCTCATCTATAAACAGCTGTATAAGACAAGGACTTCCCTTTTTTCTCAAGGTGTTGTAAGAAGAATGAAGTCTTCTTGGGAAAAATGTATATCTAAATTTCCCCAAGATTGGTTAATAAATTATGTTTTCTCCAAACTGTATAATTATTTCAACTGTCATAGGAGAGAGAAAATGTGCACAATACATTTAGTTGTAAACCAGGTGATAAAACTATATATTGTAAAGCCCATTTTTAAAAAATACATTGTGTATATGTGTATGCACAGTAAAAATGGGAAATATAGTGACCAAAATGTGAACTGTAGTTATTTCCAGGTGGTGAGATGACTAGTGCTTTGTGGTGGTGGGCTTCTTCCTCTGCGCACTTTCATACGTTCCCAAGTTTTCATGGTGAGGATGTGTTGTGTCTGTGTTCAAGTGGAACGTAACAGTACATCTGACTCAAAAAGGAGGAAACCACGAGAGCCAGGAGCCCCAGGTGGGTGCCCCATTTTGTTTCTGGCTTTGGTGTGTGTACTGTGCTGTGGGGAACGAGATTTGCTCCCATTATTTGGGTACCACTTGATCCACGATTTGTGTTTTTCCAAATTAATTCCGTGCAGATGCAAAATTTCAAACAGGTAGGATTTTTTGCAGTGCCCGGTGAAAGACAGTGAAATGGCATAGCAGGAAGCAGTGAGGTACACTAGAAAGAGCACAGATAGGGAGGTGGACAGGCCCAGTGCAGAGTGCTGGTATGGCCACTTACGGACATGACAGTGGGACTCAGTTTCCCAGTCTGTGAATCTGGATTAATGACTACATGACAGTGTTAGAATTAAGTTAAATAAATTGATAACACACTTGTGTTCGAGTAGGTAGTCAGGTAGGCATGAGCAAGGGAGGAGGGAATAGAAGTCAGTCAGGCTCTTGAACAAATGGCCATTCGGATCCACGGTTGACCTGAGGAGAAGGAGCCATTAATTTCCCAGTAGGCACAGGTACAAAGTAACTGTCCCCCATTATACCACAATTATATAATAAGTTAACATTGTGGTTTTGACCCCCCTTGTGGGCAAAGCAGGGAAACTCTGAGTAAGAACTGAGGTTGAACAGAGAGAGCACTGACTGCCCAGCCTTCTTGGACTTCAACAAATAAGAACAGCAACTGCTCGGGTTTGGCACTCGTTTCAAGCCTGCCCGGTCCCCTCTGCACAGCCTTTTCTAAGCCTGTCGCTTTTGCTCAATAAACTTGCCACTGTCACTGGGTTGTGTGCGTGTCCTGAAATTCCTTTCTGAGATGTTAGCAAGAACCTTTACACCAGTGACACTTGTACAAAATAGGTTCTCTTTTCTTTCTTCTTTCTTTTTTTAATAGTAGAGATGGGGGTCTCACTTTTTTTTTTAATTTTTTTGTTTTGAGACAGTCTCACTCTGTTGCCCTGGCTAGAGTGCCGTGCCGTCAGCCTAGCTCACAGCAACCTCAAACTCAAACTCCTGGGCTTAAGCAATCCTCCTGCCTCAGCCTCTTGAGTAGCTGGGACTACAGGCATGCGCCACCATGCCCGGCTAATTTTTTCTATATATATTTTTAGTTGTCCATATAATTTCTTTCTATTTTTAGTAGAGACAGGGTCTCGCTCTTGCTCAGGCTGGTCTCAAACTCCTGACCTCAAGTGATCCTCCCGCCTCAGCCTCCCAGAGTGCTAGGATTATAGGCGTGAGCCACTGTGCCCAGCCCAAGATAGAATTTAAACGTAACACAAAGAGATAAACGCCTCTGGCTACGGATGAGGATCCTGTGTCAGCTGCATCATGGTTTCCAGGAAAAGGCAACCCTCAGCATGTAATTTGAATATGATGTTTGGGTAGTTTCCCTGCTTCCCACAAAATAATGCCAGTGTGCTCTTGGCAGTCTCATTCCAATGTTTGCTCTCTTCTCACAGACAATCCCACAGTTTTAATGAATACACATAGGCAAAGTGGTATTATGACATCTGGTACCATTGTGCATACAGAAACTCTCCAAGTATGTATGTTGTTACCCGAATCCAAAGAACTCAGTAAAGTCATGTGGCACGAGTTTTGCTTAAAGACCTCTTGGTCTCCAGAATACATATATAAAAACAGAAAGTTAAGACAGGCCGTCAGGCTTGACTATAATGAAACAATTTTTCCATGTTGGGTCTTCTACAGAAAAACATTTTATAAGTAATTAGCTATCTCTTATGTTTCTTTTATCCTTCTATTCACTTCTTTTTATAGATATATGTTTGGATACAACAGACCATACCCTAATATATTGTTACTGCAGAAAAACTAATTTGCCAATGCAAGACCTGGGACTGTCTTTAACCATATTTGTAAAGAATGATAACAGATTAATTTTCACAGGACATTGTTGGACAATTACAAGAATCTGCAAAAATAGTAATTAGCTGAGATCAGTTACCTACTGTGAAACAAAAATTATGTGAAACTCATGCTATTAGTGCACCAATTGTCCCACAGATATAAAGATTTTATTAGTAATGACTTAAAGCATTATTGATTTATTGCAATTGATTCATTACCATTAAATTAATGATTTAAATCAGCACCAATGATTCAATTATTAATGATTGATTCAGCACTGTGGTGATTTAAATTGGAGGAGAAATTCAACCTTAAAACACCTCATTAGGAGCAGATTAATAAAATGTGGTATATGTATACCATGGAGTTCTACTCAGCCACAAAAAACAATGGTGATATAGCACCTCTTATATTATCCTGGATAGAGCTGGAACCCATTCTACTAAGTGAAGTATCCCAAGAATGAAAAAACAAGTACCACATGTACTCACCATCAAATTGGTTTTAACTGATCAACACCTAAGTGCACATATAACAGTAACATTCATCCGGTGTCAGGCAGGTGGGAGTGGGGAGGAGAGGGGATGGGCATATACACACATAATGAGTGCGACTCGCACCGTCTGGGGGATGGACACGCTTGAAGCTCAGACTGGGGTGGGGCAGGGGCAATATACATAACCTAAACATTTGTACCCCCATAACATGCTGAAATAAAAAAGAAAAAAAGAAATTTAGCTATATAACTTAAAAAAAAAAAAAAAAACCTCACTAGCCTGTATAACATCATTGTAGGTAAAGAGAGAGGGTTTTTTTCAGGTATTAGAAAAAAGAATGAAAAGACCATTCCTTACCCAATGTAGTGTAGCGATTAAGAGCTTGGGCTATAGACCCCAAATGCCCACTGTGTGACCTGGGGCAAATTACTTACCCTCTCTGTGTCCCTGAAGGCTGATGTGAAGACCAGATGTGAGTTAATTGATTTAAAGAGTGAGAATGGTGCTTACCCTACAATGTTAATACATGTCTTATAAGCGTCATTGTCTCTGAGCCGTGTGAGGATTTAAGGAAGCTATGGACTCTCTTTCCAGAAAGAAATGCAAATGTGAACGTACAGACAAGGGCGTGTGTACTCTCAAAGGGTTCATGGGTCCCTTGAAACCCATTCATGGTCCATGGATCTTGGGTTAAGAACCCTCTCTGAAACCATTGTGTGTTCAAGCTGGAGATGACCTTAAAACCCCTCACTTCACAGATAAACTTAGAATAATAGGAGGATTTAGAATGATAAGTGAGTTTCCAAGGCCACAAGCCCAACAGAGCCCAGTCTTACCTTGTGCTCTGGACTCTCCCAGCCCCCAGGCTGTTCCCCAGCAACACCTTGGTCCTCAGGAGATAAAAGGCCTTAATGACACCATGAAGGGCCTTAACTGACAGGAGGGGAACTGGGCCCCAGGACGTGCAGCCAGGAGGATCCCATAGAGAATGTTGGTGGAACATGGAAGCCCTCACGTCCGACTGCTGGCATTCTCGCCGTCCAGCAGCAGCCCCGGCTCTGTGCCATGGTCACTCACAGACCACTGGCTGCACACCAGACCCAGGACATCAGCCCATGACATGACCTGGACACATGTTTGCTCACCCACCCCTGGGTGGAGGAATGGAGGAGGAGTCCCATCCCACTGCCCCTTCAGCCCGACCCCTTCTCCATGAAGCCAGCCTCGGAGCTGGCCGGAGAGCTGCCCTGTGGCCACCTCCGCCCTTCCCAAGCTGTATCTCTTTGAAGCCTGAGGACATGCCTGGGCAGACATGACTGGACTCAGCAGCCTCACCCTGAATGTCTGGAAGGACCCCAGCAAGTCCCTTGCCCAGAATAATCTTCCCACCAGTACCACTGCTGGAGAATCTTCCCTGCTCTCATTTTTCTTCAGGGAATGACATGGAAGACCGGTGAAAATGCTAGTGTGATCCAGGGCGGCTTACTAACTGGTGTCCACCTCACCAGCCAAGCAGGAACTGCTTATCTGAAAGTAATGGAATATGGATCAGATTTATAAAGGAGTTAGAAAATGTCAGGCCAAGGGACACAGGAGCCCAGGCCATGTCAATTTCACAACCCTTATCCTTTGCAAGGCACCATTCTAAATGAGGTCCTTGAAGATAAATTGGCAGAGGGACAGGCTCCAATGCCTCCATGTTGATGCATCACAAAGGGGTCCAGTGTGCCCAGACCACCCGAAGGCATCCAAAGCCTTGGAGCAAGACTTCTGGCAGAGTTAGCACAGGACGCTCCTCAGAGAAGGTCCAGTTCCTGGCACTGTACCAGGTGGGGTCTGTGGTCGGCCAGGGGACATGGGGCCTGTGGGTCATCGATTCCGCCTGCCTCTGCCCAGGCCGCCCAGCTCCCACGGCCTGCTCACCTGCAGGCCTCCTCCTTCACTCCGATCACGCCGTCTATAGCAGGAGCAGCACTGTTTGGGGAACGCTCCATGTTTGTCTTATGTCTTTTGTTATATTTGTTGCACTGCTTGTTACTTTTCTTAATCCTCCTTGATAACACATTAAATTAGATAATGTAATTGAAAGCACTTTGTAAACTAAAAAGTGTCCTACAGAATCTGTATTAAATTTTTATGGTTGCAGGACTCACAGTCATGACTCAGGACTCTCAACCTCTCCACTAGGTCAAGAGGACCCTGAAGTCGGGAGTCAGGGCTGGCAAAGGGCTTGCTGAGAGAAGACGGAGGGAGATGAAAGATGCTCCGCTGCTTCCTACTTAACAGTCTGCTGTGGCCCTAGCAGAGGGGGCTGAGTGCGCCCAAGATTAAAGCTGCCCAGAGACGCCCAGGTAAGAGGCACAACCCCTCAGTGGGCTACGCATGTAACTTCCAGTCTTCCCTTGCATTTGGCCTAGACATCCAGAGACCTCTTTATTTATGGTGACCATCTTGTACAAAAAAAAAAAAGAGAGAGAGAGAGGTATTATGATCTTCAAGGGTCGCATCCTTAAGGGATAATAGGTTCAATATTTGCAGTCAGATCTGTCCTCAAAATGTTGGGTGGAAAGGTCACCACACCTTTGTAATCTTGGCCATGTGCACCTCCTGTGTGTACTCAGTGATGTGGTATCGGGGGCTGTACACTCATGAGCGTTTCTCATCTGCCAGTCAGTCCTGGGCCACCTCATAATTGAGGTTAAACACTTGCCCTGCATTTCACAGCTAATGAAGTTGAGCTGTCAGGAGTCACAAGGAGTAAATTGGGTTCCAGAATCCACGGTAGTAGACTCTAAGCCCTAACTCTCTATTGAACAAACCCCAACTACCCCATTTTAGTTGGTCATATATTTGGTCATCTGTTTTTTAATTGACCACAGTGGCTAATAGTTGTTTTCTATTTAAGTATCAAAGATTTAACTTTGAATTCTCTACTTCTTCCCTATTAAATGATGATCAGACATGTTGACATGTTTTAGTCACAGGTAGATCACACTACACAATGTTACTCATGTTTTATGTGGATATTCACAAGTTATATTTAACGTGCCTAATATATGGGCCAATTTCAACCAGATGCAAACGTAGCAGCTTCCAGAGCACCCGCATGCTTTGCGATCAGACAGAGTTGAGGCCCAGCTCTGCCATTTACAGCTATGGGATCATGTGCGTGTTATTCAGTCTTTCTTGCCTCAGTTTTTATGTCTAAAACAGGAAAGATAACCTCACGTGAGGATTTTCAGTGAGGACCACAATATAACATAAAATGCTTCATAATATATGTATTAGTTTCATCTTCCACTTTCTCTCTCTTGTTGAAAATTAGTCTCCTATGTTTAAATTTAAACATTCTATCTTTGTACTATTTTTACACTCCTTCTGACCATGAAGTGACAGGGTAACTAATACGTCATGGGAAATGCGCTGTGGGATCCTGAGGGGGTGGAGCTCGCCCTGTGGGGCATTCGGAAGAAAGACCATCATTACGTTAACGGGAAGCCTCACCACGTCACCAACCCTGGGAAGGCCTTTCCTGGCCCCGTCAGCCTAGCCCAGAAAAGCAGCCAAGTAAAGGATGTAAACACCATGTGACCCACATAAATACTCCAGGTGTCACAAAACCGACATCACTAAAAGGTTGGGATCAGTCGAAGAAATGTTTTGGTTGCCCCGCCCCCCACTGATTTCTGCCTTACGGACCTTGAACTTGCCTATAAAAGGTCTAAACACTGTTGAGGGCAGCCCTTGCATCTCAGCAGTGAATGAAAGCATCTTCCCCTGACAAGGGGCTTCTCAGAGCCCCATCACAAAGGACAGAGATAGCCCTTCCTGGGGGCTCTGCCACACCTGCAGGTGTGTTTCCTGCCATTCTTTTCTGACCAGTGACTCATACCTCCGCTTCCATTCAGTCCCGACACTCAGGACAGCAGCCCCCTTCCTTATAAATGGGCTGTCTCGCAAAGTCTCATTTGTGAGTCTGTCAGCTGGACCAGGTTCCTACTTTCCTGGAGCCAAATCAACTCCTGATAGTTAGGATTCCTGGTTCGCAGGCCGGTTTGCAGGCTGGGTTTTCTTTGGCCAGATTGGTGGAGGGTTTTTAAACCTAGGCTGTTATCTTCCACAGAACAGCCCTCTTTTCATGCTATTTATTCCATTCTCTCCTAACCCCTCCCACCACCACTTCTAATAAGTCAGCTCTCAGGGCAAAGAACATGCTGTGCTGAACGTAATGTCTCAAAATCCAACTGGGCCTTGGCAACCCCTGGAATTTTCTTCCATCATTTGGGGACAGCCCATGGTCAAAAACTGAAGCAGCATAAATCCCCTATTTCCAAGAAAAGAGAAAGAAGAAAGGCCCTGTGCGATGACAAAGTAATAGTAATAGAAGTGTTGTCTCCATCTACCAGGATCTCCTCTGGGACAGGAGCTGTGGCGGGGAGCAGGGGACAGAGGGGAAGGTAGCTTTATATTCCGAATGCTCTGCCTGGTGCACGTTTCATGAGACTTCTCTTCACCTGTGGCCCCTGCTTCTCTCCTGTCCTCCAAGGACTGCTTCCGCCATGCAGCTCTTGCTCCCACCCTACTTGGCCAGACAGAGCCCAAGAAGGAAGTCAGTGGAGCCCTCAACCCAGAAAATGCCCCATGTCCACTTTATTGGGCTTTCTCAGGAGTAAATGTGACTAGAAACCAAGCAGCACCAGGCTCTGCAGCTGCCCCAAGGTTCACTTCAGACAGCCCCAGACCCAGGTGCTGAGAGGGCTTAGAGGCTATGGGGCCTCCACCATGCAGGCATGCCCAGAACCAGGTCTTGGCTTGTCAATACCTTTCTCTTCTAAAAGGAGCCAGGGCTCCTTGGAGAAGTGATTGATTCCAGGGCTGGGACAGGGAGAGTACAAGATGAGACTGGAGCATCTTGTGCCAGAAAGTGAAAAAGAGCTCAAAGGATGACGGAGACACATCAAAGGGACACAGAAGCCAGCTTGAAGGGGTTTCTATTGGCCAAATCTGGGAAAAGTTGAGAATCAAAATTAAAAATGATAATGGATTATAATCCATTGAATAAAATAATAATTTATGAGTCCATGCTGATAATAAAATATTTAGGTAAATAGATCAGCAGGCTCATAGTTGAGAAGAAGAAACTCTTTTGTACTGTAGGATGTCAACTAATAAATATAGAAGGAAAAATGGTGTTAGGAAATTACATTTGCAACCGTCAGAAAAAAATTGTTGTAGGCAAGAATTATCAGTGTATGCTAAAACTAGAGGCTGAAGGTTTAATGAGCAGCAAGATATTTGCATAATCTCACAGCATCTCCCTACAAAGTACTTACTCATTTTAAAGGGAGAAATAACTTTAGAGTGGAGAAAACTGGCAGTACCACATTAATCAAGCGATAAAAGTTGACGCCACCAATATTGGAACAAATGGCCATGTTGTGCTTCCTGCTAGGATACCGCAGCAGGAAACAACATCATTTCTGTGGCACTCATGCCAAAATCCACAAACTGAATCTAATGATGGTGAAATATCAAGAAAAACTAAATTGAGAGAATTCTACAAAAGACTGGTCTGTGTCTTCAAAAAATCAGTGTCGTGACAGGCCAAAAGAAAAAAAAGTGGGGGTGGTGCTGAGGAATTGTTCTAGATAAAAGTGGCTAAAGAGACACAAGTGAATGTAGTGTGTGATATGGGATTGGATACCAGGAAAAAAACTTGCTATAAGTTGTACTGAGAAAATCTGTAAAACATTTGTATCTTAGGTAATAATTGTTAAATTTCCTAATTTTGATCAATGTATGGTGGTTTTCAAGGTAATGTCCTTGTTCTTAGGAAATACACAATGAAGTATTTAGGGGTAAAAGGGGATAATGTTTGCAGCTTACATTCAAATAGTTCAAAAATGAAATAGATGGATAGATAGATGATACACACACACATACACACACACACACACACACACAGAAGTAGGAAATGCTACAGTAAATATGGCAAAATTAACATTTGGTTAATCTTGGTGAAGGATATGGGAATTCTTTGTACTATTCTTACAAGTTTTCTGTTAAATGTGAAATTATTTTAAAATAAGAAGTTTTTTGAAAAGCAAAGCAAAACATGATAAGTGAAAAGAAAGATGCTACATTGCATATATGCAAGGTGGGGATGTAAAATGGCATCACCATTCTGGAACACAGTTTGGCAGTTTCCTCAAACACTAAACATGTGCTTACCATATGACCCAGCAACCAAGCTCTTGGGTGTTGATCACAAAGAAGTGAAAACTTATGTTCACACCAAAGCCTGTACACAAATGTTCACAGTAGCTTTGTTGGTAATAGCCCCAAACTGGAAGCAACCAAAACATCCTTCAACAGGTGACTGGTTAAGCTAATTGTTGCACTAACACCACGGAATACTACTCAGCAGTAAAAAGGAAAAAGCTATTGATACACACAACAGTTTCGATGGATCACCAGGAAATGATGTTGAGTGCAAAAAGCCAACCTCAAAAGATCACATACTGTGGATTCCATCTATATAACACTCTTGAAATGACAAAATCATGAGAACAGATTAGTGGTTTCTGGAGCAGGTGGGGAGTGGGAAGAAGGGAAGTGGCTGTGACTATAAAACAGCCATCAAAGGGATCCTTGTGATGGAACAGGTCTGTATCTTGACTGTAGTGGTGATACACAAATATACATATATGATAAAATTGCATAGAGCTACACATCCACACACACATTGCAGGTGAGACTGGGAAAACCTGAAGAAACCCTGTGATAGTACCAATGTCAGTTTCCTGATTTTGATATTGTGCTATAGTTATGCAAGGGCTTAACACGGGGAGAAACTGGGTGGATGGTGCACAGGACCTCCCTGTACATTTTTTACAACTTCCTGTGAATATATAATTATTCCAAAATAAAAAGTTGAAACCAAAAAAATAAAGAAAGAAAAGAAACAAGCCCAAGACAGAGTGTATGTGTGCTGCTCTGCTATGACTGCTAGTGACCCTGCTCCCAAGAGACATCCTCTAGGGAGGCTAGCCTGCACACTATTGTTTCTTTTTTATTTTGTCTGATAACCCCTGTCTTAGTCCATTGTGTGTTGCTATAAAGGAATACCTGAGGCTGGGTAATTTATAATGAAAAGTTGTTTATTTGGCTCACAGTTCTGCAGGCTGTACAAGAAGTGTGGCCCCAGCATCTGCTTCTGGTGAGGGCCTCAGGCTGTTTCCACTAATGGTGGACAGCAAAGGGGAGCATGTGCAGAGATCACCTGGCAAGAGAGGAAGCATTAGAGAGAGAGGGAAGGTGCTAGACTCTTTTTAACAACCAGCTTTCATGGAAATTCACAGAGTGGGAACTCACTCTCCCATCCAGGGAGGGCATCAATCTATTCACGAGGGATCCACCCCGATGACCCAAACACCTCCCATTAGGCCCCACCTCCAACATTGGGGATCAGATTTCAATATGAGATTAGAGGGGTTAAATATCTAAACTTTAGCAACCCCCAAAACTTTTTATGTAGCCTCAACGCCCTTCTTTATGTATCTCATCAGTAGGGAACGGAGGGTGGAAGTACAAGGGCAGAGACACACAGGAGTCTGGGTGTGGCATTTAAGCAACGAGTCAACTCTACGTCCTAGAGCTTACACTGGATTAAGGGCTTTGAAGTCATTCATACCACTGGATTCACAAACCAACCTGTCACTTACTATTAACAAGATCTCAGATAAGGTGCTCACCCTTTTGTGCTTTAGTTTTCTCATCCATGAAATGATATGATAATAGTACCCATATCATAGGATTGCTGTGTGCAAGGGTGTATAGCTTAGAATAGTACCAGACACCTAGAATGAGTTAATGAATGCTAGTTGTTATTTATAATACTAATAAAAACAATTGCTTAATATTATTATGTCTCTCTACAGGTTTTATCATTCCTGTTTTACAACGAAGAAGCTGAGACTTAGCAAAACTAATTAACTAGCATGAGTCATCTAGTGACAGGACAAAGTTCTTGCCCTTTCCAATATGCCTATTTGAGTAAGTGTGTATAGAAACCCTACCAGAAAAAGGAGACGAAAAAAGCCCAGAAAGCAGATAAAAGGAAAAAGAATAGATTCTATTCCAGTAGGAAAGTATGTACAGTTGACCCATGAACAATGAAAGGGTTAAGGTGCCCATGCCCCACGCAGTTGAAAGTCCACATACAACTTTTGAGTCCCCCCAGACTTAACTATGAATAGATTACTGTTGACTGCAAGCCTTACTGACAACATAAACAGTTGATAAACACATATTTATATGCTATATATGTATTATATGTTGTATTTTACAATAAGAAAGCTGGAGAAAAGAAATGTCATTAAGGAAATCAAAAGGAAGAAAAAATAAGTTTACTATTTATTAAGTGAAAGTAGATCATCTTCACAACAAGTAGGAGAAGGAGGTGGAGGAGGAAGGGGAGGAGTTGGTTGGTCTTGCTCTTTCTGGGGTGGCAGAGGCAGAAGAAAATCCACCTATAAGTGGACCTGTGCGGTTTAAACACATGCTGTTCAAGTGCCAACTGTAAAAGAACATCTCAGCTGCCTTAAACCATAAAGGAAAATAATTTTCACCCTTAACATGAATTTCTAAGGCTGGGAGCATCTGGGATTGGTGAATTCAGCGGCTCAGCAATGTCATCAGTAACGTGGGTCTTTCTGTCTTTCTATTCTGCCAATTTTAGTGATGGTTTAGCTGCTGTTGTGGTCCCAACATGACTACATCATTTCAAGGGTCATAGGAAGACACAACAAAATCCAAGGGAGAAGAAGACTCCTCCCAACATGTATTTTTTAAGAAAAGGAAATCTCAACCAGGGCTCCCACCCCAGGAGACACCATCTTCCAGCACATGGACTAGAATTGTGTTATGTGCCCAGGGACTGCCATGAATAGCTCAGAGAAGCACGTAGCTGGCGGAGATGGGGGGTGGGGGTTACCCAAGCAAAACTGAGGTTCGGTCACAAGGGAGAAATGGACAGTGGCTCTTGGGTCGTAATCAATATCCTTCTGTCACCAAGGAAATCACCCTTCTCCTTTGACACTCCCTTATCAACAGGCAAAGTAACAGTTTCAGGACTAAGCAACAACACAAATCGTACAAAGGTTCAGCCAGAGCAGACCTTGTTTTTGACAATCATATTTGATATATGCATGTATCAGTCAAAGAGTCTAGGTCATGATGCCATAATAGGCAACACCCATATTTCTGAAACAACTACAGCAGTTTATTTTTTTGTTTCAAAAACCTCCCCTGGTTGCAGCCAACTTTCCAGGGCTGTCAAGGTCTCATTCAACATTCCAGGCTTACACAGTCTTGCAGCATCTGCATCTTAACTTGAGGCTTCAGGGTACACAGCAGTAGGAACATGGAAAATCTAACACCAGCTCATAAGTGCTTTGGCCTGGAAGCAGCACGTGTTACTCCTTTCCCAGCACTTTGCTAGAACTAGTCCCATGGCTCTGGTCAGCTGCAGAGAAGCCTGGTAATGCAGTCATCCACACATCCACAAAATGGAGGAGAGCCAGAAACATCCACAAGTAGTAGTAATAAAGCCAACTGCAGCCCCAGTCCAGGAAGCAAGCCAGGAAGGGGCTCCTGCTCCAGATGGGCTGAGGCACCAGAGAAGGAGCAAAGAGCCTGTCCATTTTCTTTATCACACCTCTCTCCTCTAGTAGGACCTTTGTCATTCAGTAGTAGTAGCTTGGGTTCCAGTGGGGAATAGTTTGAGCTAATCAGAACAATTTGAAATTAACCCATACAGTGAAAAATGCAAAACTTTGCACAAATCGAAACCACAAACACAAGTGGAAGCATGCTAACTTGGCAAATTGTGGGGCCAGGCCCCTCCTAAGCTGTGACATTTATTAAATATAATTTTGAATGTTTCCTAACCTATAGTGTGAACAACACTGATTCAGAGCAGAAAGACCTTGTCCTAAACATCTCTCCCCTCTTCCCCACGCAGCCATAAACCCTGAACTGTAAGTGAGCACCTTGGGAACAGGGCCAAGTGAGTGACTTTGGCTACGGAGGCACAGAATCAGCTACGGTCACCACACCCACCCTCAAACAGAAATTTTATTCTGTCTCTAGAGTCTCCTTAAATTTCTCAGAGAAAGTCCGTAGCTAACATGGATTAAGGGTACACCTTCGTTGTCAATAAGACACTTGGCTGCGTTGCACTTGGCAGTCATTGGTCTGTTTGAGAAGACCCTTGTAGGGATCTAGCCATTAAATAAAGTATAAACACAGAATGAAAATTTGGAAACTCAGAAGGTTGTTGATTCCAAATTCTGCTGAACTGGGAAACTTGTAAACAGTTGTCCTTTAAAGTAAACAAATTATGAGGCAATAACATTCCTGCTAGTGGATTGGGTAGGCTTTTTCAGATCTCTTGTGAGCCCAAGGGGAGCAGCAACACTTAATTTTATAAGCTTTTTCTTGGAGTACTTGCTAATGGGTTCAATAAAATTTGAGGAATCTAATGTAACCACAAAGGCCTTTCCAGCATTTAGTGTGCCAATGAAAAAACAAAAGCAAAAACAACCCAATCCTTCAAGATCATCTTCCACCTATTAAATATTCAGTCTCACTGTGGATTTTCTAACAAGGAAATGGGCATTTAAATGTACAGTAGAAATATTTTGCTACCATTTTTATCCTATCTTCTCTGTGTATAACATCTATCAGCAGAAAAACACTAAAAGGAAAATGAATATTTTTTGCCTTTAAATATATTAATACTTCAGTGATATCAGCTACAGCCCCCATACTCACCCCCAAAGATACATTTTATTCTGTCTCTAGAGTCTTCTTAAACTTCTCAGAGAAAGTCCGTAGCTAACGTGGACTAAGGGCATATGCTTGTTGTCAGTAAGACACTTGGCTGCAGCGCACGCGGCAATCGTTGGTCTGATGGAGAAGACCCTTGTAGGAGTCTATCCATTACATAAAGCGTTGCCCTTAACATCAACACTGAGACTTGTGTAACCTAAGTCATAACCAGGCTCGTTGGTGGCAAAGCAGGGTTTGATGACGACCTGGACTGGCTGTTCTCAGACAAGGGTCCATTCCTGAAGTTTAATGTAAGAATACACCGTGCCCCTTGAAATGCCATAAAGGGCACTATCAACTGAGAAGTCCTTCTTGGTTTGATGCCTTTTACTGGGAAACAGTCACTATTTCTGACCCCTCTCGGGAAGGACTGAGCAGATTGTGAAATGTCATCACCCAGCTCTATCCATGGATTAGTGGCTCCAAAGAACTACATGCCTCTCTAAGTCATCCTGTAAGATGACCCCAAAGTGTGACTTGTCACACCATCCCAGGCTCCTTCATCCCCTGAGGAGTCGAGGGTAGCTTTGCCCCGTGCACCGAGGATTCATGCTCACAGATAATCCAGAGCATGTTCTAAACATTAACTCTGTTTCCAGCCAAGTCATGGCCCCTGCTGGGCCTGCCAGAGCAGAAGCTCACCAGCCCCTGGGGTGGGCATGGGAGCAGGGAAGGGCACTATTTTCACCAGGAACAAGGCCACCATGTCCCTGGAATGAGATCTCTATAATTCTGCTACTAATTTGGTGCCTGTAACCTTGACAGGCTAAGGCATTTCTGTAACTCCTCCACTCTGCATATAAAAGATTGAGGCTCTGAGATTTGGTTTCAGGACCAGGCTGTGGCCTCTGTGAACCCCAGACCTGAGGAAACAAACGCTGCAACACTTGCCTTCCTTTACACCACACCAAGACAGCAGCAGACTCATCTCAACGGTAAAGGATGTTGAACCTGAGTGTGCCTGGGGTGGAGGTTTAGCTTACACTTCTGGGGGGAAGGGAAGTCACCTTTCCCTCTGAGCCCGCTTGCTTGCACCTGCTTGGGAATGATTTAGGAATTGTAATGGGGCTTTTCCATACCCACTTTATATAACATAATCATGCATTCAAAACAAGTCAAACTCCATGAGAAAGCCAGAAATCAGCATCCAGTGTTCACTTTACAAGGCTCTAATAAGATGAAATACAGTGAAGAAAAAACAGCACATATTAACTGAGAGATGCTGAAACCCCAAAGGGACAAACACCCTCCAGGAAGGTTCAGATAGAGACGTTCCAGCACAGGGGGCTTCTCAGAAGACCAACACTTAAGAGGACGCGCCTTAGTGTCGGTCTCCATGATTCTGAAGCAGTGCTTCTTAAACTGTTATGTGCAAGGATCATCTGGGGATCAGGTTAAAATGCAGATTTTGAGTCAGATTTGGTCTTGATAAATCCTGCATTTGACCAGCTCCTAGGTGCGACCAGTGCTGCTGGTGCGTGGGACAATGGGGTAGCAGGGCTTGGTGGTGTCTCAGTGACAGTAAACACTCTTTGAGACTTTTCAATGACTGAATCTCATCAAATCAGCAAAATGTCAAAATACATTTTATTAAAAACATTATCTATTCTGTTTTTTAAATTTTTATTTTTATATTAACACACAGGGAAAAAATAATTCTTTTGTGCCTGCTCAGTTATGTGAATTTTAACACACATACAGCTTCACGTAACCACCACCACAATCAGGACACAGAGCAATTCTATCGCGCCCCCCACCCCCAAATTCCCTCGTGCTATGCCTTTGCAGTCATACCCTCCCCCATCTCCAACCCCAGCCAGTCATTATAGTTTTGTCTTTTCAAGAATGTCATATAAATGGAATCATAGAGAATATATAAGCCTTTTGAGATCGGCTTCTTCCATGCAGCATGATGCCTTTGAGATTCATCCAAGTTATTGCGTGTGTGGACAGTTTGTTCCTTTTAACTGCTGCACAGTATTCCGTCCTATGGATGTTTGACAGATTTTTATCCATTCACCCATCGAAGGACTATTAGGTTGTCTCCACTCTTTGGCAATCACCAATCAAGCCACGTAGAGATGTGCAGGTCTTTGCTTGAACATAAGCTTACATTTCTCTCTGCTAAATATGTAGGAGTGGAATTGCTGTGTCAAATGGTGGGTATACATTTAACGTTATAAGAAAGTGCCAAACTGTTTTCCAGAATAATACCTGTGCCATTTTGCATTCCTTCCAGTAATGTATGAAAGTTTCAATTGCTCCACACCCATCTTCTCTAGCACTTGTCAATATTTTTTATTTTGGCCATTTTTATAGGAATGTAGTGATATTGCTACATGGTTTTAATTTGCACTTCCCTAATGGTTAATGATGTTCAACATCTTCTGATGTATTTTTTGATATCTGTGTATCCTCTTTGGTGAAGCGTCTATTCAAATGCTTCGCCTATCTTTCAGTTAGGTTGTTTGTTTTCTTACTGATGAGTTTTGAGAGTTCTTTATACATTCTGGATAAAAGTCCTTTGTCATCTATGCGATTTGCAAATGTTTCCCCTTCAGTTTGTACCTTATCTTTTCATTCCCTTAACAGTGTCTTTTGTAGAGTATACGTTTTTAATTTTGATCAAGGCCAATTTATTAATTGCTCTCTTTCCATTTCACTTGAAGAGTGTTTGCCTTACTTCTTGGAGCATTTTTACAATAGCTGTTTTAGGTCCGTTAGATTAACACATCTGTGTGATTTCTGTTGGCATCTGTTGATTTTCTTTCCTCATGCTAGTTGAGATTTTTCTGGTTCTTTGCTGAGTAATTGTGAGTTTTAGCTGGACACTTTGAATATTATATTCTTACACTTTTGGTCTTGTCTATGTCCTTTGTAGAATATTGATTTTGTTGTTTGTTTTAGCAGGCAATCCATGTGGTTGGGTTCAGGCCTCGAGTTCCAACCAGCCTTCTGTGAGTTGTGGTTTCAAAGTCAGTTGCCTTTGAAATTCTTCGCCGTGCTACACACGGCCGGGGCCTGCCCCTTAACTGGAACAGTCTGGTGTGCTGGCTGGGATCACAGCCACGCATGCACAGCTCGGAGGCAGCCGCCACCAGGCCCTCAGGCACAACCTTCGAGGGGTCTCTTTCTTGAGATCCGCCCACCTCCGAGGTATCCCTGGTACTTTGCAATTCTCTGGACTCCCCTTTTTCAGTTTTTTGGTCAGGAATGTGGGACTTTAGTTACCCAGTTCTGCAGTGCACTCTCTGCAACTGCGCTCACATCTGGGCCAAGTACCAAGGAGACCAAGAGAGAAAATAGGCGGCAAGGGTCAGCTCCACCCTGTTAGGCCACCGCCCTCCTTCAGAGAGCAAGACTTTCTGCCCTCAGGGTCTCGTGGCTCTGCAGATCAGGCTGCCATTCAGTTCTGTCCACGCCTCCCTCACCTTGGAGGTTCCTGGAAAGTCAAGTGTTTTCCCCTATTCTCTGAGCATTAGGAGCCCCCTTTCTCCCTAGAATCAGAGGATTTCTTGGAGCTCTATCTGTCCATGTTCCCACTTACCGGTTTCTGGTTGCCTTGAGCCTACACTGGGGATACCAGAGTAAAAGTGGAAAATTTAGCGCCAGCCAATGGCAACTGGAATTCTGGTTTTCTCCTCCAAGCTGCCTGCTACTATTTACTTTGCGGAGACTTCAAACAACTCACCCTGCATTCTGTCCTGAGCTGCGTTCTTTGGGGGGACAGGTTAGCGCTTCCTCTGTCTTACCTGGAACTGGAGCCCTCCTGTTCTATTTCAAGCCTTGATCATAAAGAAAAATTTTAAAAGTCATTAAACATACTTTTTGAAATGTGAAAAATAATCAGAAAATAGTTGCTTTTATGAGGTATTGGGTATGCAAGAAGTACACGGGTATTATGCACAATCGGCCGGTATGTAATGAGCCGCTCTAGCCAAGAATCATAAGAACGATCAGTATAAGCCAAAACTCTTTTTAAAAAAAAAAGCAACTCTCAGATTTCTCCACTTGGGTTTAATACTCTGAGCAACCGGAGACTTGGGAAATTAAATTGTTGGCACGGTGTCAGGGCTCCGGAGGGACAATGCTCCTGTGTTTGAGTGGGCGCGCTGACCGCTAGGGGGCTCCCGGTGCCGCACAGGGGCCTCACGGATGGTAGAAGGGCAACAGAGTTTGCTCAACTGAACGGATGTCTTCACATCACTTCACGCCGTGGTTCTCTTTAAACATTAATTAATTAACTTTGCGAAGCAAAATTCATAACTGTCATTGAGGTTATTATGGCTTTTCCAAGTTGGCGGTGATTGACTGGAAGCCATGGTCCCAATTCTCTCAAACACCAGATTGGGTGGTGTTTTTGGCTGAGGAGATACAGAGGACTAGAGCTATTTATTTATCAAGGACGATCCCTGTGTTTCCTAAGGACTTTCCAAGTGTTGACAATCTCCTCACCACGCTTCTGCAAGGAGAGGCTGTTGTCCTCACTTCAGACGCCAGGAAACCAAAACACAAGTACTCACAGAAACAGGGTACCTGTGAAGCAATGTGCTTTACCTGTGAAGGAATGCGCTAAAGGATAAGTCGCTAACAGAGTCCCCCAGCAGGTTAGAGCCAGGGAACTAGGATGAATCTTTAGTCGAAAGACAAGAGAAGAAACATTCTCCCTACGTTTACTGAGGTATAACTTATGTATGCTACAGTTCCCCCATTTTGAATGTAGAGTTCGATAAGTTTTAGCAATTGTACACTGCTTTATAATCACCACTATAACAAGATACAGAACATTTCTGTTACCCTAAAAAGTGCTCCATGTCCCTTTGCAGTCAGTCTCCTCCCCACCCCGACCTCACAAAAGCCCCAGTTTGCTTCTGTGGCTCTGGCTCTGCAGGGCTGTCATCAGCACAGCCGCTCACGCTGCATGTCCCTTCCCCTAGGAAGCACCCCAAGTCCCAGACAGGTCAGGGGACTCTCCTTGTGCCCCCATTCCAATGCCTGTTATATGAAGTGCCCGTGACGAGTCTGTACTCACCTCACCCTCTGTTTCACCTGAGGTCACTTCCGGAGGGACCCTGTCTTATCCCAGTGGCAGCCCTTGGAAGTGAAGAGGAACAGATACCCTTAATTCCCTCTTTCTGCCTTATCTTTATATTTTCCTAAAAGTGTATTTCTGAAGTTATCATTAATTTTGTTTCATTGAGGCCACAAAATCAGTGATAGTAGCTGCTACAGTTCTGCTCCTAGTGAGGACAATGACTAAAACAAGATAGTCTGTCTAAAAGTGAAATACATTTTTAAAAAATGTCGTACTTGTTTTCAGTATTGTGTCTCCGGCATCTTCCAGCAAAACAGCTGGTTAGTCTGTAAAATAACATGGTGAAGATGGTGGTGGACATGGACGTTGATACTCAGCCGAGAGGAAACTCAGCTATTCCTTGGAAAACATGTATCTTCCTTCTTACACGTGGGGCACTCCCAGTGAGTGGTGCAGTGAGGCCCCTCTGATGGATCAGAGGTGAATGGATGTAGGACAAAAGCTCTTACTGAATGCTCCCCTGGGTGTGGTCCTATGTGGGACACCGTTTCACTGTTTGACCTAAGAACGGACCCCTTCCTGTCATCTAAGCATTCTTAAATGGTGGCCAACAGACCAGGGGCAGAGATAAATAAATCTCAGTCACATTCCCAAGAAGCCAAACACTTAATGTTGTGTAAACAAAGGAGATTACACTTATTTGGGGCTGTCAATGACATTCAATTAGCTTCGGCTGGTGATGTCCCTGTGTCAGATGACAGCCAGAAAATCAGAGGCCAGGACCAAGCTCCTCATTATATTTATTCAGAACATTATAAATTGCCAAACACTTCCACATTTTGATCAGATTTGATCTTCAGAGAATTTGTAATGATGAGGAAATAGAGGCCGTGAGAATTTATGTGACAAACAGAAGGTACATCAGGGCTGTGGAAACATAGGTCTGGAGTCAACGTCTGGCTTCAGATCCATCTCCTTCTCCCGCCCCACTGTCGCCATCCCTCTGTGAGAGAGCTGTGGCCCGGACCTTCATGCTGAGTTCCAGGCACACGTGTCAGGTGCCCCTTCAGTGCTCCCCCTGGGTGTCGGCACCCAGGCAACTCAAACCCCATCCTTCTGGCGCTACTCAAGGTCACTCCCCACAGCCCTCCATGGCCCTCCACAGCCTTCCTCCTCTGGCGTTTCCGCCTTGCGCAGCCACACTCAGGGGAGTCTCCACAGGCACCCCTTCTCCTTCACTCCCCACATGGATTATGGAGAGTGACCTCCAGATGCCTTGGGAGCCCACCCACTCTTGGTCATCTCACTCCTCCCACCCTGGTCACAGCTTCTCCCTGGGCTCCTCCCCTGCACCAACCCTTGCCCCTCCCGTCTCATCCCCCAGAACATCCTGTAGAATGCAGGTCTGGACCTACCACTCCCCGACGGACAGCCCTTCCTGGGATGAGGTCCCCTCCGTCCTTGGGGGAAGCCAAGCCAACTCCCCCAGGCTCACGTGTCCCCACACCCCTCTGCAGGGCCCCACCCACAGACAGGAGCATCTGCAGTCTCTGCTGGGCCCACTCAGGTCTGGGAGCTGAGCAGAGTTTCTTTATGGAAAACAGTGGGCATTTGGAATGTCACATGTCAAATGACAAGTGTCATTCCACACACAGAGCCCACATGTGCACACACACACACATGCATGTACCTCAAAGCAGCTTGCTCTGGGTGTGACAGGCACTGGAACCATCTTCTATGACAAGCCCCTTTAGTAAAGGGCTCGGAAACTTTCAGAAGTATGAAGCTTGCTCTCGCCAGTTATTGTTGGGGGACCGCAGGCAAGTTCTGGAACTCCTCAGACGTCTCAGCTATAAAATGACGAAGGTAACGCCCATCTCATGCAGATGTTGTGATAACTGAATGGACGGAGGTGGACAAAATGCCTGGCGCACATTCCCTGCTGAGAAAATGTTGAGAAATGATTCTTCTGTGAGGAGGAAGGAAGGACAGAGGCGTTTGCCAGGTGCCTGGCTGTGGGCAGCCTGCTCAGGCACTGAGCGCTCCAGGTGGGCCACTTCTGCACACACGTCTCTGTGTCCTGAGGACCAGCAGCAGGTCCTGGGGCCATGCGTGCCCTCCCGTGCACACAGGTTCTGTGGCTGGCCAGGGTCCCCTCCTGTCACAGCAGGGTCTTGATCCAAACAGATGGCTGTACCCTGCAGAGTCCGAGGATGGTGTTTCACAGGGGACCGGCTGCTCTTTTCTTTCCCAGGGGATGAACAATCAGTACGCCCGCCGGGAGGTCTTCTGCCGGAACACCTGTCACGAGCTCAAGCGCTTCTGGGAAAGGGAAATTGGCAAACAGACTTGCTACCGAGAGTCGGAGGAGCATCGTCTGGGAAGAAGTGCACTGAGGAGGTATGTAGCTGTTTGTCTACTCTTAAAATTAACTCATTTTTTAAAATAGGTGTTATTTTTTAGGGCAGTTTTAGGTTCATAGCAAAATTGAGCAGAAGGTACAAAGAGTTGCCATTTGCCCTCTGCCCCCCACACATACACAACTGCCCCACTGCCAACATCTGCACCACAGTGGTACATTTGTGACAACCAGTGAACCTTCAATGACACATCATTATCACTGGGTTTATTTTGTAAAAGCAAACTAGATTTCCCCAGAAGAATGCCAGATGGATATCTTAGAGCAACCGTCCCCAACCTTGTTGGCACCAGGGGCAGGACCGGGGCAGGAGGATGGTTTCAGGATGATTCAAGCACATTACATTTATTGCGCAAACCTCTCTGCTAATGATAATCTGTATTTGCAGCTGCTCCCCAGCGCCAGTATCGCCCCCTCAGCTCCTCCTCAGATCATCAGGCATTAGATTCTCATAAGAAGCACACAACTTAGATCCCTTGCAGAGTTTACAGTAAGGTTCGGGCTCCTATGAGAATCTAATGCCACCACTGATCTGACCGGAGGTGGAGCTCAGGCGGTGTCGTGAGCGACGGGGAGCGGCTGTAAATACAGATGAATCTTGGCTCACCCACCGCTCACCTCCTGCTGTGCCACCCAGTTCCTAACAGGCCACTGACCGGTATTAATCCATGGCCTGGGGATTGGGGACCGCAGTCTCATAGGGCATAATTATTTTAACATTCCATGCTCACAATCCGTTAATTCTTATCATTATAAACTGAAAAAAAATCTCTCCTTTCTGTCACCATATCACCTTTCTAGCACACAAGGGTTACCCTAAATGGCGGGGGGAACAAATGTGCCTGTGAAAAGCAATCAAGCAAAGGAGACAGTGACCAGTTCTCAGTGCTCATTTGGGTGAAGGCACAGGATGCCCCGCGTGGTTCCAGGGGGAAGCTGTCCTCTGTCGTGCGTCCGTCCTTGTTCTTGCTGAGTGAGTCCAAACAGTGGAGAGCAGTTACTCCCGTGTGCAGAGGAGGGTCACCGTCACTGTGGAAATGGTGCCAGCTGACTGCCCTCACACACATGCTGTGGGAAGCCACCACGAGTGGCAGTGAGGGACAACCCGTCTGGGTTTTCTCTCCCCTCCAAAGGAGCAGCTCAGCCGGCTGGCTGTTTGCTGAGGCCATGCTTGTGTGTGGTAAGGGACAGTGTGTGCTGACCAGACAGCAGGGCCCATGACTCATGGCTGCTGGGCTGAGAACATGCCTTAATTCACAGTGTTAAAATCACTGTTCCCTTCCCCAACCCCCTCCTGAGCTCTGGAGGAGAACCCAGCCTCTTCCACTCACAGAGCCCTGCTCAGTCCTCTTCCCGGCCACTGTCCTACCCGCTGAAGTGTAGTGTTAGAGCGTCACATCCGGGCGTTCCCAGAGAAGTTGAGTTGACTTGTCAGTCATTTCTTTGATCCCCACCATCTTCCTTCCCCCAGGCCAGGCCACTCAGAGTCCTGTACCGTGTGTATCCCCCAGGGAATTTGCAAAAGGCCTCATGTGGAGTGCAACTGGCTGAGGAACAGGCAGAGACAGAGGCTCCAAGAGAGGCACAAGCCAAGGGGTGAACAAAATAGGCTCTGAATCAAATTGTGCCGTTTGTTAACACATTTATATATACACATATATACAGTGTCTATCTATGCATATAACAAAAGCCTGTAAGGAAATAGACTTTCTGGTTGGTGGGATGGCAGAAGACTCTAACTTATTTATCCTCCTCCCCCTCTTCTGATTTGAACCAGGTAGCCCAGCTCCAGGGACCTCTGCTCTGGTCACCACTCTAGGTTGTCCCTTCACAAAGTGGAAAAGATCGCTAGGCTGTTAGGAGGCTTGAAAATGAAAATGTACCTAAAGCACCCGGTGAGGTGTCTGGCCCAAGGTCAGGGCTCAGGAATAGCAGCTCCCCTCCCTCCTCTCCTCTCCCGTGTAATCCGGGATCTAATACAGTAGCAGCAAAGTAGCAAAGGAAGACATCGCTTGGAGGAGAAAAGCAAGACTAAGAGGCAGTGGCAAGAGTGGGCGGGGGCGAGAGTGAGCTCAGAGCCACGCTGAGGAGCAGACCCCTGCTGCAGCCGGGCTGCGTGGTCCACACCTCTGGGTCTCTGGGGTGAGCTCCCAGATCTCCCTGGGCCACAGTCTCCTCGTCGTCATTTTTATCATGAGAAACAGACACTAAGAGAAGTAGGAGAGGTGTTGCAGAGTCACTGCCCCTTGAGTGCGGGCAGAGGGAGTGCGCCCTTCCTCTTCTTTCATTGCAGATGAAGCATCTCAGCTGCCGATGTGCACAGGGGTGTTCACAAAGTTCCCCCGTTTTGGAATTGGTCAGGGAGTCGGCACAGATGCTGCCATCTCCCATCTGCCCGTTGCAGCGTCTGGGCACTCCTTTCTGTGGTCCCACGGGGCTCCCGGCTTCAGCTGGTTCACTTGTCCCCTGGGGGGCAGCTGCTTGTAGAGCTGGTGCGAGGCGTGTTGGCACACTGGAGTTGCCAGCCCACGCCCCAGGTCTGGTTGCCCTGTCCCCCATGACGTCTTTCAGGGAAAGGAGAGTCAGGCGAGATGGGGACAATGGAGAAGAGCATTCTAGGGAGAAGAAATGACATGTGCGCATGGCCTGAGGCAAGAGAAGAGCTTGTCACATTTGTG
>CM052436.1:128775370-128794135 GCA_028533085.1 Varecia variegata
GAAAGATAGTTTTGCCAGATATAGAATTCTTGACTCATAGGGCTTTTTTCCTTTTAATCCTTTAAATATGTCATCCCACTACCTTCTGGTTGCCATGGTTTCTGATGAGAAATTCGCTGTTAATCTCATTGAGGATCTCTTGTATGCAACAAGTCACTTGTCTCTTATTGCTTTCAAGATTCTCTCTTTGGCTTTGGCTTTAGTCAGTTTGGTTATACTGTATCTCAGCATGGATCTCTCTTTTTTTTTTTTTTTTTTTTTTTGAGACAGAGTCTCACTTTGTTGCTCAGGCTAGAGTGCCGTGGCATCAGCCTAGCTCAGAGCAACCTCAAACTCCTGAGCTCAAGCAATCCTGCTGCCTCAGCCTCCAGAGTGGCTGAGACTACAGGCATGCACCTCCGTGCTCGGATAACTTTATATATATTTTTAGTTGTCCATATAATTTCTTTCTATCTTAGTAGAGACGGGGTCTCGCTCTTGCTCAGGCTGGTCTCAAACTCCTGACGTTCAGCAATCCTCCCGCCGCGGCCTCCCGGAGTGCTAGGATTACAGGCGTAAGCCACCGCGCCCGGCCTGCATGGATCTCTTTGAGTGTACATTAATGGAGTTCATTGAGCATCATGGATTTGTAAATTTATGTCTTTCATCATATTTAGGAAATTTTGACCAATTATTTTTTTCAAATATTCTTCCTTCCCCTTTCTTTCTTTTCTTTCTGGGACTCTCATAATGTATATGTTGGCATGTTTGATTGTGTCCCATGAGTCCCTTAGGCTCTGCTCATTTTTCTTCATTATTTTTTCTTTTTGCTTCTCAATCTGGATAATTTCATTTGTCTCATATTCAAGATCACTGATTCCTTCTTCTACCTCCTCAAATCTGCTGTTGAAACCCTCCAGCAAATTTTTCAATTTGGCTATTGCACTTTTCAGCTCCAGAATTTCTATTTGGTTTCTTTTTATTATTTCTGTCTTTTTAGTGATATTCTTTATTTGCTCATATACCATCTCCTGGTTTTCTTTAGCACTTTGAGCATATTTAAGACAATTGATTTAAAGTCCAATGTTTGGTCTTCCTCAGGGACAGGTTCTATTTCTTTCTTTTTTTTTTTTTTCCTGTAAATGGATCACACTTTCTTGCTCTTTGTGTGCCTTGTAATTTTTTGTCAAAAACTGAGCATTTTGAATATTATAAGGTAGCAACTCTGAAAATCATGTTCTCCCCCTCCCCAGAGCTTGATGGTGTTGATGGATGAGGGCTGCAGTCATCTGTTTGTTTAGTTACTTTGCCAAACTAGTTTTTAAGGACTGGATTTCTTGTCATGTGTGATCACTGAAATCTGTTTCATTATCTCAGTAGTCAGCCATTGACTTAATACAGATTTCCTTAAATGCCTGCAGCCAAAACACTTATAAAAATCTCTCTGAGTCTTTTCAGAATGGCTTTGAGATAGGCCAGTCCTTCAGCGCTAAGCCAGGATTCTTATAACTCTGCCTTTGTCTCCATATTCTGCGTACATAGAGGCCAAAAGTCAGCCAAAGGTGTGATTTAGGAGTTAGTGTCCTCTCAGGTCTTTCCTAGGCATGCATCTGCCCCTGGTCATGCTCATTTCATTCCACTCTGGATTCCTCAACACACTTCAAAACTCTGATCACCCAAGAACCTTCCCTCTGAAGCTCCTCCTTGCAAGACTCTATAGTCTACCTCTCTTTGCCCCATCTGCCACTCCCTGTCCTATGGATAATACATGTCTGTGGGTAATATATGTCTTTTTTTTTTTTTTTTTTTTTTTTTTTGAGACAGAGTCTCACTCTGTTGCCCAGGCTAGAGTACCGTGGCATCAGCCTAGCTCACAGCAACCTCAAACTCCTGGGCTCAAGCAATCCTACTGCCTCAGCCATCAACCGCAGTTTTTAAACAAGATCTGTATCGCCACCCACTCCAGAGCCAGGGGACTGCAGCAGGAATGTGGGCCACCATTCCAATGGCTGCTGCTGAGCTGCGGGGTGGGAGATAGCTGGCACTTAAGTAAAAATGCCACAACACTCTGTTACAAAAATTCAGCAGCTTCTTTCTTCATGAAGCACTCTTCTGGGGGTTGTAAGTTTTTGATTAGGCTCCAGAGTTCAGAAAAGTTGGTTCTGACAATTTTTGCCAGCTTAATTGTTGCTGCAGTGAACAGATCAATTCTTGGAGCTCCCTATTCCACCATTTTCATGTCGTTTCCCTCACATATTTCAAATTCCTGAGCCATCACAGTGTTCCGTTTCCACCAGGATGTCCTGTCAGATCACCACCAGCGAAATCTTTAGCAGTTGGGCTGTTACCTTTTCCCAGGCATTACCTGTGCCCCTCTTACCACTGAGGATGGCATCCTCCCTGCCTACCAGAGGGTGAGTGCGACAGTCCCAAATCCCCACCTTACTGTCTGCTTTCTAGACATTAATTGGGGCCCACCAAGAAGCAGACGTTAAGGTGGGATTAAACACAAATGAAATTTTGGGAGGCAAGGGAGCAGAAGAAGGTGGTTTTAGATCACATGAGACCACATTGGACCACAATGAAGATCTAAAACCCATGGGACAGGAGAGAGGAGGAAAGAAACTGTGCTTATTCTGTAGCACAGTTGCAAGAAGCATTCACTCAGAGCAATGGGAAGTCCTCAAGCCACAGTCACCCACTGCATGAGTCCTGTGTCACCAGCATGGGCCTGACTTACCACCCCTGCCAAGCCCAGTGATCGCCTGGAAGCAGCCCACATGAAGCATGACCTCAGCAGGACTGGAGGGGTGGATTCATGGGGCCAGCGGTGACAATACCATGCCTACAGCCAGAGATGCCTCCCTGGGACCATCTGACAGACAGATGGAAACTGGCTTTTTTCACTCAGAAGAAGATCAAAAGGACCACATGTAATCTGAATGTGACAGGAAAGCAAGAGCCATTTTTTGAGTAGTAAAAATAATGCAGTGGAGAACAATGTGAAATTTACATCATAAACATCCAAACTTCCATTGCCAGGGGAAAACCCACAATGGATATTCAGCATTTTTAATTAAAACAAGAAGAATGGGATAAAGAAGATGTTTTTCCATTCCACATTTTATTTTTCATCAACATTCTAAAAGACCTCAGTAAAGCAAGTTTTTAGAAACACAATTTTCAGAAATCCCTGAGGCTTAATTCAGCTAGTTTGTGCCTTCAACCCAAAGCTCAATACTTTACTTCTCTGTACTTCAAAAAATACCCACCAGGCCGGGCGCAGTGGCTCACGCCTGTAATCCTAGCACTCTGGGAGGCCGAGGTGGGAGGATCGCTCAAAGTCAGGAGTTCGAGACCAGCCTGAGCAAGAGTGAGACCCGTCTCTACTAAAAAAAATAGAAAGAAATGATCTGGACAGCTAAAATTATACATATAAAAAAAAATTAGCCAGGCATGGTGGCGCATGCCTGTAGTCCCAGCTACTCAGAAGGCTGAGGCAGGAGAATCGCTTGAGCCCAAGAGTTTGAGGTTGCTGTGAGCTTAATGCCACGGCACTCTAGCCTGGGCAACAGAGCGAGACTCCGTCTCAAAAAAAAAAAAATAATACCCACCAGACCAAGAAAGCTGTGCAATTTAATTGTCATCAGCCTCATAGACCTACTAGCAACTTAACTATTGTTTATAGTGACACCAGCTCACTAAAAAGCCTTTGTTTTGCTAGAAATGTAGTTTTAACTGACAGGAAGGTGTGGATCACAACCTCACAGTGGGGTTTCACCAGCGATGGGAAACCAACCTGGCTTGACACTTTCTATAGGAGTTTTGCTTTTTCACACAAGAAACATGAAATTCCTTGTTTCAAACAATTTCTATAAACAGTTAACTTTTTAAATTACCCAGATGATATTTTCCTTAGTAAACTAAGGAGGAGTTTTTAAAAAATTATGTATTTTTCTGAACATGACTGTGAAAATTGGGGGGAATGCCCACCAAATGCTTCCGTGGAGTTTATGCCTCTGAATGTTCTTGACATGACCGCATCTGACTCCAGTAACTTTGTGCACAGTGCTGTATGTGCTGCAGCCCACACCTCCCATGAGACCCCGTGCATAGTGAGAGAAATAGAGTCCACAGTTAATGCAGAAAGTCTGATATTTCTCCCCTGCCAGGGAAAGTTTTTTCTAAATTGTTTGACTTCCATGTTTGTCTTGGTGGCCAGAGATCCTGCAGTTTATTAAATGACATGGTCATTTCTAACACTTTTTCAGAGCCTAAAAGGCGATCAGCTGAAGGGATGGATTTTCTTTTTTCACAGTTAAAGGAGGATCCGCATTTGTTTCACTTTTTAGATGGCCTCTAGAACTATGCCAACGTGGCAGCCATGAGCCACATGTGGCTCCCTAAATTTAAGTTCAAATTAAATAAAAAATTGAGCTCCTCTGTCACACTTGCCATAGTTCAAGTGCTCAGTAGCCAAAGGTAGCTATTGGCTGGCACTGTGGACAGCATAGATGTAGAACATTTCCGTCATCGCAGAAAGTTCTGCTGGACAGTGCGGTTCTAGAACATGAATGACCTCAATATGAACATTTTAGGTGGAAACGTTTTTCAAATACAAGATGTCTCTGTGTGAAAAATTATTCTGAAGACAGAGTCGAAGGCCATCTCTGCCGCACAGCGTCCTCACGACTGGCCAGCACTGCGCTCTTCAGGGCAGAACGTTTCTGACCTCACCCATGAGGTCTTTAGTGACTGAGTTGAAGGAATAAGTTCTTTAAGCTTCTTGTTTGTGCAAGACATTCCTTTTAGTAGTTTCCAAAATGTATCTCAATTAATCCTGTACCATGTTAGGAGGTAGTTCTCATCCTCATTTGACTGTTAAACCATCTGACTCTGCTAGAGTTTGTGTCAACTATGGAAGTTGCAGACCGAGGTCAATAGTTAGCCTTAATTTTAATCTTGATGTTTATGATACAAACTGCCTGCCTAGGGTGCCTATGGTTACTTGTCCTAAATAAAGAAGATGAAACTGACATTTAAATGAACATTTATATATCTATAAATATGAATATGTGTGCGTATAATAACATGTAAGGTTTTAGTCGATTGAGTGTTTCAGACATGACATTTTCCCTCTGCCGCCTCCCCACAAATTGTGGCGCAATGTAAATACAAATTTCCTTTTCCACATTTAGGACTGAGGGAAGCAGTGATTTTCCACGGCTCTAGAGAGTAAAATACTCAAAACTGGGAACGAGTCTTGGGTTTTTGTTCTCTAAGTAGATTGACTTTCCATTACACTCTGTCTCATTCAGCTTCATCCGTACATGAGGAGCAGCCACTTCAGAAATAGCGTTGGTCAGTAGGTTCACTCAGATGAGACAAAAAAAATCCGATATGCTAAACTACATGAACTTTCCTGCAAGACGGTCATAGCCAGTGGAAGTGGGACTGCTTGTCATCCCCCAGACTCCAGGTGGCCAAGACTTTATCAGTCAGGAGGAGCTGATAGAGTCGGGTGTGCTGAGGTTAGACACTGATTTCAGTGTTGGCCAGACACCTCAGATTACCAGAGAAGAGTAGAGCTTTATGATAAGAATCAATACATCCGCCTTTATTACATGCAAAGATCGATATGTACTAATTTAATAACACAACTGCCCAGTTCTATAAGTTTCCTACTGCGTATTACATACCAAGTGGCTAGAGAAAGGATAGATTTGCCCAAATATGTGTTTTATGAGTTTAATATAAGGAGACCAGGAGTTCCTATTGAAGAAACAGATTGATTTCTTAAACAAAACTGTATAAATGACAAGAACCCTGCAAAAAAGGCTGTGTTAGCCGAAGGTTAGAGAATTCAGCATGATGAATGAGCCATTCATTACAGAATTCAATCCTGCCAGCATATTTTATCCTTTTTAGTAAAATATCTGACATCAACAGGGCCATTTGTCTTTCACTCAGCCATGAGATTTATGATTATTGTGGACGCCCCCATTTATAAGACACTTACTATATAAATGATATTGAGATAGGGACCCAGCAGGCCCTGCTCCATCAGGAGTCATAAGTCCCAAACTGTGGTCTCTGATCAAACGGGAGGTGGTAGAGAAGCCAAACCAGCTAGGACTAAGATGGCCACAAAAAAATGACCTCAGGTTTCCCTCACTGTGCATTATACCCTGCTTATAATGTATCAGCATACTAAAAGAAACTCCCACCAGCACCATGACAGTTTACAAATGCCATGGCAACTCCCAGAAGTTACCCTATATGGTTTAAAAAGAGGAGGAACCCTCAGTAAATCCAATAAAATATGTACAAGATCTATATGAGAAAAACTATAAAAGTCTAATAAGACGAGGTGCAGTGGCTCATGCCTGCAATCCTAGCATTTTGGGAGGCCAAGGTGGGATTGTTTGAGGCCAAGAGTTTGAGACCAGCCTGAGCAGGAACGAGACCCTTGCTTAGAAAAATTAGCCAGGTGTGGTGGCATGTGCCTATAGTCCCAGTTACCAGGGAGGCCGAGGCAGGAGGATCACTTGAGCCCAGGAGTCTGAGGTTACAGTGAGCTATGATGATGCCACTGCACTCTAGCCTAGGTGACAGAGAAAAACTCTGTCTCAAAAAAAAGTATAATGAAAGAAATTGAAGAAGAACCAAATAAATGGAGAGGTATTTATTCCATGTTTATGGATAGGAAGACTCGGTATGTGGGCCTTAGGACCGATAGATGTGCTGAAGAGACAGAGGTGGGGACGGACAGGGAGGAATCGCAATCTCCCAGGATCGCAAGGCGCACTCTCTGGGCCTGATAAGGGGTGAAGAGAAGCTGGATTCTGAAGGTGCAATGGGAGGGATGTCGGAGCTCTGAAAACAGGGAGTGGAGAATGGCCTACAGCTCCGCAAGACGCCCTGGGGACCTTGCACATCTTCACAGAGGCCACGTAGGCAAGGCTTGACTGCAGTGCGACCTGTGTCTTGGCTGAACATCCTACCACTCCTCCTGGAGTGAGGGGAGACAAGCCTGGTGAGCAGCCGCTTTCTCATCCCTCTTCCTAGTTTCAGTTGGGGGCAGGACTTTCCAACACACACACACACACACACACACAACACACACACAACACACACACAACACACACACACACACCACACACAACACACACACACACACACACACACACCACTCAGGGTACAGCTGCAGGCTACAGAATTGCTCAGCTGTCAGTTGGATGCAGCCCCGCACTGGCTGAGCCACCCGCCGCTGGTGCTGCCTGTCATCCGGCCCCTCTGGTTCAGTGTCAGACTGTGGGACTAGGGTCTCAGGAGGTGACACGCTCATCTTGCTTCTGCTGTTTTTGTAAATAATTCACGTGGGCTCACTGCTGCGTTACTGGCTGGATCTATGGAAGTGTACCAAGTCTACCAGCTGCTACAGTAGTGTAGCCACCACATTGTCACTTGGGAACTGCTTCACTGCTTAACAAATTGGCCCCCACTGCGGGCCAGTAAGGTTGCAGTGCCTTTCTGGGGAAAAGACAGAAGAGGTCCACATGGCTGGCCAAGCGGAGGGATGTGAAAGACTCCCCAGGATCCCCTAGGCAGGCTGTCACCCAAGGGTGCCCCATCCTACCTACTGTGGGGGCTGAGTAGCAAGAGGCATAATTGAAGCCAGCCACTGAATACTGCCATCCCTGATGCCCAGAGAGGTCTTGGGCTCAGACGGATTTTTTCTCAAAGCAGCTGAGGGCAGAACAGAGGGGGAGGCCGGGTCAGGGCCCGGGAGGGAGAGAGCAGCTCTGCACTTCAGCCCACTCTGTGACTCTTAAAGTCAGGTAGCCACCCGCCCTCCACTGTAAGGGATGCCCCCAACGGAGAAGGCCTCAGTGGCAGTGGGACAAGTGCACAGCTGGGAGCACACCAGGCTCCCCAGCCCAGCCACAGGGAGCAGTAACGCAGTGTGGAATACAGGGAGGGCCGGTGGGGGATCCCGGCCCAGCCAGAGCAGGCAGAGACCGAGTGCCTAAGGAGGCATCCAGCGGGCTGTGCAGACGGCCCTCCCACTCGGGCCAGGTGACCCACAATGATGCCACTGGAGCCCGTCACGGAAGGATGCTGGTGCCCTGCAAAGGCGCTCCTGGTGTTCTGAGTACAGCAATCTCCCACAGACACCGGGCAGCACACCCCACTGGCGTGGCAATTACTGCCGGTAACTGGCGTAGGTGGGCACTGAGAGACTAGCTCCCGCCTGTGGTCTCCCCCGGGCATCCCAGGAAGGGATGGGTCTGGAAGGAAGACTCCAATAAAGTGGGCATTGCCAGCGCATATTTTTCATCAAATGACAATGGGACATCCAGGGAGTAGGCCAGGCATCAATGGCATCACCCACCTGCAGGAAAAGGTGGCCAGTCTCCCCCAGGTGCTGCTATGCCAGACGCGGGGTCGGCGCCAGCACCTCGGGCACCTGTGGACTTCAGTACAGCCCGGTTCTCAGGACACCAGGGCCTGACTCACAGGCAGATCGGCTAAGTTAAAGCGCCCACACAAAAAACTTTTCAAACTGTGTGTGAAGAAAAAGTCCGCTCCATGGGCAGAGGTGCAGACTGTGTGCTTTTCCTAGAAACTGTCCCCTGCCCAAAATGCACCTTGCTACATTTTCACCGACTGGTAGCCAGTCGCCAGTGGGCTGGCAATGTGGTCTGGCACCTGACGAGGGGACAACTGGAGGTCAAGCCCCAACTCCTGCAGGGACAAACATTATGGCAGCAGACTGCACAGGCCCACGCCCTCTGTTCATGACCAGGATGCCCACGGCAATGAACATCAGTGACCGACAAGCTGATCTGCGTGGCCCAGGTAAGGACCAAAGCCACCTGGATACGTAATCACACAGGGCAGGGCAATCTACCTATAGCTCAAGACCGGGCCCAGATGGAGGCCTAGTGAGGCCAGCACACGAGGCCAAGCCAGCCCGCAAACATGCTCACTCCACAGCTGGGGACACAGGTCCTCCAGGGCACACAGTCCGGCACACTGGGCCTGGCCAGTCCTGGCAAACAGACTCTACAGACCCCTCCCCTCCTCCCAGGGTGCCACTGGGCATTGACTACAGCAGATGCCTTTGTGGGTATGACACAACAACCTGTTTGCAGAGGAGTGTGGGCCACACCACTTAAGGACTCCTAAGTGTACTGCCACATATTTGAACTCCCGGAACACACCCGGTCAGACGACGGTGCCGCCTTCATAGTAAAGAGTGCCAGCCGTGGGCAGCTATCCGAGGCATTTGTGGGACATTTCTTCCTCCCATCCCCCACAGGCAGTAGGTGCCATTAAAAGATGAAGTGGATTAAAATTTAAAAAAAAAAAAAAAAAACCTGAAAAAAGAAAGGGTCTCTAATTGTGGTAATTCATCAGAAAAGTACCACTCATTTAAACAAAATGCTTAATGACAAGTCAGGGACGGCAAATGGGAAAGGCCCACACTAGCTGTGCCAGACCCTCCCCGAATGGCCAGGCCGTCTCCCCCTCCCCTCCCTCCTCCACGCCCACCTTCGGGAAACCAGGCTACAGGGACCTTCGGGCAGCAAGGCAGAGCTGGGGCGTGGGAGTCACTAACCTGGTGCGTCTCTTACCTCCTGGCGGCGCTTGCTGGCCCGGGGTAGGTGTGGATATTGATAATAATGATCACAAATGTGACAACTCCTAAGAGTCCTGCTGGCGTGGCCCACGTTAGGATGGTACGTAGTAATCACCTGCTGTGAGATGGGGCCGCTGGGTCTCTGCCCAGGCTGGTCTCAAACTCCCGGGTCAGGGATCCTTCCACCTCAGCCTCCCGTGTAGCTGGGACTAGAGGAAAAGCCACCACGCCCAGGCAGGGGTGAGGGTCTTGAAGAGGAGAGTAACTCCACGGGTGGGGAAGGAATGTCTTAGACCTCAGGAGGGCAGATTTGGGGCCTGGACCATTAGTGCCTTGTGGCTCTCACCTTCAGGGCCCAGCCTGTCGTCTCAGAATGCAGTTGTCACCTTGTCCCAGACAATCACCACTGCCCTCACAGGAGACCTTCAACTCAGGACTGTTGACTTTGGAGGTGGAACAGCCCCCACCAGAGCAAAGGGACAAGGTTAACTTCTAGACACTGCTGAGATCTCCCTCAGCTTTGTCTTGTTATTGCTGGCACCCTGTGCTCTTCCTCTACTGCCAAAAAAAATTTAAAAACTCCAAACAAAACAAACACTCTCTTATGTGCTTTTCCCAGACCACAGCTACTGCTCATCTGGCCACTGCACCTGCCAGCCCCCACCTGATCCCGAGGAAAGGGCCACACTGCCTCCACCCCACCTCTTCCCCCCATGGACCTGGGGGGCCAGGCCTCAGCCAGGGCACATGTGAAGACTTACTGGTCTGAAGGCAACTTCTGTGTGGGGGGACAGGGACAGGTGGCCAGACACCTGGGCTCCAGGCTCAGCACCCAGGTGGCACCTGGGCTCTGGAGTGAGACCGTGTGGGTCTGGTTTCCACCTAGCTACTCAGCCCACTGCTTATCGAGGGGAAGAACATGTGCTCCTCCTTCCCCCCAGGGCCTCGTTTCCTGGGTTGTGAGCCCTGGGGCTTCGGTCAGGAAATGGAGATAAGGGGTCCATAGGGCTCAGCCCAAGCCTGGCACCCTCTTCAAAGCGTCCAGACCCTGGCTGCACCTCTTGGCTGCCTTTCACAGCACAGGATGCTCCTGGTGGCAGAACAGTGGTGCCGGTGCATCTCTTTACAGACCCAGTTGGGGGAAGAACTTGGCCAAGGTCACAGAGAGCTCAAGGTCACAGGGGGACCAAGGCCCTGGCAGCCTGGCCCCCATTCCAGGTTCTTGCCCACAGCAAGAGTAAAGGCCAGGTTATGTGTCTGTACAACCCTTGACAAAGCCACCCAGGAAAGCCCCGATCAATGTGAACTTGATTGCACTCTCACCCTCACTCTAATTCCACGCCTAACCCCTAAATCTAACCTGACCCTGACTCTGACCTTAACCTTAGTCCCTAACCCTATCCCTCACACTGACTTTGATCCAAGCTCTAACCTTTCCTGTCCCCGGTGCCCACGGGAGGGCAGCCCCTGCCCCGGCAACCCCTGTGCTCAGCTGTCCCTCTGGGAGAACCCAGGGCTGGGGCCACGGGCCTCCTTAGGGGCTGCTCAGCGAGCGTGTCCTGCATTCAGGCAGTGTGTGAAGGGCCTCTCCAGCAGCCCCTGGCCACACTCTGGCCCCAGCACCCCCACCCCCTCCAGCCCTCTCTGGCACTGCAGTGCGCAAGGGGCCACACACAGCGGGTGGCCTGGCTGTGCCCTGGCTCCAGCACCCTCAGGCGATCTGAGTAAACAGAGGCATGGTCAGCACTCGGCTCCCTCTGGACGTCTGCCAGCTCCCACTGCGGATGAGCTGTGGACCCAGTCTCTCCCAGCTTCCCTTCTGCCTGCCTGGCAAGCGCAGGTAGTCTGTTAGCGCCTTTTCTGGGAGAGGAGAGCCAGCCCTTCTTGGCTGCGTTCCAGATGGTACCCCAGACAGGGGACACGGCTGGCACCAGGGCCCCAGTGAGGCTCGCTGACGGGGAGGGCGGCAGTCCCTCCAGGGGACTTCAAAGGGCCACCTGTACCCTGGTCCCTTTCAGGACACCATCTCCATGAACCATGAGTGGGACAGCAGCTGTGACGTAGCCACCACGTGGCATTCCTGCAGCTGGAGCTCAATGCGGAGCAGCAGATTGGCGCATGGAGGTGTCCTGTTAGACTGGCATCACGTGCCACGTGTGGACGGGGCCTGGTCTGGGAGGCCAGGCCTGAGCCTCTGGTGCTCAGGCAAGGTTGGCGCCCTGGAGCTAGGCAGAGAGCGTGCCCATCTTTTCTTCTCCTCCCCTAAGGCGTCGGCGTCAGCTTCCTTTCTGCTCCTGGCCAGCTTGGCCAGGCCTCCATTTCCCTGCGCCCCCTGTCTGTCCCGGCCACACCTGAGGGGCTGTTTGCACAGAGGCTTTCTCAGTCTCAGATGAGGATCTGCCCAGGGGTTCTGCCCTCCACGGTCGACCTGTCCCGCATCAAGCCATGCTTCTGCCTTCGTGTCCCACTGCTGTGGCACACCGGCTCTGGTGAGGGGAGGCCGTGTGCCTGGAGGACAGAGGGGAGGCAGGCGCCCACCGGTCCGGTCGTTCACCAGGAACGGGGTAGGGTCTGGGAAGGGGCCTGGGAAGGGGCTGAAGGGAGGGCACGAGGGCTTCATGTGAGCTGGGCCTGCGCGGATGGGTCAGCCTGGGTCTTAGGGGGACGGAGGGCATTTCTGGGGGCAGAGCAGTGAGCCAGGGGAGCAGATGGGTCTGGCTGGAGAGGGGACGTAGCAGGCGCAGGGGAAGCAAGGTGCAGAGTGCTGTGAGAGACTGCACGCGGGCCAGGGCCGCAGTCAGGGCTGGGCAGGTCTCCAGGGCCAGGGCGGCACCCGCAGTGACAGCCTGGGACTCAGCCCTCAGCTGTCAGAAATCACCCAGCGGCTGTATTTGAGCAGTGTCTCCCTTGGCCTCTCTCCGCTCTGCCCCAGGTGACTGTGAAGTCCTGTCTGGGATCTGCCATGGAGGATTTTGCCACTCCCTCGAGATCACCGCTGAGAAGAGAACCCCTGCCCTGGAGAAGGAGGTGGGAGCTGGGAAGGTGGAGGGCAGCAAGGGCTCGGGCTGGGACCTGCTGGGCTGCTCTCGTCATTGGTGGGATCACCGGGGCCCCGGTGTCCCTGCCTGCCAACTCCGACGTCCAGAGAGAGGACACTGGTGTGCTCTCGGGGCAGCCCAAGGGGTTCCTGCAGCAGCTGGGAGAGGTTGTTGCTGGGCATGGACAGGCCTGCCTGCAGGTGACCCGTCTCCATCAGCTGCCCTGAGGCCCCACCTGGCTGCAGCTGTCCCTTCTGTCAGCAAAGCGCTCACTGCGGCTGTCCATCTCCTCACGCTCTAACGCCAAGGACCCCTGACTGCCGTGCGGGTTTTGTTGTAAGGGTCTGACCCAGTCCCGGCTACCCTGGGACTCTCCCAGGACCCTTTTAAAACATTGCAACCCCCACAGCCTTGTCCAAAGGCTCCAGTTGGTCGGTGTTGAGAGGGTGGGTGGCAGGGTCTTGTTAAATCTGAACTCCAGCAAGGGCTGGCTGTGCCCAGAGGAAGCCAGGAAGTGTGCTGGGGTCTCTGCGGCACTGCACGGGCCCAGGGCTGCCTATGAAGTGGGGGGTCAGGCTGTCCTCCCTTGTCAAGGGACAAGAACCAGCTGGTAACAGCTGGACGCCATAGCAAGCTGCCGCAGTGCGGGTAAGTGTGAACACTCATGGCACCCTGGACATCCTCGCTCTTCCTCAGTTCTGCCCCCTTCCAGGGACCTTCCTAGGGACACCACAGGCTCCTGGCAGAACCAGAGCTGAGGCCATTCGTTCAGGCTGAGCCAGAGCAAGGCTCTCCTTGCTTCCTCAGGGATGGGAGGCGCCCTTCCCCCACAGGTTGGCAGCGGTACTTGGTGTGCAGGAGGCACCCCTGCAGCCGGGAGCAGTGGCCGGGAGCAGAGTCGGACCTGCTAGAACACAGGGCCTGGCAGTGGGAGTGGAGCGGGCCCAGCAGCTGGCCCAGCCTGTTCTCCAGGGGTGCTCCCTGCACTGATCCACCCTCTCTCTCCCCAGGCATCACCCCGGATCCCTTCAGGACACAGCCCCACTGCCCATGGCCACGCACCTCCTGTTAGAGCAGAGGGCATCCTGCAGGTCACTCCGCCCAAGCCACTCAATGTGGAGAAGAGAAACTGAGGCCCAGCAGGGTTGGAGCTGGCCTAAGACCCAGCCCCTGCATCTCTTGGGCCCACGCTAGAATAACTATTTAAATAAAATCCTCCCCTCCCAAAGGTGCCCTGCAGGGTCCTAAGCCCGAGGTGCTTATTGGTCCGGGTTCAGGAAGGCCTCAGGTACCTCTGCTGTCCTCCCACAGGCGGGCCCACAGAGGTCACCAGTGTGTCCTCATGGCCACTTGGGGCCTGCTGGCCGTGAGGGTTTACTTCGAGACCCCAGCTTGCTCCAGCCCTGCCACTTACACTGTGGATAAGTGGACTGCAGCTGGTGGACCCCCAAGCCCACCCTGTCGGCTGCACACCCGGCGAGGGTTAGGGCCTGCCAGAGGTCACCCGGCAGGCTGGGGTGGAGCAGGGGCTCTCCTGCCTCGCAGCCCTGAGAGGCCGCCTCAGCCTGGGGCAGAGCTGGGAAGGAGGCAGGTCCCCAGGAGGCCACTCTCATGGGAAAAGGGCCCCTTAAACAGACTGGTCACTAGCGGCTCGGAGCCTTTTGACCAAGAGTGAAGAAACAGGTAAGAGACCAATGGTGACTTGGGAATTTCAGTTACAGCCCAACAGACTACAGTCAGACTTCCAAAGGACTCTGGACTTCAGCAGCGTGGATGGAAGGTCCTTTACAGACCACCCACTGCACCATTTTACAGATGGCAACACTGAGGCCCAGAGAGGCTCAACAACTTGGGAGCAAGGCTCAGGCTAAGAGAAGCCTGGGGCTCCTCACCCCCAAACTGTGATCTGCTACAGGTTAAGGGGGTCATCGGAGACTGGCCTAGTGGCCAAGGGAAAACCACCAGCTCCAGGGGCATGCCTGTCACCCTTCACCCTCACCCCAGTCATGGCAGCAGCAGATCTCCCAGTGCAAAACAAAATGCCCCTCTCCTCCAAGGGCCCGTCCTGCCCTTTGCCTTGGGCGACGAGGGACAGGCTGGGCGGTGCTTGGTCCCAGGTAAGGTGCACAGCGGCCCCTCTCAGCCCAGCACTCTGTCCAGGAGAGGCCACGCTACCAGAGCTCCCTGGAGTCCCAGTGGCCGGGAAAGCGGTGCAGCCTCATGTCTTCCTTCTGGATGTGCTCGTAACAGGACTGGCGGGAGAGAGGCGAGGCTGGGGCCAGCTGGCCTACCTGCTCCCAGACACATGCACGGGATCTAAGGCCCAACAGGCGGGTGCACCCACATCCCCGGTCGTGTCTCCAGCTCAGCCCTCAGCCACAGTCTGCAAGGGAGATGGGGCCTTCCCTCTCCCACTGTGCTTGGGGATGCAGCCTGCCACGGTCATGACCCCAGGGTCCCCAGGGCTGGGATGCACTGGAGGACCCCTACTCAAGCCCTTTTAACAAGGGCAGGACCAGGGGCACTGTGCAAACCCTTCCCATGGAGACATGTGAGCGGTGAATTTCAGCTCGTCCCCACAGTGGTGTCCCCCTGGCCTACAGCCTCTGTCCCTCACCTCCAGGGCTGTGAGCAGGAAGTCATACAGGCCTCCTGTGTGGATGGGGTCCATCATGTCACGAATCAGGTGGATCTCTGCTCCCAGGTGCTGGATTCTGCAAAACCACCCCTCACCAAGAGAGCAAGGGAGAGGAGCGGGGTGTCACAGACAGGCACCATGCAGCTGGGGGAGGAGCCCTGATACAGACGGCTAGATACTTGGGGTGTGGCCCTGGCTCTGTCTCTGGCACCTTCAGGACCCTGGCTAGGACCCTCCCTTTTCTGGGCCTCAGCTTCCCCCTCTGTACTGAGAAAAGCTGCATCCGTAAACCCGCATGTTCAGAGACTCAGAGAGTGTCTTGGTTAGGGGTAGGGCAGGGTGGGCACGGATCCTGCTGCAGCCCATCCCCAGCTCCTGGCCTGGCCGGGCTCACCGGGCGCGCGACACCACGTAGATGAGCAGAGGCAGCAGGTCATCCATGGGCAGCTTGTGCTCCCGGCCCAGCACCCGCGACACAGTGGCCTCAATTTCCCCGTATGTCCTCTCCAGCACCTCCAGCTTCTCCCGGGGGTCCACCGTGGTCCTGCAGCGAGTAGCTGGCTCCAGGTCAAGGCCCTCGGGCTCAGTCCCAACTGGGAGCCCCCAATCCTCCCCAAGGCGTGGACTCACATGATCTTCTGCAGGCACTCGGTGGCTGACAGGAAGCACTTGTCCCTGACCAGGGAGTACCTCTGCGTGGTGGGGGGTGGCTGGATGAGGCTATGACACCCGCTCCTTCCCAGGGCCTGAGCAGGCCCTGAGCCTCTGGCCACCCACCCTTCCCCACCACTGGCTTCAGCACAGCCCTGCCCCGAGGGCTGCGCGACCCAGGGCAAGCCGCAGCTCCACTGTGGGCCTCAGTTCATACAACTGTAAAATGGGGCAAGTAGTCTCCGGGAAGTTGGGAGGATCGAAAAGGAGAAAGAAGATAATCATCATAACAGGCAATGGCCACTGGGAGCCACGCAGCTCTAAGTGCCCACGTCAGCGGCTCCCAGGCCCAGGGGCTTGTTGAAACCCGGGCTCCTGGTCCACCCCTCGAGTTTCTGATTCAGCAGGCGGGTTCCCGGTGACCCCGATGCTGCTGCTCTGGCAAGCACATTTTGAGAACAACCTCGTGTGCCCACTTCACCCTCTCAACGATCCTGTGAGGTAGTCCCAGTGCTGGCTCCCTTTTACAGTTGGGGAAACTGAGGCACAGAGCACAAGTATCTTGCCCATGGTCACACAGCCAGTGACGGGCAGAGCCTGTGTTGAGCCTGGTCACTGTGGGCCGGCAGCCGCACCCTCACCCACACAGGGAGGTCAGAACAACACAGGACGCCGCCCCCTCCTCTGCCCCTCCCCCACTCCTCTGCAGCCTCCACCTAGCGATTGATTGATCGGAGGATCACTCAGGGTTCGGGCCTCCCTCTTACCTGATTGGTCGTCAGCATGAGGTCCTTGAGGGGCCACAGGTGCCTGTAATTGAAAAAGTGAGCCAGGAGGCTTTGCCAGGACAAAGGGGTAGGGTCTGAGGTCAGAGGGCAAATTCCCCGTGCCACTGCGTCCCCCAGCAGGGCTGAGCACAGGAAAGGGGAGGAAATGAGCCTGAGGCAAGGGGAGAGCGGAGGGCTCCTAGGCACTTGGGTGGGAGAGGAGGGTGAGGGCGGCCCTGCTGGCCAGAGGCCTGCACGAGCGAGATCGTGGTGGCCGGGCGGACGGTGAGAGCTGAGAGGACCAGACTCTGTTCCTGAGGCCTGCGCAGGGTGGTGAGCAGGAAGGATGAAGCCCTCGTGGGACTCAGAAAGAGCGCAGTGGCAGGGACTGTGGAGACAGCGGAGCCTGAGGCCTGAGTGGAGGAAGGGGCACAGAGGGGAGGGAGGGACGCTTGGGAAGCCCCTGGCAGCCGGGCCTCTGGGCTAGTGACTGGTCAGATGCAGGAAACATTCGCTGAGATGGCAGGGGAACCAGGGATGGGAGGAAGCACTGTCCCCGTGTGACAAAGGAGACCTCGGCACGGGAGGGGAGAGAGGGCCCATGCCCTCCCTCGGGGATGGGGTCACTCACAGGGTCAACGGATCAGAGGGGTGCTGAGGAGAAAGTGTGTTTGGGGGACTGGGGCTAGAAGGGAGGCCCTGGGGTATGGTCAACACCTGCCTGACCTGCTCCCAGAGCAGTCCTCAGTTTCCCCTGGGGACCTCCCCTCCCCTCTCTCAGTTCAAGTGCTCAGAGCAGGTGACCTTGCCTTCGTGGGGGATATTGAGGCATGCCTGGTCAAGAACAGCCAGCATTCGGGGTGGACTCAAGACCCAAGCCAGCCAGTGCGGGGTTCTGGGCACTCTGCTGGAGGAAGTGCCAGCTCCCTGTGGGGACTGAGCTGGGAGGGTCAAAGCCTCAAGGGGCTAATGCCACGTTTGTCACCACAAGGGGGAGCCAGAGAAAGACCAACAGAGAGAAAGGGAAGGCACTTCCCATTTGTCATTCGGTTGAGCACCTAGATCCAGCCACACCTGAACGCATAACCCTAGAACTTCACGGTATGTGAGTCAACGAACTCTACTTCCCTTGTTTGCTGAAGACAGTCTTGTACGGAGTGTGCATTGTCTGCCACGCTAGAGCCCTGGCTAACATGCCAGGGGGGAAGGCTTACTTCTGCACCTCCAGGAACTCCAGCAGCTTGGTGTCAGGGAAGAGGCTCAGACTGGTGATGCCCTGGCTGTAGAGGCTGTCCTCCCGCTCGTGAAGCAGCAGGTAGAGCGTGAAGAGCTCTGAGTAGAAGCTGGGCAGCACGAGGGGCAGCACCAATCCATGTACATGGAGGTCTCTGAGGGAGACACGGGGACGGGGGCAGGGTCACTGCTGGGGCTGCCCCTCAAAGAGCCCATAGAGCTCCTAGTCCCACAACAACCAGTGTCCCAGCCTCCAGCCTCCTCCTCCCTAGAAAACCCTTTCCAAGCCTGTTCTCATCTCATTCAATTGATAGCTGTGGCTGCCTCATTTCTGCATTTGACTTTGAGACCTAATGTGGCAGATGGGGTAGGACTGAGATCCCATCCTATTGAAAGGAAATCCCAGGGCCCCGGCTGGACAAGCAACTTGCAGCAAAGCTCTCGGCAGCCATTCCAGGCTAGTCCAGTTCTGCCTCCTGGTTTGCTGTGCTTCCTAGGACTCCGGGGAAAGTTCTCCCTAACGTCTAACCCTATTTCCCATGCCTCCTGCAATGCAGTGACCGAAAGGCCTCTGTGGTCAGGAACTTCTCCAGGCCTGGAATCTGAAGGCAAATTGTAAGGTTTGCTCCAGAGACTGGGGAAGACAGATTTAATGACCCACCTAACTCCTGTATGACCTCAGGCTCATCCTCCACCAGGCCTCGATTTCCCTATCTGTGTGCAGGGGGAAGGAGGGTGCCTCGGGAGCTGCTCACCCTCTGCACACTGAAAGATGAGGTTGGGATCACACGTTTAGAACAAAGATGCATTTAA
>CM052436.1:128794635-128862487 GCA_028533085.1 Varecia variegata
GGGGCAAGGAGAGATGGAGCTGTGGTGGGCAGGACCCTGTCCAGGCCCTTGGAGGGGTGGGGGTACCAGCCTGGCCCAGGTTCAGGCCCCAGGAAGAGTGGATGGATCAGAGCATGCAAATGGGGCTGATCTCCATGGCTCCAGGAGAAAAAGACAGAGAGAGGGACAGAGAGAATTTACCCTGCCATGGAGAAGAGAGACAGAGGCACACGAAGTCCTGAAAAGATGGAGACAGAAGGTGGGCAGATCTGGAAAGCTGAAGGCCAAGTCCAGAGAGTGGGTCTTGGCCCAAGAGAGACTGGTGCCCAGAGTCTGGGATTCTCCTGCCATGATACCCCGCTCTGCCTGCCCCCATAGCCAGTTCCTTCCTGCAGTTGATCCCACTTTGGCCAACAGGCTGGGCCTGGCTGTATGTCAGGACACTGTCTGGACACTGTCTAATAAACCCTGCCCTCCCAAGTCATGCTCTTAGGTTACCCTACACCTGCACCCCACCTGGGCTAGGGTCTGCCCCTAGGGATTGCTGTCCCCTCCCAAATCCTGCTGTCAGGGAGAAGCTGCTGCCTGGGACCACTCCCCATTAGAACTACCACCCACAGAGATTCCATCTGTACAACAGCAAGTCTTTCTCAATAGATATGGCAAGAGTCACCACCTGAACTACAGTTTTCCAAGGAAGAACTCTGTCCTCACGGGAAAAGAAGTCTATCCCCCTCTCAAATACCCTTTGATAGCAAAAGCGATTCCACTTAGCAAGTTTCCTTCTTCACCTTGGCTTCCAGGAAACTCAGGGCCAGGCTAATGCTCAATCACAATCCTTGTAGGGCCTATCTGCACATCCCTTTCCTTTAAGATCAATTCATGCTTTTATTTTCTATTTTTTTCTTGTATGTTTGGCTTGTAAACTGTCTTGTACCCTTTCTAGAAAAACAAAAAAAGCAGGGTCTAAGCAAAGCCTACAAATAATCTTTTTCTCCAGTTTAGTGGTATAGGGAGTTACCTCCATGTAGCCCTTGAGTCCAAGAGTCTCTGACTGGAGGGTTATGTGCCTTGGGCTCTCTGAACTCTCTGAGGTGCTAAGAGGAAGCATAGAGAGGCTCCTCTGATGAGCCCTGGGTCCTTGGGGTGGAAACATAGATACACCCTCAGACAAGCTCCAAAACGTCCAGGCAGATAGATGGACCAGGTTCTTACCTCTTGCAGATGCTGCTCAGGTCTGGTGGGAGGTCAGACATGTCCAGCACACCCTGTGTGTGCAGTCCTCTCCCTGCCCCACTGCCAAACGAGCCCTCCAGGGTGAAGCCATTGGGGAAGGTGACCTTGCCCTGGAGCCAGGAGAGGGAGGCAGGGATGTCTGTCTGTCCAGCTGCCCTTCCATCCAATCACAACAGGCCTCGTGCCTGTCTATGTGGGCCAGAGAGGATGGGTGGGCTTCCCACCAGCCATTCAATCTTCCCCACCCCAAGGGCTCATAAGAGGTGGGCACAGCCCCACCCCCGCCAACAGCTAAGCCCACCTCTCAGGGGCTCACCTCTGAGGCAGGAGAGGGGAAAGAGGGGGAAGGGACACGCAGGGAAGAATGGGGAGAGCCACCGCTGTGGGGCTGGGCTGGGGGTAAGGCCAGAGACAGGCAGAGGCCTGGGGAGGGCAACTCCTTGCTGCGTGGGGCTGTCCCAATCGTAGCACCTCTGCTCTCCATCCAGTCACTATGAAACCAAAACAGCCCTCACACTTCCAAAGGCCCCAGCAGGACACTGAAAAACGGTGATTCCAGGGACAGCTGCCCAAGGCACTGGTGGTGGAGGAGGGAGGGCATTCTGAACTAGGGGGGTTTAGCCAGGAGACCACCAGTATCCTCCGGACGCAAGGCAAGTCCACTGGGCTGGTCCCCTCTCAGCTTGCTCCAGAATCCATCACAGGTCCATGGCAGAGAGCAGTCGCTGTGCCCAGCCTTGGAGGTGATGGAGGTGGGAGAGGCCCTCCCCTACCTGCCACCGTCTGCCTGTATCGCCTGCCCTCGGTCCTGGGGGCAGATTACAGACCCCAGCCAAGCCTTTGGCAGGGTGTAGAGTAGGGTCTCAGTGGCCCTTACCTTCCCCATGAGGGTCAGGTCCTTGGTGAAGGTGCCCTCGTACAGGGAGTCGTCCTCAGAGAGAAGGATGCCTGGGCCCTTGGGAAGGAAGCCAGAGAGGTTAGGAACCGTGGGTAAGAAAGGATCAGGAAACTGGGGGTGGGGAGGGGGAGCCAAAAGAGGGACGGTGGATACTGACCCATGGGGAGAAGGGCCCTGAGCCCTGTCACACCCCCAGGTCTGTGTCTAAGTGGGACCCTAATCCTTGGCCTGTCTAACACCAGCCCCATGGACCTCATCCCTGGGTGTCCCTAAACAACACCCCAGACCTGGCTCCGCACCCCCAGCAGCCTCTTCAGGAAGCCCCACAAGCTCAGGAGGTGCTGGGCTTTTCCTGAACCGTCCCTGCTTCCTGCTTGTCCCTGGCCCTGGGGACGGTGGAGCAGATCAGGTTCCATTGCCACATTGGCTGCCAGGAAGCTCAGAGCCAAATGGGATACAATTTGTGTTCAACTTATTTCTGACTCTATTTTGTGTGCCTATTCTTGCCTTTTCTTCCTCTTCCCTCGTAGGCCTCCTTCAATCTCTTCCAGAACAAAGCAGAGTGTAAACAAACAAATTGTAGGAACAGTCACAGCCATCAGGCCAGAGCCCCATGAGCACCAAGCGCTGGCGGGCATGGTGTGGTGAAAGGGGAGGGCTCTGAGGGGGCCTCCGCTCTGCCACTCGATAGGCGTGACACTGGGCAGCTTCTCTGGCCCCTCTGAGCCTCTCATTTGTCATCCATACGCTAGGAATGATAATGACATCAACCAGCAGGGCCCCTGGGAGGATCCTATGAGATCCTGGCCGGAGGCTTAGCAGAGCCAGGCATCGAGGTAGGGGTCCACGAATGTCGGTGACTGAGGCTACTGGCAGCATTACCACGCACGGCATTCTTGCTATTTCACTGAGTCCGCAATAAGAACTATTAACCTGAGTTGCCGATGGGGAAACTGAGGCTGGGTGGGCATGGATTTGGCCAAGGCCAGGTGGGTGACAGAGCTGGGGTCCTGCCCAGGTTCCAGCTCCCTCCAGCACCCAGGAACACAGCCCCCTTCTTCATCTACCCCTGAACAGCCTCATAGCCTCAGGGTCCCCAGAGCAGATGGGGTGCAGGGAGAGGGGTAGCTTGGGACCCACACAGGTTTCCCCACTCACCACCATCTTGTCCGCATGGAAGGTACCCTGGTAGCAGATGCCCGCCTGGGTGACCACGACCCCCGGGCCATGGCGCTGGTCTGCCTGCCACATGCCAATATAGCGCTCGCCCCTGTGGCAAGAGGGGTGTAGCCAGAGTGGGATCAGAATCATTCCCATGCACCTTCTGGGTGCTCTGCTGCCATGGGGTTGGTGTGGGGATAAGGAGCAGTGACATCACCTGAATGCACTCAACTCAGACACAGGGCAGGTGAGGTCAGGACCCCCAAGAGGAACAGAGGGTGGAGGAGGGAGGGAGGCTGCCTGGAGAGGCCATCCTGGGAGGCTGCCCAGTGGACGTGGCAGGAAGGACAGATGGAATGGGGGTGCACTCCTGTGTGTACAAAGCCATGCGGGCAGGAGCATATGACAGATATGTGGGGACATTCGGGGGTCCAGAAAGGCTGTCGGGGTGCACGGGAGACACGGCAAGGCTGTGATGGCCAGGCCAAGGACCCGGGGCTCTGTCCCATGGCCCAGAGAGCCTGACAGGGCTGCAGTCCTTAGGTGGCAGCAGATCAGGGGTCAGAAACTCCTCTCCGACACCATGAGGAGGGGGCCAGGGAGGGGGTGTGGCCCTGCAGTCAGGACGGTCAGGGCTCCCTCATTCCGAGCCTCAGCAACAACCCAGCAGGCAGAGAGGAAGGGAGGGACTCAAGAGAGACCCTGTGGGGACAAACAGGAGCCTGTGCCCTGAGTCAATCTGGTCTGTGAGGGTCCTCCCAGCCCCTGATGCTGGGGGTGGTGACTGAGGAGCACTCACCTGTCACTGTCATCCTGGATGCCATAGCCGCTCCTCTGGCCCTTCTCCCAGTGGCCCGTGTACCTGAAGGGTTGGGCGGCCTGTGGGGCGCTCTCAAAGACCCCAAAGCCATGCCGCAGGCCCTCCTGGAAGTAGCCCTTATACACCTCTTCGGTGCCGTATCTGGGGAGAGTCACAAAGAGCTGGCCCAGCCTCACAGAGTTCTGCCCAGAGGACGTGCCATCTCCTGCCGTCTCCCACCCCAACCCCCGCCAGCCAAGGGTCACTTATGAGGGTCACTTACTCACAGATGCCATAGCCACTCATTCTGCCCTCCCGCCAGTGGCACTTGTAACAGTCGAACCTGTCCTCGGAGGCCTGGGGCAGCAGGCGGATGCCAAAGCTGACAGTGTGGTAGGGCAGGTGGGGGATCAGTACCAGGGCCACCTCCCCGTGCATCCCTCACCTGAGGCACCTGTCACATCCCCTCCCTGCCACCCAGGAGTGTCCCTTCCCCAGCGAGCTTTCTAGATGATAGGGAGAGTCTCAAAGGTACTCAGCTCCCTCTTCTACCAAGGGCCCCCCCAGGACACCTCTCTCTCCGCCTGTCCCTGTGCACCAGGGAGCACCTTCTGGCCCAGTGCCACTCCCTCTGTGACCTGGAGCTGGGACCAACCTGCTATTCAGGCCTCAGGTCCCCTTTTGTACAGTGAGGGGGGCTGGACCACATGGTCTCTAAGTCCTGCTTGAGGTTTGGGAATTTAGGATGGGCCCAGACTGGTGACAGCAGCAGGGAGGAAAGCGCTCCCCTGCCCCGCCCCCACATGCCAGCCTCAGCCCCAGGCAGCCTTACCCATGCTCCAGGCCCTGGCGGAAATCCCCCACGTGATTCTGCCCGTCCGGCCACTTCAGGGTTCCCCTGGAACACAGTCAAGGTCCAGGGCCTCAGGCCCCACACTCATCCCTCAACAGCCTCAGCTGCAGACTTTCTCAGAGGCCCTCCCTTCCCTCTTGGACTGGATGCTTTGTCCCTAACAAGCCTTCTTGCCTGAGCTCTAAGACCCCCAAAGAAAGCCCTTTTAGCCCTTCTCTGTTCCTGGCACAATTGCACCAATAGCCTCCTGGGATACACTCACCATATTCTATAAGGAGAGCCCAGGAAACATCTAGGTTCCCTTTTCCCCTTGACCAACAGGAAGCTCAGAGCTAAACTTCAAACTTAAGTTAAATGCTAGTCAGTGGGGTTTCTACCATCCTCCTCCCATCTTCTGATATGGCATTGTTTTTTCTGTCTTTTTTTTCATAAGCCTCCTTAAGCCCTTTCTGGAAGTAGGTAGGGTATTAGAAACTAATGGATGTGCTTGAGAGTGTAACCTTGTGAGTCCCTCCTGCTCTCTGGGCTTCAGTTTTCCCAGCTGTAGCATGGGGGGAAGGGTTTTCTGCTTGTGGCTGAGGCCAGGCCCACCCTATCACCTGCCCCGAGGCCCTGGGCAAGTCAGGCCAGACGCGGTGCCGCAGTGTCTGCACCTTTGAAATGGGTAAAAACACTCCCTAGAAGGTTCTTGTGAGGACGGATAGAGAAAGAATGTGTGCAAACCATTCGCCGCCACCAGACAACGCGGGAGGATTCTTCTTCCACCCTCCTAAGAATGGAATGGCAGGACTGCAGGCCCCGCAGGCCAGCCACCTGATGGCTGCCCCTTGCTCTCTAGGTGTCACCACCAAGACGTTATTTGACACAGACCTACTCTGGGCCAGGCCCTGTCCGAGAGGACTTAAGAGAGACTCTGAGGGACAAAGAGAATCGATCCACTGACTACAGACAGTAACAGCCTTTGGTGCATGCCCTGAAGGAATGAGGTCCACGCTGTGCCATCTGCCCCTCAGACCCCCGGAGGAGCCCCACCTTGCCGGCCCAGAGCGCCAGTCACTCACTTGCCGTGGGGCCTGCCCCGGCACCACTCGCCCTCGTAGGTAGCCTGGCAGAACCGGCCCTCCGAACGGAAGGTGTGAGCCATACAGCGGCAGGCAGGGGGCTCCGAGGGCTCCAGGCCCGCCCCCAGCAGGGGGAAGTCCTTCTTCCCACGCAGGGCCTGGCATACGGCCTGGGTCACCTTCCACTGCCAGACTGCCTGGTGGGGACAGGGAAACATAGGACAAGTCACTGCTGCTGGAGGCCTCCCCTCTAAGAAGCCTTCTGGGGCAGCTCCAGGTGCCACCCCCTCCTTTACCCCCAGCCCGCTCTGTTACTTGGGGGAACATCCGACTGCTCCTCGCTGCTCCTAGGGCCCCCACGCAGGCTGAGATCCCTGTCTGCAGTTTCGGGGTCTGCCCAGAGGGGCTGAACAAGACCACAGGGCAGGCATCAGCACAGGCCCCAATTCTGGCTTCATAGAGAAAAATACCCTGTTCTCTTTGGCATTCTGGTGCCCGACCCCAGGCTGACCCCTGACTTCCTCTGACCCTGGCCCCAGAGGCCTGCTAGTCCCTCGCCAGCACTCCTGTGGAGCCCTGCAGTGCTGCGCACTTCTACCCTGCTGTCCCCTGTCCCCTGAACCCACTCCCCCAATTCACAGCTCACCCACACTCACATGGCCCTGGGGGTCCTTGGCACGAAGGGAGAACTCTTCTTCAGGTGTAAGGAGGTGAAATGTACACCTAAACAGACGGAGGTGGTGAGTAGGCCCTAGCTCTGTCCAGGAGGGTGTGGGAGAGGGCCTGAGTTGGAGCCCTGGGGTGTGGGCAGGTGCCATGGGGGTGATGGAGGGAAGGCCCAGGGTGTCAGCAGAGGGGGTCGCTCACCCGTCCTGCCCAGGATCCACCCACACCAGCTTCAGATCAAAGGTGTGGACATTGTGGCCCTGGAAGAAGATGGACACAGGCGTCATCCAGAACCCAGACCAGAGGCTCACTTGCCCTCTGGCCCAGGCTTGCCCCAAGCACCAACCTGGTGGCCCTGAGACTGCTCTGTCTGGTGTTCCCCGTACAGAGTCCCTCACCACTCTGGCCTGATCCCCATCCTAGGGGCAGCTTCCTCATGTCCTTTCCACCCCAGAGCCTGGCCAGGGACTCAGGACCAGCCTCTGGTCCCCTGTGGCCACAAGAGGGTCTTCGGGAAATGCAGCTCAGACTCTGTCCACCCCCACTGGAAACCTCTCTAAGGCTCTCACGCCCTGGGGACTGGGAACACTGCTGAGCCTAACATTCGAGATCCCACAGACCACTCCAGGCTCGTGTGTTCCTAGCTCTCACCCTCTCTGGCCACTCCACACTGCACCTTCCTGAGCTTACCACAAATTCTCTCACTCTGGACTTCTGCTCATGCTGTTCCCTCTACCTGGAATGCCGTCCTGCTCTGAGAGCCAGACAGAAGGTCCCTTCCTCTGGGAAGATGTTGGCCTAGGCAGGCCAAGCGCTGCTCCATGGCCAGAGGAGGAGGAGGCGTGAGGCACAGACACAGGCCAGGGACAAGAGAGGGCTCAATAGAGACAACAGCATGTGCAAAGGTCCAGAGGTGGGAAAGGACACTAGCACATCAAGGGACAGTATCTCGTAAGTGTACCTGGAGCACACAGTGTGAAGTCGGGAGTGGAGGGAACTCAAACTAAGTTGGAACCAACCCCAAACCGGGCTTCAGGAGACATGGGTCTGGACTGGACACGTAGCATCCCTCCCGGGCCTCAGCCTCCCTGTCTGCAAGGGGCTTTCAGGCCAACATTCTAAGGGGCAGAGAGGACAGCACTGTGGACCTCACAAGGGCAACAGGAGTTCGGGGGGACTCAGCACAGTCAGGAGGCTCTGGCGGCGTAACAGTTCCCAGCCCCCAGGTCTGCCTCCCTCCTGACGTCCGTACTGCTCCTACGGGCACTTCCCCCTAGGGGGCTTCTCCTCCAGCCTCCCTAGTCACCACAGGCCACCCCAACTTCCCTTCTGGGGTTCCTCTGTTACTTGAGCACAAAGGAACTAAGAGTTGTCGGGAACCTGCTGTAGGACAAACTCTCTCATGGTGCTCCCCACTTTACAGATGAGGAAACCAAGGTGAAGACATCTGACCGAGGACAGTGGCTGGGAGGGCTGAAGCCAGGATGCACCTTGGTCGCCTTTCCCCTCAACCCACGCCCTTTGGGGACGGCTCCACTGATGGCCCCACCCCAACACTCTCCTTTCTGTCCCCGCCCACCGCCCCAAGCCCAGGTCCTCAGTCCCAGCAGGTTGTCCCTTTCCTGCTCCTTTTCCAACCAGACCCCAGAACCCTGCTGTGGCCCCAAGACTCCAGGTCAGCCCCACCCCAACCTGCAGCAGGACGAGGGCATCATCAAAGAGCATCACGCGCTCAGCCCGCAGCGGGGTGACCGTCACGGGTATGTCCTGGCTGTCTTGCAAGAGTCGGCAAGCAGGGGTGCAGAGCACATCCTGGTGGGGCAAGGAGGGAGGCACAAGGCTCAGGCACCCCTGTGCTAGAAGCTGCCAGCCACTCTGCTTCCTCTCCCTCCACCCCAGACACCTCCTGAGGCCTCCTCCAATAGACCCGGCGAGACCCCCAGGTCAGTGACAGGCACTGGGGCTCCAAGATATGGGGGTCATTTCTGGCCTTTCCCAGTGGGATGCACTTCTCTCTAGAGGCTTCACTGTGTCCTCTCCCACACCCCACCTCCGTGCCGTGGCCCCAGCCATGCCCCCTCAACCCTCATCCGGGATCCTGCAATCCCTGCCTCCCTTCGGCAATTCTTGTCCCTGCTACCTGTTCTAATTCTCCACACTGGCCCAAGCCTGTCACACCCTCATAGGGCACAGAGGACTCCCTCCCTGCAAGGGCAGTGCATGCCATGGTGGGCCGTGACGCAGGGGTGTGACTGGTGACATCCCCGGGGGAGAGTCAGTTCTGCTGGGAAGAAGACTGCTTCTTCCCCAGAGCCAGTCAGGGCCTGGTCCAGGAGGGCTCAGCAGACGGATGAGGGTGTCTAGACAGAAGGCTCTCGCAGCCACCAGCCCCCTTCCAGATGGGGAAACCAAGGCACGGAGAACACAGAAAGCAGCTGAAGCCACCCAGAAGCCCCATGCCCAACGTGGAACCCCTTTCTGACTGCCCCACACTCACCCTCTGCCGGCCGCTCAGAGTGTGCCAGAGGGCCTGTGTGGCCAGCGCCTGGTCCAACGCCTGCCTCGTAAAGGACTGTAGGTTCCCAAAGAGGGTGGCCGCGTTCACCACCAGCTCCCGGGCAGGGTGGCGCTGCAGGGGGACAGGGCAGCCAGTGACGGTGGGCAGAACTTTCCTCCACCCTGGGATGGTTGCCCTGGCTCTGCCCTGGCCCCAGCTGGTCAGGAGGCCTGAATCTAGGCCAGCTCCTCTTCCCTTGTAGGGGTGGGGGTATAAAGGTGATTCCAGAGGAGTCTGGACCATTCCATGACTCCCCAAGCTGGGCCCTGGAGCCCTGTGTCCTCACACCCAGTAGACAGTTCTACATCTGCTCTCTGGTCTCTGCTGGCTCCACCAGGGCAGGCCCATGTGTCTCAGACACCCCAGGGCAGGGCCGTGACCCACTAAGTTTCCCCAGGGTGGGACCATGTCCCCTCGACACCCCAGGGCAGGGCCTGACCCACTAAGTTTCCCCAGGGTGGGACCATGTCCCCTCGACACCCCAGGGCAGGGCTGTGACCCCCTCAGGCCCCACAGGCACTGCCAGGTCCTTCTTGAACTAGGGTTCCTGAGTACCGGCTGGGCCACCTGAGTCTGGGCCTATATCTCCCCTCCCCCACTTCCCCACAGGCTGCTGTCCCTGCGCCCACCTCCGGGACGGTGTCTGCGAGGCTCAGCAGGAGGAGCACGTACTGCTGCACATGGTGGGTGAGCGGCTGGCAGAGGGCCTGGATCAGCGCTGTGCCCACCGAGCCCTTTGAGCCCACGCCGGACAGGAGCTGCAGCAGCGCCTTCAGCTGGCCCCGCCAGAACTCACTGCGCATAGGGAGGGCCACACACCCGCTTCACCCTCCCCTCCTCCACTCACACCCACCGCCATCGCCTCCCTGCCCCAGCCCCAGGGCCAGCCCCAGCCCCAGAACTTCTACCCTGTCAGACCAACGACTCAGGACGGGAGCTGCCCTTGCCGGAGGTTTAGTAGCACTATCTCAGAGTTTGAAGGGACAGCAGATGACAACCAACTAGCCTGAGTGGGAATGCCTCTCCTGCCCTGCCCCAGGCCTGGCAGTGGCTGTCTGGATCTGCTCCTGGCCTCACCGGCCTTCCTCCCTCTCTTCCAGTGTGGATCAGTGTAGACTTCTTAGAGCCAGGAGTCCTCCAGGATGCACCATAGGCTGTAACACCCGCTGCTCTGGGGATGGGGCTTCCCTGCCCCTGCCCTCGCCCAGACACCCCCACCCAGCCAGGGGCCCACTGAGGCAGCCCCATGCTCACCTCCTCCTCTTTGCTGCCTTCTGAAAGGCCTGCACCACTATGCAGCTCGTGTAGGACTCAATGTACCTGCGGGCAGCACAGGGGACACCTGCAAGCCCAGCCCCAGCTCCAGACCCAAGTCCCTGGCCTCTAGGGTCCCCAGATCTCACCCACTAAGCAGTTGCAGCCCAGAGAGCCCAGACAGTGGCCTGACTCTGAGTACTGGTGACCTCAAGGCCTGACCGACAAGACAGTTCTAACTTACAGTCTTTCTCCCCTGGGAGGCTCCAACGCTCATGTCTGGAGTGTCTGAGCTTGCTGCCAGGCTTACACCCAAGCCCAGGTGAGGCTAAACCCAGGTGAGTCCCACTCGAGGTGACCACCAACCCCAGGCTGAACCCAAATCTTTGCCTAAGCCCTGACCCAGGTGAGCCTTCATGCCAGGCGGCACTCTGAATCCAAGGCCAGGCCCCGGCCCCGCCTCGGTGGTCTTACTCTATGTAGACCTGCAGGACGTGGTCAGCACCTCGCAGCAGCAGCAGGGATTCCAGGCCAGTGGAGTCGGGGTGACGCAGCCTCTCCCGCAGCGAGTGCAGGCTTTCCTCCGTCACCTCCCAGAGCTGCTGGGAGCTCCTGTGCAGCTGTTGTAAGAGCCGCAGGCACTCTCTACTCTGGGGCTCCGAAGGCTCTCGGGCTGGGGCGGGAGCACAGCCACACTGTGAGTGGGGGACATGGCCACTCCGTCCCCCAGGGAGCACAGCAGTCCCATGTGTTCACACGAGGGCCAGCAGAACCCCATAGCCCTGTGGCTGCAGTGGAGTCCCGCATCCCTGGGGACAGGGTTGGTGTGCCCTAGAGCTCAGCAGGGGAAGGGCAGGCTGGAGCAGTGGCCAGCACCCCTGAGGAGTACACAGGGCACACGCCCACCTCCTCACAAACAGGGATAACCCGGTAACCTCAGGCAACTAAGCACACACACTAATCCCCCTGTGTCTCTGGCTTCCTCGCCCTCCACTCCTCAGATCCAGGATGTGGAGTCCACAGGGTCACACCACCAGTCCTCTGCCATTTCTCACATGCACAGAGGCCGCCAGAGGAAGAGACCTGCCCAAGGGCACTCCACAGGTGAGACTCAAGCTGGAAGTAAAACCTAGGTCCCTGCCTTCTAGTTGGGCTTTTCCCAGCACCCCCAGGTGGCCAGGGTGGGAATGAGAGGAGAATTCAGGCAGAGGGCTGTCTCCAGGCCCGTACCCTGGGAGAGGGGGAATTTCATCTCTGTGCATAGCCAGGTCTGGGCGACAGTGCAGGTTCATGGCCTGGCCCCTCAGGGTCCCTTTAAGAAAGGAGCAGCCAGCAACTGGAGGCCGGGGCCCCAGTTCCACCAGGAGATGCAGTCCAGCAAGGTAGGACTCCTGTCCCTGGGATCATTCCTATGTCCCCTGCCCTCCCCGCTAGGGAGCCTAGACTCACCTGCAGACAGCAGGGGCTGGAGAACAAGGCTGTTGACGCGGGCGAGGGTGGCTGAGAAGACCTCCTCTAGCCGCAGCAGGGCTGCCTCTTCAGGGCTGCACATGGCCAGGGTGCCCCACTCAGGGCTTCCTAGGGGGACATAGGTCATGGTCAGATAGCACGGGCAGGAGCAGGGTCAGTGCCCATCCTCTCAGGCTGGGTGCCCATCCACATCAGAACTGAGCAGTGGGCACAGGTCACCTCAAAGGGGAGTTCCTGGGCTGGCCACTGACTCCTGCCCTGCTCTGCCTGGGCCCAGTTGAGGGGGCCTGAAAGAGTGGGAGAGAGGGCTCAGAACTTCCAAGGGAAGCAACCCTTTTTACCCGAAAGGGTAGATGCTCTTCAAGGCCAGTTCTGGCCTGCTCATTCCCCTGCTCAAACACCCACCATGGATCCCAAGTGCCCATATCTAGTGGCGCTCTGACCTTAGCCCCCTTTCTATTGAGTCTCTGCTCAGGGACTCTGCAGTCTCTGGTAACAAGGACATGTTGTCAGAGGAGCCCAGCCTTGTCTTCGAGACCATGGCTCAGGGCTCCCTTTACCCAATAAGGCTGTGTAGGCAAGAAGAGGTCTGGGGCGATGGAGGGAGTCTGGAGGCTTCCTGCCAGAGCCATGAAGGATAGGCAAGGATGAAGAGGAAGGGGGACACGGCATGCAGGAGGGGGAACCGTGAGATCAAAGGCTCATGGGTGTGAGCCCAGCCTCTGAGGGTAGCCCACCAAACACACCCTAACTGGCCAACAGAGCTAGACTTTGCCTGAGTCGACCATGGAGAGTCATGGAGGATTTCAGAGCGAGGTAATGGTGGGGTCCAAAGTCAGATCTGGGGAGAAGAACTTGGTAGCAGTTGCAGAGGAGATGGTGCCGGGCAGTGAGAGAGGAGTCAGTGTGGATGGGAGCCTGGAACCCCCCCAACCAGGCTGAGCTTGCTGGATGAGACCCACTCAAGAGGTGGGGGCCACTGGGGTGGACGGGTGGGCTTGAGCCCTGGGATTTCCTGCCCTGGAGTGAGGGACCTTCCAATCAGGCAGGGATCACCTTCGAATGCAGTTTCCTGCCTGGAGGGGCCTGGGCTCAAGCCCACCCCCCACCCCCAGCCAGGCCATAGCCTCTACTCAGACAAAGCCCTCCCACTGGACTCTGGGGCTGTCACTTAGCAAAGGAGCTCATCTGAGGGTGGAGAGTTGCAAGGTGCCTCTCCCTGGTCTGACACTCTGAGGCTTTGGAGTTAGCCAACCTGGGTGAGGCAGGGGACATAATCAGGACAGCCAATGATGGGCAAGTGACATAGGCAGACCCAAAAGGGCAAACAGGAAGGGGTCTCAGCCCTCCCCAACCCACCCCAAAGATGCCATGGAGCATCCCAGGCCCCTGGCAGAGCCTACAACTCCCCAGGAATTGGCTCTGGAGCAGAGTTGGGCGGGCGCCTCAGAATTCTGGCCAAGGGCCCGGGCCCAGGCATTCCTGCCCCACCTTTCCCGCCGCTGCCGCTGCTGCTTCACTAGGGTGAGGCTGCTGGAGGGAGAGGCAGGAAAAGAGAAGCCACTGGACACCCAGCTGCAGCCATCTTCTCTCTCTGCTGGCCCCTGCAGCAGCCCCAGCCCCCTGGGACACAGGGGCTCCAGGTCAGCTCAGGCAGACCAGGAGAGAATAGCAAAGGGATTAGGGGTGTGAAAAGTGTGGTCTGGGCCTACCTAACCCTCACCCATGTCTCCAGAAACTGATAGAATGGAAAGACCCTTTGGGGTGACATTTCCACTCACAGCTGGAAGTCAGCTGGAGTCTGAGCTGAGAGGCGAGGACACCCAGGGTTGGTTGGGTGGGTGGGGAGGAGGATGAGGCCAGGATGGGAGGTGCAGACTAGAAACCACATCAGGGCAAATTAAAAAGATACTGCAGTCAGTAACTCACTGCTGGGAGGCCTTGAACACCAGCATCCTCCACATTTACCTGGGGACCAGGCATCCCTACCCCAGCCAGTGCCAAACCCTAGACGGAGCGCCCTGCCCCTAGAGAGAGCCTCGGGCTTCTTCCCCCTCTCCCTCCCTGCCCAGTGTGTCCCCAGGAACCATGGCCCATGCCTCAGCTGCTCCCCCAGGAGAGGCTTCTGACCCCCTACCCAGCTGTTCAGCCCTGGCCATGCCCCAGCTTACCCACAGCCCTGCTCCTCTCCAGGCCTCAGTCACCCTGCTATGAAATCAGGGTACCACCAGATGAGAGCTTTTCAAACTATTTTAGTTGTTCCTCCAAAGGACAAACTGACAGAGGGGAGCTTCTCTGGGTGCAGGGACCTCAGACTCCCCATCCACAAAAGCAGCCTGGGACCGCTGGGAGTTGGTGGCAAACACTAACTCTACGGTCCTTTCCACATCTGGGTCCCCAAAGGGATCTCTAAGCCTGGTAAACTGAGTCACTTTTCCCAGAGGAAAGGGCAGAAGTTAAGCATGGCTGGTGAGGCTGTGGGTGGGGGGAAGGCTGCAGCTGGGGTGGGTAGTCTGGTCTGGTGGCCCCTAGGAGCCCTGCTCCCAGGCTAGGGAGTTTTGGGCTTCATGCTGGAAATGACAAGGAGAGTGTAAGTGCAAGGGTGAGGCCAGGCATGAAAGTGCATGAGTGTGCACATTTGCAGGGAAGGAGGAAGACGTGCTGAACCTTACAGGAATACTGCCCTCCCCAGGGATACTCCCCTCTCCAACCCCAATCCCACCCCCATCCTACTCCCCTTGGGTCAGGGGCATGGCTTCCTCACCCTCTCCCTCCCTCCAGTTCAAAGGCTCCTTACTGGGGAAACTGAGGACAGGGAAGGATGCGAGGGCCCAGAGACACTATCTGTAGAGCATGTGCAAGGCTCAGACCCAGGCCTCTGGCTCCTAGCCCCACCAGGCTCACCCAAGCTAGGTGGCTCAGAGAGACTGGGCTACTCACTTCAGGCACAGAGTGAGTTCCTGGCAGGGCCCAGCCCCATAGCTGTCCCCAGGGAGCCCTGATTGATACTCACCACCGGTATCACCTGGCCAGTCCTAGCGTGCCCAGGTGAGTCAGCTACTGTCCCTGTGGTGATCTAACCAGTAGCCAGACCCACTCTCTCTTCTGCATTCCTAGCCTCTGTCCACACTAAGTCCCACCCAGGCAGGGTCACTGGAGCCTCCCCTGCCCTCTCCCAGGCCTGGCCCCTCAGGCCCCTCAGCCACACCCTATCATGGTACTCGCTCTGGTATTTCCTGGTCTGGACAGGCAAGGAAGTTCTGCTTGCTGTGGAGGCTTTTCCCTGGATGGCCCTGGAGGCCCCTTAATCAACTGACATGTCCAGTGGTGGACAGTGGGGAGAGGGACTGCCCAAGGGATGGGGAGCTGAACTGTCGCACCTGATACTTCAGTCTCCTCCTCCCCCAGCACCCTTCCTCTGCCCCTCCATGACTCCAAGCTCCTAGCCCTACGGGCCCCCAACCCCTCTCCAGTCGCACACGTCCCAGCTTCCCTTACTCTCCCTGTCCAGGCACATTCAGTCACTGGAGTTTCCCAAACACTCGATCCTAGTGCAGCCACCAGGCATTTGCCTGTGCTGTTCCCATGCGCCAGCTTCCCAGCTTCCGCCCCAAACAGCTGGCGTCACCTCCTCCTGGCAGTCTCTCCTCCTGGGTGAGGCTCCGCGGCCCTGGCCCCGCGGCTCAGGCCAGGCCCCTGAGCACTGCGCGCTCGTGCCCGGGGTGCTGTCCCTGCGCTGCCCCTAAACCCGTGCGGGGTGACCACGGGGCAGGGACGACGACGCAGAGAACCCCGCAGAGACCGAGGAAGTCTTCTGACAAACTCAGTCGGCCCGGGTGTGAGTGCTACCTGGGACCGAAGAGTGGTGGAGGGACCGCGGCAGCGCGGTGGCCCGAGGGAGTGCGGCGGCAAGAGCCCCCACCTGGACCAGGAGAGCTTGGAGCACAGGGCCCCGCCCACAGACGTGCGACCTCTGTCGCGCCCTTACCTGTGAGGTGCGGGTTCCCAGCGCCCGGAGTGCCCGCGCGGCTCTTCTCAGGCCACCGCCCCGCCCCGCCCCCGCCGTCCCCTATGCCCGCCCCGTCCCGCCCGGTCCGGGGGCCCCGCCTCCAGTGTCGCTCAGGGGTGGGGGGCCCAGGGGCACGCTGGGGGAGGGGGCGGCGCGCGGCGTCCGCCTGCCCCGTTGCCCGAGGTCTCTCCCGAGTTCTCCTTCTGGCGTCCTCGGGGCTCCGGAGGCTCCTGGGACCCAGCGCGGGACTGAGACGGGGAAGGTGGGGCTCGGCCCCTCCGCCCCACCCACACTCCCACGCCCACACCCCGGCTCGCCTCTCCCGCCTCGCTTCCCCGGCAGGCTCCGAGGGCGAAGGGGCAGAGTCCCGGAGGCAGCCTCGGCTTCCTCGTCCTGGAGGATGCCCGCTGCTACTGACGCTCTGCGGGCCTGGGGTGCAGCCCGGTGACCTGCACGGTCCGCTCTGAGTCACAGAGGCCGGCCCAGGCGGAACGCTGTGTGGGTTCGTCAAACAGAGGGGTAAACTGAGGCGGCCTGCAGCCCCCTGGGCTGGGCGTCCACAGCCCGCGGCTCCCGTAGGCGTGACCTTGAGAAAGTCCCCGTGCCCCCATTCCCAGGTCTCCACATGGCCTGTAGAGCGTGAAGCCGGCTCGGCCCGTACACTTCCGCGCCGAGGCCTGTGACCTTGGCAAGGGTGGCCGAAGTTTAGTCCCAGACTGACCTCCCGGGAGGGGGAGGGACCGTAGTTCAAACTGTAACAAAGAAGCCAGCTGTATGCAGCCTGAAGCCTGGGCCGGCACCCATCCCCTGACCAGCCTCACTGAGCGCTTCTGCCCCTTTCCCGGCTGAGAACACTGAGGGAAGAGGCCCCTGGTCCAGAGGCTGTGGAAGAGCAGAAAGGCCGGCCCAGCAGCCTCCACTCAGGTCTGAGGCAGAGGGAGGTAGCACCTGTCCCTCCAGGCGGGAGAGAGAGCCCCAGCTGAGGTAATGGGGGCCTGGGACCTGCCAACCTCAACCCCCTGCAACCTGGGTTGTCTGTTGCCAGGTGAGAGCTTGAGGTCTTCCCGCTGCCCCTTACCCCCAGGCTTGAGTGTTTTCAACCCTGCACCTCTCCCGTGCGTGACCGCAGGCCCCCAGTGACCTCACGCTCTTGCCCCACATTGCTCTCCTCCCAGGTCCTCATCCTGAAGAACCCTGCCCCTCCCCTTCTCTGTCTCTCCCCGCACTGCCAAGGCCCCTGCTCTAGCTCTGGCCTCCCCCTTTCCAGCATTGCTCTCTTGCCCTGGAAGGCTCCCATCCCCTAAAGGCCCTGCTCCTCTGGCCCCTGCCTGCCAGAGGTGTTGCTGGGGGCAGGGAGTGAGCGGCCTGCATCAAAGCAGGCAGCACTTGGTGTCAGCCCTGGCTCCTGAGGTCTCCCTCTGGCCCTCTGGGAGAGCCTCCCCACACCCTCCACCCTCAGGCTCGGGACAATGACTCCCCCAGCCCCATTCACAGCCCTGATGGCCTGTCTGCAGGGACACTTGTAGACTCCATGAGTCTACAGCTCGGCCAACCAGAGCCACTGTCCCAACAGGTGGAATGAAACTGAGGCTTCAAGTTCTAAATAGGCCCCAAGGTCTTCCCTGTGGGGATCCTGTGTACCTGCAGGGCAGTGGGAGATAGCAGAACATTCTGGAAAGAGGTGTGGGCCTTGCGCTGCCTTCCTCTTGCCATGTGAGCATGGGTAATGGGTGGCCTCTCTGTGCCTTAGTGCTCCTGCTGGTGGAATGGTCTTTCCTGCGCCTCCTTCACGGGGCTATGTGAGACTCTGGGAGGAGGGCATGGTGGGTTTGAGGGGCTCCTTCAAGAATGAGCAGGGTTTTAGTGGATCTGTGGGTCCCCAGAACATGGGTGTGGGCAGGTAGGGGTCCCTGGGGCTTGGGAGGAGAGTGGCCATGGCCTCAGGAAGAGTGCATGGCTTCACCACTTGTGACAAACAGGGGCAGGTAGGGCAGGGCCCTGAGCAGGACACATCTGGACTTGTGCTAAGTGTCCCTGGGCCAGCCCCTCTCCTCTATGGGGCTCAGTTTCAGCATCTGTACATGTACTGAGGGGAGGCTGTGCTGCCTGGCTCCAGCAGGAAGGGAAGGGCTCCCTCTGCTTCCTCCCCAGAGCCCAGGGTTCCTCCCCAGAGCCCAGACTTCCTGTTCAGCCACATCTAGGGGAACTGGGCGGCTGACTGAGCCCTGGGCGGGGGATCAGTCTTCCCCCACTCACTGGGAGACCTCACAGGATTGCGAGCCCAGTTTTACTATCTGCCAAGTGGGGCAAGACTTGCTCAGCCTCTTTTTCAACTCGTCTGTGGCTTGGGGCAAGGTAGGGCCTCTGCACCTGCCCTCAGTCCCCTGAAACACAGCCAAAGGCCCCTTCCCAGTCCCACCACAGATGTGTGCACACCTATCTGTACCACTCCCACACCCACTCCACACACACACAATCCCACAGTCAGGGAATGTGGTGGTGTGTACCCACACCTGTGCCACATGGACCCATCTACTATGGGACTCTTTGGCAGGGCTTCCATGTTGCACAACTCTATTGGTGGCCCATTCATGGGCACACATGCACAGATCATGTGCCCATCCACAGGGACACAGACTTACATACTACTCCAGAGAACACGCAGAGAACACGCTCATCTATGTCAATGGTGCTTGTGCTGCTGGAGACACTGAGACTCGCACCCAGACACACACGCAGCCACGTGCAGAATGCACATGCACTCCATTTACGCCACTGCCTTAGCACACAAGCACATGCTCGTGCACAGAGCTATTTTGGGCAGGGCCTGGGGCCAACAAGGTCAGGGACAGCCAGTTCCCAGCAGGCCCCAGCCTGTCCAGCTCCCACCCCCACCTCAGGCTGAGTCCCTAATGCCCTGGATCCCAGCCTAGCTTTGTGCCTGGCAGATCCCCACTCCTTACCCCCAGCTTTCCCAGAGCTAAACCTTGAGCCTCAGGGTTTCAGGCTCTAGGAGGGAGCTGTCCATAGGGTCCCCTGGCCACTGGCCACTGCCTTGCCCATAGCTTCCAATCCAGGGCCCCTGGAGGCTGGACTGGACCTAGTCCCTACAGGAAACCCACAGGAGCTAAAAATAGTACAGGAGGGACAAGCAGGGTTCTGCAGGCCAGCATTCATGCCACCATGCATGCAGAGGACACTCTTCCAGGGAGCCAGGCTGAGGAGCCGGTGGGTCCTGAGCTGCCCCACCACAGACCTGTACACCCTTCACAGGGCTATGTGAGACTCTGGGAGGAGTGATATGGCCAACTGCAGGTGAGGTGCAGGGGCATGTGGAGGCCTCCTAAGATGCAGAAACAGTATTGGACAGTGGGCAGTGCCCTGGGTTACAGGCAGAAGGCTGAGTTGGAAGCCCCAGTTCCTGTGTGACCTTAGGCAGTGCACAACCCCTCTCTGGGCTTCGAGTCCTCATGAGTAAACAGGGGAGAGGAAAAGTCACGCCAAATGCCAAAAAACTCTCAAAGATGGAAAAGACTTTAGCTTTCAGGGTGTTCGTCTCAACATGCTGTCTAGTGTTGGAGAAGTGGGAACACCCCAAATGTTCAACAACAGGGCACTGATTGAACATGGTATTGTTAGGTTTTTATACAGTGGAATATTATGCAGCCTATAACAACAATGACAACAATAATCATCGTGACTAGCATTTAATGAAGGCTTGTAATGTGCAGGGGCATCACACTGTGCTATATCTATTTGATAGATGAGGGACCAAAGCTCAGAGAGGTTAAGTAGCCTGCCTGAGGGTTCACAGCCATCAGTATAATCATGTCCCAGAAGTCTTAGTGCAGTTTTAAGCTTTAGTAACTTCACAAGTTATGAAGTATAAAGCTACAAATTTATAAGAAACATAATTTGAAGTTTAATTATTTAAATTTTCTTGATGCTCATTTAGTTTTGTGAATTTTGAATGACTTAAATTCTTTTCAGTCAACGTTTGCCCTCTTCAGGTGGCAAAAAAGGAAATTTAAATGAACTTTCAAGTGGTGTTTCTTATAAATTTGTAGCTTTATACTTCTGAGGTTATTAAGGCTTAAAACTGCACTAAGACTTTCAGGACAACCTATTATTTTAAGTCTGAGTCAGTTTCACTTCAAAGCCTATGTGGCTTTGACACTATTTGACATGGACAGGGGAGCTCGGAGGGGTGAATTGATGGTGCTTGTTTTGGATAAAAAGCTGTGGATACAAAGGCATATGAGAAATGGTATATGGTGAGATCTCAGCTGTGTTTAAGAGTCTGCAAAGTAGAACCCACATAGAGCAGTGACCATCTCAGGGGACAATGGAGACACACCTGACTGTATTTCCTTTCAGATTTCTTCACTAGGCTTGCCCTAACTCTTGATGGATGGAAAAGACGATGAGCTTTACAGGAAATAATGACCCCTGTCTCCTGGGCTGAGCATAAAGTGGGAGCCCTTTGAGTGGCAGAGGGCTGCTTGTCCCACTCAGACTAGCCAGTGCCCCACATTCATGTCACCCTCACATCAGTCTGCTGGGAGACCTACCTTCCCCATTCTATAGATGAGGGAACAAAGAGAGGAGTAATGATTTGCCCAGCGCTCCTGGCAGGCTCACTAATCTCCACCCTGTCCAGCCTCTCTGACCCCATGTCCTGAGGGTGACCTCCCTGGCTGGTCAGTGTGGCTTTGCCTAGCCTGGCCCATGACCGATGGCATGAGGAAGTGGGGGGTGGAGAGCTGCAGCAAGTGATTGGACTTTAGTGGAGTTTCTGTTTGCCTGGCCAGGGCATGCCTGGGGAGGACAGGGTGGCCCAGCCCACTCAGTCCCCAGACATTGCCACCCATCATCGAGGGTCTTCTCAATGGGTCCCCTAGGCCAGCTATCCTTTGCCAGGTGCTCTCCCATTTTCCTGCCTGCCCTGTCATCTCCAGGCCCTGATGCTTGAGATGTCCCCAGCTGGCCCACTGCTCCCACTGCAGCCTGCCTTGGTCCTTGTCCATCTATGGCACTCCCAGGCTGGAGCCCTACAAGGCTCTTGACACACTGGGTCCTAGGTTCTGAGAGCAGGCCTTGCCAAGGGGAACCAGGCCACCCCTAGCCTAGGCAGGTCTCCACTGGTGCTCTTGGTGATGAGAGTGCAGGGGTCCAACCCTTGGGCTGCTTCTCCTAGCACTCAGCAGGCTGGAGATAGATAATGAAGCAAGGAAGGAAAGGAGGGAGGAGGATGGGTGGGCCAGAGGAGAGTCCTCCCCTCCAGGCTTATACTCCTATTCTCAAGTGTTCAGCTCCGCTCCCAAGTCTCCACAGCTCCCCAGGACTTCTCTCCATCCCTGGGGTGTCAAGGCTCACCTGGGGGTCAGGACCAGAGTGCAGTGTGGGCCAACTTCAGTGTGAGGTTGGGGTCTTGGCTTAGACTGAAGCCAGAGTCAGTAGGGCTCAGGCTAGGGCAGAGGTTGAGGTAGCCAGCCTCAGAAAATTGTCCTCCAGCCCTTCCAGGGGCAGCCCATCTTCTCCTGTGGGGCAGAAGATGCTGGCTCCTTCAGGAACCTTCGGTAGCATTGGCAGCTGGTAGCTCTGACCATACCATCCCCTTCTCCCCATCCCCCTCTCCAGCTCTGGTGTCCAGGGTGACCAGAGCCGCCTCTGGGCAGGAAGCCAGGCCAGAAAGCCCAGGACATCCCTGAGCGCCTGTCACCATGGCAACCTGCCCGCTATGCCCCCCCATGCCCAAGTCCACTACGTTTCTCAAATTCAGCACGTCAGAGTGGGAAGGGCCTTCTAGATCAGCAGATTCCAGCCCCTCCCCTTGTCCCAGTTGGAGAAACTGAGTCCTGAGTGGGGAAAGGAGGGAGACCTGCTGATTAAGGACCCAACCCCAGCCTGTCTTCCCTCCCACCCTCCCCCACCTCAGTGTCCCTGGGATGGGGGATGGGGAGGCTGGAGTCTGATCTCCCAGGAGGGGCCGGGCCCTCCACCCGAAGAGATGGGGGCGGGCGGCACAGGAACCTGACACCGACGATGAATAAATGATGCCCCCTCTCGCTGCTGGCGGCCAGAGCTCGCCACCGAGCTCGCCACCCCCACCGCCACCGAGCACCGGCTGGCTAGCGGGCTGCACCGGGCAGCCCAGCCCGCCCGTCCATCACTCGGCTCCCGCGAGCAGGCGCAGCTGCGGAAGATGGCAGGGCAGCGGCGAGGCGCGGGGCCCCTCTGGGCGCTGGGCGGCGCCGCGCTGGGGGTCTACCTCGCAGGGGTCGCCGGGCAGCTGGTGGAGGTGAGGCGGCGCGGAGAGGGTAGGGGTGGTTGTCTCTTTCTGTCCAGGAAGAGGGGCGGGGACGCGCCTTTCTGATGGGGAGCTGAGGTTATCCCTTCCTCTTGCCCTAGGAGACCCAGTGTAGCCGGGTGACACAGCCTTGGCCCAAGCGCTGCCAGGCTGTGGGGAGACACAGCCCCCACTCTTAGGTCCCTGGTCTGAGGAGAGAGCACAGCCCCTGACTTCTGGAACATTAGTATGATGGGAGAAACTCATCCTGATCTTGGGGATTCCCAGTCTGATTAGGGACACAGTCCTACCCAGACTGATGGGGGCATTCAGCCACTATCCTCCAGTCTTTGGTGCCATTGTGGAGGGCAGGGGGTGCACAGCCCTTGGTTTCCTTGGCCTCTAGTTTGATGGGAGAGATCTAGACCCTGAACTTAGGGTCTTCTGGAGGAAACAGCCTCTGCTCCAGAGATCCTCCAGGGCTCCCTGTCTAATGGAGGAGACATGGCCTTGGGAAGGAGGTAAGGGCATTCCAAGTTGGAAGGTGGGAGCAGCAGGATGAGGACACTCTTTACGGAGCAGCCGTGTGGAGCATGGGTCCAGGAAGGGAAGGGCAGGCAGGGCAGGACCCAGGGACTGGGGGCGTCTGACTTGTTCCTGGTGGTAATAGGGAGCTATAGAAGGTTTCTGAGCAGGGGTGAGTCATGATGAGTTCTGGTTTAGAAGAAGGAGCTTCTGAGATAGCCCAAAAAGAGGTGAAGAGGATGGCTGGGGTGGTGGAACGGGCCTGGCTGGGGCCAGGAAGGGCTGGGAGGGGAGAGGTGGGGGCCATATGCAGCCTCCCTGCCCCTTGTGCCCCACTCCTGCTGAGCCTGGAAGGGGAGCCACACAGGGAGAGGGCAGAGCAAATGTGGAATTCTGGAAGCCAGAAGAAGAAGGCCAGAGACAGGGCCAGGGTCAGGGTGAAGTGGGGGATGGAGCCTGCGCAGGCAGGGGCAGAGCAAGGGGAGCAGGAAACAGAAATGCAGGAGGCAGCCAGAGGCACCCAGGGAGACTTGAGGGGTAGGTGATAGGGGACAGGGTGGGATAGGACAGAGCCGGGGAGGATATAGGGGGACACAGTCCTAAACTGGAGGGTCTGAGGGGGACAGAGGGATAGAGCCCTACACCCCAGTGTAGCCTGTCCCTCATGCTGCTGACCAGGGTATGTGCCAGGAGGCTGGGCTGGAGTTAGGTGTCAGCTCCAGTGTCCCCGTAAGGGGAGCCAAGCTGGCTTGAGCCCCATGGGGTGTACTTGCACCCCTCATTGGCTGCCCCGAGGCCTCAGGTGCAGAAACTGAGCTGGCCTGGGTGCAGTTAGAAGGCTGGGGGTGGGGATCAAGTCAGTTCTGAGTCAAGGACTCTCTGCCCCCACCCCCAGGAACCCATCTCTCCCAGCTCACTGCATTTGGAGTCTGTCTGCCTGCCATCTGCCTACAGCCTGAGCAAGGCCCTGCCCCTTCAGGAAGCCTTGGAGACATGGGCAGGGCTGGGGTCCAGGTCACCACCCACCCCGGCCCTGCAGGCATCACAATTACCCTCTGAAGGAGGTGGAGGCCTCTAAGCTTCAGAATTCAGGCCCCAGTAGGGCCCACTGTGAGGAGATGGCTACTACCTGCCACCGTCCGCCCAACACCCCTGTCAGGAATAGGAGTGGGCCCCACTCCACCCACATCAAGCCTGGAGCCAGAATGCGTAAGGAAGTGAGCACTCAGCTGCCTTGGCTCAGAATCTGAGAACTTTACTCCAGGCCCCAGTCTCTTCAGGTCATACAACCTAGCCGGCCAACACACCCTGATCTTAGGGATTCCCTTAGATTCGGGAATTCTGCCACTGCCATGACCCTAATGCCATGGACATGTGCCTGACCACATGTACATGTGCTCCAACCACACTGTGCCCGACCCCACACGTGTTCCCCAACCCCTCATACGTGTGTCTGACCCCACACATACATCCAGTGGACGAAGCTGAGGACTGTATCTTCTTGTCAATTTTCCCATCAGGTTGGGTACAAAGGGCTCCTGAGTGGCTCCTGGACCTATCCCACTCCAATTACAGACAGAGAAACTGAGGTCCAAAGGGAAGAATGATCCCACCCTAGTTCACCTTGGTGAGGGGAAAAGAGCCGGGGAATCATGCACCAATTCCAGGCCCACAGATCCTCTGGTTACCTGGGACAGGTGGCTGACCCTCTGAGTGTCTCCAACCCATGCCAAAGCGCGGTGCTCATTAGACGAAGAAGCACCTGGCTCATGATAGGTGCTTGGTCCATGTGTACGGACTGGGGAGGAAAATGGGTGGACGGTGGAGCTATAGGTGGCCTCTCCTTCCCAGAGAGCTAGAAGGGACTCCTCATGCCTGTCCTTATTTAGTTAATTAAGGGACAATGTCTTGCACAGACGCTCCAGGGTCCTCTCTCCCCCTGAGCACTGACCTCTGTCCTTGCCTCTCAGCCAAACTTAGTGACAGAGATAGGATCATAACCTTCTCTAGTCACAGACAGGTCTTGCTCAGATTCCATAGGGCAGGGCCCTATCCCCTAGATATCCAGAACAGGGCCATATCCCCTCAGACCTGGGACAGTGCTATGTCCCCTAGACACTCAGGGTAGGGCTATGGTCTCTAGACACCCAGAGCAGAGCCATGTCCCCTCAGACCTAGGGCAGCACCACGTGCCCTAAAGCCTGGGGCAGAGCCATGTTCTCTAGACACTGGGGCAGGGTCGTGTTGCCTCAGTCCCCCAGGGCACGGTAATGTCCCGCCGGGGAAGTGGGAGGTGGTTGGCTGTGGTCTGCTCAGGCTTGCTGCAACCACACTTATACCTTTTGGCCTCCAGGTGTCGCTACTGCGTCGCAGACAATTTATTTATCTAGTCCTGTCCTGTGAGCACTCTTACCTAGCCTACCAGTAGGGGGTCCTGCCAGGTGGCAGAGCTGTGGGGCCCTGACTCCCAGCTCCACCCCCCACCCCCCACTGGGGAGACAGCAGAGTGAAGCACCAGCACAGCATGGACCTCACTTTGTCTCTGGCCTTGGTCCTGAGACCCCCATCAACTTGAGTGGGGCCTAGGACTGGAGTGGGAGGTGTCCAAAGGGACTATGAACCTGGCTGGGACAGGCTGTCCACGTTTGCTTCTCCAGGCCTTGGTTTCCCCAAGCATCAACCACCCTCCCACTTCAAGTCCCTGGCTCCGTGGTCTGGGGCTATTCTCAGTTCTGCTCTAAATCTGGACCTTCCCAAGGTCTAGGGTGTTGGCAGTGAATGTCTAAGACAGATTTTAGGAGACTCTAAAGTGCTTGGGCTGGGCGTCTCTCGGCTGGTCTCACCCTGCTGGCCTCTGCCGGGCTCACTCCCCTCTCTCCTGACCCACAGCCCAGCACGGCCCCGCCCAAGCCCAAGCCGCCCCCGCTGACCAAGGAGACGGTGGTGTTCTGGGACATGCGCCTGTGGCACGTGGTGGGCATCTTTTCGCTCTTCGTGTTGTCCATCAGTGAGTAGCTGCTCCCTGCTCCCTCTGCCACACCGCAGTGGGAGCACAGCACCCCCTAACTAACCCCCCCAGCACCATCCCTGCAGGCTCAGAGCAGCAATTCCGGGCAGGGCAAGCAGGCCAGGCGCCCACAGCAGGCCTGCCATGGTTTCTGGCACCTCCTGATCCACACAAAGTCCCCAAGAAGGGCTGACAGACCAGTGGTGACCTGAAGTATTCTGCTGGCCTCAGAGAGGCAGCCACATGGCAATTATGGTAATTATAGGGAGCTCCACTGAACCAGGACAAGGACAGAGATGTGTCACTTTTCCCATGGCTGGCCCCCTGATGCTTTTCCTGCAGTTTGGTCAGCTGAAGGTCCCCACACCCAAGGGCCCCAGCAAGGCCACCCTCCACCAGAGGCTCCCTGGACACCCAGCATGTGGCTCCCAGGCTTTGATCCCAGGCTTCGAATCCTGCCTCGTAAGACACCATTTTCCCAGAATGACTCACACTTGCCTCAATTAAAAGCAGGAGATCCACTTTTCTCCTGGGGTCTGGGAGCTTCTTGACGCAAAGTCACAGCAGAAACAGGGTTGGCCCTCCTTCTGGAATGGGGTCTGGAGTTGGGGAAGCGGGCAGAAAAGCTCATGAAATGCGGCCAGGTGGGGAAGGCTGTCACGGCCCAAGGCAGGGTGTGACAGAGGTTCCCGCAGGCACAGGCGGGAATGGGGGCAGCACAGGGAGAAGCAGCCCACTCCCCTGCAAAGGTGTCATAGAAGAGGGTCCTCTGAGCTGCAGACTGGTGGGAGGACCAGTGGGGTTTTGCCAGGTGGGAAGGCTGGAAAGGCATTCCGGGCAGGGGGGAGGGTGTGAGCAGAAGCTGGGAGGAAGCACGGCCTCCACACAAGGTCTCAAACGAGCCTTACTGGACATTTGCTGAACGTCCCCGGGGTGGGGAGGCTAAAGCTGCACTGACGTTCTAGCTGGAGCTGTTCCAGGAGGAGGCCCCTGGAGGGCTGGGTGGCCCACAGAGGGCCCATCCAGATGTGAGGGGCTCGAAGAAAGACATGACATCTGATTTGCACGTGCTTCTCCTGGCACCAGAAGTGCCCTCCCAAGAGAAAATATCCACCCTGCACACCCTGCCCCCCATCTGAGCAAGAGGCACAAGGGGCTGTCTTCTGTTCCCAGCTGAGCCCAAGGACCAGTCAGGCATCTTAGTGGGGACCCCCCAGACAGGTGCCTGCAACCTCAGCCCAGGTGTCCAGAGAGGGAGACAACCTACAGCCCCAAGAGGCAGGGATGGGGAGTCATCTGCCCCACAGGAGTCATAGGAGCAGTCTAAGGAGCAGCTCTGGGGCACCCCAGGGACAGGGGCAAGGGTACTGTGGGGCCTCAAGACACACAACAGCCTCTCTCCTGCTCTGCTCGGCCCCAGATGGTGGAGGTGTCTGGGGCCACACAAGAAAGTTGCACAGTGTCAGACCCAGAGGCATTTGAACATCAACCAGACAGACCGTCCTCTAACCCCATTTCCTAGAAAGGGTACGGGTTAGTCCCACAGGCCCCTGACCAGCAGGTCAGCACTTGTCACCTTCCATGCCACAGCACCAGGCGGTGGGGATAACACAACCCTGTCTCCTGGGGAGGAAACATCCTCCCTGCTTCCCAGTCTGCCTGGGCCTAGGTAGTACAGCTGTTAGCGGACCATGACCCCTAGAACCCTCAGGGAAGGGGCTGGGGCTGGATGGGGCACCTCTGGGGTTCTTGGGGACTTGTGTTCCAAGCCTATCCCTGGGCCCTGGGACTTGATCCAAAGAACTTTGTTTCTCCCCTTCTTTGAAGAAAAGCAACTGGGCCAGGGTGGGTGGGGCAGGCCTGGAGTAAGGGGCAGTGCTCGTGCCCTGCTCTGGCTGCCCGATGAGCTCCCTGTGAAGCCTCAGCTTCCCAGGGCCTGGGACCCGCCTGCATGGAGCCTGCGGGGGCATAGTCCCAAGGAGGTGCCTAGTGAGGTAGCTAGAAGAGGTGGCCCAAGCCGGGAGGGTCAGGGTGCAGGACCAACGTTGGGTCTCAGGTGTGTGCACAGGGGTCTGGAGAAGGCCAGGACCCAGCTCTTTGGATAAGAAAGGCCTGCTGTTTGCTCAGGTCTACCCCAAGAGACAGGTGTACAGTCAGACCTACTGCTGGGGCCTGTGTGCAGCACCCCCTCCCAGTGTGTGCTTGGATGCGGTTGGCTCCCCAGTCCATTCATGCAGGAGTCCGGTCCTGTTCCAGCAGCAAGGGCTTTGAGACCACCCCATTCACCCAGTCATTTTTCTTTCCTTTGGTGAGTCTGGGTGAGACTCAGTGGGACCACTATATTTGGCTAAAGGGACACTACCTTGGTTGCACAAAATGGCCCCACAGGGTGCTGCAGCCTAGGCTACATAGATCTGATGCATCTTCCCCAGAATAGGCCTGGCTTGTCCTGCCTGGGCCAGCCTCCCCCCAGGAGTCTGCCAGGAAGTTATGTCTGGTCATCTGATTTATAATAGGAACCAGCTCCATCCCCTCCCCTGGGGCTAGGGCCAAGGTGGTCAGACTGTGGGGGCCTTAGAAAAATAAACTCAGTCCAGCCAGGTCCTGGAAGCCCTGACCTGCCCTGCCCATCACTGACAGGCCAGCTCCATGCCCCGGCCCAACTGGTGTGGGTGTAGCTGCCCTCGGCCGGAAAACCACTCCTGGAATAACTCCGTCTGAGATGAACACGCCACGGGTCTGTGCCCTCTCGCCAGCTCCCTCCTCAGCCCAGAGGAGTCCAGGCTTATCCTGGGGAGGCTGGGGAGGACACAGCTATGTCCTTTGAAGTCTGAGGCAGCTCTGGCCCTGCTCTCAGGAGCCTGGGAGGAAAAACTAGCTTACACCAGAAGCAACCCAGAGGCCTAGGTTGGACGGCAGGATGGCCTTTAGGGAGCTTGAATCACAATGCAGCCCTCTGCCTTACCCTCCAGCAACTCTGAAGCTAGTCAGAAAGACCCTCAGGACCAGGACTGGCTACATAATTTACAGAGCCAGTGCAAAATCACAGTACAAGGCTCCTTGTTCAAAAGTTATTAAGAACTTTGAAGAACTTGACAGCAGAGCATTAAACCAAGCACGGGCCCTTTAAGCACAGGGCCCTGTGCAACTGCATGAAGTCAGGCCTGCTCAGGAAAGCCACTGTAGCAGCCCTAGGGTCCCCAGGGGTTTTGTCAAGACACAGGCCTCCTGCCAGTCTCTTGGGTGAGACGCTTATAGGTGGATGGAGGCAGGCCTAAAGTTTGGTTGCCATTCCTGGGGTGTCTGAGGCTGAGCCCCGGCCAAACCTGTCTTCCCTACAGTTATCACCCTGTGCTGTGTCTTCAACTGCCGCGTGCCACGGACCCGGAAGGAGATCGAAGCCCGGTACCTGCAGCGAAAGGCAGCCAAGATGTACACAGACAAGCTGGAGACTGTGCCACCCCTCAATGAGCTCACAGAAATCCCCGGAGGTGAGTAGGCCCTGGCCCCAGCACCAGCCGCTGTCAGATCCTACTGAGCCAGCCAGGTCCTCAGTCCTGCTGCCTGCAGTCCCCCTGCTCCTCCCCTTCGCCCCTCCTCCCCTCCACTATAAGGGAGTGACAGCAGGTTCAGGAGGGGGGCCCAGCCCTGTCCCAGGAGACCAGAGCACAGAAACCGGTGAGAGTGATGCAAGTAGAACCATGAGCCTATTCTCCAGTAGGAGAGGTCTGGAAGGAAGAAGGAAGTAGAGGGCAGAATGTGGAAGGTTCTGGGGCCCTCTCCCTCGAGACCGCTGAGCCCCAGGACCTTGCCTCACCACTACCGCATGGCCTCTTTTCCTTACCCCACAGAGAATAAAAAGAAGAAGAAGGACAGCGTGGACACAGTGGCCATCAAGGTAGAGGAGGATGAGAAGAATGAGGCCAAGAAGAAGAAAGGAGAGAAATGAGGCGAGCATCCTGGAGGTGGCCACAGGGGCTGGCAGGCCCTGGAGCTTGAGATTGGGCCAGGGTCCAGGCATCCTGGACTCTGAGCTCACATGCAGACCACAGAGGCTGTGGGCAGAGGGGCAGGGGGAGGCCCATGGCCACATCCTCACGGCCCATCAGGTACAGGACAACACCACACTGGGTGTCTGGCCTCCCAGCCTGGACTCCCATTCCTTTCACCCCATCCACATTGGCCCTTTCCTCAGCAAAGCTGGTCTTGGGCCCCTGTCCCTCTGCAGATGCAGAGTGGCCTCACACTGCTCTCCCCACACAGACATGCCTCCACCCCACCTTTCCTGCCAGGGGCAGCAGGGCCTAGGAGTAGCAATGGGATGTGGGCTTCCCTTCTGGCACGGATGGCTGAACTGCATGGGTTGGGGTGTGAGGCCACACCCAGACTGGCCATGAGGAAGGAGAGAGGGTTTCTGGGGGAAGTTGTGGCAGCAGCAGGGACTCCAGCTAAGGCAGGTGGCAGCTCTGATGGTGAGGAGACTGCCCTAAGCCTAGCAGGAGTTCCAGCCCAAGGGAGTGAGCAGAGGTGGCCCTGGAAGCAGAAACGCAGCCCTGTAGACACCAAGCTGAAGGCACTGGGACCCCCTCTTTTACACGCTGTGATGAAGCTGAGGCTGCTGGGAGGCCCACATGAGGCCCAGGGGCTCAGGCTCAAGGCTGGGGGGAGGGTAGGGATGGGCCAGAGGGAGCAGGGAAGAAAGCTGGGGCCTGGGCCCCCTCTTGGAAATCAGGGAATATTTGAGAAGCCAAGGGTGACCTTGGACTATTCTGGAGGCCCTTTCTATGCCCAGCTGTGGTAGGAAGCTTCATGGCCCCAGGGGATCAGGGCAGGGGGCACAACTGGCCTTCCACCAGCTGAATATAACAGCACCCAGCTTCTTCGAAGCTTCCTCTTCTACCACTTCCCAGTAGGGGCGCCTAAAAGAAGCCTCTCTGCCCAGAAAACAAAGGCCCAAACACCACCTGGTGGAGGGGGGAGCTGCACAGAGGTGCTCCCGGATAGCGCCAAACATCAGACTGAGGCCCTCAGACCTGGGCCTGAAGACTAAGGAGACACCAGAGGTTTCCGAGCCAGGGAGCCTGCTGCAAAAACAGCCCACAGAGATTTGTAAATAAAGCCGAGTGCCTTCTCAGACCCAAGTGTAGAAAACTGCCTCCTGCGATGACCCCTTGGGGTGCTCTTTCCCTAGAGCATTTATGTGGACAGTGGTGCAGCAGTCGGTGACAGGTGGCTCAGGCCAGGCTGAGGTTCCCTCCCTGACTCTTCTCCACCTGAGTTAGGATGAGATAGAAGGGAAATGGTGGCCAAGAGGCTGAGGGGCAGCTGCAGCCCTCCAGGCCCACCCAAGGTAGGCATGGCGGGGGGTAAGCTGCCTGCTCTCCAGGTGCTGGGATGACAAAGTGGCTCTCAACACTCCCCTGCTCGGCCCCATGGCTCTCAACAGGACTTTGATTGCCTGATCCCCGTGCTGGGGACACCGAAGAGTCAAATCTGCTCCTGACCTGGACCCAGATCATCAGTACACAAGAAGGGGAATGATCCAGGCTGACGTGAGGAAAGCACGTGACATAGGGTCTTAGGGGCAGTGGGAGACTGCAGAGACTGCAGAAGGCCCTGCCATGGAGGCTGAGTACTCTGCCACCAGATGGGAGCAGCTGGCTGTCCTCTGCCCTTGGGGGTCCAGCCTATGGGCTTCCCATGTGTAGGGTTGACAAAGGTCATTTTACCAGACAGGCCAGAACCCTGTGTGACCAGGCAGCAGAAGTCCAGAGGGGCAGGGACCACTCCAGGTCACAGAGAGCGGCAGTTGATGAAGACTGAGGGAAGTCCAGGCCTGGGCTCCATCCGCCTTCCCTCTGCCATGGGGCCTCCATCAGCCCTTTATGGGCAGGCACGCTGCTGATGGCAGGGTAATGTCTGATCCCAGTGGGCACCTGCCCCAGTCTCCAGGCAGGGGACAGGGCTAGAGGGTCAAAGTTCACTATGGCTCTTTGGGGCAATGAAAGGGTGTGTTCCAACCTCTGGTCAGAAGGCAGCCAAGGTCAAGGACAGCCTGACTCCCACCAAAGTATCACAGAAAGAACACACTCACCTTCCAGCCCAGACACAGCTGCACCCTCACCCCAGCCTCAAGCTGTTTCCTGGCAGCCCCAGGTTTGGCCTGGGCAGTATGTTCCAGGCCCTCCATCATCTGACCCCTCCATCATCTGACCCCTTCACATTCCAACCACCTTCTGCAGGAGCCACCCCAAATCTCTGGATGGAGGAAGATCCTGGGAACTTTGCACTTTTCAGTATAAACTGCCCAGAATTCCCCACCCCACCCCCTCTGATTCACCTGTCTCCCACTAGAGCAGGCCCATAGAGTGAGGGGCCTCCAAGGCACAGGAAAGAGAAGTGTTTAATTGAGCAACTGGTTTCTGCCCTGCCTTGCAGGGCTAAGTATCCTGGGCACAAAGGCAAGGGGTCCTGGTGAGGGGGGACACACCAGGGAAGGAGCATAGAGTGTCAGAGAGCAGCAAGGAGGCTGAGGGGCAATGGTAGCGCCAGGAGCAGGGCCCTGGATGGGGCCAGCATGGCCAGGGGCTGCCCGTTGAGACGGTCCCAGATCCAGTTTTGGTAGGAGGAGATGTACAGGTAGATGGGCGGGGCCTGGCTCTTCTGGCAGCCTGCGCCCCAGCTGACCATTCCCACCAGGTACCATGTGCCCTCCATGGAGCAGACCAAAGGCTCCCCAGACACCTCCTGCAGGGAAGGGGGAGTAAAATGGGTCAGGGAGGCCAGGCAAGGCCTGAGGGAGGCGTGACCCAGTCAAGGACAAGTAGGCTGCCCTCACACAGGTCCTCCACAGCCCCCCAGTGTCAACACAGGTGACAAGCGCTCTGGACCCAGATCTTTCTTGAAGGGCTTCATCTCCCCTCTTTAGCACCCACCCTCCATCTCTCCCCACCCCTCCACACCTCCAACCTCCATGCCCACTCCTGACCCCCACCTCTCTCGTCCTATCCTCTACTCCGTGCCCCGTGCCCATCTCTGATGATCCCCTCCCCACCATTCCCTGCCCCACCCTGCGCCCCTCAGGTCCTGCTCCACACCCCTCCCCATCCTGGCCAGGTACCCTCGGAGGTGAGTGAGCCGGGAGGTGTGCTTACATAGCAGAACTCTTCCCTGCTGACGTCCTTTGCACAAATCATCTTGGCGTTGACGATCTGAACCAGGGAAGGGATTTTGGAGAAATTGTGGTAGAAGTCGTCACATTCCTTGCTGTTCAGGATGGTGACTTCTTTCTCCTGAATGGTCCGGAACTGGGGCCACACGCCTGTGGACAGGGCCCTTCTCAGGTGCCAACAGCCTCGTCCCCATCCTCTCTCCGCTCTCCCCCACCTCCCCAGCCTCCTCTACTTGCCACACAGTGGCCATGGAGATCTGTCCCAGCACACACCCCATTCTAGCTGGTATCCTTCAAGGGCCCTTGATACAGAGACCCTAGAGCAGGCTGCCCTCATGATCTGGCCTTGCTGGACCTGCTCTTGCTTCCTGAAGAGCCCAACCCACCGTGTCCTCTTAGCATCGCCTCTACCCCCACCTCAGCATCTTGGCTTTGCCATTCCTTCCATCCGGAATGCCTGCCAAGCCTCTCTCAGTCTAGATCCCTCCTGTTGGTCAAGCCCTCCCCCACTAAGCTTTCCCAGCCCCTCCACAGACCCCAGGCACTGCTTCCTCTTCTCCCCTCCCCCACCAGTGTCTGTGTCCCTGGCCTGAGCTCCTGGCAGATAGGAGATTTCAGGCTGTTCCTAGCCATTCCCCAGACAGGCCATGGCAGGGTTGACAAAGTCACCTCTACCTCCTCCCACATGAGCTAAAGCCCCTGTGGGCTGTTCTGGGGTAAGATGGTTCCCACAGGGAAGGGCATCTCGCTTGTGGGTTAGGGGCTCCCTGACGGGAGTGGGCATTCCTAGGCTCCGTCAGAAAATGAACCACTGGATGGGCCTGAAAGACTATGCCTGCTCTTAGAGCCTTGCTCCTAAATTGGGGTGAAGAGGGACTAAGGCCCACTGAGGGGAGGAGGGAACCATGAGCAGACCCCAAGTGATGCCCCTAGCCAGCCGTGAGGGGTCTTCTGGGAGCATTCTCCAGACACAGAACCCCACTGCCCTCGCTTCCTACACTGCTTCGAGCTGTGGATGCCCTGGGCTTGTGTGCAGACTGCGAGATATTACTCTCTGCCCTCTCTGCCTTCGAGGGAGCTCTGTTTACATGCCCTGGCCTGGCTGAGGATTTGAAGGCAATCGGGGTCCTCTGAGGCCTGGATGGCTGTGATGTGTCCACTGCTGAGACCCTCAAGAGAAAGGAGACCTCAGAGATGAGAGCCCAAGAGGAAGGTCCCGGAGGCAGCAGGCTCCCTGGGGAAGGTGCTCAGAAGCCCCTGTCATGGTGGCGCCCTGGCCTGCACCCAGGTCCTCTCTCACACCACCCACCCTGGTCTGGGGAGGCTCTGACTCACCATCGGCCTTGGGAAGTCCCCAGCCCGTCACAGTGCAGACGGAATTGTCCTTCAGCACATAGTCCAAGCCAGGCAGGCAGATGGGCCAGACATAATTGTTGTACTGGAGCATCCGCTTGAGCTTGAGGAGGCCGATGTTATTGTGCCGGCCAACCCAGGACCAGTACCGCCGCGCCCGGTACCTGCTGTTCACAATGACCTGGAGCACCGGGATGTCGGAGGTAGTCTGCGTCACCTGGTCAATCCACGGACTCCCCACCCTCACGGAATAGAAAACATCACGCCTAGGGGAACCATGAGGGAGCCTGCAGTCAGCTCCAGGCAGCCCGCCCCCGCCTCCAGCCCCTGCTGTCCTGCCCTCTGAGCAAATCCTGCAGGCCACCCACCTGTTTCCAGCCTGCTGAGCCTACTCCTCACAACAGATGTGAACAGGGCCCTGCACTGTGTGGCCAGTCCTCACAGCCCTTCATTTTATGGAGGGGGAAACTGAGACTCAGAGAAGCCCAGTGACCTGCTCAGGGCTGCACAGCTAGGAGGCAGAACTGAGCTACGGACCCAGTTTGCTCTGGTTCCAAACGCTGGACTCTCCTGGGGCCCGAGAGGGGCAGAGGCCCTGCGGAGTCGGCCATGGCCTTGTTCTCTGACTGCCATCCCTGGCATTCCCCTTGAAGTCTCTGTGTTGGCCCTTAGGCCTGGAACATGCTTCTCCACTGGTCAGCTCTCACAGCCAGCATGGATGTTACCCTCATGCCACTCCCTGGCCCCTGAACATCAGCATACCCATTCTTTTGTCCTCACACCAACCAAACTCCCTTGTGAGCATCTATCTTGTCCCCTACCAAGCTGAGAGGAATGGTCCATCCCCTCTCTGCCTCCAGTGCCCAGGCCAGGGCCTGGCTCAAAGGAGTATCAAAGACTGTTGATTGAAAAAAGCAGGGAATGAGGAAGTGGGACCAAAGAGGGTGGAATGAAAGTACTAGGACCTTCCTCCTGAGGAGAGGAGGTGAGAGGCCAAATGGCTTCTGAGCCTCCATTCCTTGTCGGTGGAATGAATGCACAAGACTGGGGCCAGGTGAGGGGAGCACAGGGTGGGAACACTCAAAATACTGGCCCCTGGCAAGGAATTTGCAGGACCCAGCCCCCACCTGCTTGGAGCCAGGGTGAGGTGGGGCTGGGATTGTGGGGTTCCAAGGAGGGCATAGCTGTGACAGCCACTGATAGACCAGCTGGGCTGGGTAACTGGGCCTCTCCACCCACCCCACCTGGGCCCCAACTCACTGGATCAGGCAGTGGGCCACAGTCAGCACCCACCGGGAGGCAATAATGGTGCCTGCACAGACATGTGTGCCATTGGCCTGCACACTGACCATCCATGGCCACCGCCGAGCCATAGCCTCTGGGTACCTGAGGGTGGGGTCCGGCTCGTAGGAGAAGCCACATGCTGAGGAGGAAGGTGAGAGCTTGATAAGGGATGGGCCCTTCCCTGTACTCCCACCCTCTCCACCTGACCTCCCACCTCTCCAGCCACTGGCCTGCACCCATCCAAGTGGTGCTCCTTTTCCACTTCTCACCACAGAATGATGCTGTCCACATGTGGACTGGGGTCTCCAGCCTCAGGAGGGCCTCAGCACTGCCCAGGTATCTCCCTCCCTGTTCTCATAGCCTGGGCCCAAAAGTATCCCCAGCCGACCAGCCCGGTGTACCACTGGCCCCTTTGTCCTGCCCAGCACGCCCTCAGCTCCAGCCAAACCCTTCACAAATTAATCTGTGTTTTCATCTGGTTCTATCCTCACCATGCCCCCAGCTTCAGCCAAGGCAGACCCCTCTGCCTCCTCTGGGAACCCCCTCCTGTGATTCAGTGAGAGGAAAATGGACAACCCAACAGAAAAATAGGCAGTATGTATGCACAGGCATATCTCAAGGAGGAACCCCCAGCAGCAAATGACCACAGAGCTGCCCAGCCCTGTCAGTCTTCAGGGAAATGCAGACTTGAATCACAATGAGGTTCTGCTTCATACCACCTGCCTGGCAAAAACTAATGTCTCTGATCCCGAGTGCTGGTAAGGATTAGCACCCCAGAATCTACACCTGGTGGGAGTGTCAATTGCTGCAGCCACCTTGGGAAGCAGTTTTTTAAATCGAAGATGCACATATCAACATCCCTGCAGTCCCGCTCCTAGGTGTTCTCCAGATGGATTAGTAGATAGAACAATCAACATAAGTGGGCCATGATAGGAAAGAGAATGTCAGAGTACTGCTAGGTCCTGTCTATGAGACTTTCTGTGGCAGTTAAATGGTATGCAGGGAGTCCCAGGATAAGTATTTCTTATGTGAGTCTCAGTTAAACATGCTTAAGTCACTACTCAAGAGAACATCTTACACGCAGGCCCTGCAGACACCACAGGAAGGTTCACACAGCCCAGTCCTGAAAGCCGTGCTGCAGAGTCCCAAGGTCTCTGTGTGGGAGCCTGGGTCAGGGGCAGGCCGAGTCCTGGCCTGGAGCAGGAGAAGCCACCGGCCCCACAGCCAGCTCAGGGAGGCAGCAAATGCTGCCCATCCAAAGCTCTTCTGACTTTCCCGCCTCCTACCTCGTCCCAGAAGGTCCATTCCTCCAGGCAGGACCAGAACTGGCCCACAATAAGAGCTCAATAAACACTAGTAGAAGGAAGGCGTCTTTTACCCTCACTCTCCACCCCTTCCTCCCCTGTCCCTTCTGCCGCTGGGATCAAAGGTCTTTAAGACTCCTCAGACATCTTCCTTGCCCCATGGAGTCCACGGTACTCACAGTGGTGTGAGACGGGTTCAGAAACAGAGGACTGCGTCGGGACGGTGGTCGGGGAATCCTGGGCAAGGCGAGGCAGATCTGAGGGACAGGTGGCCTTGGGAGAGCAAAGGACCCCGGGGTCGGCCTGGTCGGCTAAAGACAGCGCCCCGGGAGCTTGCTCTGAGCCTAAGCAACCTGCGGAAGGACACGAGCGGATGAGATGAGGCTGGCAAGGCTGAGTGGGGCAGTCGGGGCAGGGGGCTCACCAGCGGGCCGCAGCAACAGCAGCAGCAGCACCAACAAAAGGGCGCGGGCGTGGGTGGCAGCAGACGTCCGTGGGCCCTGCCCGCGGGCCCATATCCCGCACCAGGGCTCCATCTCACGGTAGCAACGATTGCGCCTCTCCACCGCGCTCCTGTGCGCGTCCCCGACGGCGCCCCCCCTTGGCCGCACGCCGCAGCCTCTGGCGCGGTTGGGTGTGGGCGCTCCCGGTGCCCGGCCTGCGCGGGCGCCCCCCAGGGGCCATCCTCCACGGCGCTCCAGGTGTCCGCCCGTGAGGGCGCCCCTAGCGACCGGCCACCCCTTCGCCTTCCGAGCCCTAGTCTGGCCGGGCAGGCCGGCTGACCGCCCTGTTTCCAGCGACGTCCTCCCTCCTTGGCCCCTCCTCTACCTCCTCTGAGCCAAGCAGTTTCCTGGGGTCGCTCGACCTAACCTCGGCCAGTTCCTGGACCTCCCCACCCCTCTGCCAGTTGCCCTGGACTGACTGGTTCATGCTGTCACCCTCCATCTCACGTCCTGAGATGAAGACCAAACCTCTGGGACTCTCCAAGTGGCCCCCATCTTCCCTCCAGCCTGGTAACGACAGTGGGACTTTGCCCCAGCACTGAAATTAAGCAGATTAACGTGGTTTAAGTAATGATTTGTAAAGACTGCATCGTTTTAAGCTACTATGTGCCCCCCACCTCCATTTGGCAAATGTCCTTGCTTCACCGATTCGTCTGTGTACTGCTTAGGAAAGATGGCACCGACGAAGGGACCGTCCACGGAGAAAGAGTGATGGTTACCACTAAGCCATTGTGGGAGCAGGAGGTCACTTTGCATGTTAGCATTTTGATGGTCCAATGCCACAGATAGATAATACATTTAAAAAGTAGTGTAGGAGAGACACCAGAGCTGTCTATTCCAGTCTCTGAAAAGACAGCACCACTTCCCTCTGGGGCCCCACGGGGCAGGGTGGCTGGCTGCTCTGAACCTCAGGCGTCCTGAGTCTGAGGGGTCCCCTTACTACCTCACACAGCGGGTAGGGCTCCGTCCTCAGTCTGGCTGGCTTGGGCCAGCCTTCTTTGCTCTCTGGAGTCTGAGGGAAGTCGCTGACAACATCTCAGGAGCTAAGGGTACAGTCCCCTCACACATTCACCATCCAAGCAGGCACTCTGCCCTGTCCCCACACCACCCACCCCTGCCAGGGAGGCAGGAGGAACTGGTCAGATTCTGCAGACCCCTAGGGGAGGATAGGAGAGGTTGGGAGAGGACCGTGGGTTCTGAAACATGGTCCACAGCATGGGTCTGTGATCTGGCCACTGTGAGTTTCTTGGGGAAAAGCCAACCCTCGCAGGAAGGCCTGAGCGATGTGTTCATCGGATACCCAGGACTGTAGGCCCCTGAGGGATTGCTGGAGTGCTGGGATAACTAAGCAGGCGCTGCAACCCCACGTTTGGCAGAAGCTCAGAAAGGGGAACACTCTCCCAAGGTCACACAACAACCACAAGACAGACATGGGGTAAGACTATTAGGGAAGGCTCAGTTTGAGACGGCAGCCAGGATGGTGGGGGTGAGGGACGTTCTGAAGGGCTCCCGCCAAAGTCAAGAAGAAAGATGACGACATCAGTGGCTAAAGTTCAAGAGAATCTTCATTGAACAACTGAAAACACAGTGGCTCTGGGACCCTCCCCCAAGGTCACTCTGCTCCGCCATCCTGTGCAACCTGTGGTCTCTACTTCTGCTGAGGGCAGAGCAGAGAGGAGGGAAGCAGCCTCCGGGGAGGGCCGGAAAACACGGCTCACAGGAGCCACAGGGAGCCCAAGGAGACCAGCAGGATGTAGCCAGTGAGGAAGACTGGGCTCAGGAAGGCAGGGCCGGCCCTGCTGAGGAACCTCATGTCAGCGACCTGAGTCCTGATCCAGTTGGTGAAGTAGGAGGTGCTGGTGTAGATGCCTGGGAACTGGCGCCTGCCGCAGCTAAAGCTCCAGCTCACCACTCCCATCTGAATCCAGGTCTTGTTCACTTGGCAGACAAGGGAGCTGCCAGAGTTAGCCTGCAGAGGAGAGGAAGGGAGGGGATATGTAGCGTAAGCATGGCCGCAGGAGGGCTCCTCAGCCTGAGCCGTATCAGGCCCATGCTGTCCCCAAGGACGAGCTCAGTGACGCATGGCTCTGCACTGGGGACCATGCTGGCCTTTCTCTTCATTCCCCTCCTAACTACTCTCCGACTGTAATTCCCTAGTCCCCTCCTCTGTCTTCTCCTCACATCTTGGTGGGTTTCCAAGGTGTTGCCCTTGGCCACCTTCTTTCATACAACCCTGCTTGCAGAATGAGCTGTTTGAAATATAAACCAGCCGCCCTTTTTTTGTGCAGACATGGGTGCAGCATATGTAAGAATAATGTTTACAGTGACATATCAAAAGGTCATAGCTGTTATTTCTGGTGATGGTGGGTTTCTTATGATTTTTTTAAAACTTTATATGCTTCTATAATGTTGGAAAATTTTATGTCAGGAAAATAACTCATTGTATTTATTTTTTAAACATAATGCAAACCAAGATTTACGGGACATAATCTAATAAAGAGTACATAAGACTCTTGAAGAAAAAATTAATAAAACTATGCCTGAGAACATAAAAGAAGACCTATATTAATGTACAGATATACCATTGTTCATAGGCAAGACAACTTAAAACAATGTAAAAATGTCAGTTCTCAGGTTCCTGCAGTATGGAAGACAAGATACCCAATCAACCTATTGCTAAAGATAACTAAAAATGTGGGATTTTAAAAAATCTTCATTTTAAATGCATGGGTGAGCTGGCAAGAACTCTTAAAAATAACAGACAGAGAAAGATTACTGGGGGAGGTATGAGGGCATTCGTGGCCAGGAGATTACCCCATTGCCAGCTCCCTGACCTCTTAGCAAGGCAGGGACACATCCCCTAGAAGAAGCAGAGAGGTTTACATCAAATAGATTCTTAAATTGAAACTTTTAATGGGACGTGGTGTTTAATAACTGAAAGTGATTGAAAATTATGAACTCTACGCAAAATGATGTTTGGGGGAGGAAGGAAGATTTAACATAGGGAATGTGGGGGCAATTGTTTGAAAGAATAAAACCATTTAATGTGAATACCTTAACAAATTGAGACTCCTCAATAAACAATTACAGGAGGGGATGTGGAGCACAATATAATCTATACAAATTAAAATACACACATAGCAACACTATGTATTTTACAGTGATACAGACAGCTTTAAGAACATGTATTAGAAAGATTTGAGTAGGTGTCTTTTGGGGGAGGGAAAATGGAAGATGAAGCTAGTGATAACTAAGCTGATGATGATGGTGTGAGGGCCCATGCTTGAAGATATGATTGACTGGACTCTACAGTCCCGGAGAAACAGAGAGAGAACAGAGAAGAGAGAAAGAGATTGGGGGTGGAGAGAGAGAGAGAGACAGAGAGAGAGAGATCCATTGTATGTAGACATTATCTTACCACAGCAAAATAAAACCAGAATTCAATAACAAAATGTGAACCATTCCACCAGTGGAAAAAAAATTAACTTTCAAAAATGTTAAAGTAAAAACAGAATTAAAATCTACAGTTAGAATAGAGGATGATAAGAACATCACATATTGCATGGGATGTGGGCACACAGGAGAGTCCTAGTCTAAAATACTTTTACTATCAAATAAGAGAGAATGAAAATAAATTATTCATTATTGTCATCAATTGTTTATCAGTGCACATTCAGCTCAAGATGCTTGAAATTAATGAAGACAAAAGGGGATAATTTATGCATTAGAAAGGAGAAAAATCATAGACTTGAGAAATGAAATGAATAGCTTGTTCTTAAACAACAACAAAATAGATAAGCAACTTGTAAGTCTTACCAAGAAAAACAGCAAGAGAAGGAAAATGCAAACTCTTATGGTTTGAGTAGAAAAGAAACTAGTACCACATTCAGGGAAAATACACTTTCTCAGAATCTCAAGACTGTTTACAGCTTCCTCTTTATTGATTTAAATTCTGCACGAAATGAATAATTCCTAAGAAAATGCAAATCATTTAAACTAATTTAAAATTTGACAAAAAGCCTGACAAGTCCAATCACTATAGCCAAAACAACTTAAAATATTGCCCAAGAACCGACCGGGCGCAATGGCTCACGCCTGTAATCCTAGCACTCTGGGAGGCTGAGGTGGGTGGATCGTTTGAGCTCAGGAGTTCGAGAACAGCTTGAGCAAGAGTGAGACTCTGTCTCTAGAAAGAAATTAGCTGGACAACTAAAAATATATAGAAAAAAATAGCTGGGCATGGTGGCACATGCATGTAGTCTCAGCTACTTGGGAGGCTGAGGCAGTAGGATCGCTTAAGCCCAGGAGTTTGAGGTTGCTGTGAGCTAGGCTGACGCCATGGCACTCTAGCGCGGGCAACAGAGTGAGACTCTGTCTCAAAAAAAAAAAAAAAAAAAAAAAAATTTATTGCCCAAGAACAACCACTCAAAGGAGACCTGGCCTACATGGTTTCACAGGCAACCTCTATCTTATGTTCAAGAAGGAGATAATTTGTTACTTCAAATGTTCCAGAACATGGACAAATATTTTTCTATGAAGCATAGTTCTGATACTATAATTTGACAAAGGGGGTGCCTTCCTCAATTCATCCTAAAATGGAGCCCAGCCTCAGTGGAGGGCAAAAAGAAACCCAACATGGATTGTGCTACATGGGACTATTTGTTCCCCAAGGCCAATACCTTTCCGGGGCCCAGTGTTATCCCATGCCTGGCCCAGAGCCCAGCACACAATGTCTATTGGAAGAATAAATAAATTAAAACATGTTCTAAAAAAAGATATTATGAATCTGAGTACAACAGATGAATGAAATAAAAGTACACTGTGACCATGGAGGAGTAATCCTGGAATGCAGGGTGCATGAACAAGAGGAATCTGTTCAGAGAACTAATTGAGCACACTGAGTTAGAGCATGGTGTCATCTTGATAGCCGCATAAAACACATTTATAAAGCAGAAGATTCATTCCTGAAATACAATGTCATTGCAAAACAGAAGGGAATGGCTCTCTCCTCCACAGATTGTATGCCAAATTAGCACCATGAAATGCTTCATGATGAAGAGTGAGAAGTGCTTCCATCGAGATCAGCAACAGGAGAAAGCATAGCTATGATTCCTGGCTTTTTGAAGGAGAGGGACCCAAAACAATGAAAAAAGAAAAAATAGAAATGAAAGAGGTGAAACCATTACTAATTGCAGCTCACATGAGTGTAGGCTTGGAAAACCTGAGAGTCAACTACAAACTTCTAGATATAATAAAAGAGTTCAATAAGCTGAACTCCCAGATGCTTTCAACAAGAGGATAAGTCTAGGGGATGGAAATGAAGAAAGTTAAATTGCAGGAAGTCCTGGACCTGCTAAGGAGGCTGTAGACATTGATTACCTCTATGTGATAATTCAATTTTAAATATGTATGTGGAAAATATAAGATGACCAGTAGCAGAATGAAATTTACATATTTAACTTCTAAACCACTAAAGGAGATAAGTAGAGTGAAGAAAAAAAATTGGGCTGGGCGCGGTGGCTCACGCCTGTAATCCTAGCACTCTGGGAGGCCGAGGCGGGTGGATTGCTGGAGGTCAGGAGTTCGAGACCAGCCTGAGTAAGAGCGAGACCCCGTCTCTACTAAAAATAGAAACAAATTATCTGGCCAACTAAAAAATATATATATATAGAAAAATTTAGCCGGGCATGGTGGCGCATGCCTGTAGCTGTAGTCCCAGCTACTCGGGAGGCTGAGGCAGTAGGATCGCTTAAGCCCAGGAATTTGAGGTTTCTGTGAGCTAGGCTGATGCCACGGCACTCACTCTAGCCCGGGCAACAGAGCGAGACTCTGTCTCAAAAAACAAAAACAAAACAAAACAAAAAAAAAATATATATATATACACACACACACATATATATATTTGGCAAAAAAAAAAAAAAACTAACGAAAAAAAAGAAAGAAAAAAAAATCAAACTAAAACATAAAGTGGGGGAACAAAAGAAACCCGTCTTCTTGGTAAGTGCATTAAAGGACAGTCTCTCAGATGTGTTGAGAAAAAATAGCTTACAGCTTTATGTTGTTTACAAGAGATGCAACCAAAACTAAATGACATAATGTCTCCTGGAAGACAGTAGTTTTTCTGCAATACAGTTCTGGACATCTGCAATTAGACAAGGAAAAGAAATAGGCATACACATTGAAAAGGAGCCAAATTTATCATTATTTGCAGATGATATGTCTCTGGTCCTATGAAATTAAAGAAAATCAGCTAGATCCAGAAAGGTTGCTTATTACAAAGTGAATACACAAAAATATATAATGTAAACAGAAAATATAATGAAAGAAAATATACTGTTCACAATAAGAACATAATATACAACATCAAGGAATAGACTTTAAGAAACAGCATGCAGTAATCACATGGCGAAAGCTACAAACTCCTGCTCTATGAAGATAAAGAAATAGAGCAGAATAAAAGAGTCTGTTTTCCCTAAATCTATTAATTTCCACCGAAATTCCCATGTGGATTTCTTTTTGACAACATTATTGTAAGATTGTTCATTTAGAATGAGCATGGGAGAACAGCCAGTGAAGGAAGACTTCATGCTTCCTTTGCTACATACAAAAAAGAATTATAAAGCTACAATAATTTAAAAAGAGATGTGGTGACATAGGGATGAGGCTGTAAATGACAGAAATACTCCAAAATAAGATGGGAATTTATAATACAATAAAAGGGGCATTTCTAATTCATAGCTACAAATATATAAAAATATTCAACAAAAGATTTTTACATAATGGGGTACCCATCTGGAGAAAAATAAAGCTACATTCTCTCTCTTGACCTTCCAGATGAATCAAAATTAAAATGCTTAAAGAAAATCACTAGAACATGATGAGTAATTTTTTAATCTTAGGGTGGGAAAGGTATTTCCAAGAACATGCAAAAAACCCTAAAATCATCAAGAGAAATAATGATAAATGTGAGCACATAAAAATTTTACATAATTCTATGGGGAAAAATCCACACCAAAGAAAGGTAAATGATGGACAAACAAGTAAAATATTGTAAAGCATTTTACAAAGTGTTAACACTTCCAGTACCCAAAGTGTTGAAGTAACTTCATTTCAAAATAATTTGAGACTTACAGAAAAGTTGCCAGTATAATATTTTTACCCAGATTCACTAACTGTTAATGTTGTTTTACCATATATATATTTTTAAGACACAGGGTCTCACTCTGTCACCCAGGCTGGAGTGCAGAGGTGCAATCATAGCTCACTGCAGCCTTGAACTCCTTGGCTCAAGCGACCTTCCTGCCTCAGCCTCCCAACAGCTAGGACTACAGGCATGAGCCACTACGCCTGGCTCCTGTATTTGTTTTGTAGTCTCTCTCTCCATATGTATGTATATATATACACACACATATATATGTTTATGAACCATTTGAAATTAAGTTGAAAAATACATACTGCTCCTTTACCACTGATTACTACAGCATATAATGTCCAGAGTTTTTATAAATCAATAAAAACCAAAGTAGTTTAATAGAAGAACATGAGCAAAAGACATGGAAAAGTGTAAATGGTATATTGAACAAAGCAAGCTTTTTATTTGGACTCCCTTTGTCCCTTTAACATTTATTTAGAAGGTGTGTTATTTCTCTGATCCTGGGCAAAGACTTGAGCAGAACCAGAACTTTTTGCTCACTGTGATTAATGTAATCACAGTCACTATAATTGCATCAAATGTCACCAAACTATTTCAGTTCAGAAATCAGCAGATCCACTTCCATGTAATAATCACAATGCTAGACTTGATCTAACATTGAAGGAAAACTAACAGGAAAACTCCCTACTGCCATCTGGGACTTTGGCAAGCAGGAAGCCTGGGAAGGGAGAGGAGAGGGCTACACTTCCCCGTCCTGGCTTCCACTCCTCCTACCCCATCTTGCTACCCTGGTCTTCTGCACCTGCCGAGGTTAAAGCAGAAGAGTGAAGAAGAAAGGAGAACTGTCTTAACCCTCTCCGGGCCACTGGAGGGGATTTACAGCTGACTCTCTGTCTAGCTTCAGGGGCACACGTCACACTCTGACAGCACACTCTCTGAGCAATCCCACTGAAACCACTTGCAGTAGACTTGAACTGTGGGACAGGCGCCCCCCATCCCCTTAAAGGGAGAAGGCTGAGCTCATAAGAGCGGTTCTCTCCAGAGAAAGCCTCCTCACAAAATCACCTCCTGCTCTATCCTCTTTTTTTTTCTTTTTTTTTTATTCTTTTTTCAGCATATTGTGGGGGTACAAAAGTTTAGGTTATGTATATTGCCCTTGCCCCCCCACCCCGCGAGTCAGAGCTTCAAACGTGTCCATCCCCTAGACAGTGCGCATCGCACTCTTTATGTGTGTATACACCCGTCCCCTCGCCCACCCACATCTGCCCAACACCCGATCAATGTTATTCCTAAATGTGCTCTTAGGTGATGATCAGTGATGCTCTATCCTCTTGACCCTTTGATACACACATAGTGGAAGACCAGTCACATGACTCTCTTTGAATTCTGATACTTTATGTATTTTGATATCTTTGTTGAAACTTCCTATTTAATGTCCTGTTACACAAGTAATTTACAGACATTACAACAAAAATAAGAACATTATAGTCTACCAAAACCACAGAAGTTAATAGATAATGCCTAATGTTGGTGATGATGCAGGAAAGGGGCATTCATATACTGCTGGTGTTAATATAAATGGATTAAATCTTTGGGGAGGCTAATTTGTCAATATCTATTAAAATCCAAAATGTATATACAACTGATTTTATAATTACACTTCTAAAAATTTATTCTAGAGAAATGCTTGAACAAATGTGAAAAGATAAATGAACAAAGATTTTTACTCTGGTATAGTAAAAAACATACTGAAATGAGGTCAAATGTCTGTCACTAGGAGAATGGTTAAATAATTGTGACATAGCCATATGAGAGAAGTATTATTCAGCAGTTAAGGAGAATGAAACATATTTATTTGTATAGACATAGAAATGAGTCCAAGATATATTTTATATAACAGTCTTTTGTTAAAAATCAAAACCAGAAAAAAAATCCCTAAGACTTATTCAGGGTTTTATATGTATAGAAAGAAGTGTTAGGGATATAAACTAAACAATCTAGAGTGGAAATTTCTAAGTAGTTTGATTACAGGGAGATCTCATTTTCTAATTTTTGCAAACTATGTATTCCTTTCTTTTTTACAAAATGTGTGAATTTTCTTCCAAAATCAGAAAACATAATATTTTTAAATAAAGTAGTGACAATAGAATCACAACAGTAAAAATTAAGAGATGAATTCAAAGTTTAAATCAAAGATGATTACACAACCTTAAATGCTTTAAACACGAAACAAAAAAGAGTGAGTAAATATTTCTGCTCAAGAAACATAAAAAAAAACCAAATCAAGACCAAGTGAGAGCAGACATATTAGTACAGATAGAAAATTAGGAAATAAATGTTAAAAAATTTTGTTGCCACTGCACTCTAACCCGGGCAACAGAGCAAGACCCTGTCTTAAAACAAAAAACAAAAAATAAAAAAAACCACATACCAGGCTATCAAACAAGTCTCAACATATTCCATATAACTAGTATCACTGTAGAACTCACTTTATGACTACAGGGAAACTGAATTGTAAATCAATAACAACAGCAAAAATTTGCATGGGTCAAAATGAAATAAAAATGAAATTACATAAAATATTTAGAATTGGATGACTATAAAAATGCTACATATCAAAATTTATGGCATAAACCTAATATAATATTTATAGGTAAATTTGTAGCCTCAAATACTTGTATTAGAAAGGAAGATCAAAAATAAATTATCAGCCCGGCGCGGTGGCTCACGCCTGTAATCCTAGCACTCTGGGAGGCCGAGGTGGGCGGATTGTTTGAGCTCAGGAGTTCGAGACCAGCCTGAGCAAGAGTGAGACCCCGTCTCTACTAAAAATAGAAAGAAATTATATGGCAGCTAAAAATATATATAGAAAACTTAGCCGGGCACGGTGGTGCATGCCTGTAGTCCCAGCTACCTGGGAGGCTGAGGCAGAAGGATCACTTGAGCCCAGGAGTTTGAGATTGCTGTGAGCTAGGCTGACGCCACGGCACTCACTCTAGCCCTGGCAACAGAGTGAGACTCTGTCTCAAAAAAAAAAACAAATTATCTAAGCATCCAACTCAAGAATTTAGCCCTGGTGTATGTAGAACCTATGTGAGAGAGATGGTGACTGGCAGTGCAGGAAATGACTTTTACAATGAATGGCACTGGGACAATTGGTATCCACACGAGGAAATAAATAAAAATAGATTACTATCTTACAGCATTCACAAAATGAATGCCATGGGGATTCAAAATGTGAAAATTCAAAATTTCCAAACTTTCAGGAAAAAAAATATAAGAGAATATCTTTATGACCTTGGGAAAAGGAAGGATTTCTTAGATAAGAGACAGAAACCAGAAAGGAAAACATGATATATTTGACTAAAATAAAATCTAAACTGCTGTTCAGCAAAGGACAATATAAACAAAATGAAAAGAGAAATTGAAAACCTGGAAGAAGATATTTACAATTCACACAATGAACATAGAATTTGTATGCAGAATATTTAAAAATAATAAAAAGAACAAGACAAACACTAAAAAAGTGTGCAAAGTATATGAATAAATGAGTCACAGAAGAGGAATCACAAATAATGAATAAACATAAGAAAAGATTCACAACTGCACTAGTAACTGAGGACACGCACCTTGCATGTGCTATTTCTCATTCATCAGAATGGAAAACATTTTATCGTCTAATACCAAAAGCTGGCAAGGATATGGAGCAATGGCACTCTCACATAGAGCTGTTAGAATATAGGCCGGGCGCAGTGGCTCACGCCTGTAATCCTAGCACTTAGGAGGCCGAGGCGGGCGGATTGTTTGAGCTCAGGAGTTCGAGACCAGCCTGAGCAAGAGCAAGACCCCGTCTCTACTAAAAATAGAAAGAAATTATCTGGCCAACTAAAAATATATATAGAAAAAATTAGCCGGGCATGGCGGCGCATGCCTATAGTCCCAGCTACTCAGGAGGCTGAGGCAGGAGGATCGCTCAAGCCCAGGAGTTTGAGGTTGCTGTGAGCTAGGCTGATGCCATGGCACTCACTCTAGCCCGGGCAACAAAGCGAGACTCTGTCTCAAAAAAAAAAAAAAAGAATATAGATTAACTCCATCACTTTGGGAAACAGTTTAGCAATGACTATTAAAGATGAAGATAAATATAGCCTATGACCCACCAGTTCCATGCAAGGTGCATCCTGTTGAGAAATTCTGGAACAGGTAAATAGGGAGATATATGTGAGAATATTTAGAGCAACAGAGTTTGTGATATGAAAAAATTAGAAATGCCCTCAATGTTTATAAATAACAGAATGGACAAATTGTGGCACATTCACAAAAATATTATAGAGCTATTAATTAATGAATTAAAGCTGCATGTATCAATAAGGATAAATCTCAAAAACAATGTTGAATAGAAGATGCAAGTGGCAGAAGCATGCTTACAGAATGCATGCCATTTATGCAAAACTGGTTCTGCTAGCACCTGGCCCAGATGCTGGCATGTGGCTGACATTTAGAAGTGTTAAATGACCTGAGAAGTACTACCATTATTACCATTGTGGTGGACAGGGACAAAGAATATTTCGCTCCTATTTTACGGACTGGGAAACTGAAGCTAAGGGGAAGGAGCTTTTTGTAAGATCTCCCAGTACCATGTGAAAAGGAAACCATGACCCCTGAAAACCCCCTCTGTGCCTCCAGACCACATGCTCCACACCTGACAAATATCTGAGCCCCATTCTGAGCTGGCACACAGCACATCATTCCCAATGAACTTTTCATACTTGGAGAAGAGGAATCGGTACCGTCGATTGCAGATTTCATTGTTTATGATCTTGACGGCCACTTCCTGAAGACTGTAGGGGGTCCTTGGAGTCACTGAAGAGAGAGAGAGCCTGCCTCATCATCCCCCCAACTTTTCAGCATATCTCTATCTCAGAGTTGTCCACATTCGCTAATGTGGGAAGGAGGGCCACTTCCTGGGATAGTGATTTATAAAAGCCCCAACCCACAGCCTGACTTTCAAAAAATCCCCAGCTCATTAAAAAGACTAAGCAAAAGTCTTTCAAGGGGCTTGGAGCAATATGCACGCACCAGATGAGGACAAAGAGAGATTTCCCCAATAATTCAGGTTCTAGGAGAGTGAGCACTGCTCCACGGCCACCAAAAAGGTGCCAAAACCCTAGAGTTCAGAGTTGTGACACCCCCTGGAAAGCATGACCCCAAAAAGGCTCCCAGGTTCTAGGACTCCAGGGTAGCACCAATAAGGGCCAGACCTCCAGGAATTAGCGGTGGCTCAAGGTAACCGGTGAGAGTGATGGCTAGAGAGGCCTCCTCAATGCCTCAGTATCTCCTGAGGTCATGGCCCTCGTGCCACCTGCAGACAGGGAATCTCATTAATAGCCAAGGATTAATTTCCTGCCATGCTGCAGGGTGAGGGCTTGGCATTGGATTTAACTTAGCTTTGGAAACTGAGGTCCATGCAGGCCATGTGTGTCTATACACTATAGTACTGGGTATACCTTTGTATCAAGAGGTCAGCAGAGTGCACGGCACACGTAGGTGCTCAGGAAATGTTTGCTGACTGAGTGAATGAGTGAACAAATGAACCCCTGATGGGGTTGTGTAACGAAGAGGCAGGTATCTTGGAACCTCGGCCTGCCTTCACTCACCTTTTTTTTCTGTCTTTCCCCACCCGATCACCCAGCACATGTTTCCGATGTATGGCTTTAATCTGGTGTTGGGGAGGCAGATGGGCTGGACCAGGGGGGACCAGAAGATGGTGTCCCTGAGCTTCAGGAGGGCAATGTCCCGGGAAATGTGATTGTTGAAATCCTCATGAATCACGATGCTAGCGAGCGGGAGCTGAGTGCCATTTTCTGGGAGGTACTGGACTCCCACCATCACGGAGTACTGTGCGGGGTCCTTGGATCTGCAGGGTCACAGGTAGGAGGCAGATGGCCAGCAGTAAGGCCATGAGTGGTTAGAGAGACAGGGGCTGAGCACAGGGCTACCCAGCCAGGTCCCCTACTCCCAAGTCCCCAAATACACCAGGGCCCCTCAGGCTGGGAAGCAAAGTCCCTGGGCTGGGCTGGCCACCCTGACTGACCTCTCTAAGCAGTGCGCGGCTGTGAGGACCCACTGGTGATGGATGAGGGAACCGCTGCAAATGTGCATGCCCAGAAACAGGATGCTCACCTGCCATGGCCACTTCCCTACCTCCACCATCTTCCCCTTCACCATCCTGCAGGATACGTTGGTGTGACCGCAGGCCAGGAACCAGGGCCCTGAGGAAAGAGGCTCTCAGGCAGCAAAGGACTGCCCTCCCACCCCCGTACACAGCAGACTGTTGAGGCAGAGAGAGCTGCCTGTCAGCCCTGTCACAAGCAGCCACTGCCATGCACACATGTGGGGAGGGGCTTTTCCCACTTCCTTGAAACTGCAACCAGAGACCCAGAGGCAGCAGGTGCCCCATGTTATAAAAAGAGCCCCCAAACAATGGGGACCAGAGAGCCCTTCAGGGCTTGTTAAGAGCCATCACCCAAGGACTCATCCCTGCCCATACTTTACACAAACAGATGGCTGGGGGAGTGAAGAAGAGAATCATCAGCGAGTGAGCTGTCACCTGAAGGTAGGTGACAGAGCACAAGTGGGCAGGGCTGTGTGTCTGTTGTGGCCAAAAGAAATGGACAGACATGTTGCATTGTGCAACCCCAGACCCACCTTGATACTGTCCACAGCCCTGGGGCTGGGGTCTTTGTGATCACACAAGGAAGTGAGCAAAGATGCTTATCCAGTCCCTGGCAGCAGGGGTGGGAGGAGAAGAGGCTGTGCTAAACTGGATATGAGACAAGATTTTAAACTGGACCAGCCTGGATTGGCACTGGTGTTTAATAATTAAACATCATAAAGGATAAGAAAGGGAGAAAGATTCTACAGTAAGGATTGGAGACCAAGATTAAAGAAAAAATGAAAAGGTATCTTATCCTGCCTGCTATCAAGTTCGGGCTGGTCAAGAAACTGTTCCATGTGATCGTGGACCTCCTCTTAGAAGTGAAGGCGGACATGAATTTACACCTTCACAAGCTGTCATGGTTACAGAAAGCGTTTCCCTGGGCAGCACAGCATGCAGTACCAAGCAGAGTGTCAGGAACCAGCGTCAGCAGCCAAGGCTAGTCCTGGCCCCCTGGGGTCTGTGGCAAGTGGCGGTAGTGGAGGCGATACAGGAAAAAACAGGCAAGACTAGTACCTGTGGTGACCTGTGCATAGGAGCAGAAACATCTACCGGCCCTAGCTCATAGCAGTCCCTCCGAGTGTCACAGACCATTGACGTTTGGGCTCATTAATCCTGGATGTAAATGGCCAGTTCCCTTGCCACAGACTTCCGTGGCTAGATGCGTTCACCCTGGACCAGTGGCCTTCCACAGGGATCACAGGCACCCCCGTTCTCCCACACTTCCACGGCGTGCTGTCTTGCCCTGCCCCTCACCCTCCCGTCCTCCTCCATGGCCCTTTCCGCCGCTGTCCTATTTTCTGTCTCCCCCAGAGGGAGCCGCCTTTTCAGCCCTTCTCACTGTGGTGAGTATATGGCTACTTTTCTGTTTCTGATGACAGCCTGCCCCAGTCGACACTGGTCCACACTGGGAGCAAGGAGAGGGTTTCCGGAGGCTTGCCTTTCCTTCCTCACAAGCTGAGGCCCCGCAGAGCCTCCAGAAGAACTTCACCACGTTAAAAAGTGACAGCTCTGGGGACAGTGAGCTGCTCCGGGGACAGAGGTGTGCTTCACCTGGGCGCTCCCTACTCTCAAGTGAGTTCCTCAGAACTCACGTCCAGGACAACGTCGACTCCAGTCTCCTTTCCTGAAACCTTCTATGGGATTTGTAGGATTCGCGATGGAGGTGCCAGCACCAAGCACAGCAGCCAAATCTGGGGGGAGCCATGATAGATTAATTGGGGGTGCAAAGCATCACAGATCAACCTTGACCCAGGCACAGTGTCACCATTTCATACACAGTACTCAGGTTCAAATGGATTCCACTGCAGACCGCCTCCACCTCTTCTTGGAGTTCCACAGTCAGAGCACTCCACTTACAAGCAGTACCCTGATAGCATTTCCCACACTCACACGTGGTCACAGGGAGACATCTATTGGCCCCATGACCTCTGTCCCCATAATGTCATGGCCCCAGAGCTGTCCCACAGCTGTCCCACATCATCATAGGCACAGAAGTCCTCTATGGGGAGCTGCACACATCCTCACCGCCCCAAAACATCACAGATGCCTGAAGGCAGCACAGCACAGTTCAGAGTAGAAACGACCCACTCATTCATTCATTCATTCATTCACTCAGTCACTCATTCAGTGAGGCACTAGTCTAGGAGGGGGAGTCACACAGTGATGGGGGCCACATCCCTATTCACAGATGCCCCCCCAGCATGTTCTCTGCCAAGCAGCAGAACAGGCAACTGAGTTGACGCTGCTACTACAAAATCACCTGTGGTAGTCAGTTGGGGTGGGAGACTGAGACCCTCTGTTACTTGGGGTCCCAAACTTTTCACCCCCAAAGAATCTATTGAAAACTGGTATTGAGTCCTGGCTCCACCACTCACAAGCCACTCATAAACCCTGGGCTTCCTACTGTGAAATGGGGTCACTGGTAGAGCTCCCCTCACGGAGGGTGGAGACATAACACTGTCTCAATAGGGCCTGATAACAGTGGACACTCACATAGCACTTCGTCATCATCACAGGTCTGGTTCTCCTGTGACTGTGTCTCCCAAACAAGCTCGTTTGTTACACGGATGTCAGTTTGTTCCCCCACTTTTAATAAGGTTCTTCCCTCATGTGTTCATGGTCACCCTGGAAATTGGAACTGCCCCAGCACCTTATGGGTCCCCAGTCTGCTGAGGATGTACCCATCAGGATCTGGACAAATGGAGGCCCTCAGGCATGAGGACAGCTGACACAGGCACCGAGGCAAACAGTCCCCCTCCAGCCTCTGCCCCATGTCCCTGAAGCCCTACCTTCAACATACGGCTGATTGGCTATTCTGGCAGAAGGAACTGGAGATGTGAGAAGATCCCCTGACCCACATGCCATGGCAAGCAGATGTCCAGTCCTCACGGCTCCTTATAACCGGAATGGGGGGGGAGGGGCGTCTCCACTGCCTGAGGATTCTAGAACTCTTGGTTTGTTTATTCAGGACAGCAGGGAGTGGGCCTCTGCCCCAGGGCCGGGGACTTACCTGGCTGTGGCGGCAAGACTCTAAGAAGGAGGCAGGATGGTCATGGCAAGGCCCTGCCAGGGCCTCAGGTGATGCTGCTGTCAGGAACCTCCCTGCAATAGGCCTCCTGACGCCTGGCCTGAGAGAGTGCCTTCTGGGCCCAGCTCTTAGCACCCAGTGCCCAGCCTTGGCCTTGGTGGTGCCCCTGTGCCTAGCTCTGAGCCTGTGACAGCACCACATGTCCAGCTTGTGACAGTGCCTGGTGCCCATCCCAGGCTCCTTTGTGAAGCCCCTCTGATGGCCTCCTTGGAGGTGTGGAAAACAAGGCACTACAGGGGGATGACAAGTTCCTGTAGTGCGTGGCTGAGGTGGAATTGGAATTTTCCTTTTTCCCTCAGGGTGTGTATTTTCAAGAGAACAGCTCCTGGGTGGAGGGACTCCAGGTGTGTTTGGCCTGGGAAGGTGACTTCCTGAGAGGAATCAGCTTGTAGACTTGGTTCTTCATGAATCAGCAGGACGAATGACATCTTGGGACACCTCCCTGCCACTCCACTGAGGATCCCTCCTCCCAAAGAGCCCATGCTTCTCACACTGTCATGAAGACAGACCACTTCTGATGCTGCCAAGGATGTGGGGCGATGCTGGGGGAGAGGAACTGGCTTGACCACTGTAGAAAGCCGCTGGGAATCATTCAGCAGAGCAGAAAGTGTGCCTAGGCCACGAGCCGAGCCGTGGCGCCACTCCCGCACGTATGCCCGAGAAGCAGCAAGCAGGCGGCAGGAGACGTGCGCAGGACTGTTCATAGCAGCACTGTTGGGAAGAGCCCCAGCTGGACACTGCCACCCACGGTGGGACAGAGGCACAGAACCCTCCACAGCCGTGAGAATGGACGACCTACGGCTCACATAGTTGAGTGGTGACGCTCATAACCCTATCATGGGTGAAAGAAGTCAGGTACAAAAGGCGACAGGCTGTATGAAATTCAAAAACACGCAAAACAAATTAATTTTAGGGATATCATACAAAATCAAGGAAATTATTAATATTATCCCTATAATCAGATTCCCTAAGAAAGGGGGAGAGAGAAAGAGGAGGGAGAAACTCGAGAAGAAGAGAAACCCTATCTACTCTTCTGCCTTTGTAGAAATAATACTTTGGAGGGAAACAATCAGTCAATAAAACAAAATAAGACAACTGAGTAAAGATCAAGCACATCTGTGATCACAACCAGTGTAAATGCACAAATTCTATTAAATACTTTTAAAAGATAAAAATTCTTACATTAAGTAAAAAAAAAAAACCCACTCAGATGCTACTTATTAGAGACACACCTAAAATAAAGTGACATAAAGAAGGTGAGAGGATAAAGGTGGGCAAAAACATATTCAGTATATGTAAGGAAAAGTAGCAACGGCAATGTTCATCTCTGAAAATGATTCCAGACAAATGATTTAAACAGAAAAAAAAAGTTATTTTATGTTGTAAACAGACAAATTGCAATGATATGTAACATCATAAAATTCTGTTCATCAGTAAAATAGCATCAAACATATCAAGCAAAATCCATCAGCAATACATAAGAAATTGAAAAACCTCACTTGTTGTGGCAGAGTCTCCTCCAACTCACTATGACTTTGAGGGATGAAATATCTATAAAAATCAACCACATATTAGACTACTCAGAAAGCCACAATAACTTCCCTAAATGCTGAACTAGTGTGGGCCACATTTTTTTATCATGATGCAATTAAACAAGGATTTTAAACAATGATTTTAAACAAAATAAGCCAAATCATTTGAAAATTTAAAAAATAAACCTTACCAAATTAATTTGAGGAAATAAATACACTCTATAAATTATTTAGAAAATACTAATAATCATAGCAAAGCATTTTTTTTTAAACTTCTTAGGCATGTCCAAGGAAAATTCATAACTTTAAAGGCATTTATTATTGAATAACAAAAATGAAAATAAATGAATTATATACTCAAATCAAGAAACCATAAAACATATAAAAATAAACAAGAGGAAAACCTGTAGCTAACAAGTACAAAATACAGAATTATACCTTAATCAATTAGAAGAACAGCCAGAACGAAGCATGAACCCTTTAATGGATCTTTGAAAAAAAACAAGTAATATTAAATAGGACAAAAGGCATATTTTATATTGACAGGGTGGAATCCACTAAGATGGAAGATCAGGCATGAACCTTGTACTCCTAACATCACAGCTTTGAAACATATAAAGCAAAAATTGTTAAAACTGCAAGAAATAGCCAAATAATTTTTGTGGCAAACCTCTAAGAAATCAACAGATTATGTAGCCATAAAATATTTGAGGTGTTGAAAGGATTTGAATAACACAGTCAACAAGCCTGATCCAATCAGTTGTAGCTCAAACTTTGTTCTGAAACACACTTTTGAACGCACATCAAACATTCACTGAGACTGACAAAATAGTGGGCCACAAATAAAACCGCAATAAATTCCAAAATACAGAAATAATTAAATCCATATACAGTCATGTATCGCTTGGCAATGGGGACACATTCTGAGAAATGTGCTGTAGGGTAATTTCATCATTGTGCAAACATCATAGAGTAGACTTACACAAACCTAGATGGTATAAATATTTTTATTTACATGTATTTTTTCATATAGAAAATCAAATGTCCCAGCACCATTACTGAATATCAGTCATTTCCCCTATTTGATCCGCAATGCTAATATCAAGTGCCACGTATCAGGTTTCTACATATCCTTCATTGTAATCTCATGGGACCACCGTTGTACGTGCAGTCTGTTGTTGACTGAAACATTATTATGCAGCACATGACTGTAGTGATATAGAGAAAAACAGGAGAATCCCCTGCTTCTCCCCAAACCTACCCATTGGGAAATTAAATAACATCCTTCTATATAACTCTTGTGTTAAATGGGAAATATAGTGTGAAATTATAAACAACAGAGAAATGAATGACAATGAAGCTGGTGTATATAAAATCCTGTGAAATATGGCCAAAGTGGGACTCAGCGGAAAATTTATGGAATGAAGTGAAAATATTGGAAACCAAAAAAGTCTAAAATAATGAATTAAGCATACTAATCAAGAAGTTAGAAAAAAAACAATAAAATAAATCCCTAAAAGTAGAAGGTTGAAGTTATTAAAACTAAAAGCGCTTTAATGAAATAAGCAGAAAGAAGAAGATTTGATCACTAAAACAAAAAGTTAGTTTGCACCATTTAGGATGTTATAGTATGAATGTCCTGCCAAAAATCATTAACCGGCCATTCTGCTTTAATCTACCATTTTGCTTCTGTAAACCTGCTTGCTCCTCCTTGCTACCCCCAACACAGAAATTCCTGAGTACAACACCCATGTTTTGTGTAAACAAGATAAGGCCCAGAGCCCAAACTGCCCAGGTCATGGTACACCTAAGATAGGAAAATGATGGCTCGGAATGAGACCAATCAAGAGCAGGAACGATGACTTGGAACTGGACCAATTGGGAGCCAACAGGATCAGCAACTTTAAAGAAGCCAATGAACTAAGGGGGGAGGGGGGTGGTGTGCCCAGCGTGTCGTGTGAAACCAGGGTGTCATGTGAAACCTGCAGCAGGTGTTGTGTGAAACCTGCAAAAGAGTATAAAAGCTTAATTTTACCCCAGGGCGGGGTCCTAGTTCTTAGAGAGGCCACTGCATTGGTGCTTGGGGACTTGGACCCTAGCTCGAGCTAGTCAATAAACTCCTTTGCTGTTTGCAGCCTCGGCGACTCCGCCTCTCTGTTCCTGGGGCCGAGGGGAACTGGCTCTGACAAGGAGTTCCCAAGTAACAGAAATTTCCACTCAAATAGGTTTATAATTCCCATCTCTTCTCTTTGCTTTCAGTAGTGGTGGCTTCAGCCTCAGTTGGTCCCCTTATTGAAGAATGGCTGCCAACAGCCCATCTCCTCCTGCTTCCTCATCTACATTCAAAAAGACAGTGTGCATGTCTTTTCTCTAACCATGCCTTATCTGTTTGGGACAGCCCAGGTCAGTACCCCACCGGGGGCAGGTGGCTGGGGTACTAGAACATGACTAGATCAAGCTGGGAACTGAGAGAATGACAGCTTCCCCATGAAGGACATGGGCAGCCTGGCAGAGGTGTGGGCCCCTGACCCACGGGAACGGCGTGTAATACAAAGGAAAGAGGAGGAGGGACACCATAGAGCTAACCACATGGCTTTTTGAACATACCTATGAAGTAGATGGAACTTTGGACATTGTAATCTGTAATAATTAAGAAAAATGCAGAGTACACACATGAACAATATTAGAAATAGGAAAGAGAACATAGACTCAAATTTTATACATCAATTTGAAATTTGTAAGTCTAAGGTAAATTAAGTGATTTCCTAGGAAACTGTACTAGAATTAACTCAAAAAGAGGTGGAATATGTGACTAGTCCAGCAATTATAGAGAAATTTTTTAAGTAATCAAAGATTTATCCGTTAAAAAAATGCATCAGGCTCAGTGAGTTTTATGTGCACCATCTACCAAACCTAAGGAACAGACAATGCTGGTGTTATATAAACTGTTCTAGGGCATAGGGAAATACTAGAAAGCTGTTCAACATGTTTTAAGAGGCTAGCATAGCAATGACACCAAACTTGAACAAAGGATAGAACAAAAAAAAGAAAAAACTGTAGGCTAATTACAACAGTGGGGCAGGCAAAAAGTCTAAGCAAAATGTCAGCAAATCTACCGTGCATTATAGGATTTACCTAGGAATACCATTGATCTAGTAATGTAATTCAGTATGGAAATAAATAAGAAAATCCACAAAATCACTTGAGTAGTTCACTTCTGCATCATCAGGGCCCAAAACAGTCCCTGGCACAGAGAAGACTCTCAATAAATATCCATGGAATGGATGAAAGAATGAAGTCAGAATCAGCACATATACTCCCACTGTCACTGCTACTATGTCACACCGTGCGGGATGGCAGTCTCGGGCAATGAGATCAGAAAAAGAAATAATAAGATGAAGCTGTCACCATTTTAAGTAATTTGATTATGCAAAAATAAGCCAAGGGAATCAACTGAAAAACCACTGAATCAGTAACACAGTTTCGCAAGACAGCCAGGAATCAAGATCACTATTTTTTAAAAATCCATCAACAGCTGTACAATACCTACCATACGGAATTAGAAAAAATGTAATGGGAAAAGATATCATTAACATAAACAAAATTTATAAAATACTTAGAAATAAACATAATGTTTTCCCAGACATCCCTGAAAACACCTGGAAAGCTACTGAAAAGACACAGAAGAAAAGCTGAATGAATGGAGACATATTCCACATCCCTGGTTAGGAACTCAACATTGTGGAAGTGACAGTTCTCCCCAAATTAATCAGGGTATTTAATTCCAATTCAAATACCAATAGTGTTTTTAATGAAATTTGACAAACTAATTCTAAAGCTTACAAAGAAGACATTAGGCAATAATTTTTTTAAAGGAAGTGGAGAGCTTTTGCTACCATTTAACAAAATACAACAAAGCTGATTGAAACATTACAGCACTAACCCAGGAACCAGAAAAACAGATCAGTGGGAAAGTAATAGAGGGTTAAAACACATACCCATGAGTATATTGGGATTTCATTATTATAAATGGGGAAATTCAAATCAGCAGGAAAAGAGAGATGGACGCTACAAGAAATGGTGTCAATGAAATTGGCTCTCCAGTTAGAAATAGAGCCATACCTCACACCACACATAAAAAGAAATTTCAAGTGAATTAGACTTAAACAAACAACGTAAATTAAAAAAAAATGGAAATAACAGCTTTTACAATCTGGAGGTGGAGAAGGCCATTCTAAGAGAGGCACAAAACCCATAAATAAAGACTGACTGATATGACTCCATGATAATTTTAAAAGGCTTTATGGTAAAATTACCCATATTTCTAAAAGACAAGTGGCTTACTGAAGAAAATATTTGCAAAATAATTGACAAAGGCTAAGTATTCAGAAAAGATAAAGACCTTCCATAGAAAAAGATAAGGAATCCAATAGAAAAATAGGCAAAGTATATGAACAGAGGATTTACTAGAGCAAAAGTATATTTTTTTCAATGAACACATGAAAAAACATTTTTCCAATAAAGAAAATACAAATTAAAACAGCAATGATATAATTTTCTGCCATCAGATGGGCAAAAATTGAAAAGATCAATAACATCTATTTTTAGTAAAGGGGAAACATTCATTCTCGTATACTGTAGGTGTGAATGTAAACTGGTTCAGCTTTGGAGGACAGGGGGTGAATTTGATGGTATTCCTCCAAAATTATTAAATTTGCATCTCCTTTGTCCATCTTCCCCTCAGTCTCTGTCCTAGGAAGACAGCCGTGGACATGCCGCCAAGCGTGCTCCCCTACACGTGTGGGAGCGTGTTCGTGGCAACACCATGGCAATGCTCACAAGTCAGAAACAACCTAAAAACTAGTGGTGGCCGAATCACTGTTGTATCTGTACAGAACACAGGCAGTAACGTAAAATTATGCTCTAGATACTGACATAGAAAGGTCCTCAGTCATATGCTTTTGTAAAGTGTCGGTTATTAATACATATATAAGACCCCATTTATTTTAAAAATCATAAAGCTGTTGTTTAAGGATGTTAATAATGATGACTTCTGGGGATGGGAGCAGGACTGGCAGTGGGATTAGATGAAAGAAGGGGAATCTTTATACATATTTCTGAATTTTGTTAGTAAATCACAAGACTGTATTTAGATATTACACATAATCTTTTTTTTGAGACAGTCTCACTCTGTTGCCCAGGCTAGAGTGCCGTGGCGTCAGCCTAGCTCACAGCAACCTCAAACTCCTGGGCTCAAGCCATCCTCCTGCCTCAGCCTCCCAAGTAGCTGGGACTACAGGCATCCACCACCACGCCTGGCTAATTTTTTCCATATATATTTTTAGTTGTCCATATAATTTCTTTCTATTTTTAATAGAGACGGGGTCTCGCTCTTGCTCAGGCTGGTCTCAAACTCCTGAGCTCAAAGGATCCACCCGCCTCGGCCTCCCAGAGTGCTAGGATTACAAGCGTGAGCCACCAAGCCCGGCCGATAATCCTTTTTTCTTAAGAGAAAAAAATGTAGAAAGAAATAGACCAGAATGAGAAGAGTGGATATCTCCATGTGGTGGGACTCCAGAGGATGTTTTCTTTCTTTTGGCTTGACTGTATTTCCTAATTTTCTACAACAAATATGCAATACTTTTATAATCAGGTTTTTTTTTTAAAAAAAAAAAAAGGAAGAAGAAAGAAGGAGGAAGGAGAAGAAGGAAGGAGGAGCATGAAGGAGGAGGAAGGAGGAGGGAGGAAGAGGAAGAAAGAAGAAGGAGGAGGTGGAGGAAGAAGAAGGAGGAGGAGGAGGAGGAGAAGAAGAAAGAAGAAAGCTAATTTTGGAGTTCCATCTGTGGGTCATTCCTACTGTCAGCCTACAAGCCTACAGGGCATGTTTCAACTGCTCCCTTACAGCATGCCCACTTTAAAGATGAGGAAACTGAGGCCACAGGCCCAGGCCCTCTCCCTATGCCCCAGCACTAATGATACAGCGAAAACAATCAGCCTCCACTCTGAGGAGGTTCCTGGCAGACCTAATTCCAGGAAGCCCTGCCCTCCCACCGACCCCCAAGCCCCAGGGCTACCCCAGAGAACAGAAAAGAGAAAAGAGCCAGCTCAGGTTTGCACAAGTTTAATCCCTGCTATTCTGGTCCCAGATTCCAGGACCTTTCCAGGCTACACTTCCCTTCTCCTGGTCACCCAAGGCCTAGTCATCCACCACATTTCTCCCCGCTGGGATGCCAAAGTGGGACCCAGTCTTGCAGGGGCCACTCTTTCGCCACCCTTACTCTTGTTGAATATGGACACATGACCTTGCTCAACCTCCACCCAGCCCCACTCAGCAGAGGCAAAGCAGGAAGACAAGGGGTGGGGATGTCAGGGGCCCACCCGGGAGTGCAGCAGCCAGCACAGGAATAGGAGCCAGGCAGAGGCGCAGGGACCTGCGAGGGCTCCGTTGCTCATTTGCTTCGGGATCCATTTGGTGTATTCGGTGACGCGGGTGTACACGCCTGGATTCTTTGCTTTCGCGCAGGCCTTTTCCCAGGACAACACCCCAGCCAGAATTCATCTGTCCTCAACTTCACAAGCCAACGGCCCCCCGGAATCCCCCTGGACAAAGAGAGCAGTGATGGAGGCTGTGGGTCCTACTGGGCCCTAAGGGACCTAGAATGCCCACCCTCTGAGTTCTGCTTGGAAGAGTCATTCCTTGAGGTTCACACTCCCAGGGGTCCTCCTTTGGCTCCTCTGTTGAGGACCCCACTCCAGAGTAATGCCCAAAATCAATGTCTCAGGAGAAGGCAGGAGGGAGCAGAGCGCTGCCTGGTGGTGGTAACAGACAGGAAGGCCAGGCCAACCCCTCCCCAGGGAACTGCCCCCACCTGGCAGGAGATCTGCCAGAACCTCCCGGAAACTCACATTGCACAGGTTTTCTTCATAGTTGGTGGCACAGATCATGTTCCTCAAGACAAGGCGGATAACTCGGGGGAAGATGGACTTCCTGTGGTAGATCCGGTCACACTTCTTGTTGTCCATGATAAATACCTCGGCCTCCTGCAGCTCTGTGGTCAGCACGGAGTCAGCTGTGGAGGAGCCCAGCGGGGTTAGCACTAACTCCTCACTGCACACAGCCCTGACCTCTGCCTAGTGCCTTGTCACCCTACCCTGGAGACTGCCAAGCCACACCCTGTCACACCTTCAAGACCTCCTTCACCTGCCCCGCCCCCCTGCAGTGCAGACCTTGTCCAGCAAGCACCTCACCCTCTGCAGCTCTGATTCGAGATCCCTTTCTTGGGAAGCTTCTGCTTCTGAACCAAGCAGGCCACAATCCAAGTTCCAGTGCAGCCACCTTACAAGTTGGGACCCCAACCACACGCCACTATTCTCCAGACTCTGAACTTTGTGTGTACTAGCTGTCCCCTCTGTCACCTGACTAACACTCACTCCTCCTTCAGACATCTCAGACAGTCCCTCTGCCCAGAGCTCATCACAGATCCCTCCCTGCTTGGCCTCAAGACCACCTGGCAAGGTCTTTGTCTCTTTCCTCCTCAGCATGTGCCCCTACCCATGCTTAGCTGTGACTTCCTTCCAGGCAGGGCATGAATTTCCAATGCCAAGGGCTGGGGGTGTGGCTGATGCTCAAAGTTTGTCAAGTGAATGAATGAGTGAGTGAGTGAATTGAATCCCCAACTCTGAGCTTCTATAAGAGGCAGGTGATCATGCCCAGGCCAGGCATTGCTAGGCCTGAATGAGGTGCCCATGTAAACAGTGACAATGGTTACCATGCAAGGAGTGATAGATCCTAACACATTCGAAGAACCAGGGACCAGAGGTGACAAACACAAGCTTCCGGAGAGGCACCATGAGGGGTCCAGCAGGAGAGGTCCCAGAAGGAAAGGAGTGTGCTCTCTGTGGTACCACACCCACCTCCCACCCACCCCACTCACCTGAAAACCTTTGTTTAACCTGGCTCCAGCCGGTCACCCAGCACTGTGTCCCAACCTTCAGGTTGAAGTTGGGCTCGAGGAGACAGATGGGCTGCACATAGTTGTTGAAGATGACGGGAGTGTGAAGGCGGAGAAGGGCGACATCACCTATGATGAAATTCTGGCCCCATTACTTGGGGTGCATAATGATGTCCTTCACAGGGATCCTGAGGGCCCTGGTGAAGTTCAGAGGCTGCAGCTCCTTGGTGCTGCAGGAGATAGAGAGCTCCACCTGGTAGATATCAGGTTCCCAAGCAAGAATATGTTCCTACCTCCCCTACAGCCCCTCTCCCTTCATAGAAGTCCTGCCTGATTTGCTGTGTTTGCCCCATCTTGCCTGATCTATCCCAAGGGCCCTCAAGGTCAGAGGTCTGACTGCCTCTTCATTCATCATTTAAGTTGATTCAAGGTGACCAGGTCTGTGTGTTGTACGTGCAGCTGCAGAGGTGTTGGTGTACATGTATGTTCTTGTGTGTGGGGCTAAGGAGTGTATTCTGAGTTTTCTTGTTGTTCAGCTTAGGATACACTCTTTGTGACTTGGGGCTCCTGCCCCAGCTCAGTCCCTGATCCCCAGACATCCTGAGCATGACTCTTCCCTACTCTCCCCTCCCCTCTTCCCACGCTCTCCCAACCCCTCTCCTCCCCCATTGTTTCACAGAGAAAATGAGGAAGCTGTGCTGGGCCTGTTGTATCTCTGGGTCTCCAGGCCCTGGACACATGGTCCGCACTCACCCTCGGATGCAGTGGGCAGCAGTCACCACCCAGCTGGCGTTAATGAGGGCCCCTCCACACACGTGCTCATTCTCCATCTGGAGGCTCACCTCCCAGGGCCAATGGCGGGTCACGCCCGCATCCTCCGACCACCAGGGCGCACCACAAACTTCAGGCACAGTGACCACATAAAGGAGAATGAGAATGACTGAGACCAAGGAACCCTCCAGGACCAATCTGCACAAAGCTATAAACTCAGGGGCTTGTTCCCATTTCAAAGAGGGGGAGACTGAAGGTGAGAGATGGGCAGTGGCCTGCCCAAAGGCACTGAGCTAGACAGAAATGGACAATGACAGAGATAAAAAAGCATCAAGACAGAGACATAGAGACATCACAGCGGGAGAGAGAGAGACTGAGAGTCACCGGGAGCAATCAGTACAGAACCTCAAAACAAAGGAGAAGCAGAGGAGTCCCAAGACAAGAAACGCATTTTCTTGTGTCTAGGGAGACTCCTAGGCCACACTCCTGAAAAACTATAATGCTTGCTGCATCTCTTAGATCCAAAAGGCCTCTGTCCCTACACTGCTCAGAGTCGAGAAAAGTTTCTGCCTTCTATGTTAGAAGTTTTCACACTGCCCATTCAAGGTCCCAGTGTGACCCACAGAGGCCCCACACGCACAGCTCACACACTCTTAGTGTGCACATAGTTCTGCCAATCGAGTCGTATGATTGGATGAATGTATGAATAAACACAGATGCAGAAATTCTAAATAATACATTAGCCAACATTATACTTTAAAAAAAAAACCAATGCACCATGATCATATAAGGAGTGTTCCAGGGGTGCAGGGGTAGTCCCATATAGTGTAGTCTCCACATAAATTAGTTCTAACAATAGAGAAAGACCATGTGCTTTTCTCCATAGACACATAAAAATGCCTTTGAAAAATGCAACACATTATGACTTTAAACAAAAACCTCTTACTTAAACTAGAAATGGAAAGGAAATCCTTAACTTTATAAAAGTTAGATATGCTGCAAACCTACAGCAAACATCATATAACATTAAAGAAAAGGCAAAAAAGAATCTATCCCATCAGAGGCCAGGAATAAGGATCCTCTGTGAGGAGGAGAGCAGAGGGGGTAATGCAGACAGCACAGGGGGCTGCTGGGTGTTGGCGCTGTCCTACTTCTTCACCGGGTGGTAACTACACAGCTGTGTTCATTGCATGATAATTCCTGGAGCTGGACCTTCCTGTGTGCACTTTTGTGTAATGCATATAATACTTGAATAAAACAATTCACTTTGAAAATCAATAACATTTCTCTATCCCAGCACAACCAACTAGAAAATATACTGAAGATAAAATACATTGTCAGTAGCCGAAAATTATAAAGTACCTAGGAATTAACTTATCTAACATCACATGAGACTTCTGTGGTAAAAAATTCTAAACTATAAAAAAGGACACAGAAAATGATCAGCATAAAGGGAGAGACATTCTTGGTCTTAAAGAAAATAACTGAATATGTTAGATGTAATTTTTCCCAATATCAATAAATTCATTTTGCAAGTTAGAATTTTTAGGAAACTTGATAAACTTACTCTAAAATTGAAATAGAAAAACAAATGTCTACATATAGCTCAGTCTTTGCAAAAGTACAGCAAAGAAGGGCCACTTGTCCTAGCAGATATTAAAACAGACACGACAGCCACAATAACAAAAACAGTGTGGTATTGTCGCAAGGACAGCAAATGGGCCAATGGAAAAAAACAAGACAGCTTGAGATTGTTCCATGTATTACAGGAACTTGATGTAAACAAAGGAGCCACCATGATCAGTGGGGAAAAGAAGGACTAGTGAGTAGATGGTGTTGGGAAACTGGCTCACTATAAAAGAAACAAGAAAAACAAAACTAGATTCCTTGCTAATAGCACTTGAAGACCTAAAGGTGAAAGGTAAAACTGTAAAGTTAACAACTATGTGACATAGGGTGGGAAAGGACTCCTTAAAACCTCAAAACACAACCCATAAAGCATAGACTGATTAACTTGATTACATCAAAATCAAGGAGTTTTGACCCCAGGAGCAAGATTCACAGGCAGAGGACAGATTGGGAGGGAATATCTGCAATATCTAAAATCGATCCAAGACTTTTATTAGAAATATGCAAGGAACTCTAGGAAATCAACAAGAAAAAAGCACAGACAATATTTAAAAGAGAAGGACAAGCAATTTATTAGAAGAGGAAACTCAAAAAGCCAAAAGGATATTGAGACAAGTTCAAACTCAGTAATGACAAAAACGCAAATCAAATCAAGAAATCATTTTGTTTATCTATTAGATTGGCAAAAAATGTCAAAGCTGGATCATGCCAAAGGTTGGTAGGTCTGTGGCAATATATACACCTTCATACACTGCTGGAAGGAGTCTAGAGGGGTGGCCAAATTGGAATATGGGCAGTAGACAAAAGTATGGTATCAATGTAAACTTTTGAAACTGGTAAGTACACTGTGGTTATGTAAGAGAATATTCTCAGAAAATATACACCAAAGTACTGAGCAATAAAGAGCCATGCTGCATGTTACCCTCAAATGATACTAAAAAAATAAATGTGTATATGTGTTCCCTGTACTACTTTTATTTTTGCAGTATTCTATAAATTTAAAATTATTTCCAAATAAAAAAATTTTCTTAATAGAGAATTAAAAGAGGAGGAAACAGAAACAGATCTAGAGTACACACCATTTACGTAAATTGAAAATACATGCACACAAAACAGCGCTATGTATGTTAACCACAGCACACACAAAGCTATCCACTCACAGATGGATCCACAGTGGGGTTCAGGGGAGCTTCTCCCAACCCAGACAACTGAGCCATGTGTTACCTGCCAGATTCACCCTCCCCCCCCCCCCCCCCGACTCCAAGCTTTATAAGCTACTCTCTCCCAAAGGATCAGGTAAGGTGAGCCTAGGAGAGTGCTGGTGGCTTGTCCTCACCTCCCATTAATGTCACTAATGGTAAATGGAGGGGCAGGCCCTGTTGGCTGGGGATAATGAAACTTTATCCAGACAACTGGAATGCCGAGGCAGCAAGGGGCCCGTGACCTGACCTGGCAGGAATCTTTTCCTTGGGCATTATAGCCACAGACCATCCCTTCTTTGACCAGTTGACCAACGTTTCCTTTCTTTACCCTGATTATCTCTGAACACTTCTCATGACGAATAATGCTCAGCTTGGCCTCCTGAAGTTCAACTGGCAATTCTGAATCTGCATATACAGAGAAACAATTTTCAACTGAGTGGATCTGCATAAGTGGGACAGGAAGGAGTGCCCCATACCCACTGTGGATCTCAGTACAGTGTATTCACACACAGATGCCCCCTTAGGGATTGAATATTGTCCCCATTTGACCAAGGAGAAAATGAAGCCCACAGGTGACATGAGGACAGGAGGATGTAAGATCCGAAGCAAGTCAGGAGAAATAAGAACAGATCAGGAGAGGGGAGGCAAGGCCTTACCACCCTGAGAAATCAAAACCAAGCATCTGTCACTCTAGGTATCAGTAGTAATAGTGACAGGGTATCCTGTGCATCTGTAAAGTATCTTTACTTTCTAGAACAGGATCACAGACTCTAAAATCCAGCCTCTCCCCAGGGATAGGAGGACCTCTACTTCACTGAGAGGTCTCTGCCCTCTTCTCACACACAGGAAGCTCCCTATCTAGTAGGGCAGGTACTTCCCAGGAGGGACAGCTTACGTTGGCAGACAGCTCATCACCCGAAAGCTAAAAT
>CM052436.1:128869163-128886055 GCA_028533085.1 Varecia variegata
CAAGGGTATAGTAATTAAAACAGCATGGCACTGGCACAAGAACAGAGACATAGACCTTTGGAATAGGACTGAGAATCCAGAGATGAAACCATCTGCATATGGTAATCTAATCTTTGACAAAACAGACAAAAATATACACTGGGGAAAAGAATCTCTTTTCAATAAATGGTGTTGGGAAAATTGAATAACTACATGCAGAAGATTGAAACTGGATCCCCACCTCTCACAAAAATAAATTCAAAATAGATAACAGACTTAAACCTAAGGCATGAAACCTTAAGAATTCTAGAAGAAGATGTTGGGAAGACCCTTTCAGACATTGGCCTAGGCAAAGAATTTTTTAAGAAGACCCCCAAAGCAACCACAGCAGCAACAAAAATAAATAAATGGGATCTGATCAAATTAAAAAGCTTTTGCACAGCCAAGAAAACTATCATTAGAGCGAATAGACAACCTACAAGATGGGAGAAAATGTTTGCTCTCTACACGTCCGATAAAGGGCTGATAACAAGAATCTATCTAGAACTTAAAAAAATCAACAAGAAAAAATAAAACAACCCCATCAACAAATGGGCAAAGGAAATGAACAGAAACTTTTTGAAAGAAGACAGAATAGTAGCCAGCAAACCTATAAAAAAAAATGCTCAACATCTCTAATCATTAGAGAAATGCAAATCAAAACCACAATGAGATATCACCTAACGCAGTGAGATTGACCTCTATCAAAAAATCCCAAAACAACAAATGCTGGTGTGGATGTGGAGAGACGGGAACATTCTTACACTGCTGGCGGGACTGCAAATTAGTGCAACCTCTGTGGAAAAGAATTTAGAGATACCTCAAAGAGCTAAAAATAGAAATACCACTTGATCCAGCAATAACACTATTAGGCATCTACCCCAAAGAGCAAGACATTCTATAATAAAGATATCTGCACCTCAGTGTTTATGGCAGCACAATTCCCTATTGCAAGGATGTGGAAACAACCCAAGTGCCCGTCGATCCATGACTGGATTATTAAAATTATTATATGTATACAGTGGAATATTACTCAATTATAAGAAACAACAGTGATCTAGCACCTCTTATATTTTCCTAGATAGAGCTTGAGCCCATTATCTGAAGTGAGGTATCACAAGATCAGAAGAATAGGCTCCACATGTACTCGTCATCAAATTGGCACTGACTGATCAACACTACAGTGCTCACACGGTAGTATTATTCTCCAGGGATTAGGGGGTTGGGGGGCAAACTCACAACTAATGGACACGGTGAGCATTGTAGAGGGGAAGGGCATGTCTCTAATCCTCGCTTGGGTGAGGCAAAGACATAAAATGTAACCAAAATGTTTGTACCCTCATAATATCCTGAAATAAAAAAAAGTAAAAATAAATAAATAAATTACCCAGCCTCAGATATTCCTTTATAGCAACACAAATGTACTAAGACACTCCTCCTTGAGTATTAAATTGAATACTAAATAGTGCATGTGTGTGAAGAAACTACCTGAAGCTAGAGAAATAGCCACCATAAAGAAGTAGAAGTAACAATGCCTGGTGCTCATACAGGGCCAGGAATAGAGCCTGCTCCCATCAGCTAGACAAAAACCTCAAGATTCACAGAGCATTGGGTAGAGTATTCAGGAAGGTCTTGCCATAGCCCTAGACTGAGAATTGCTCCAGTCCTTCCTAACAAATCTTAAAAGCAAGATCTTAAAATATCGAACAGTTTTCAAGTAATTTAACTGCATCCTAAAACAAAGCTCAAGCATATTTATAGGAATACAAAAATATCAAAGAGCCAATGAGGTAGAAGTCCCAATGTCTGGTATCCATCCAATCAAAGAATACCCAACATGCAAGAAGCTTGAAAATATAACCCATAATGGGGAAAATAATCAACACAATTCCTAGAAAAATCCCAGCTGCCTTTGTTGCAGAATTTGATAAATTGATGTAAAATTCATAAGGAAATGCAAAGGGGACATCAGTAATACGATAGAAAAGAAGGTTTCTCATGCATATTCTCCCAGAACAACAATAATTTGGCTGCCATCTGTAACAAAATGGCCTTTGTGGCAGCTTTGGGACCCAGGTAGGAGGTTGTGAAACCACAGTAGAGCCCAAAACCAAACAGGGCTGCTTTGAGAGGACAGGCCCACACTAATGTGGCAGGATCACTAATTGTGGTCCCAGCTACAGATCCAGAAATGGCCTCATCCCCCTGTGAACTTGGCTACAGCCCCATTTGGCCTTGGTGCTGCCACCAGAACCATATGCCAAGGAACACAGGAGGAGTCATGATCCTCCCATGCCTCAAGTGACAGGCCCACCCACCTTGATCATGGCTGAGGACCCTGAAGTAACAAGGTAACTCAGTTCCAGACCCTCTTACCTGAGGGCTGAGAGCAGTCCTACCTGCTCAGGAACCTACCAAGAGACATACCTGTCTGTGCTGCTGGAAGCAGGCCTGCTGACCTCAGCCTGACTGTGGATCCTGATGTGGCCCTGTAACTGGCTCCAGCCCCACACAGTTGTCATCCAGGGTAGTCCTGCCCACCCAAGAACCTTACAGGAAGCATGCCTGTCCATGGCCCTAGAGGCAGGCCTGCAGACCTGTCTCAGCGGTAAGACCTGAAGCAACTCTGTGACTTGGTTCCAACCCCTGGTCTGGGACCAGTCCTGCCTGCCCATGGACCCACCCAGTGGCCCATCAAGAGACCTCCTAGGGACCCAGAGGGAGCCACCTTCATCCACATACCTGATGACAGGTCCACAAACTGTGGACCCTTAAGCAGATCCTTTTCCCAGCACTAGTCCCACTAACCATGGCCCTGGAAGCAATCAGTCCTGCTCATGGATGCATGCCCACTTGAGCCCCTGGTAACAGGCCTACCAACCACAAAACCCACTTCAGACAGCAGCCATATGACCAGCTCTAACCCCACTTAACTGTGATACCAGAGGCAATTCCATCAGACCTGGGACCCAACAGAAGGTTTTTACCTGCCAAACTAGCCTGGAAAGATGGGAAGAGGTGTTTGCCCCTTCAAACACACAGACACCAATGCAGGCCTACATGGATAACAAAGTATCAGCAAACATGACACCACCAAAAGAAAATAATAAAGCTCCAGTAACTGATCAAAGAAATGGAGATCTACAAATTGCCAGACAAAGTATTTAAAATAGTATTTTAAAGAAGCTCAATGAGATGCAAGAGAATACAGAGACAACAAAATCAGGAAAACAATGCATGAACAAAATGCGACATTTAATACGGTGATAGAAACTATAAAAAAGAAACAAGCAAAAATCCTAGAGCAAAAGAATACAATGACAGAACTGACAAATTCAATATAGGGCTTCAGCAGCAGACTAGATCATACAGAAGAAATAAATGGTGAACCCAAAGATAGGCCATTTGAAATTAGCCAATTAGAGAAGTAAACTGAAAACAGAATGAAAAATAACGGAGGAAGCGTAAGAGATCTATGGGGCACCATCAAGATGAATGAATATATGAATTATGGAAGTTTTAGAAGGAGAAGAAGAAGAGAAAAGGGCAGAATTTTTAATTAAAGTAATAATGTTGAAAACTTCCCCAAGTCTTGGGGAGGCAAGGATATAGGGCATCCAGATTCCTGAATCCTAAAGGATCCCAAGTAAGATCACCCAAATCAAGAGTACCCCAAGGCACATTATAGTGGTCCCTCTGTATCCATGGGGGACCTCATAGTTCTGGAGGCTGGGAAGTTCAATACCAAGGTGCCTCGGTCTCTGGTGAGGGCCTTCTTGCTGCATCCTAACTTGGCAGATGGCATCATATGATGAGAAAGCACAAGAGATTGAACTTGAAGCCTCAAATTCTTTCATAATCAGCATTAATCCATTCATAAAGGTTGTGCCCTCATGGCCTAATTAACTCTCAAAGGGCCAACCCCTTAACACTGTTTCATTGGGGATTAAATTTCCAACACATGCTTTTCAGGGGACATATGCAAACTAGAGCACAAGAGAACCCCCATAAGTCTATCAATGGACTTCTCAGCAGGAACTTGCACACTGGAGTGGGGAGGTGTGACACATTTAAAGTGCTGAAAGAAAAAAATTTCCAACCAAGAATACTATTGCCAGCATAGCTGTTGATGAAATGAAGGAAAGAGAAAGACATTCACTGAGGAAGTTCATCACCACTGACCTGCCTCCCAAGAATGCTAAAGGGAGTTCTTCGATTTGAAACAAAAGGATGTTAAGTAACAATGTGGAAACATATGAAAGTATAAAACTCATTAGTAAAGGTAAGTATATACTCACACCTGAATACTTTAATACTGTAATAATCACGGTGTATAAATCACTTTTAAAACTAGAATAAAAATTAAGACAGAAAAATATTTAAAATAACTATATAATCATTTGTTAATGAATACACAATATAAAACAATGTAAAGTGTGACCTAGCATAAAATGTAGGGGAGGGGGTTGGGGAGAAATAAAAGTGTAGATTTTTATATGCAATTGAAGTTGTTATCAGCTTAAAATAGGTTGTCATAACTACAAGCTGTTTTATGTAACCCTCATGGTAACAACAAAGAAAAAAACTTCTAGGAGATACACAGATGATAAAGAGAAAGGAATCAAAGTTTATCACTACAAAAAAAATCAACAAATCACAAGGGAAGACAACAAGAGAGAAATAAAGGATCAAAGAAACTACAAAACAATCAGCAAACTATTAACAAAATCGCAATAGTAAGTCCTTATCTATTGTTTTGGTCGGTTTGTGTTACTACAAAGGAATACCTGAAGCTGCATAGTTTATGAAAAGAGATTTATTTAGCTCACAGTTCTGCAGGCTGTGTGAGAAGCATGGCACCGTCTTCTTCCTCTGGTGAGGGCCTCAGGAAGCTTCCACTCATGGCAGAAGACAAAGGGGGGCAGGCATCACAGCTGTAAGAGGAAGGAAGCAAGAAAGAGAGGAGGAGGTGCCAGGCTGTTCTTAACAATCAGTTCTCTCAGGAACCAAGAGTAAAAACTCATTCATCATGCAAGAATGGCACAAAGCCATTCATGAGGGATCTGCCCCCCCAAATCCAAACACCTCCCCCTAAACCTCACCTCCAATACTGGGGATCAAATTTCAACATGAGATTTGGTGTGGACAAATATCCAAATACTACTTATCAGTAATTACCTTAAATGTAAGTGGATTAAGTCCTCCAATCAACAGAGATAGAGTAGCTAAATGGAAGAAAAACAAAAAACCAAGATCCGACAATATGCTGCCTACAAGAGATTCACTTTAGCTCTAATGACACACATAGGCTGAAAGCGAAGGGATGGGAAAAGATATTCCATGCAAATGGTAACCAAAGGAGAGTATAGGTGGCTATACTTATATCAGACAAAATAGACTTTCAGTCAAAAACTGCCACAAGAGACAAAGAAGGTCACTATATAATGATAAAGGGATCAATTCATCAAGAGGATATTACAACTGTAATACACACACACACACACACACACACACACACACGTGCGCGCGCGCGTGTACGCACCCAACATTGTAGCACCTAATTATGTAAAGACAGAATGGAGGGAGAAATAGAAAGCAATACAATAATAGTAGGGAACTTCATTACTCCACTTTCAACAGTAGGTAGATCATCTGCACAGAAAATCAATAAGTCTAACAACAGTCTTGAATAACACCATAGACCAAATAGACCTAACAGACTAATACAGAGCATTCCATTTAACAGCAGCAGAATACACATTCTTCTCTAGCACATACAGAACATTTTACAAGGTAGATTATATATAGGACCACAAAATAACTCTTAACAAATTTAAGAAGATTGAAATCATATCAAGTATCTGTTTTGACCACAATGGTATGAAACTAGAAATTAACAACAGGAGAAATTTTGGAAAATTTACAAATATGTGGAAATTAAACAACACACTTCTGCACAACCAGTAAGTCAAAGAGGAAATCAAAAGAAAAATCAAAAAGTATATTGAGACAAATGAAAATGAAAACACAGCATATGAAAACTTATGGAATACAGCAAAAGTAGTTCTAAAGGGACGTTTACAGCAGTAAATGCCTACATTAAGAAAAAAGAAATAGGCTGGGCACAGTGGCCCACACCTGCAATCCCAGTGCTTTGAGAAGCTAAGGCAGGAGAATCCCTTGAGGCCAGGAGTTCAAGACCAGCCTAGGCAACATAGTGAGACTCTATCTCTACAGCAACATTTTTAAAAATTAGCCAGGTGTGGTGGCACACACACGTAGCCCTAGCTACTCAGGAGGCTAAAGCAGGAGGATCACATGAGCACAGGATTAAAGCAGACAGTGAGCTATGCTTGTGCCACTGGACTCCAACCTGGACAACACAGTGAGACCCCATCTCTAAAAAAAAGAAGAAGAAAAAAAGAAATACCACAAGTAAACAACCTAATTTACACCTCAGGGAGCTAGAAAAAGAAGAACAAACTAAGCCCAAAATCAGCAGAAGGAAGGAAATAATAAGATTAGAGAGCAGAAATAAATGAAATAGATTTAAGAACAATGAAAGAAAAGATCAACAAAACTAAGTGTTGATTTTTTGAAAAGATAAACAAATTGACAAACCTTTAGCTAGACTAACCAAGAAAAAAAGAGAGAGGACATAGGAAAAAAATCTAGGTGACCTTGGCAATGACTTTTTAGACAGACCAGAAACATGGTCCCATGAAAGAAAAAAAAAGGATAAGTTGAACTTTATTAAAATGAAAAAGAAGACACAAATTTGGAGAAAATATTTGCAAAACACATATATAATAAAGGACTGGTATCTAAAATATACATAAAACTCACCAGTAAGAAAACAAAGATTTTAAATTTTTAAACAGATTCAAAAATGTGTAAAAGATCTGAACACATGCCTCACCAAAGAAGATACACATATGAAAACTAAGTATATGAAAAGACACTCTACATCGTATGTCTCAGGGAAATGCAAATTGAAACAATAATGACGTACCATCATATACCTATTAGAATGGCTGAAATCCAAAATACCAACAACACCAAATACTGACACAGATGTGGAACAAGAAGTCTCATTGATTGATGATATGACAGCAAAATGGTACAGCCACTTTGGAAGAAAGTTTAGCAGTTTCTTTTTTTTTTATTTCAGCATATTATGGGGGCACAAATGTTTAGGTTACATATATTTCCCCTGCCCCTCCCCACCCCCATTTAGCAGTTTCTTAAAAAACTAAAACATGCTTTACCATATTATCCAGCAATTGCATTCCCTAGTCTTTACCCAGATAAATTGAAAACTTATGTCCACACAAAACCTGCACACAGATGTTTACAGCATCTTTATTCATAATTGACAAAACTTGGAAGTAACCAAGAAGATGTCCTTCAGTAGGTAAATGGATAAACTAACTGTGGTATATCCATACAATGGAATATTGTTCAGCAATAAAAAGAAATGAGCTATTAAGACACGAAAAGACATGGAGGAACTTTAAATGCATATTGCTAAGTTAAAGACACCGATCTGAAAATCCTACATAATGTCTGATTTCAACTATACGACATTTTGGAAAAGGCAAAACTGTGAAGACAGTAAAAAGATCAGCGGTTGCCAGGATTTGGGGAGTGAGGAAGAGGGGAGGTGGGATGAAGAGAGGGAGCATAGGTTATTCTTAAGGCAGTGAAACTACGCAATATGATCCTGTAATTGTGGATACATTTCATTACACATTTGTCTAAACCCATGGAATACACAGCGCAAAGAGCAAACCCTAAAATAATCTATGACCTTGAGTTAATAATATGCCACTATTGGCTCATCAGTTGTAACAAGCGTGCGGCACCAATGCAAGATGTTAACAATAGGGGACACTGGAGGGGAAGTTGAAAAGGTACATGTGAACTCTCTGTTGAACTCTCCATTCAGTTTTTCCCAAAACCCAAAACTGCTCAAAAAATATAAAGTCTGTCACGTTTTTTTAAAGGTAGAAATGGAAAACAGATCAGTCGTTTCCAGGGGTTGGTGGCTGTGTGTGGTTGGCTATAAAAAGGGACCGCGCAGGGGAGTTTTTAGAGTGATAGCTCTATCCTGCGTGGTGCGAAGGTGGTTGACACATGGCTCTATGCATTTGTCTCAGCCTGTAGAACTCTACACCACAAACAGCAAACGTGAAAGTGTGGAAATTTTTTTAAGTCAAACAAGAAGTCAGGAGGTCTCAGTATGTAATGTGGACTGTAACAAAAAAATCTAACCATATTATAAACATTGACATAACCTCTCTGAAGGGGATGCGAAAAAAAGTAGCTAACTTAAGTAACTTTAGAAAATGGCATTTTGACTGGAATCTCTGAGGCATTAACACTAGTTGTTGAATTTTTCTCATGGAAGTATGGGTTTACAATTCTGAAACTGCTTCACATGTATAGTGGAGTGGAACAAATAAGCACAGTCATGCACTGCGTAACATTTAGGTCAATGACAAACCACGTATAACGGAGCTGAAAAATTCCTGTTGTGTAGTGATGTCATAGCCATCACAACGTCATAGGGCAACCCATCACTCACGTGTCTGTGGGGACGCTGGGGTAAACAAACCTATTGCACTGCTAGTCACATAAAAGTATAGCACATACACTTAGGTACAGTACATAATGCTTGACAATGATAATTAACAACTATGTCACCGGTCTATGTATTTACTAGACTATACTTTTTATCATCATTATTTTAGAGTATACTTCTTCTCCTTATTAAAAAAAAAAAGTTAACAGTAAAATAGCCTTGGCAGGTCCTTCAAGGAGGTATTCCAGAAGAAGGCATTATTATCATAGAAGATGACAGCTCCCTGCATGTTATCGCCCCTGAAGATCTTCCAGTGGGACAAGACGTGGAGGTGGAGACAATGATATTGATGATCTTGACTCTGTGTAGGCCGAGGCTAATGTGTGTGTTTGTGTCTTAGTGTTTAACAAAAAAGCTTAAAAAGTAAAACAAAAGTAAATACTTTAAAAAAATAGAAAAAAAGCTTATAGAATAAGGACATATTTTTATTCCTTGCAGCTATACAAAGTACAAAAGCGCGACCCCATCTCTACTAAAAATAGAAAGAAATTAGCTGGAAAACTAAAAATAGAAAAAATGAAGTGGGTGTGGTGCCACATGCCTGTAGTCCCAAGTACTCGGGAGGCTGAGGCAGTAGGATCGCTTGAGCCCAGGAGTTTGAGGTTACTGTGAGCTAGGCTGATGCCATGGCACTCTAGCCCAGCCAAAAGCACGACACTCTGTCTGAAAAAAAAAAAGGAGGGGAGGCACGACATCATTAGTCATTAGGAAAATGCTAACTAAAACCGCACGGAGACCATTATACAGTTATTAAAATGGCTAAAAATTTAAAAGACTGACCCTATCAAACAGTGGTAAGGATGTATAGGAACTGGAACTCTCATAGACTGGTACTGGTAACAAAAAACTGTACAGCCACATTTTGGCAGTTTCTTGCAAATGCAAACATACACTTACCATATGATCCATCCATTCCACTCCTAGGTGTTTACCTAAGAGAAATGAGAGCCTATGTCCATACAAAGACTTGTACATAAATGCTCATAGTAGCTTAATCTGTAATAGTAAAAAACTGGAAACAACCCAAATGTCCATCAACAGGTGAGTGGGTAAACAAATTATGGTATAGTCACACAATGGAATACTACTTATCAGTAAAAATAAACTATTGATACACACTGCAATATGGATGAATTGCAAAATAATTGTGCTGAGTGAAAGAGGCCAGACCCCCAAAAAAGAAAAAAAGAATTCTTTATGTTCCCCTTTATATAAAATTCTAGGAATTGCAAACAAACGTCTAGTGACTGAAAGCAGATCAACAATTGGAGACAGAGGAGTAGCCAGAAGGGATGGGGAATAGAGATTACCAAGGGGCACAAGGAAACTTTTGAGGGTAACAGAAATGATCATTTTCATGATTGTGGTAATGGCCACACACTAGTATACCTACATCATGATTTATTAAATTGTATATTTTAAATATACTCAGTTTATTGTATGCCAATTGTACCTTAATAAAGCTTTTTAAAAAAACTGTATGCCAAAAATTTGAAAGTCTAGATGAAATAAATACACTTCTAGAAAAATATTAAAATATCAATAATAGGGCCAGGTGTGGTAGGTCACACCTGTAATCCCAGTGCTTTGGGAGACTGAGGGGACAAGATCACTTGAGCCCAGGAGTTTGAGACCAGCCTGGGAAAGACCCTGTTTCTACAAAATATTAAAAAATAAAAGTTAGACAGGCATGGTCGCATGCACCTGCAGTCCTAGCTACTCAGGATGCTGAGGCAGGAGGATCGCTTGAGCCCAGGAATTCAAGGCTGCCATGAGCCACTGCACTCCAGCTTGGGTGGCAGAGTGAGACCTTGACCCTTAAAAAATATATATATATATAATTTATATATATATATATATCAATAATAGCACAAGAACAATTTAATAACATGAATACCAATAACCATGAAATAAACGTAAATGATAATAAACGGCTCCCCTGTCCACCCCCACAAAGCTTCAAACCATAGCAGTTTTACAGATGAGTTCTACTATTTTCTTTTTACCTTTCGTAGGATAAAATAAAACCAATATACAAAACCACAAAAGCAAATATATAACTTAAGTAATGAGTGTAAAGTCACCATACATTAAATATAATCCAGATCAAGAAATAAGTCATGCCAGTCACTCTAGAAGCCCTTCTATGTGCCTTCCATAACACAATTGCCTTCTACCCCTCAAATGTAGCCATTAATCCAACTCTTATGTAATTCCTTCCTCATGTTTCTTTATTCCTTTCTCATGTTTTATCACCTAAATGGGCTTCCCTGGACACTACACTTCAGTCTTGCGTGACTGTTTTGTGTTTGATATGTCTTTGGAGACACTCTTCAGCTACAGTTTTTCCGGCTATCTTCTTACAGTTCGTGTGCTGAAGAATCTGGGCTGTTTGATGTGTAGCATCTCCCACAGTCTGTACTTCATTAATTGCACTCATGGTGCAGTTCAACATGTTCCTCTGTCTTCTGTATTCCCTGCAAATCCGCCGCTGAACTCGGGGTCAATCCCTTTGCTAACAAAATAGTGAGTGATGTGTTCTTTCATCAGGAGATGCATAATATCTAGATGTGCTCATTTTCTGATACTATTAGTTGTTGATGATTTTTGCCTAGATCCATGAATTTGCTGAGGGTTGAAAAACAGCGACCTCCTAATGGTATCATTTCTCTTTCATTTGTGAGCCGGAAAACTTTGATAAAGATTTTGAATTTTTAACATATTTTATGGGTTTCAATGCATTGAAATGATTATGCCTACTGTAGCAGATTTGAAAACATGGCCACAATATTTTGCATCTTCTCCCATCAAGAAATGGAATTTATTTCTCCACTCTCATTGAATCTGAACTGGCCTTGGGACTTGCTTTGACCAATAGAATGTGGTAGAAATGAAGTCTGGTGACGTCTGAACCTAGGCATTAAGAGACCTTGCAGCTTCTGCTTTCACTCACTTGGAGCACTGTCCTGAGTCCACATGATCAAGCCTACTGCAGGATGAGAGAAGCCTCTGGAGGAAAAGCAAGGCACCATTACCTATACTCCCACATTACCACTCACCATGTAAGCAAGGCCATCTGGGGACATCCTGGCCCTGGTTCAGCTACCAGATAAGCATAACCACACGAATAAGCTCAGACTAGACCAACAGAACTGCCCAACCCTCCTACAAGATTGTGAGAAATATAGTTAAATCTCATTATTCACAGAAGTTATATTTTATAAAGTCATCCCAAGCATTCAATTAGTCAATACAATACCAGTGCTCCTAGAGGAAATATAGGGATAGGTCCCTGTGAGCCTCTGATCAAAATATACTCATCAACCATCAACATATAACCTTGTTTTATGTGTGTCCCAGTTTAAGAACACCTTATTTCGTACACAGTTGATTAGTCGAACGCCCAGCCAATGGAACTAGGCACGTCTGAGCAAAGCTTATCTAACACACCTATTTTCTTCATAAGGCGAATCACAGCCTTATTGTACTTACGAATACTAGGCAGATTCTCATTAGTACTCTTGGGCCCTTTTAAACAGCAAAATCACCAACATCAAGAACAAAAATGTAAAAAAAAAACAAAAAAACAGGGCAGTTAAGAGATGACAAAAAGGACACTTGTCTACAATAAGAGCTGAAAGAAGCAGGCAAAACATCACATTGTTCAACCTCAGCTAGGAACATGTGCATCAGTCCACTCAAATTTTTCCACTGCTCTGTGCATGTCCACAATGACCACAAAAGCACTTCAAGTACTGATTATGGGGTTAAAATTAAACTTCAGCAAGTAGGTGAATTTGCAAATGATAATCCTTGAATAAAGAGGATCAACCATAATACATTGTGTTGTTTTAGGCCACTGGGTGATTTCTTACACAGCAGTAAACCCCGAAACACTTGCTGAAGCTCGCATTGTCCTATCTTTTGCCAGGCACAGTGTCTTAGACCGGGTTCCCTGGACAAGACTCTGAGACAGAATTCTGTGCGATGGCTTGCTGTGGAGTGCTCTTAGGGGATACTTCTGTAAGGGAGCAAATGAGGAAGATGGGAGCAGCTGACCTACAAGGCAGATGCAACTGATGTCTCCGCTGATCCTACAAGAACCCCTTCCAGGTTGTCCCACTTAAGAGAAGGAGGCTGAGCCTTTATATCCCTGCATACCAATCATTTGCTAGGGATATCCCCAAGAAAGGACTTAATCTTGAGGGAATCAGTTCCCTGCAGCTGAGTACACCTTTTGTGAGGGGTGCAGCTGTGAGTCAGTAGTTTCAGAAGCTGGGGGATGGGTGTGGTTTCTCTGCAAATGGGATCTAGCAGGAATACCACAGATCACTACAGGGTGCCTCTTCCAATAGGTTCTGAGTCCTTTTGACACAATCCCAGTAGTCTTTGACAGCTTCCTTGCTATCTGGTATAATAAGAAATTTCAGGCTTATTTTATACATACCCAGTTGCACATTCATAAATTTTTCAACCCATTTCTCCAAGAAGTTTCTTTTGGTGGCAAATGGTACTTCAGGACCTCAATCTGGGCACTGGAAATGTTCATTGTTATATCTCACTTGCCCCTTATGACTGGAAACCCATGGGGGTTTTTGTTTGGCTTTTTTTCCTTTTTGTTAAAGTGCAGTATTTTCAGTAAAACAGATTGCCCACCACTCAACTTCTCTCCCTGTGTTATCTCTTTCAGAGGGTGATTTATCCAGTCACCAAGCCCCTTACATAAGAGTCCTGCCAAGGACTAACTCTACCATCCTACTTGCCATCCACACCTTATTTGTGGCCCCAGACCAGAGCCTGTTTATAAAACATAATCCACAAATATTTGTTGGAAAGAATGGAAATGACTAACACTTACTTGGCACTTGGTGTTCTTTTCTCAGGGTGTGGGTGGGGGCATGCCTGTCTTTTCTGGTAGCCAGAGGCTGTTCCTTAGTAACCAAATGCTTGAACTGAAATCTTATTCTCCTACAAGAAGAAGCATGCTCTAATAACGGTAGACCAAAGGACAACTCATCTGGAACCATAGAATTCCCAAAGCCTGGGACTCTTCCTACTGCAGGAGCTCTAATCCTTGCCTACCCTGTTTGTGCTTTTTCCCCTGTGCCAGGGCAACCTGGAAAGGAACAGGGAGACACAGCAGTGAGCTGAGAGGGCAGGGAGAGAAAGGAGTAAAATGACACAGGATGTGTGAGCGTTCATTCATTCATTCGCTCCTGAATAGTTCCTAAACACCTGCTCTGTTGCAAGCCTGGAGATGGAGGATGGAAGATAGAGAATGATTAGAGAGAGTCCCTTGGTTTGAGGAACAAAATATCAACCGGTGGAACAGAGAACTAAACAGGCTCCAGGCCTCCTGAGTCCAGAGAGCGAGTGGACATTACACAGCCCAACAGTCCACAGGAGCGGCTCATGGGAGACAGCAGCGCTTATACTCCTCTTAACTGATGAGGAAGAATAAAGGAAAGGAGGAGCTGTACTGGCACTCACAGCAGAGGGGACAGCATGGGAAAGGGTCAGTCAGCTTGTTCTGAAAGAAAGCTCAAGAAACAGGTATGTGGTGAGCTTTGGGCCTCCAAGTCTGCCTAATGGGCATTTCTGCAGAAGGAAGTGACCCAGGACTTACTAGGTTTAGCTGTAACATGGCGCAGTTTGAAAAGCACGGTATCCCAGTGGGCCTCCCCCAGGCAGCAGGGGGGACTGTCACAAACTGCCTGCTGAGGCCCTCTGACATCTGGGAGCTCCTGTACTAACCAAGGAAGGATGGGTGCACAAGAGACAAAGGCTGGAGGTGATCAGCAGCCAGCCCAGGGGACTCTGGGACACCAGGTCTGGTAATTGGGAGAAAGAATCTGTTTCTCTCTCTCCCTCTCTCTCTCACACACACACGCAGAGTGAGCCCTACCTTCCCACCCTCCTCCTGGTGGCTACTCAGCACTTTGGACTCAAGGCCCGGCCCATAGGTCCCCTCCAGGGACACCTGGTACAGGACATAGGAAGAGGTAAGAGGGCATGTGAGTGTGCCATGCCCCAGCCTCTGTCCCTCTTGCTCCCCTGCTCTGACTGTAGCGGCTGTTAAACTCGAGTCCAACACTCTCAGCTCTAGAGATGCTGATGGCTACAACAGTTCCTACACAGGCTCCAGGACCCACTGGGTAAAGCCACCACCTGTCAGATTATATGAGAGCAGACAAGCTCCCTCATTTCTGGCTCTGCCAGAGTTCAATGGAGACCGTGAATATCTTCCTGAGGTAAATGAGAAACCAGTTCTCTACAAAGTATGTTATGTACAATATCACACCCAGGTGAGCAAAGCTTCAGAACACACAGGAGACTCTCCAAACATTTATTCAGTTGATTTCTGAAAACTCCCCACTCTATAACTGCCTCAAAACAATGTGGGGTGTCCCTGGATGTGGCCCCTAGGACACTGAGGAAGGGGGTGCCAAGAATGGGTTACCCCATTCTTGAGGGCTTGTGTGGCAGAAGCTATCCACTCACAGATGGATCCACAGTGGGGTTCAGGGGAGCTTCTCCCAACCCCAGACGACTGAGCCATGTGTATTTGAGGCCTCGCACCTCTGCAGGGACCTGGCATCGCCTCCTTCACTCTTTCTGAGCAATCACCAAGCTGACTGGTTTCACAAAGTCTCAGGTGAGACCCCTGAAACCAGGACCAGGTCTAATGCTTGTTTCACCGTTGATGGTGTCTCTTCTTTGGCAGATGTTCTCCGAGATGGCGATGAGTCATCACGCCCCACCTGGCAGGTCATGGCCCCCAGCTGGCATCAGTTCATCCCCTCCTTCCCACCAGGCAGAGCATAGCCCAGGTGTAGGGGTGGCCATGGCAGGTGACTGGAGCAGCAGCCAGGGACACTTTCCAGGCCCCAGTCTCCCTGCCATGCTCGCTTGTATGGATCTCCAGAGGGCCAGTGGCTCACAACTGGGATTTGAGGAAAGGGCATGGAGAAGGAGCAGGAGGATGGTGGGAGGAGACGCCTAAGTCTGAAACTCAGAAACAGGAGGGGAGTGGGCTAGGGCCATCATGGTGTCACCAGGATGTCCAGAGGCAGCACCAGACACAGGAACAGAACAAGGAAGCCTTCTGAGTCCAGGCAGGAAGCTTGACTCAGGCGACTATCGACCCAATCCTTATAGAAACTAACTTCCGTATAAACTACAGGAATTCCTTTCAAACTGCAGCCGAGGCCCCAGCTCACAATCCCCACCTGGATCCACGTGTCATTTAATTCACAGACCAGGGGCCCCCCAGAATCTCCCTGGAGAAAGAGAAAGAAACAAATTGCAGAAATGGAACAGGACCCACGTCAGAGCAGGCACTGAGGAGACAGGGATACATGGTGCATCCCCTGGACCTCGGTCCTGGATTTCTGTAAATGTGACATTTGAGAATTGAACATCTTTAACAAAAAAAAATCCTGTTCCAAAAACTGAATATAAATAAAGAAAATGTACCTATTCTGAGATACTAACGAGTAAAGCACACTGCCTGTCACACAGAAGAGGCTCAAAACACGGAATTGGTATCATTAGTGTTACCTGCCAGATTCACCCTGCCCCCCGACTCCAAGCTTTATAAGCTACTCTCTCCCGAAGGATCAGGTAAGGTGAGCCCAGGAGAGTGCTGGTGGCTTGTCCTCAACTCCCATTAATGTCACTAATGGTAAATGGAGGGGCAGGCCCTGCTGGCTGGGGATGATGAAACTTTGTCCAGACAACTGGAATGCCGAGGCAGCAAGGGGCCCGTGAACTGACCTGGCAGGCATCTTTTCCTTGGGCATTATAGCCACAGACCATCCCTTCTTTGACCAGTTGGCCAACGTTTCCTTTCTTTACCCTGATTATGTCTGAACACTTCTCATGACGAATAATGCTCAGCTCGGCCTCCTGAAGCTCAACTGGCAATTCTGAATCTGCATACACAGAGAAACAATTTTCAACTGAGTGGATCTGCATAAGTGGGACAGGAAGGAGTGCCCCATACCCACTGTGGATCTCAGTACAGTGTATTCACACACAGATGCCCCCTTAGGGATTGACTATTGTCCCCATTTGACCCAGGAGAAAATGAAGCCCACAGGTGACATGGGGACAGGAGGATGTAAGATCTGAAGCAAGTAAGGAGAAATAAGAACAGATCAGGAGAGGGAAGGCAAGGCCTTACCACCCTGAGAAATCAAAACCAAGCATCTGTCACTCTAGGTATCAG
>CM052436.1:128886555-128900687 GCA_028533085.1 Varecia variegata
TGGCATCAGTTCATCCCCTCCTTCCCACCAGGCAGAGCATAGCCCAGGTGTAGGGGTGGCCAAGGCAGGTGACCGGAGCAGCAGGCAGGGACACTTTCCAGGCCCCAGTCTCCCTGCCATGCTCGCTTGTGTGGATCTCCAGAGGGCCAGTGGCTCACAACTGGGATTTGAGGAAAGGGCACGGAGAAGGAGCAGGAGGATGGTGGGAGGAGACGCCTAAGTCTGAGACTCAGAAACAGGAGGGGAGTGGGCTGGGGCCATCACGGAGTCACCAGGATGCCCAGGGGCTGCACAAGGCAAAGGAGTAAGATGAGGAACACTACCGAACACAAAGAGGTAGCCTGGTTCACCACTGCAACCAGCCACTTGCTGTAGAAACTAATTTCTGTGTAAACTCCAGGTACTCCTTCACGACCACAGCCGAAGCCCCAGCTCACAATCCCCACTTGGACCCATGTGTTATTGTATTCACAGGCCATGGGGCCCCCAGAATCTCCCTGGAAAAGAGAAAGAAAGAAATCTTAGAAACGGAATAGGATCCACATCAAAGCAGGATGATTGCACTGCAAGGCGCTAGGGGGACAGGCACATACAGGGCTCCCCCTGGCACATCAAAGGCCCCATCAGGCTCAGGTCTCTGGGAATATGAGAACTGAATATGTGAACATGGGAACTGAAAATTTGGCCAGGTGAGGTGGCTCATGCCTTGTAGTCCCAGCACTTTGGGAGGTCGAGGTAGGAGGATCATTTGAGGCCAGGAGTTTGAGACCAGCCTGGGCAAAAATATCGAGACCCTGTCTCTACAAAAAAAATGAAATCAGCTGGGTGTGGTGGTGCACGCCTGTGGTCCTAGTACTGAGGAGGCTGAGGCGAGAGGATCCCTTGAGCCCAGGAGTTTGAGGTTATAATGAGCTATGATCACGCCACTGCACTCCAGCCTGGGTAGCAGAGGCAGACCCCGTCTCTAAAATAAATAAACAAGAAAAAACAGAGAAAAGTTAATGGGAAAACTTTAATATCCTCTGAGGAAATTATGACTGGTCATTTTCCAAACCACAGTGGTTGTTAAACATTTTGGATACCACCTCCGCACAGCAGCCCCATGCAGAGGGCTAAATCCTCACATTTTCCAGTTTCTCCAGAGCTCCTAACATATATAGCCAGCTCCCTCCACATTCTATGTTCCACTCTCAGACATCCTACACATGCCAACCAAAGCATAACTCTGTGTGTCCTTTCCCAAATCTGCTCTGGTGGCCCCACTGCCGACTACCTCAGACAGAAATGCAAGGTCAAACTCTCCCCCAACCCAGCCCCACATGCAGTCAGTCACCAAGAACCAAAGATATGACCTCAAGCACACCTCCATGTGCCTCACTGCCCCAGGCACTGCTTGGGACTCAATTTATCACTGCCAGATGATGAAAACAAGCTCCTAGACTTCAGCCCATGCACCACACAGCTCAGGGACTCATTTATCTAAAAGGCAACTCTGATCACGCTCACCCAGCCCTGCCTCCCAGGTCCTGCCTGAGTGAAATCTAGAAACTTGGCACACATTCCAAGCTGCACATATTTTGACTCCAGTTCACTTCTCTGGCCACATTTGCTACCTCATTGCTCCAAAGGTGTAAAATGTTTCTTGGATGTGACAAGTTCCCTCAGACCTCTGAGCTGTTGTACATGCTATTCCCTCTCCCTACAGTGCTGTTCTCCTCTTTCCAAGAAATCTAAACACTCATCCTCTAAGACCTGGCTCAAATGCCCCCACCTCAGGAAGGCTGCTTGGTGCAGAGGGAAGAGTGTGGGCCTGGGAGTCCTCTGGGTACTCACAGGAGAACCTGGAACTAATGTCTTTGGATCTCACCTTCCACATCTATATAATGAGTGTGATGTCTGTATCACAGGGTTGTGATGTAGGTTAACTGAGATAATATGAGTTAATGCTCACATTGGCATGGTGAGTGTCACAAAGGAAGAACTCAATTAATGCAATGTATATTAGCAGCATGACCCACCCCCAACTTTCCCACACTCCAGCAATGCCCCAAGGCAGTGAGGGAGCTGCTCCCTTTTGAAGGAACAAGCCAGCCCAGCTCAGGGGAGCCATGGCAGATTTCTCTCCAAGAATTTCCTTAACTCAACTAGGGGTGAATAGAGGAGGTAGCAAATAACACAGGCCCTACCATCTGGGAGGAAAGGGCCCATGAACTTACCTGACAAGAATCCTTTCCTTTTCCTCCATAGCCACAGACCATTCCTTTTCGTACTACAGTCCTAGTAGATGACAAGATCCTCTGCATCATCTCATTACATTTTTCTTCGTGGATGATGCCTACTTCCACCTCCTGAAGAATTTCTGATGGAGGATTTCCTGCTAACAAAGAAGATCAGCAGTGTGTGGATCTTCACAAGTGGACAGTAAGCCCCCAAACACCCAGTGTTCCCCTGGAAGAAGGCAGGACAGTGAATATTGCCACAATTTGACAAAGGAGGAAACTGAGGCCCAAAGTTGACATGGGAAGAGGAAGACGTAAGAAGCAAAACCAAGACAGGAGCAGGAAGAATGTTTCAGAAAAGGGAAAGGCAAGACCTTGCCAGCTTGAGAAATCAAAACCAAGCACCTGTCAGTCTGAGTATCACTATAATAATAGTGACAGGGTGTCCTGTGCATCAATAAAGCATCTTTACTTTCTAGAGAAGGACCACCAGACAGGTAGTGCCCCAAATCCAGCCTCTCTCCAGGGATAGGAGGCCCAACACTTCACGAACAGGGGTCTTCTGGCTCTCTCTACACCCCAGTGACGGGAAGTTCCCTGCCCACCTAAACAGGTACTTCCAGTGAGGAGCAGCTCTGATTGGCAGACAGCTCGTCCCCCACTGAACAAATATCGGCCCTCAAGAGAACTCCAGAGCATCTGGCTCTGTCTCCAAGGAACCTAAAAATACCCCCAAACCAGTTGAACACAGGGCCCCACAAAATCTTTAGGACACTTTGCCCACATGTTTCTTCTCCTGGTTGAGCAACTCCAGTTCCCAGGACAGACAACTTTCCTAAATGGCTGCTATTAAATATTTGTGTTGCAACAAAAGAACCCAACCCAGTTTCTGGGGTGACCCAAGCCAATCATGAACCATTACCCTGAGTGTTGCTAAACTGCTTCCTCCTTACTCACCTGCCACCTGTCAGGCAGTCTACCTCCCTGTCCCTCCCTTAAGCCTTCATGTCCACTCTAGGGATAAGGCTGCCTCCCCTCTGCCCTGAGTTTGCCTCCTGCCTTGAAGTCTCACCGCCTTCTTTTGTTTTGCCCCATCCAGTCACCCAGCACCTGGTCCCATCTTCCACCTTGAAAGTTTCCCGAGGGACGCAGATAGGCTGGATGTTCGAAGTAAAATTCACAGAGTAGAGGAGCTGGAGAATGGCAATGTCATCTTGAACGGTTGTAACAGTTGCAAACTGAGGGTGGACAATGACTTTTTTAACAGGGACCACCACACTTGTGTTTTCCTTATAGATACTCCGATCTCCCATCTTGACACTGTAATGCAAACGGCTGTGGGAGAGAGGACATGCCCCTCATAGAGACCCTGAGAAACATCACTTGTGCCTTTTCCACACATTTCAGATGTTTCCCAAACAGGCCCAACCTCCCCTGCCACTCTCTCTATCACCCTGTCTCCCTCACCAAAGACCCCTCCTTGATCACTCTCAAAATCCTTTTGCCTGCCCCTTAAGTATTCCTGTAACAAGGCTACGGAGGCAGAACCCCTCCCATTTTATTGTGTGTTTTATTTCGTTTTTTTGTCCATCTGCCAGGGCAGCAGAACTCAGTGGGTGTTTGAGGAGGGCAGGACTGACTCCAGAACTGTCATATCTCCGTTTGTCACCCCTCACCTTATAATGCAGTGGGCCGCAGTCACCACCCACTTCGACGTGACAAGGGAGCCTCCGCAGACATGCTTGCCGTTGACCCTCACGCTCACCTGCCAGGGCCACTTTCCTTCCTCTGCATCCACTCCTCCCATGATTTTCAGGAAGGAACGGCCACACACTGGGGTGAGGACAGTGTCAGAAGAAGAACTCAAAGACGCAGGGCCTGTCTCCCCTGCGCCCAGGGCTTCCCGGGGAAAGTACCGCAGGACCCAAAGACAGCCAAGAAGGAGGCCACGTCCTGTTGGACTCTGACTTCCCAGGGCAGAGCCTCCCAGGCTCCCAGGTAGCCCCCGCCCCAACCCTGGGGGCCTCAGCCCCATCCTACGACCCTGCATGCCACGAGTCACCTGGGGTCAACGTAAACAAAGAGGATTTGAGGATCTTCGGAGATCCCTGAACCCCTAAAGGTGTTGGCTGCCACCCGCTTGCTCCTGGGTCCTCGCGGCCCCTTGAGGGGAGAGGGGAGCGAGAAGGCAGTGGCTCCCGCCCGCCCGCTGGGGCCTCGCCGAGCCCGGGCTGAAAGAGCAGGAGCCAGGCCAGTAGGCCGAAGGACCGGCCGCCGGCAGAGGCCATGGGTACCGGCAACCCCTCTCGTGGCGCCCCCTCGCGGCAGCTCGTGACCTGCCCTGGTGTTGGCTGGAACCAGAGGCACCGACGGGGGACCAGCCAGAGCCGTCAGCGGAGCGGAAATGGACGGGCGGAAACGGCGTACCCTTGCGCTGCCCCGTTCCTTGTCTGAGTGGGAAATGTTACCCTCTCAGTTTCACTCAGATCCTCACTCCAGACTGTCCAGCCAGGACCCCGCCCAAAACCAAGGAATTAGGGTCCTTCTAAGGAAACTCTCCTCGATAGAGACCTCCCAATTCAGAGTCAGCACTTAAAAGGCGGTGTTTCCTGATGCCCCTACCCTTTCTAGTGTGGTACCTGGCCTGGAGCTGGTGAGGATGGGCCGTCTGGGAATTAGTTGAGAAGCCCTAATTTTCCATGATGCTTCCTCAAATCAGGGCTTCATTCACTAGACTGAGATTCTGGGGTAGGATGACCATATAGATTAAGCAGGTTAGACAAAGGACTAGGCTGCTCTCTGTTTTAGTCATAGGGACATCGTAAAAATTAGCCACCACCACAGACACCTGCAGGTCAGTTCATTCTTATTAGCTCTGTGTCCCTGATGTCTATTCTGGTAACTCATCCTTTTGTCTTTGTTGCCCAAGTGCTTCCACCAAGCCTCTGCCTCTCTGGGTTTTAACATCCCTGTTGAAATTAGGGGAAAAACAACAACAATAACAAATTTTGAATTGCTGTACTTCCCAGTTTTTCCTGGCCAAAATAGGACAGCCATTACAGTCTTTTTCAAGGACGGCTCACTCCTCACCAATTTATTTTTCAAGGTCTTGGTGAAGGGGGCATTCTGTAAGGCCTTCTTGGAGGTCAGAGGAGTGGGCAAGCAGGTCATACATCATGAATCCATTCCAATATTCTCTTCTCTCTAACTCTTTCTCTACATTAGACTAGGAATTTCTGACATATCATACTTGGTGGCCTAGTGTGGGCCACCATTGACTTCAGGTTAAAAACAACCAGGTAACCATGTAGAATCACTCTCACTTGCCTGAGCCAAAAATCTGAACATAGAATTTCTGGTAAGTGTATTCCTAGTAAATTTGGGTCCAAGCCTCCCCAATCAAGAGTCCTTAAAATCCAATCCCATACATATCCCCCAGTTTCCTTCCCACATAAATTAGCAAAATATTGCCATCCTTTTTGTAAGGGAGCCATTTCCTCTTGGGTTGTAGTTATACTTTGCACCTGTCCTACAGCATGGGCTCTGACCCTAGTTATTATTAGGTCTAGAGGCAGCGAAGACTGACTGGGATGGTACAGGTAGAGATTTAGCATACCCTTATCATGTAACTTCCTGAAATGGAGTCAATACAGTATCTCTAAGGTGGAGAGGACCAGCCTTACCAAGTGGGAGGAAACACTGCTTCTGTTAGCAAGGGAGGGTCAATGTGGCTGGGATGTCCTAAATCTATCCAAATGTGCCCCAATTAAATTTTTAGGGTCTCACTCTTTCTAAAGTCAAAAAACTGCTTCTGGAACTATAGCAGAGAGCTCAGAAACTATATCCACTTTAAATTTGTGTGGAAATAGTTATGTTATTTCTTAGTTTAACTTTTGACAGCACAGTAACTATATAAAGAAGCTTGACATTACTTGTGATTCAAACAACATTAGTTATCAAAATGATTTTACCATAGTACAGACAACAATAGAATACTAATGCAGGATAGGAGAGAGGAATAGGGAGGATACTATTATAAGGTCCTTGCACTACATAAAAAGCAGATGCTATTATTTGTAGGAAGAGGGCAATTAATTAAAAATATATCCTGGCCAGGCAAGGTGGCTCACGCCTGTAACCCTAGCACTCTGGGAGGCCGAGGCGGATAGCTCAAGGTCAGGAGTTCGAGACCAGCCTGAGCAAGAGCAAGACCCTGTCTCTACTAAAAATACAGAAAGAAATTGTCTGGCCAACTAAAAATATATATACAAAAAAAATTAGCAGGGCATGGTGGCACGTGCCTGTAGTCCCAGCTACTCGGGAGGCTGAGGCAGTAGGATCGCTTAAGCCCAGGAGTTTGAGGTTGCTGTGAGCTAGGCTGACGCCCTGTCAACAGAGCGAGACTCTGTCTCAAAAAAAAAAGTATATATATATTTTTATATATATATATATATATATATCCTGTAAACTCAAGGGACATTTTAAATAACTACAAATAAGACAATAGTGAAGATAAAATAGAATCATTTAAAAAAACTCTGTTAACTTAAAAGGAACCAGAAACAGAGGGAAAGAGAAACAAGAGATGGAACAAACAGAAAACAACTAGCAAGATGGTAAAGTTTAACCATATTTTACTTACAAGTATAAATGTTCTGTTAAATGAATTAATAATTCTGTTAATTTGTGTTCATGTTCTATTACATGAATCAAAAGACAGCAATCATCAGACCTGATTTTTCAAAAATCAAGGCTCAACTATGTGCCTACTTTAAATATAAAGATATAGGTAGGTTATAGGATGCAAATATTAATCAAAAGAGGTGGCTATATTACTATTAGACAAAGTAAGCATCAGAACAAAATATCAGGGATAAAAAGAAACACCAATTACATAATGATAAAGGGATCAATGCACCAAGAAGACAAAATTCTAAATATGTATGCACCTAAATGTATCAAGCAACAGATCTTCAAAATACATGGAACAAGGAGAGAAAGAAAACCATAATTAGAATTTGAGGCTTCAACATGTCTTTCTCAATAGTTGATAGAATAAGTACACAGTAATTATATATAATATCTGTTAAAAAAAACTATCAATGAATTAGATCTAATTGACATTTATAGAATACCCTAACAACAGCAGAATATACATTTTTTCAAGTTTGCGTGGAATTACACCAAAATAGAGCATATTATAGGCCATTAAGCAAACATTAACAAATCCAAAAGAATTAAAACCATACAAAATGTGTCCTCCAGTCATAATAGCATTAGATTAGAAGCCAATAACAGAAATATATCTTGAAAATTGCCAAATATTTGGGAATCTTTTTAAAAAATACTTTGATTTTGGACTTTTAGAATGGTTGTGTGAGGAACTTGGCTGACCCTCTCTAGAGAAAATACTAATTGGTGAAAATTATTTTTAAAAAACAATCATTTAAAGTCTCTGGGAATTGTTCTAGGGCATACAGAAAATTGAGAAACATTTATCCAAAAAAATCTACTAAATCCTGGTAAAAACAGCAACAGTCTGTGGCATTTGAGCCATGACCTGCTTCCATGCCCCTTCCTCAGTTCTATATTATGGAGCTCTACTCTGGGCAAGTATAGCCAAGAAAATGGGGGTTAACTAGCTCCCTCTCCCCCCAGCTATGGTTTCACCCCAGGACAATCAGGTTGCTAGTGCCTCATTCTCTCAAGATCCATTTGCTCTGTTTTAGCACGCGTGACCAAGAGGACTGGAGCTCCCTTCTCCCACTTAGCCCCTACTCATCGTCCAAAAGCTTTAGCCCAGACAAAACAGGCAAAGAACCGTTGGGCCTCAGTTGTCCCACCCCACTTTAGTCATAGTTCAGAGGTTCTACCTTGGAAGGGACAAGTGAGAAGACCAGTGGATACCATCCCGTTCCCCAGTGCCCACTTACAGAACAGGGTTTAAATTCCACTAGAAGCAGACTACCATCTCCATTCCTGCACTCTAGTGCAGTGGCACAAATACTCTGCCCCAGAGGACATGCAAGCTGGAAGGACAAGTGCTCTGCAGCTGTGCCTCAGATGACTGAATTTATTTGGAACAAAGGACTGAGAAGTTCATATCTAAGGGTATTGTTAAGAACAATCGAGATCTACCTAATGAGCAATTAAGAGAAGGTTAGTATTAATAGCTCCATGATACTAGCAGCAAAAAGTGTAATACCGACCCATCCAAAAACTTAACAGGAGAAAACCAGTGAAAGGGACAACCAAAAAGAGTCCCTAGGATCACACATATCCCTAAGGATCTAAAACACTGTGTATGCACCAGGATACACCAACTCAGGAGAAATAAGAGCAGGAAGTCAAGCAGATTTAAAAGCATTTCCCAAGCCACACACAGATCTGTCAGCAAGGGCAGAGACTTTGCTGGCTCAATGGACTTAAGTATAACCTCTAACCAAATACTGCCTGAACAACAAGCTACTCCAACCTAGGGGCAACTCCTAGTAAGCCAGACCTAAAAATAAAATCATACTTATCCTTAGTGGGCTGAAAGACTGTGCACATTTCCAAGGCTGTGTCTTCTCAGGAGCAAATGGAGAGAGAACTTCCAAGCTACTAGTTCCTGGCTGAACATGTGGGAAAATAGTAAATTTCCTAAACTCCAAGCCACACACATATCCAATGGTAAATAGTGAAATAGGCCCGGCGCAGTGGCTCACGCCTGTAATCCTAGCACTTGGGAGGCCGAGGCGGGCGGATTGTTTGAGCTCAGGAGTTCGAGACCAGCCTGAGCAAGAGTGAGACCCCCGTCTCTACTAAAAATAGAAAGAAATTATATGGACAGCTAAAAATATACATAGAAAAAAATTAGCCGGGCATGGTGGCGCATGCCTGTAGTCCCAGCTACTCGGGAGGCGGAGGCAGAAGGATTGCTTGAGCCCAGGAGTTTGAGGTTGCTGTGAGCTAGGATAATGCCACGGCACTCACTCTAGCCCGGGCAACAGAGTAAGACTCTGTCTCAAAAAAAAAAAAAAAAAAAAAAAAAAAGACTAAGGGGGCTTACGCACAGCCATCAAGCAATAAGTGGCTTATACTAATTCAGAAATAAACCCTAGGAAACCAGGCCAAAATATAAAAATAAAGGGGAAAAATCTGAGCAGGGATATCAAAGGCTGAAAATTGAAAGGGAAATAGACTTCAGAGAATTATCTCATCCACTAAACAAATTTTAAAAAAATGACAAACAACAATGCAAGTCAAAGGGGAGGAAAGGGCAGGAATTGGTGTCTGGATTTGCCCCAATATATTATCTGAGATGTCTTCTTTAAATGAAAAAATTGTAGGACATGCAAAAAAAACAGGAAAGTTTGACAAAGTCACAGGGAAAAAAAGCAAGTAATAGAAACTGTCTTTGAGGGGTCCCACTTGTTAAACATAGTAGGCAAAGACTTCAAAACAATTATTATATATATGTTCAAAGAACTAAAGAAAAGCATGTGTAAATAATTTAAGGGAGGTATGATAATTATGACTCATCAAACAGGGAATATTTAAAAAGAGAAATCTTCAAAAAGAAGGAAATTGACCAATCAGGTGGGGGGGGTGGGGGGTGTCAGGTAAAAGGGGTTGGGGGGTAAACCCACAGCTAATGGAAATGGGGCACACTGTATGGGGAAAGGACACGCTTGTAGCCCTGACTTGAGCGAGGCAAAAACATTTCATGTTACCAAAATGTTTGTACCCCCATAATATCCTGAATTTAAAAAAAAAAAGGAAAAAAATAAAAAATTCATGAGATGACCTCAACAGTAAACTTGAGTTGGATCAATAAACTTGAAGATAGACCATTAGACATTTACAATCTGAAGAAACAAAAATTGAATGTAGAAAAGTGAACAGAACCTCAGATAAATGTGGAACACCATTAATACACAAACGTACACATAACAGGAGTACTAGGAGAGGAAAAAGAGATGGAAATTAAAAAATATTTGAAGAAATAATGGCTGAAAATTTCCAAGATTTGATGAAAAACATTAATCTACACATCCAATAAGCTCAATGAGCCCCAAGTAGGATAAACCCAAAGAAATCCACAACCACACATCATAGTCAAAATATTGAAAGCCAAAGATAAAGAGAAAATCTTGAAGGGAAGAAGAGAAAAATGACTCACTACATAAAAGGGAAGCATAATAAGATTACATATGAGTTTTTATCAGAACAAAATGGAGGCCAGAAGGCACTGTAATAACTTATTCAAAGAGCTGAAAGAAAAAAACTGTCAATCCAGAATATTACATGCAGCAAAGCTATTTTTCAAAAATGAAGATAATGAAAGTGGGAACATTACTACTGATTTTACAAAACTAAAAAGAGTTACAAGATATTAGCCAGGTGTGGTGGTATGCACCTGTAGTCCCAGCTACACAGGAGGCTGAGGCAGGAGGATCACTTGAGCCCAGGAGTTTGAGGTTGCTGTGGGCTAGGCTGATGCCACAGCACTCTAGCCCGGGCAACAGAGCAAGACTCTGTCTCAAAAAAAAAAAAGATTTACAAGAGAATACTATGAACAATTGTACACCAATGAATTAGATAACCTAGATGAAATGGATAAATTCCTAGAAATGCACAATGTACAAGGACTGAATCTTGAAAAAAAATAGAAGATCTGAACAGACCTATAACTAATAAGGAGATTCAGTCAGTAATCAAAAACCTCCCAACAAAGAAAAACTCTGGAGCAGATGGCTTCACTGGTGAATTCTAACAGACATTTAAAGAAGAATAAACACCGATCTTTTTCTAATTCTTGCAGATAACTGAATAGGAGGGAACACTTCCAAACTCATTTTATGAGGGCAATACTACTCTACTAATAAAGCCAGAAAAAGATACTATAAGAAAACTACAGGTGTATATCCCTTATGAATATTGATGAAAATGTCCCCAATAAAATACTAGCAAACTGAATTAAGCAGGATATTAAAAGGATTGTACACAATAATCAAGTAGGATTTATTCTCAAAAAGCAAGGATGGTTCAACATATGAAAATCAATCAATGTAATATGCCACATTAATATACTGAAGGGGGAAAATCACAAAATCACATCTGAAATCACATTAATATACTGAAGGGGGAAAAATCACAAAATCACATCTCAATTGGTGCAGAAAAGCATCTGACAAAAATTAACACCCTTTCATGACTTAAAAAAAAAACAGTTAGCTAGGGATAGAACAAAACTTCTTTAACATGATAAAGGCAACATATGAAAAACCCACAGCTAACATCATATTCAATGGTGAAAGACTGAAAGCTTACCCCCTGAGACTGGGAACAAAAAAAGCATGCTTCCTTTCACAACTTCTATTCAGCATAGTATTGGAAGTTCTGCCCAGAGCTATTAGGCAAGGAAAATAAACAAAAGGCATCCAAATTGGAAAATAAGAAGTAAAATTACCTCTGCTTGCAGATGCCACGATCTTATATGTAGAAAACCCCAGACTTCACACACACAAAAACTGTTTAGAGCTAATAAACAAATTCAGAAGAGTCGCAGGATACAAAATCTACATGTGAAAATCAATTGCATTTCTATACACTAACAGTGAACTATCAAAAAGGAAATTAAGAAAATAATCCCATTTACAAGAGCATCAAAAAGAATAAAATACTTTGCAATAAACTTAACCAAGGATATGAAATACTTGCACACTGAAAAATATACAACATTGTTTAAAGAAATTAAAGTGGACTTAAACAAATGGAAAGACATCCCATGTTCATGGATTGGGGGACTTAATATAATTAAGGTGACAATAATGTCCAAAAGCAATCTACTGATTCAATGCAATCCCTACCAAAATCCCAATGGCTTTTTTTGTAGATATAGAAAAACCATTCTAAGAAATTTCATATGGAATCTCAAGCACCCCAAATAGCTAAAACAATCTTGGAAAAGAGAACAAAGTTGGAAGACTCACACTTTCTGATTTCAAATCTTACTACAAAGCTACACTAATAAAAAAAATGTGGTATTATGACAGACACATAGATCAATTAAATAGAATAGAGAGCCCAGAAATAAACCCTCTCATATATGGTCAAATGATTTTCAACAGGGGTGCCAAGAGCATTCAATGGGGAAAGGACAGTCTTTTTGAAAAATGGCTAGGCATGGTGGCTCATGCCTGTAATCCTAGCACTTTGGGAGGCCGAGGCAGAAGGATTGCTTGAAGCCAGGAGTTCAAGACAAGCCTGGGAAACATAAAAAGTCTTCATCTCTACAACAAAACTTTTAAAGATTAGCTGGGCATGGTGGTGCATGCCTGTAGTCCTAGCTCTTCAGGAGGCTGAGGCAGAAAGATCATTGGAGCCCAGGAGTTGGAGGATGCAACATACAGTAAGCTATGATTGCACCACTGCACTCCAGCCTGGGTGACAGAGTAAGACCCTGTCTCTAAAAAACAAAAAACAAACAAAAAAAAGGTACCCAAAAACCTGGATATCCACATGCAAAAGAATGGACTCTTACCTTACACCATATACAAATATTAACTCACAATGGATCAAAAACCTCATGTAAGAGTTAAACTATAAAACTTTTAGAAGAAAACATAGGGGAATATCTTCATGACATTGGATTTGGCAATGATTTCTTGGCTATGACACCAAAAGCATAGGCACAAAAGAAAAAACATAGATAAATTTGATTTAATAAAAATTAATAACTTTTGTGCTACAAATACCACTATCAAGAGAGTAAAAAACCCATAAAATGGGAGAAAATATTTGCAAATCATATACATGATAAGGGGTTAATATCCAGAATATGTAAAGAACTCCTGCAACTCAACAACAAAAACACACCAAATAAAATGGGCAAAGAAATTTATGAATAGATACTTCTCCAAAGAGGACACATAAATGGCCATTAAACACATGAAAAGATGCTCAACATTATTAATCATTAGGCAAATGCAAATCAAAACCACAATGAGATACTACTTCACACCCATTAGGATGGTTAATAAAATAGAAAAGAAAAGAACAAACGTTGGAGAGGATGTTAAGAAATTGGAACCATGTGCCTTGCTGGTAGGAACGTAAAATGGTGCAGCAACTGTGGAAAACAATACGGCAATTACTCAAGAAGTTAAAAAGAGAATTATCATGTGATCCAGTAATTCCACTTTTAGGTATATACCCCACAGAACTGAAAGTAAGGACTCAAATAGATACTTGTGTTCATATCCCCAAAACCTATCAATATGTTACTTTACATTGTAAAAGGAACTTTACAGATGTGATTAAGGTTAAGGACCTTGAAATGGGGATTTTATCCTGGACTATCTGGGTGAGCCCAAGCTAATCACATGAGTCCTTAAAAGTAGAGAGCCTTTCTTGGCTGTTGTCACAGGCAGATGTGACTACTGAAGACGGGTCAGAGAGATGCAACATTGCTGGCTTTGAAGATGGAAGAAGGACGATCATGGGCCAAGGAATGCAGGTGACATCTAGAGGCTGAAAAAGCAAGGAAAGAGATTCTCCTCTAATCCTTCAGAAGGAACTGGCCCTGCCAACACCTTGATTTTAACCATCTAAGATTCATTTCAAACTTCTACAGAAATGTAAGAGAATAACTGTGTGTTGTTTTAAGCTGCTAAGTTTGTAGAAATTTGTTACAGCCACAATAGAAAACTAATAAACACAGTCCTACTGATGAAAATGCTGAAGCAATTAAAAGGATGCAATAGAACAACCTGCACTGAAGTAGGCACTCGGTTAAATAATTAAATAAAGAATGCAAGAGGGAAGAACAATGTACGCCACGTGAGCCCACTCAGGTAGCAGCAGAAAGCTCATGCTATACACATAGCTGTGTATGTACACGTGGGAGCCCACTGTTTGCTGAATATC